>CM053790.1:531118311-532318311 GCA_028749045.1 Cupressus sempervirens
CAAACTCTGGGATATAGATTGGTTGATAGATTCTTCATTTGGTGGTTAGACTAGAAATTTGCATTGCCTACAAGTACTCATTGTGTGATGAGCATGAGTATGTAGGGTAGATGTGTGGAGTGTCTTCTCTCATGTACCCTAGCCTAGAAGTGGTCAAAAAGGTAACATGAAGAGGTTCCAACAAGTGATAACCAAAATTAAAACATGGGATAATTAAACCTAATAAGATAATGATCTAACCATTTGTGCACTAGTTAAGCATCTCAAGGAAGCCATTGCAAGGGTGGTGTGTTCAGATGATTATCAGTCTTCTACAAAAGTTGTATTGAGGGCATGATGTGGGACATCTTTTTGGATTTGAGTTACCATAGAAGGTATGTGGCCTCTCAAGGAAGTTGAATTACTATAGCATACTATCTTGGGCTTGTAGATCCTAAGAATATTACACTCCAATATAGTCCTTACATAGTTATCCCATAGAGTGTCTGACTACTGAGCTATTGTACTACATTGTCCTCATGATCATGGTGTTTTCTTCATGTTCCCCTCAATGTGAGTGTTAGCCTTGGATGATTATACTTTGTGTTTGTAGTTGAGTCACTATCTCTGAAAACATGATGGGTGTGGACCTAAGAGTACCACATAGTTGGGAAATGTAGCTACCTATACCACTGATGGGGAATGATGTACAGAGATTGTCTACATTGAGTTCAAGGTTAGGCCTTGGTGCTTCACTTGGATTCTTTAGTTTTCTAGAGTATTTTTTTTCTGGTTTGTGTTATTCCTTTATGCTTATGTTATCATGTTTTAGATGATGTATCTTATGGTTTCCTTCATTATGATGACATATACTCCATGAATTACTACATTAGAACTATTGATTATATTGATGAATCGAGCATTCACTTCTCGATGAACATGTATATGATACTTCCTACTATGGAGATTCTAACTTTTCTTTAGACTAGCATTTTGTGTTGCACTTAAGTCATTGGTCAAGTTATGGTTCAACATCTCAAATAATGAAATGCTAAAAGAGTTCCATTGTACCCAACCTAGAGTTTCATCACCTCAAGTTGTGAGTTGCATCATATGGATAAGGGTTTACTCATACCTAGTTCTAAGTTTCAACATACAACACTTTTGGTAGTATAATATATAGAAAAATAATTCCATTCTATGGCTTAAAAAGCTTCATTGTATGGTGCAAGTTTGCAAAACCTTGTATCACAAACAATGATTACTTCCCAATAGGTTTGGAGATTATGATTGTGTGATTTGGATACCCTTTTGGGAGTGTAAGAATTTTTCTTAGGGAAAAATTTACTCAAGACCAAGGAACTCAAGCACAAGCACAACAGTAGACCAAAAGAGTATGATCAGAATGATGATATAATATTCATTCAATATGGATTGATTGATATGAATTGATGTGATAAGTACACTAAGAGTGGATTTATATAAAGGCTTCTAGAAAGCTTCTAGAATGCATAGAAGTCAGCAACATGATAAGTCATACAACTAGGAACATGTCCACTAGATATGGGTTATCCTCCATTAAGCACAGGAGTAAGCGCGATGATGAGAGGATAAGCCTAGAAAGGTGTAGCACACAAAATAATGTTGTAGACAATATGTGCTAAAATGGGAGAGTGAATAACTGTGTCGTCTACATGACAACTCAGTTAATTATGCAAACTCCAGTGTTCTAGACACTATGTGCTGAATTAGAGTTGCTTACTCTAGTGTTGTCAACATGACAACTCATAAGAGTACGCAAACTCCTAAGTGTCTCACCAAAATTAATAATAAAATAATGCATTAATCGAAGTAAAATTAAGTAAGGTGTAAATAGTAAATACTTATTTACACCAACAGGGAGTTGTACCTTCCCAATCAAAGATAGTTTGCAGCTCAAACATTTTTGGGTTCAATTTTTATTTATCATTGAGCCTTGTTACATTTAAAATTGGTTAATGCACTTGTATGGATTAATTACCTAGGAACTTGTGTTTGGGATTTAAAATGAACATCGTAATGAATGATTGGTTGTATCTTGGAATGAACACATTAGTAAGTAGTGAATGCTTGGGGATCTTTGGCGGTTTGGTCTTTAGTCTTTCATTGTGATCTTTGTATGATTGTATGCATATATTATATATATTTAGGGTTAAAACCATTTCCCATGGTTGACTCATAAAGTATGTTTAGGGTTAAATTATTAATCAAAAATAAGTCAAGTAATATTGACCTAGGGATAGGGTTTTTTTAAGAGAATATATAGCTCCTTGTTGTGGTATTGAGTTGTAAAAATGATTGAAGATTGTAACAAGTTAAAGTTACTAGATAATATTATTGGACTCTCTATTTGGTGGACATAACCTAGGATTGGGTAAACCATGTTAAATATTTGTGTCTTATGCTCTATTTATGTGTAATTTATTCATTTGTGTAATTGGTTATATTTTTTTGTAACTATCACTTTTTGTCTCAATAACCCTCACACAAAATGAAAATTTCTCATACTTCCTAGTATTTTCTAAGATAGTGTACCTGATTCCTTTTAGTTTTTATTTAGTAGTACACATTTTGATGCTTTCTGGTTCTTGGTGATTGTTGTGACTATGAAGTTCTCATCCAAATATCTTTAATATCTAAGAAATTATGCAGATCATTAGATTTTTTTTGGTGCATTGGCCACAGCAAGTTATGATGTTAGGGTTTATTGGTAGTATCAAAGACCTTAGGTTTCCATATTTTTGTCTTGGTTGTGGCATTTCAGAAGCATTGACTATTGTGATAAATATTGTAATATCTTAAGAGTAACATATAGATCATAATGTAATGATGCAAGAAAATCCTAGGTGTAATAAGAATCTTGCATCTTGAATAACCCAAAAATATTTCATTTAACTTTCTTGAATAAGGGTTCTCTAAGTGCAAAGTTGTTGTTTTTGGAGAATTTCTACTTAATAATTCATTTATATGAACTCAGAATGTCCTGATTTCAAAGGCGAAGGTTCATCTTGGATATATAAGCCTACCAGTTGATGCTCAGTGTCATATTATGAGTATTCATGAAGTTATTGTGAATTATTGGTGTAATTTTGGTAGAAAAACTTTAGACTCGATTTTGAAGGCCTTACAAGCCCTAGATGGGCTCTAAAATTAGGTTGACTAGAGCTTGAACAAGTCATGCCTTGTAGATCAAAAGCTAAGGATTTCATAATAGGGTGATAATAGCCAATTGGAGCAACGGTTCTCAAGTTATGGTCTTCTAAAGTTGGGCTAACCAAAATTACCAAAATAAATGTCATAATTGATTTGAGTCAACTCTATATGTAATTTTAGGGTTAGTCAACCTCAGGGGTTAGGGTTTCATATCTAGAAACTTCCTGGGTGATGTAAAAATTTCTATATATAAGGAAGGCCCTTAGATTGTCTAGGGTAGCTCTGGGTGATAGTTTGCAGCTCAGTCTTGTAGATTATTGTAAGGAAGGTGCCCATGTGGGTTAGCATATTGTATCTAAAAAGATATTAATCCACCTTTGCAACAATAATAAGAAGCCCATATTTTGTTCTTGAAAATCATTATTATTTCTTTGTTTATGTTATGTGTTTGTAGTATTAAGGAAAACACCCTTCATCATGTAATGTGATGGTTATGTAACACTTGTATATTTTCTATATTAAGGTCTAATGTTTGAAATTAAAAGTAATTTTATAATTGGTGCATTAATGGAATCTCACATTTTATTATGAAGCCAAGATATGTATAATTGGATACCAATATAGATACATAAATATCATGTATCCAAGAGCAATTGTGTGAGTGTGGCAACAAATGTGTAGAATGTGAAGAAATGTGAACTTACTTAGAAAATTTGATTTGAGGAAGTGCAAATATTAGAAAATTGTATTGAAAAGGTTCAAAAACTATAATATCTCATGGTTCTATCTCATCCTTCTTAATTTGGCTATAAGCCCATTGTAAATGAGACTTATTGTATTTCTAGAGAATAGAAACTATGGGAGTGAAGCCTACTATTAATACTCCTTGTAGCATTGATCATTTCTAGCAATTAGCCCTTGTTGCAAAAATCACCTTAACCAGTATTACCTTAGCAGATATTTTTCAATTCAATAGAATCAGCTTCTTTGTTATTTGTTTAAAATATGGGTTTTTCACATAAATCTTGGTGCTTAGCATATTGTTATTTCTATGATTTTATGTTTATCTTTGTTCATGATTATTTATTGTGTTTTAATTGTTGGATCTTACGTATTAGTTGATTGTTTTTAAGTATTTGTTAGCCCCAACTGAATTGTAATAGATAGTGGGAGTATGTTAAGTGATGATGTTATGAATGCATGTAAAAGAGTCATATCAGTTGTTATATTGTCATTGATGTTAAAGTATTATTTGGCTAAACATTATGCTAACCTAGTAGAGTACCATATCATTTTATTCATGAAGAGGATTTGGAAAGAGTATGATGAAAATAGAATTGATACATGTGGTATTCAATGAGTACATGAATGAGTTGCACAATGATCATGTAACATTAGTTTTATTGTTTACAATCATGTATTATTGAGAAGTATTCAAGATCACAAGCTTAACTGAGTCACAAGGTTAATGGAGTTGACTATAGTATTACCTAAGCAATTGCAAAGAAGAAGGAAGAACATGGTGTTGCCTGAGTGAATCAATATTAACCATGTTATATATTTCCTGAGTAAATGTAATTTTTACCTAGTGACAACTAGATGAACAAGTTTGAGAAATTAAATTCTCAAGTCAAGTTTTTTATGAAAATTTGAAAAAATTGAGGTCTAAAGCGAGAGTCAAAGTTTGTTGCAAGATCTACGATGGAGAAAATGTAAGAAGGATCTAAACAATGAAATTTAAGAAGGATAAGGATAGAGAAAAACTTCTATGTAGAGTTATATTTTCAATGCCTAATTTCATTTAATGAAGGAATTCAGTTATAAACCTAAGATCAACAATTCTGATTAAGTGGAAAAAGGTGGAAGGATCTAAAAGCATTGAGAAATATATTTAATGAGGAGAAAATGATAGTTTAGGTTACTAAGTTTATTTTGAAAGGTTGTGGAGCTAACCTCATGTTGCTAGCTAGAAGTTGATTATGTTGAAGTGTCAAAGTTATTGTAAAGAGATAAGTTGTTGAAGGAGAAGAAAGAAGTGTTGAGCCAAGTGAAAAGATAAAAGAGAAGATGATTTTGTGGAAAATAGAATCAGTCGAGTGATTTTAACATAGAGAAGGAGCAAGAATAGAGATGTGAACAAGAAAAGGTAGTTTTTATTCTTAGTAGATCACTTTACATTGTTACTTTTTAACCATTGTAGCAAAAAATATCAAAAGCACTAAGTGGACCTAACAAGTCTATAAAATCTTATATGGTAACATCGATTAGTGGTGTTTGTAAGTCCTTTAAATTGGGCTACTCATTTTGGTCCTACACAAAGGAGTGATAAGATCTAGATGATCTTTTGGTGAAATCCTCTGACAAGGTCACTTTAGCAAAGTGTATGGAACCTTTAACAAGTTAGTCTCCTAAAAGAGATCACTTCAAAAGACTAAAAAATTTTGGGTTTCTGGTCCCAAGTGGTTTTTCCCTTAATATGGTTTCCATGTTAAAATATTGGTGTCAAAATTGTGTGAATGTTATTTGGGTTTCAAGTTTTTTACATGTTTTCGCAATTTGTTGCAACTTGGTAGTAACTAGGATATTACTAGGTAATAACTAAAAATTTACTAATAGTCTGCAATGCAAGAGATAGTTTGATAACAGATTGGAAAGAAGTTGATGTATGAATTAAGTTTCAAATTGGAAATTTCTACCATGTGATTGAATGCATTAAAGTTGTTGATGTTTATGTTTCTTTGATGGTGATGAAATGTTTCAAGGGACTTTGAGATAACTAGACATAACTTATTCTATTAGAGTTGAGTGCTTGAAGAAAGAAGTTTAAAGGAACTTAAGCTAAAGATCAACATGTATAAGACAGAGCCACCCAAGCTAAATAAGGAGAAATTTTCCTCATGGAAAGACCAAATGATGCTACATATTTTAAGAATTAAAGACAATATCACACATTGGTTTGAACATAAATATGTCACACATGTTGTTCCCCTAACTATGGAACAAATGAATGAAAAGAGGAATCACAATAGTATGATTATTGATATTTTATTTGATCTCAATGATGTTGAATTTAATGGTGTCAATAAGTGTGGCAAGGCTAAGAAATTGTAGGATAAAATGAAGCTTATTTATGGAGGAATAGAAAATGTAAGGAGAGCCAAAGAAAAAAGTCTCATTGGTAAGTATGATGGTAGAAGAATGAAAGAAGGTGAGAATGCAACACAATATGTAAACTAAATCAAAGATGTTGTAAGTGAAATCAAAGCTATTGGAAGGTTCCATATTGGACTCTAAAATTGTAAGTAAATCCTTGAGGACTCTTTTTCCTATTCATGATATTAAAATTTTTGCTATTCAAGAAGTAAGAGCTATACCTAGAAATGATCTAACACTTAATGGTCTAGTTGGTCAATTAATTACATTTTAGTTAAAGAATTATGATAACATTATCATTACAATTGAGAATGCTTTGAAATCTTCACTAACCATCAACCATCCAAAGAAAGAAAAGAAAACCAAAGAAGATAGCCAATTTGAAACTAAAGAAGATTTGGATGATACTAAAGCATTGTTTGCAAGAAGGTTATCAAGAGGCAAAGGTAAATACAAAGGTAAACTACCCTTGATTTAATTCAAATTTAATTAGATTAGTCACTTTTTTGTTAAATGTCCTAACCAAGGAAAATCTAGTAGAAATGATAGAAATGACAAGAAATATTACAAGTATAGGACGAATAGAGATTATAAAGACAAAGGAAAGAAGTCACACCACATTGTTGAAGAAGAGTATATTGAGGCAATTGTTTATGATGACAAGGAAATAGTTGAGATGGTTTATGTTGCAATAAAGGAAGAGCAAAGTTGTGAAAGATATTAGAATGAAACTGCCTTATTTCACATGTTATAAATAATTATTCGTGGGTTATTGATAGTGGTTATTGACATCATATGACCGATGATCTAAGTAAGTTTGAAAATTTTGAAGAAATTGATGATGGTGGAACTGTTAAGTTTGGCAGTAATGTTTGATACTCAGTGAAAGGTAAAGGATCACTAATGTTGAATAATAAGATCAGATGTGATGATTCATATTGGGTTCAAGGACTTAAATATAATCTCTTGAGTGTTGCTCAATTGAATAACTTGGGTCAAAAGCTTGAATTTGAGAAGAAGGAGGTCAAAATCTTTGATGATGAAGGCAATCTAATTAGAATAGGGATGCAAATGAAAGGTAACTTATTCTACCTTGATCTTATAGTTGAGACACATTTATTTTCTAGAATTGAGGATGAGTGGTTATGTAATAAAAGGTTTTTTCATGTAAACTTTAAAAACATGGTGAAAATCAATAGAAAGAAAACAGTAAGTGGCTTACCAAATTAGAAAAAACCTAAAAATGATATGTCTAAAGAAAGTCATCTCAGTAAGATGGCAAAGTCTAGTTATTCTAGCAAGACACGCACCTTCAATGATATTTTAGAATTAATGCATACTTATTTATGTAGTGCAATTGGAGTTTATGGTTACCATGGTGATATATACTTTATATTGTTTGTGGATGATTATTCAAGGATGATGACTGTAATATTCATGAAAGTAAAATCATATGTTTTTTATATGTTCAAGTGGTACAAAGAAAGAGTTGAAAAGAAAACTAGAAAACCTTTGAAATTTTTAAGATTTAATAGAGATGGTGAATTTATGTCTATTGAATTCATTAACTTTTGGGCTAAGAATGGTGTTAAAAGACAGTTATTTGCACTAAGGATACGACAACATAATGGTATTTCTAAAAAGGAGAAATAGATCTATCATGGACTATGCAAGGACACTAATGATTATGAAGGAGGTCTTTAAGGTATTTTTGGAGAGAAACAATCAGTATTTTTTTTCACCCTCTCAACCAAATTCAATTGAAGAAAGGAACATTCAAGATACCTTATGAGCTACGGTATGGTCATACAACCAATGTAAGTTATTTAAAATTATTTGGAAGTAGGTATTGTATTCACAAGGATGCTAGGAATGATTAACTTGATGTTAAAGGTGGTGAAGGTATATTCCTAGGATATTTATCAAAGAGAAAAGTGTTGTGATGTGGAGCTTAATCAAACTTGGAGATTTACTTGGTACAGTTTCCCCCTAGATTATTTCTACAGGGGTTTGGGGGCAATGCCCTCAAAATGGGATCAAGGGATAGTGCCCCAAGTGTGCTTCCTATTGCAGTACAAGGTGAGGTCAAGGGGCAGCACCCCCATGATGCTTTTTGGGGGTAGTGCCCCCAAAGCCAAAAATGACTCTACTATTGTAAAAGGTGTCGGCTATTATTTTTCAATTGGATGACTTATTCTAACCCTAATTTTGTAAGTAGAAAAAGCTTGTATAAAAAGGATTAGGATTATGGATTTCATAATGTATGATGAGATTGTAGCTTCGTGTGGTGGTATTGAGCTATAAGAGAATATAGATTGTAATCACTAGATAATAATAATATTGGACTTGTTATTGGTGGATGTAGCCCAAGGATTGGGTGAACCACATTAAATCCTTATTTTTTGTACTCTCTTCTATGCAATTTATTATTTTATGATATTGGTTATATTTGTGTGTAACTATTATTTCTATCTATGGTTAATCATAACACAAAGCTTACAAATGTTTGAACAAGGTTACTAACAAGATGATTGAAAGTGCAAATGTAAGATTTGATGAGTTTGCAAAGAGAAATGATTTGGAAAGGAAGAAGGAACCTAAATATTATAATAAGTTTGTCTATATCTATGAAGATGCGCCATATTCTCTACTTGAGTTACAACATGGGCCTACTGAGCATCAGATAGTTACACCTAGGCATCAAATAGTGGTTATCAAGTCTCAAACAATTATATTTGAGCACCATATAGTACAACTTGAGAAGGAATCTAAACCCCTATCGAGTGAAGAAAATGTTGAGAATCAGAGAACTAAACCTTTATTGCAAAATATGTGAGAAAGAACCATTCGCTTGAAAAAATAATTGGAGATAGAAATATTAGAGTACAAACAAGAAGTAAACTAAGATAAGATACATGTCTAATAGTTTATTTTTAGCTTAGATCAATTAAAGTTGGATTAGATGATGAATATTGGATTAATGCTTTGAATAAGGAGATTGATCAAATTGAGAAGTACAACACTTGTACCAAGACTTATTGATAAAAATGTGATTCGGGAAAAGTGGATTTTCAAAAACAAATTGAATGAGAATGGATGAGTGGTAAAAAAACAAGGCTAGATTGGCCTATAAAGGCTATCCGGAAGAAGGAATTGACTATGGTGAAATTTTTGCACCTGTTGCTAGATTGGAAGGAGTTTAAGAACTTTATTGGCTTATGCTACATACAATAAATTCAAGGTCTATCAAAAGAATGTAAGATCTACATTTATTAATGGGATACTTGAAGAGGAAATCTACATTGAATAGCCTAAAGGGTTTGTTGAACTTGGAAAGGATATGGTCTGCAAGTCAAACAAAGCATTATATAGACTTAAACAAGCCCCAAGAGCATGGTATGAAAAGTTACACTCTTATCTAATTAAGATAGGATTTGCTAGAAAAAGTGAAAAAAAGTAATATTTATTTGAAGACTGAAGCACAAGATATGGTTTTAATTGTTGAAATATTTTTTGATGATATAATATGTAGAGGAAATGATATGTTGAGTAAGTCATGTGTTGATCAAATGAGCACTAAATTTAAAATGTCAATGTTTGGAGAGATAAAGTTTTCCATTGGATTACAAGTTTGTAAAACACCTAAGGGTATTTATATTACTCAATCCAAGTATGTAAAGGAAATGTTGAAAATATTTTGGATGTACGAGTCTAAACTAGTTAGTACACATTTTGTGATGGGAGTGAAATTGTCTAAAGAAGACACTACTAGTGAGGTTGATCAAAAACTTTACAAATATATGATTGAAAAGCTACAATATCTTGTACATAATAGAACAAATATTTCCCTAGTTGTTGGAATTGTTGCAAGGTTTTCATCTAATCCAAAGGTGTTGCAGAGCACCAAGGTACTTGGTTTATATTTTGGTTTTCATTTTAAAAAAAAAAAATTCACCTACTTAGGCTAGAATTAACAAACCTTGGATGAAAATTCCATGGTTGTCAAAGAAAGACACCATTTTGTATGCTTGAGGAACTTTATGTAGTTTATAAGAAAAATATGCTCATTAGGAAAATTCAGGATTTTTAATGTTTTTGGTTAAGAAAGCCTAGGATTATGTGTTTTTAGTTGATTTTTGGTATGTTGGAACCTTTTCCAAGTCCTATAAGTGGAATCAAGTGAAAAATGTAAAAATTGCACTTTTTGTGCAAAGTTGCATTGTTGAAAGTTGTAAAAGTTGCTTGAAATTGTAACTTAGTGGGAAAAGTGTTATAACTATTAAAATATTAGTTGTAATCATTAAAAATAGACATAGGATGTGTGTGTGTGTGTGTGTGTGTGTGTGTGTGTGTGTGTGTGTGTGTGTTTGTGTGTTTGTGTGTGTGTATATGTATATGTATATATATATATATATATGTGTGTGTGTGTGTGTGTGTGTGTGTGTGTGTGTGTGTGTGTGTGTGTGTGTCTGTGTGTGTGTGTGTGTGTGTGTGTGTGTGTGTGTGTGTGTATATGTATATGTATATGTATATGTATATGTATATCTATATGTATATCTATATGTATATCTATATACATATGTATATGTATATCTATATACATATATATGTATATCTATATATATATATATATATATCATTTGTGAGGTCTAGAAGGCATTATTGTACGGATTGGAAGAAGTTGCAAAGAAGGAAATTTAGTTTTGGAGTCATTTTTACTATTGTTTGCACATTGCATGAATTGTACAGATTCTTAGACCAAATCTGATAGAGCTTTGAATCATATTTCTTTTTCTTCTAGTTTCATCATTCTATGTGTTTTCTTTCTCAAGTTATTGCATTTTTAGTGAAACTAGGTTTTTAGGACAACATTTTGGTGCGCAGAGAAAAGATGGGCCTCTAACTGCAATTTCCTTTGTTGGAATTTCATGGAAACTTTGGAAATGTTAGTTAATAGGGTCCTTTAGAAGATTCTATGGTTTCCAAATTGGAGGATGTGTTTTGTGATTTTTCCAATCAAGCCCTAGGTCAAGTACCATGAAGGATTTAACCTCTTGTAGTGTGTTGATTTGTGAATGGCAAGAGTTTGGAACTTAGTGAACGGTTGAGCATTTGGAAATAATTTATTTTGGTGTTTCTAGTCATTCTTGAGTATTGATTTCATTTCCATGACCCCATTTCCTACTAGTTGCTTTGTAAACCAAGCCTAACTTGATTACCTAGGTCTGTGTTACTTTGTGAAGGAAAGGGAATGTTGGAGTGGGTTTATAACTTGATGCTTTGGGGTTTGAAGTAAAATTGAAAAGGGTATTCAAAAATCTAATTTATTTTGAGTCTTGTTTGAAACTTTGTGAATTTATATGCAAAAAGCCATTTTAGGAGGGCTAAAAGGGGCTCACAGGGCTAGTAGGCCAAATTGGGCTTTGAGGCTTTGTGCAAGCATATGATTCAAAATAGTGATGTATTATATGTTAAATAGGTGCCCTAAGATCATTTCACCTCTTATAATCCTTGGGACAAACTTCTAGGGTGTTTTCCTAGTATTGACCAAGTTGTGGGAGATTGGTGCAAAACCATAAAGCGGGCAATTTTGGTTCTTTTTCCTTGGATTCTTGGTAAAGTTGGAGAGTGTGTTTCTTTAATCCATTAGAGGATTGGATTGTTCTAAAACCTTGTAATAAGGTTAAATATTTGATAACTAGGTGGTTGATTTCAAGAGTGGGAAGCCCATTTGAAGCTTCTTAGTTGTGCTCTTTGCATCAGGTGGTATTAAAGCCACTAAGTATCTTTTGGGAAAGAAAAATGGAAGAAGGAAAAGATATCCCTTTGAGGATAACCAACATTGAGTTGGAAAAAAAATAGTGAAAGAACAAATGCTGAGAGCAGGGCAGTCAGAGAGGAAAATAGTGCAATGAGAAAAGAAATTGATAAGTTGAAAGGGAAAGTACAGAGAGGAGACCATGAGGAGTCTAAAGAAGAAGAAGAAGGAGAAGAAGATAACTTTCCTAACATGTCTGAAGATCAAAAGATCATGTTAGTAGGCCTACAGAGGGTAAGAAGAAAAGACAAAGGGGATTTACCTATGTTTGATGGAAAGTTGGAAGCCGAGGCATGCATGGAATGGTTGGAGGCTTTTGAAAACCATTTTGAAATAGAGGAGATACCTGCAAAACAAAGGGTGAAAGTGGAAAAATTTAAGTTGAAGGGACCCGCCCTAAGTTGGTGGAATTCTCTCAAAAATGAAAGGGTAGAAGAGGAGAAGCAACCCATTTCCACATGAAGAGGATGATGTCAGAAATCATGAAGCAAATTGTTCCAGAGGACTATGAAGTGATGGTCCACAAAAGGTTGCATGACCTCAAGAAAAAGGACATGGACGTAACTGCTTATACTCAAGAATATCATACGTTGACTCTTAGAGCTAAGTTGTATGAAAATGAAAAGCAAAATCTTGCACAACATATTAGTGGGCTTAAATATAATATAAAAGATGAACTAATCTTGGTGACAGTAGAATTAGTCCATAAATTTTATCAGCTTGCTCTTAGGATTGAGAAGAAACAAAAAATAAACGGTGAACAAAGTAGTAGATGAAGAGGGAACTCTTTTAGAGGAAGAGGTATATTTCAAGGAAGAGGAAACTACCTAAGAAACCATGGAGAAGCTAGCAGCAGTCAAGGGGCTCAGAAAAATAGTAGTAGTAGAGGTTCCTTTAGAGGAAGGAGACCTAATCAATGAGGAAAATTTGGTGGAAGGGGAACAAGTGTTTTCACAAGAAGGTGTTACAATTACAATCAAGTGGGTCACCAATCTTTTAGGTGTCCAAAGAAGCAAGGATTAATGAGCAGCCCAAGTGAAAGAAGAATTAATTTGCTACAAGATGAGGATGTACAAAGTGCAAGTTCTCATGCCAAGACAATAGATCTAGAGACAGGAGAGTGCCTCATGCTGAAAATAACTCTCTTTAAGGTACCCAATGATAAGGAGTCACCATAAAGAAGGTCATTGTTTAGAACCACATGAAAGGTAAGTGGTAAAGTTTGTAAAGTTATTGTTGATTCTAGTTCAACTAATAATTTGGCTTCTAACGAAATGGTAGACAAGTTAGGATTGAAACGATACCTCATCCTTACCCATATGGAGTGTCTTGGTTGAACAAGGAGAAGCATGCCTTGATTAGTGAACAAGTATGGGTAGAATTTCAGATTGGGGAGTATAAAGATAAAATTCTATATGGTGTGACTAAAATGAATGCTTTCCATTTACTTTTAGGGAGGCCTTGGCAGTATGATGTAGATGCTAGGCATGATGGGAAACAAAAAATTTATAGCATAACCAAGGGTGGATAAACCTACACTATGAGGCCACTCCCTGATGATGGAAGCCATAGGGTGACTAGTGTCATGATGGTAGGAGGTAAAGAATTTTTTTAGACCATTTAGGAGGAGAAAATGGCATGGTTTTTCCATCATAGTTAGACCTAAGAAATAAGTTAGAGTTATGCCCCAAGCCAAGAGCATGGAACATCAAGTAGGACCTAGAGAGGTCAGGGAGGTGTTGGAACAATATAAGAGTGTTGTTGTAGGTAGGGAACTAGAATGTTTTCCACCAAAAAGGGAGATAACCCATTGCATAGACTTGATACCAAGTGCTAAATTACCTAATAAGGCAGCCTACAAGCTTACCCCTGAACAAAATGTAGAATTAGCAAGACAAATTGAAGAATTGTTGGCCAAGGGCTTCATAAGGAAGAGTGTTAGTCCTTGTGTTGTACTCGTCATACTAGCTCCTAAAAAGGAAGGTACATGGAGGCTATGTATGGATTCTAGAGCCATTAACAAGATAATTATCAAATATAGGTTCCCCATGCCAAGAATTGAGGATCTTTTGGATTGTCTAGCAGGTGCAAGTCACTATTCAAAGATGGACTTAAAGAGTGGTTACCATCAAATTAGGATAGGGGAAGGTGATGAATGGAAAATAGCCTTCAAGACAAATGAGGGACCATATGAATGGCTTGTGATGGCATTGGCCTATCTAATGCACTTAGAACATTTATGAGACTTATGAATGAAGCCTTAAAGCCTTTTATTAATAGATTTTGTGTTGTTTATCTGGATGACATTCTTGTTTTCGGTAGGAGTAGGTAGGAGCACCTAAAGCATTTGGAGTTAGTCCTTGAAAGGTTACATAAGGAGAAATTGAAGATAAATTTGGAGAAGTGTTCATTTTTACAAGAAGAGTTGGTGTTCCTTGGGTTCATCATTTCCAAAAATCAATGAAAAATGGATCCATCCAAGGTAGAAGCAATTATGAATTGGCCTACACCTAGAACAACCATTGAGGTAAAAAAAAAATCATAGTCTTGCAAGTTTTTATAGAAAATTTTTGAAGAACTTTAGTGATGTTTGTGCCCCTATGATTGATACTATAAAAGGGGGGAGAAAATGTAAATTTGTATGGACTAATGAGGCAGATAAGTCATTTGAGTATCTTAAGAGGAGAGTTGTAAAGCAACCAATCTTACCAATACCTAATTTCTACAAGGTGATCACAATGGAATGGGATGCTACTAACAAGGCAATAGGAGGAGTATTAAGCAAAGAAGGGAGGCTTATAGCCTTCTTTAGTGAAAAGCTAAATGAAGCTAAACAAAAGTATTCAACTTATGATTTAGAAATATATGCTTTGGTTCAGTCCTTGAGAAAGGGGAGGCATTATCTCTTGCCCAAAGAATTTATTATTTTTATTGACAATCAAGCTCTTAGCTTCTTGAATAGACAAGAAAAGCTGAACCAAAAACACATGAAGTGGATGGAATTCATCCAAGCTTACACTTTCTCCATAAAACACAAGAAAGGGACAGCAAATAAAGTTGTAGATGCCCTTAGCGGGAGGAATTTTATAGTAAAATAAATTCAAGTGAATAGTATTGGTATTGAAGCCATGAAGAACATGTATGCAACAAATGAAGACTTCAAGGAGGCATATGAGGTTTGTCAAATAATGAATGAAAGGTATAATACTGATTTTTCTGAGTTTATATTACAAGATGGATTATTATTTAAAGGTAATAAGCTTTGTGTACCTAAAGGATCAGTTAGGGAGAGCATTTTCAAAGAAAAAAATTATGGGAGTCTTACAGGACACTTTGGCATTGATAAGACTTTAGAGTAGGTTAGAATATTTTTCTATTGGCCAAAGATGTAGGCAGATATTAGGAAGTTTATAGAATGCTGCATTATTTGTCAAAAGGCCAAAGGGAGATCATCAAATACTGGACTGTATACTCCTTTACCTACACCTGCTAAGCCATGGGACTCCATTAGCATGGACTTTGTCATGGGGTTTCCTAAGAATAAAAGTGGATTTGATAGCATTTTTTTTTTTGACAAGTTCTCTAAGATGGCTCACTTTCTACCTTATAAACAAACTCGTGATGCTTCTCACATAGCTAGTATATTCTTTAAGGAATTTGTTAGACTCCATGGATTACCATTGAACGTTGTGTTAGATATGGATCCTAAATTTCTTGGACATTTTTGGAGAACATTCTGGAAGAGGTTGTGCAGACAACTATCATTTTCTTTAGCATACCATCCCCAATCAGATGACCAAACTGAAGTTATCAATAGGTCATTGGGTAACCTACTAAGAATTCTAACTAAAGAACATGGAGTTGCTTGGGATGTTGTTGTTCTACAGGTTGAATTCTCATATAATGATTCAATGAATAGAAGTATAGGTTTAACTCCATTTTAGATTGTATATGGAGGCCATCCAAGAGGATTCTTGGAGTTGTGACACTTGGGAGATAGTCACAAGAGTAGTGCACAAGCTAAAGATTTTGTAGAGGTTATGAAGGACATCCATCAACATTTTAAGGATAAGTTAGACCTTTCAGCAAGAAAGTATAAGGAACATGCTAATAAGAAGAGAAGGGACATACATTTTCAGGTAGGGGATCTAGTAATGATTCACCTAAGGAAGGAGAGAATGCCAAGAGAGAAGTATACTAAGTTAATGATGAAGAAGAGAGGACCATTCAAAATTCTAAAGAAATGTGGCAACAATGCCTATTACATTGACTTTCTTACTGATTTAGGAATCTCTCCTATCTTTAATGTGGTAGATATCTATGCATTCAAGGGTCCAAAGGATAATGAGGAAGTTGAGACAGTACAGTAGCAAGAAGAATCAAATTTACTACAAGAACTACCACAAGTACCTAAACCTACCATTGAAGCCATTTTGGGAAAAAAAAGACAAAAGATGAGGGAAGGATATTATGAATACTTGGTCAAGTGGAAAAATAAACCAATAGAGGATGCAAGTTGGCTTCCAAAGAATGACATCATCAAGCTTGGGAGCAGACTTGAAGACATTCCAACTCAAGAGACTTGAGTTTCTTTTCACCTAGCGAGTATGGTGCAGAGCACCAAGGCATTTGGTTTATATTTTGGTTTTTATTTTTTTTTATTTTTTTAACCTACTTAGGCTAGAATAAACAAAGCTTGGATGAAAAGTCCATGGTTCTCAAAGAAAGACACAATTTTGTATGCTTAAGGCACTTTATGCAATTTATAAGAAAAAAATTAAGATTTTCAATGTATTTGGTTAAGAAATCCTAGGATTGGGTGTTTTAAGATGGTTTTAGGTATGTTGAAATGTTTTCCAAGTCCTAGAAGTGGAATCAAGTGAAAAATGTAAAAAATGCACTTTTTTTGCAAAGTTGCATTGTTGAAAGTTGTAAAAGTCAACTTAGGGGGAAAAGAGTTACAACTATTAAAATATTGGTTTTAACCATTAAAAATAAACATAGGAGATATATATACCTCATTTTTGAGGTTTGGAGGGCATTAATGTACGGATTGGAAGAAGTTGCAAAGAAGAAAAATCAGTTTTGGAGTCATTT
Source organism: Cupressus sempervirens (assembly GCA_028749045.1). Classification (NCBI taxonomy): domain Eukaryota; kingdom Viridiplantae; phylum Streptophyta; class Pinopsida; order Cupressales; family Cupressaceae; genus Cupressus; species Cupressus sempervirens. Next base: position 531,135,551 of record CM053790.1, read on the forward strand.
TTACTATTATTTGCATGTTGCATGAACTATACAAATTTTTAGACTAGATCTAATGGATGTTTGAGATATATATTTGAATCATGTTTCTCTTGCTTCTGGTCTCATCATTCTACGTGTTTTCTTTCTCAAGTTATTGCATTTTTAGTGAAACTATGTTATTGAATTTCATGGCCACTTGGGAAATAGTAGTTAGTAGGGTCCTTTTAAAGATTCTGGGGTTTCAATACTGGAGGATGTGTTTTGTGATTTTCCCAATCAAGCCCTAGGTCAAGTACCATGAAGGATTTGATCTCTTGTATTGTGTTGATTTGTGAATGGCAAGAGTTTGGAACTGGTGAAGGGTTGAACATTTGGAAATAAGTTATTTTGGTGTTTCCAGTCATTCCTGAGTATTGATTTTATTTCCATGACCCTATTTCCTATTGGTTGCCTTGTAACCAAGCCTAACTTGATCACTTAAGTCTGTGTTACTTTGTGAAGGAAAGGGAATGCTAGAGTGGGGTTAGAACTTGATGCTTTGGGGTTTGAAGTAACATGGAAAAGGGTATTCAAAAACCTAAAATTTTTTGAGTCTTTTTTGAAACTTTGTGAAGTTAGATCCAAACAGCCATTTCAGGAGGGTTAAAAGGGGCTTACAGTGCTACTAGGCCAAATTGGGGTTTGAGGCTTTGTCCAAGTATATGATTCAAATTGGTGGTGTAATATGTGGTAAATAGGTTTCCTAAGATCATTTAACCTCTTAGAACCCTTGGGAAAAAATTCTAGGGTGTTTTCCTAGTATTGACCTAGTTGTGGGAGATTGGTGCAAAACCCATAAAGTGGGCAAATTTGGTTCTTTGTCATTGGATTCTTGGTGAAGTTGGAGAGTGTATTTCTTTGATCTATTGGAGGATTGTAGTGTGTTGAAACCTTGTAATAAGGTTAAAGATTTGATAGCCATTTGGCTGGTTTCAAGAGTGGGAAGCCCATTTGAAGCTTCTTAATTGTGAACTCCACATCAAAGGGAAACAAATTTGACAACTGTGAAAAGGATATTAAAATATCTCAAAAGAACTAAAGATTATGGCCTATGGTATAAACAAGAGGATGAATTTAATCTTAAAGTCTATAGAGATGTTTATTGGTTTGGAAATGTTGAAGACAAAATATATACAAGTGGAGGAGCATTTTTCTTAGAAGCAAGGTTGATTACATGGATAAGCAAGAAACAAAATTGTATTTCACAATCTACTACTGAATTTGAATATTTTTTTTTGGCATGATCAATTGTTCAAATATTGCATGGATCAAACAATTGATTGGAAAGAATGAAAGAAGAAGTAACTAAGTCTATCACTATTTATTGTGATAACATAAGTGTTATAACTATATCAAAAAATATGGTGATGCATGCAAAGACAAAGCACATATCTATCAAGTATCATTACTACTTGAGAGAGCAAGTTAAAGAAAAGCAAGTGAGGCTTGAGTATGTAAAGTCTAAGAAGAAAATTGTTGATATATTTACTAATCCATTGCCTAAGGATGTTTTTGAGCATCTAAGAGATAAATTAGGGGTCTTACCCCTATCTAAAACTCACTAGGTAAATTTTCATGACATACCAATTCATGGATGAATTAAAATATCTTTTAAAGTTGATGAAGAAGTGTTCACACTTTGGGAGTATTTATGAAGTTGTGAACTTAACTGTGATAAAATTGATGTAATATGTACATGCAAGGTATGGGGCTACTACAAGGTTTTATAAGTTTCATGATGAAATGTATAATGACCTTTGGAATTTTTTTCGAAAGGGGAGAACATATTGTAAGGAAGAGAAACAATTAAGAGAAAAAAGTGAAAGGAGGAGAATATGATGAAGAAGAATTGTGTCTGGGGGGGATTTGAGAATATAATGAAGATGAAAGAAGACTAAACCTGAAACCATAGATCCTAATCAAAGGGGAAGTAATGTTGAAGAAGTTGAAGATTTTTGTAACTAATGAAGATAGAAACTAAGTATCAGTTTGAAGAACCAGAATTGAAAAGTTGTATTGTTATTAATGCATACATTTGATTATCATATGTAATGTTTTGTAATGTAAAAATTTATGGTATGCATTGTCATCAATATCAAAGGGGGAGATTGTTAGCCCCAACTGATATTGTAATAGATAATGGGAGATTGTTAGGTGATGATTCTATATGTATGTAAAAGAGTCATTTTAGGTGTCGTATTGTCATTGATGTCAATGTCTTAGTTGGCTTAAAATTATGCTAACTCACGAGAGTATCATATCATTTGATTGATGAAGAGGATTTGAAGAAAGTGTGATGACGATAGAGTTGATATGTAAGGAATTCAATGGGTACTTGAATGAGATAGAAAATTATTATGTAATATTGTTTTGATTGTTTTAAAATCATGTATTATTGAGAGGTATTGAAGATCACAAGTTTAATTGAGTCACAAGGTCAATGAAGGGAGACTTTATTCACCAAGTGACTATAGTATTGCTCAAGCAATTGCAAAGAAGAAGGAAGAAAATAGTGTTGCCCAAGTGAGTCAATATTAATCGAGTTTTATGTTGCTTAAGTAAATGTAATATTTAGTGAGTGACAGCCAGATGAACATGTTTGAGAAATTGAAATTTAAGGTTAACTTTTGATGAAAATTTGGAAAGCTTGAGAATGTATAAAGCAAGAGTCAAATTTTGTTTCAAGATCTACGATGGAGAAAATTCAAGAAGGATCTAACAAAGAAAATTAAAGAAGGATAAGAATGGACACAAAGTTCTATGTAAAGTTATATTTTCTATGTTTAAATTCATTGTATGAAGGAATTCAGTTGTAAACCTAAGATTGATGATTATGATTAAGTAATAAAAGATAGAAGGATCTAGAAGCATTGAGAAATCCTTTTAAGGAGTAAAAATGATAGTTTAGGTTGTTGAGATGATTTTGAAATGTTGTGGAGCTAATCTCATGTTGTTGGATAGAATACAATTATGTTGAAGTGTTAAAGTTGTCATGAAGAGAAAAAAATTTGAAGGAAAAGAAAAAGTGTTGAGCCAAGTGAGTAGAGAGAAGAGAAGAAAAGTTTGTGGAAGACAGATTCAGTCAAGTGAGTTAAATATAGAGATGGGGAAAGAACAAAGATCTAAACAAGGAAAGGTAGTTGCTATTCTTAACACATCACTTTACATTGTTACTATTTAACCATTGTGGAAAAAAATTGTGGAAGCATCGAGTGGACCTAAAAAATTTATGAGATCTATATGGTAACATCAATTAGTTGTGTTTGTAAGTCCTTTAATGTAGGCCACTCTTTTTGGTCCTAGATAGGAAATGATAAGATCTAGATGATCTTTCAATGAAATACTCTTATAAGGTCACTTTAACAAAGTGTATGTAACCTATAACAAGGTAGTCTCCTAACAAAGATCACTTCAGAAGAGTGAAATTTTTGGGTTGTCAGTCTCAGGTGGATTTTCCCTTAACAAGTTTTCCATGTTAAAATATTATTGGTGTCAAAATTTTGTGAATGTTATTTGTGTTGGAACTTTTTTTACATGTTTTTACAGTTTACTGCAACTCGGTTAATAACTAATATATAGCTAGGTAATAACTAAAAATTTGCCTACAGTCAGTCATGCAAGAGATAGTTTGATAATAATTTGGAAAGAAAATGATGTATGAGTTAAGTTTCAAGTTGAAAATATCTATTGAGTGATTGAATGTATTAAATTTATTATTGTTCATGTTTACATTTCTTTGATGGTGATAAAATATTTGAAGGGACTGTGAGATAATTGGATGTAACTAATTCATCCCTCCCCCCACTCTAAGTTATTTAAAAATATTTATCGACAAACAAAAAGTTTTAATAAGTATCTAGGAATAAGTGATACAGCCCCATCTCAATTATTCATCTTGTTCAACAATCTAATACATGCAAGAAAAAAGGGTGGTATAGTTATGCCTATCAAAATACTATTATAATTCAAGGAACTTATCTCAAACAATGGGTTGGTAGATTACATTCCATCAAATGATCAATTTACTTATACCTATAAAAGAGATATTTTTATGCATATTGCTAAGAAGATTGACAGATTCATCATGAATCTTAAATAAATAATAAAATTTGGTCATGTATATCCCAAATTCTTATTCTCAAGTTCAAACTATTTTCCTTTTAAGCTACACTTGCATATTTGCTTCTTTAGAGAAATCCAATGATATGTTTAAGTTTGAAATTTGTAGTCTAGAGACCCCCTCCTTTCTCCAAGTGTTGAAGTCATGGTATAATGCTATATATTTTATTCTAGGAGCTAGGATTTTAAGAGTATTTGGTGTTAAGAGATTTAGTTGGAGTAAAAAAGAAGAGGAAAAGATGTGATTGGATGGTGATGAAAATGAAGCAGCAATTCATTCTTCTTGATTATGAGTTCGATCTATTGAATAAAATGCAAGGTTTGAAGCAAGTGATAATATCTATTCATGAGTATATAGAATATTTCTATTGGGTCCTCATTAGAATAGGTCATGTCGAAGTTGATAAGGATAAAAATTGTTTATTCTTTTAATGGGTCTAGGCTAATTATTCAAGAGGAGTTGAGTCTGGTTATAATGACCAATATTGATAAAGATAAAATTGCTTGTTAATTTAATGGGTCTATGAGAATTATTCAAGAGGATTTGAGTCTAGTTAGAATGACCAATATTGAAGACATGTATTAATTTATGTTGGTGTAAATAAGTATTTACTTATTACACTTTACTTAAGTTAATGCATTATTTTATTATTTCTTAAATGATACATTTAGGAGTTTGTATACTCTTATGAGTTGTCATGTTGACAACACTAGAGTAAGCAACTCTAATTTAGCACATGGTGTCTACAACACTAGAGTTTGCATAATTAACTGTGTTGTCATGTAGACAACACAATTATTCGTACTCCAAATTTAGCACATGGTGTCTATAACATAATTTTGTGTGTTACACCTTTGTAGGCTTATCCTCTCATCATCGCACTTACTCATGTGTTTAATGGAGAAAAATCTACTTCTAGTAGACATGTGCTTGGTTTTATGACTTATCAATATGCTAATTTCTAGGCATTCTAGAAGCATTCTAGAGGCCTTTATATACAAGCACTCCTAGTGTACTTTCATATCTATTCATATCGATACAGATTGAATCAAATACATATCAATATTTTGATCATACTCTTTCTGGTATACCATTGTGCTTGTACTTGAGTTCTTTGATCTTGGATGAATTTTTTCTCGAGGCAAATTCTTACATGGTATCAAAGCTTTGAGAATTTCTCTTCACATAGCCATTCGAGACCATTGTTTCTTTAGCAACTCAACCCAAATCTAAAGTATCGTTGTAGTGCTTGCCCCTGGTTCGCATTTTGTTATCATTGCTGAACTCTTTTAGAGCTTGTAGTCCCTGCCCCTAGTTCATATTTTGTTATCGTTGTTGAACTCTTTTAAAACTAGTTTTATGTTGATAGTTAGTAACATTATTATGAGATTATCAGATATTGTGCTATGGATTCAGTTGATATGTGATGAGATTACTTAGATTCTACATTTCATGTATGTATGATGATTATTTTTAGTGTTTGCAGTTATTAATGATGATTAGAAAGATGGTTTATTATCATATGTTTTTTCTTATGGATACTTACCCCATACTTGCATGTGTGTTTGCTTTTGTATGGTGTGTTTGATGTGGTTAAGGAAGGGAGTCGTAGTCACCTGCTAGTCGGGATCTACACGATGCACCACTTCTTGCCATTGCCTGTTTAGTTTAGTATATATTGTGTTTGTACATGTATGGTTTTTATACAGGTTGCAGGTACCAGGTATCGACTTCCCTAAATTTGCCAGGATGAGCGTACCCTATCACATTATCTCAATGATAAGAGAGGGGAGATAAATTCTCAAGTCCAAATCCCAACCCTTTAAGCCATTTGTCCTAATTGGAAAATTAAGACAAGTATCTGAGTTGAGTACCTTTCGAATATGTCGGATGATATAATTCATGATATTAACCCTTGGTTTGATTTTATATGTATTTTGGCTATGATGGGTTTTCATATTTTTACCTTTGTGAAGTCTTTGATGTATTTTCTATTAATTAAGCCTAATTAAAAAGATTTTAATTAATGGTTTAATTAAATGAAAAATTAATATGGTATTTTAATATTTATTTTATTTAATTAATTGAAAAATTAATTAAATAAAATAATTAAATTTGAGAATAAAAATTAAAAGTTTAAATTTGGAATGTGACAACATTTATTTTAATAATAATATATTTGGAGTTCATTTTTAAATAAATGACTAAATAATATTATTATTAAAGATAATAAATATTTTAGCAATTAAATTTTGGAAAATGAAATTTAAAAGTGGAAAATATATTTTAAATTATTAAATGATTCTAAATCTCATATGATTAAAATATAAATATATTAAAATTGAAAAGTGGAGATATTAAAGTTAGTGCATGAGACTTAATAAATTAATTAATTAAATTTGAAAAGAGTAAAGTAAATTGGAGTTTTAAGCTTGCATGAGAATTAACATGTGTCAACAACACGGGGGGTTAGTGCATTAATTAAGCACAAGGTGTCTACAACTCTATGACTCATCAAAAAGAATTGGAAAAGCCCATACTTAGTTGGTGACACTTTTCAGTGGTTTCAAGAAGCATTCCAAAGGTTTCTTGAGAGCTCTTGATATTCAGGCATTCATAGAAGCTTAAATGAAAAGCTTAGTGGAAGCTACAAGATTAATGGAAGCCACAAGATACAAGTTAAAATAGAAGTTTCAAAGCTTACATGCATGAGAGAAGATTCATATGCTCATATATTTTCTACTTACTTCTATGCTCCTTCTAGCACTTCTAATCACTTGAAGGATTCGATCGGCTTGAATTCTTGGAAGAATTGTGAATGATGGAGAATGAAAGAATTTTCTATGAACTTCTGAGGCATGGCAAATTAGCATCAATGTCTAGGTGCACTCGTGATATTCTCATATTTTCTTTGCACTCTTTCTCTTACTGTCTTCATCATATCTGTTTTATGTGTCTGAATACTCTCTGTGTTTGAATCTACTATTTGAAATTGGAATCTAGATATTTTATTTGGATGAGAAGAAAAACAATAGAAAAACCCTAGTTCCAAATGAGAAAGAAATTAGATTTTAATCGCGTTTGGGTTTGAATTTATATTAAATTAGAAAGACAAGATTTGGAATTAAAATAAAAATTTTATGGTGAAAATTCGAATGATTAGATGTAATCTTTCTATCAATTATATTTTTAAATGCATATGAACAAACTCTTTTATGATTAAATTTAGAGAACAATTATTTAACAGAAAATTTTTAATTCATCACAATTTGACCTGTCGTTGCCCCTTGGATAAACCCAAATTTAGTCACTCATAACTTTTTATTGGGATCAAATTTATTCGATCGCTCCGATTAAAATTGGCGCAACTTGACCCTCTCCGACATATTTAAATTTCAGCCTGATCCAACGGTTCATTAAGGAGATATGACAGTCGTACTGGGACTGTTTTATTCAATAACAGATATTTCTTCATTTCTCTTAACTAAGAGTTCTTTATACTTAAACTTCACAAAAATAATATATCAAAGCATGGAATGAATTAAAGATATTATTGCAATCTTCTCTTATTAGAATCTTATTAATATGCATTAGTTTTATATGGTTTATTATCTAATCTAAATAAATCAAATTTAATTAAGATTAGTTAATAGTAGAAAAAGTGTAATTAATTATTAGTCAATCCAAGTAAATGAATGAGAGAAAATTAAAATTAAAGAGATATTAATGATTTAGTTGTTACTCATTGATTGGTTCGAATATCAATCATTATAATTGAATATTGAAATTATTAGTGAGTTATTATTTATTAATAATTGTTAAGTTTAAAAAATTATTAATGAAAGATAGTATAGATAAGTTTATATAATTATTAATTGATTCAATTAAGTTCAATCTAATTGAGATTAGTTAATAATTGAAGTATAGTATTAAGAATTTAGTTGAGATCAAATTAAAGAGGGAAAAATACAATGAAAATGAATTCATGTTATCATGAATGAAATTGTGATTAATGAAGTTGGTGATCATTATACTTATAATCATCAAAGATTATTTTGGACAAATGATTACCTATTGATTATTGGTAAATCTTATCCGGAGAATGATTCTTAACGAAGTTATATTTAATTTACTAGTGACATCATTGTTAGCAATAATAATAAAGAATCTATTATCGTAGATTTATTTTAACTTGTTATTAGTTATTAAACTATTACTGATCCTAATGTTAATGAAATAGAATATAGATGATTGATAATTAGTTGAATCAAATGGGGTTTAACTGAATGATTATCAATAATACGGATTTGTCAAGGAAAAGTTAGTTTTCATTGATAGAATAGCGAAGGTGGTCATTATAGATTTATTAATAAGATTTCCAACATAGCTTGTTATTAACAAGTTATTGAACTATTAATATGAATATTGGAGATTTGAGTTATAGTTGACTTTTAACTTACAAGTTATAGTTAGTTATTAGTCAACTGATATTAAACGGAACATTTCCTTGGATATGTAATTATTAATTAAATTAATTAGAGTTAATTAGATTTAATTAATAATTAAGTTATGTAATAAAGTTTTAATTGATATGCTAATATCAATTCCTCTAAAAAAGTTGTGAATTATGTATATCAAAGTTGACAAGTCATACTCTCATGACCTGAATAATGACTTTAGATATTATATGATTGTCAATGATGATAACGGTTAAATTTAAAGAATCAAACTTTAGTAATACTTAATTAAGTTTCTAATTGAAAACTATTAGAATGTTGGTGTACCTATGTTAATTAATCATTTTAATGAAGTTATAATCTTCTTATTCGAAGATTGGTAATTGGTTCTTTTATGAATGAATAATGATCATTTGATTATGTTATCCAATTAGTACTATGGATCTTAGCAAATAAAGCAAATGATTTAATAAGTAAATATTTATCTTTAAGTTATTCTTAGAATATAATTTTTAATAATGGAAGGATAATGCTATCGGGAACAATGGGTTGACTTGTAGGTCAAATGATGAAACTTAGACACTTGACATATACTTGCAAACAGAAAATTGGAAACCCCTACACATTATTCAACTATGTAAATTTAGTAAACCAAAACATGTGTTTGCATCGTGTATTCTATATGCTTCTTGTTTTGGGTTTTGGGTTGACTAGTGTTGACCAGTCCTAGGATGTTACCAGAGGCTCGGGGGTTATGAGATATGATGGTATGTTGATCTTATTTACTCTCGATCTTTATAAGCCCAACCATGTCAATGTGATCGTATGCTCTATGAAATGTTTGTATTTATTGATTGTTATTGTTCATCAGTCTTCATGTGTGAAGCTGAGAGATATGTGTATGAGACACTTGAGCTAATCATTTTTGAGTCATTAATCAGTTATCCTTGGATTACTTTCTAGTCGTCATGATGGGACTGAAATGTAGATTTATTTTTTGATGATGTCATGTTGTGACATGTTTGACTCAACCATTTTGGAGTCTTCGATCAGTTTGATTTTGAGATATTCTTGGTTGCTTGTTGAGAACCAATGGATACTTTTGATTATCAGTGATGCCTTCAGTTGCCAATAGAGAACTGTTGTGGTCATGATTTTTAATGGATACTTTTTAGATGCTCATGGAGATTTGATGATTCTTATCTTGGAGATTTGATGATTCTTATTATGGATATTTGACGCTTTTATGCATATTTGATAATTTTATTATGGATTATCTTTTATGATTTTGAGATTTATGATTCTATGAGCTTAGGGTAGGTAATCTACTTATAGTGTCGAGAAGTGGCTTGCAATGGGGGCCGGGGCCCTAAGTGGCTGCTAGGGTAACTCATTGCAAGTTTGGTTAATAAGTGATAACATTTACACACTAAATGGGGATTAACTGAACTTAAAAAGATAATTATTTTTGTTCTCGCCCATGCCTTGAGTGCTTGTACAGGCTAGGATGGGAGTAGTGAGAACGCATGGTTGTGACCGTGCATTCCGTAGTATGCCTCATCAGTATGAGAGGATACTAGTGGCCGCATAAGATCAGTATGGACCCGTGGACTTTAGTTAACTGCTAGGATAACTTGTACGTGATAATTGCGATGACACTTTCCTGCTTGCATAGTAGGTTTCCTACATGTCTTTGTGTGCCTCTAAGAATTAGATGTCGATTTTGTGTGTGTTGGAACCTTTGAGTTAGTATACTTTTAGGATTCTTGAACTTTTTATGCTATGTGTATTGATATATCCTGTTTGGGACTTGAGATTATTTCCTCAGCACAGTGGGAGTGGACCACTTAAGTTCCACGCGATCGGGTGGTAGTGTATTTTCACTCTTATCATTTGAGATCCGTCTGAGACACCATGGTTGGAGTATCCTTGGTTGGTATTTATTCTTCATTATGTTCTTGGAGCATTATGATAAATAATATACCTTATGATGGATGTATTTACTGGTGTGTTTCTTATATTGATGATTTGTTTTACTTTGCATATGTTAGTTGATGATTTATTATGCTTTACTTTGCATGTTAGTAGGATATTTTAGGAGTGACATTCCTACTATGTTAATACCGATGATCTCTTTGGTGCTTTGGAATGTTACGCACAAAGGGATGGCTAGGATCTACGATAGTCTAATGATGCTATATACGGTTGGGAGGAACCGTGCACTTAGTTATTTATGTTTGTGATATATGGTTATCTTTTGTGATGGATGTTTATATCTTTTGTAATGATGTATCATGTATGATATGTGGTTTCATTTATGTTATTGCATCATGGATTAATATTAGATGATGATGATGTACTTTATTTACTTAGATGTTTCTTCTCTTAAGCTTTTCATACCCTGTGATATGTACAGTGGATGATTGAGCTAAACTAAAATATAATTATAAAATGACACTTATATATTATGTAAGTACATTGGATGTATCATTGTTATTTCATAAGGATGGGATGTTAGATGAATAGTTAATTTAGATGTCAAACAACGTTAAGGGATCTTTAAAGAATGTAGCCTGTTATGTATATATATTATGTTTATTTTCATTTGAATTGTTGCTATTGCTTTCACAAATGTTATGAATGGTTTTATCTTTCATGTTTAACAAAAAAAAAAATTGTTTGGCAAACTTAGTAAAAAAATTTGTATCCCTTGGCGGGGCATTACATTTGGTATCAGAGCTCGAGTTTCAACATTGGGAGCTCTGAGTATGTTAGAATGCTACTAGTTATTAACTAGTTGAATAAAACAAAAACTTAAAACTATCATGTGTATCTTTTTCAAACTGAAAATTTGAAATTAGGTGAACTGAAACAGAATTTAAAACTGTTACTTGCATATTTTTTATATTTCAACACTTAGCTTTCAAAACTAAAAATTTTACTGAAAACTTAAACGAAGGCAAAACTGAAAATTAAAAACTTATTCTAATTGTAAAACATGTATCTTTTATCTAAGTTTCAAGGTAGTATACCTTTGTTTATCTTTGCAAGCATTAAGTTGCTCTTGTTTAGAATGAATTAAGGGATTATTTTTAGTAGTTGTTAAAAGAATGAATGTTGAATCGATATGGTTTTTGGTTTATCATTAAACTAGAATCATATTACTCTAAGTCTGTTGTAAAATTCTCAGTGAAATCATATTCCCCTGTAGGGAGGAAAAGGATTCAATGGGACCCGCATAGTGAGTATCTTAGCTTTTCATTCTTGTAGACTTCCAGGAGTAAGCCTAATCCCAAAGGGGGTGGATGTAGTGCCTGCCCCTGGTTCGCATTTTATTATCATTGTTGAACTCTTTTAGAGCTTGTAGTGCCTGCCCCTACTTCTAATTTTACTATCATTGTTGAACTCTTTTAAAACTAGTTTTATGTTAATGGTTAGTAACATTATTATGAGATTATCAGATATTGTGCTATGGATTCAGTTGATATGTGATGAGATTACTTAGACTGTACATTTCATGTATGTATGATGATTATTTTTAGTGTTTGCAGTTATTAATGATGATTAGAAAGATGATTTATTATCATATATGTTTTCTTATGGTTACTTATCACATACTTGCATGTGTATGGTGTGTGTGTTTGCTTTGTGTGTTTGCTTTTGTATGGTGTGTCTGATGTGGTTAAGGAAGGGAGTCGGAGTCGACTGCTAGTCGGGATCTACATGATGCACCACTTCCTGTCATTGTCTATTTTGTTTAGTATATATTGTGTTTGTACATGCATGATTTTTATGCAAGTTGCAGGTACAGGGTATCGACTTCCCTGAATTTGCTAGGATGAGCGTACCCTATCATATTATCTCAATGATAAGAGAGGGGAGATAAATTCTCAAATCCAAATCTCAACCCTTTAAGCCGTTTGCCCTAATTGGAAAATTAGGACAAATATCTGAGTTGAGTACCCTTCGAATATGTCGGATGACATAATTCGTGATATTAACCCTTGGTTTGATTTTATATGTATTTTGGCTATCATGGGTTTTCATATTTTAACCTTTGTGAAGTCTTTGATGTATTTTCTATTAATTAAGCCTAATTAAAAAGATTTTAATTAATGATTTAATTAAATAAAAAAATTAATATGGTATTTTAATATTTATTTTATTTAATTAATTAAAAAATTAATTAAATAAAATAATTAAATTTGAGAATAAAAATTAAAAGTTTAAATTTGGAATGTGACAATATTTATTTTAATAATAATATATTTGAAGTTCATTTTTAAATAAATGACTAAATAATATTATTATTAAAGCTAATAAATATTTTAGCAATTAAGTTTTGAAAAATAAAATTTAAAAGTGAAAAATATATTTTAAATTATTAAAAGATTCTAAATCTCATATGATTAAAATATAAATATATTAAGATTGAAAAGTGGAGATATTAAAGTTAGTGCATGAGACTTAATAAATTAATTAATTAAATTTGAAAAAGGTAAAGTAAATCGGAGTTTTAAGCTTGCATGAGAATTAACATGTGTCAACAACACGAGGGTTAGTGCATCAATTAAGCACAAGGTGTCTACAACTCTATGACTCATCAAAAAGAATTGGAAAAGCCCATACTTAATCGATGACACCTTTCAGCGATTTCAAGAAGCATTCCAAAAGTTTCTTGAGAGCTCTTGATATTCAGGCATTCATAGAAGCTTAAATGAAAAGCTTAATGGAAGCTACAAGCTTAATGGAAGCCACGAGTTACAAGCTAGAATAGAAGTTTCAAAGCTTACATGCATGAGAGAAGATTCATATGCTCATATATTTTCTACTTGCTTCTATGCTCCTTCTAACACTTCTAATCACTTCGAAGATTCGATCGGCTTGGATTTTTGGAAGAATTGTGAATGATGGAGAAAGAAGAGATTTTTTATGAACTTCTGAGGCATGGCAAATTAGCATCAGTGTCTAGGTGCACTCGTGATATTCTCATATTCCCTTTACACTTTTTCTCTTCTTATCTTCATCATATCTATTTTATGTGTTTGAATACTCTCTGTGTTTGAATCTACTATTTGAAATTGGAATCTAGATATTTTATTTGGATGAGAAGAAAAACAATAGAAAAACCCTAGTTCCAAATGAGAAAGAAATTAGATTTTAATTGCGTTTGGGTTCGAATTTATATTAAATTAGAAAGACAAGATTTGGAATTAAAATAAAAATTTTATGGTGAAAATTCGAATGATTAGATGTAATCTTTCTATCAATTATATTTTTAGATGCATATGAACAAACCATTTTATGGTTAAATTTAGAGAACAATTATTTAACAGAAAATTCTTAATTCATCACAATTTGACCTGTCGCTGCCCCTTGGATAGACCCGAATTTAGTCATTCATAACTTTTTATTGAGATCGAATTTGTTCGATCGCTCTGATCAAAATTGGTGCAATTTGGCCCTCTCCAACATATTTAAATTTCAACCCGATCCAACGGTTCATTAGGGAGATATGACCGTCATACTGGAACTGTTTTATTAAAAGACAGATATTTCTTCATTTCTCTTAATTAAGAGTTCTTTATGCTTAAACTTCACAAAAATAATATATCAAAGCATGGAATGAATTAAAGATATTATTGCAATTTTCTCTTATTAGAATCTTATTAATATGCATTAGTTTTATATGGTTTATTATCTAATCTAATTAAATCAAATTTAATTAAGATTAGTTAATAGTAGAAGAAGTGTAATTAATTATTAGTCAATTTAAGTAAATGAATGAAAGAAAATTAAAATAAAAGAGATATTAATGATTTAGTTGTTACTCATTGATTGGTTCAAATATCAATCATTATAATTGAATATTGAAATTATTAGTGAGTTATTATTTATTAATAATTTTTAAGTTTAACAAATTATTAATGAAAGATAGTATAGATAAGTTTATATAATTATTAATTGATTCAATTAAGTTCAATCTAATTGAGATTAGTTAATAATTGAAGTATAGTATTAAGAATTTAGTTGAGATCAAATTAAGGGGGCAAAAATACAATGAAAATGAATTCATGTTATCATGAATGAAATTGTGATTAATGAAGTTGGTGATCATTATACTTACAATCATCAAAGATTATTTTGGACAAATGATTACCTATTAATTATTGGTAAATCTTATTCGGAGAATGATTCTTAAGGAAGTTATATTTAATTTACTAGTGACATCGTTGTTAACAATAATAATAAAGAATCTATTATCGTAGATTTATTTTAACTTTTTATTAGTTATTAAACTATTACTGATCCTAATGTTAATGAAATGGAATATAAATGATTGATAATTAGTTGAATCAAATGGGGTTTAACTGAATGATTATCAATAATACGGGTTTGTCAAGGAAAAGTTAGTTTTCATTGATAGAATGGCGAAGGTGGTCATTACAGATTTATTAATAAGATTTCCAACGTAGCTTGTTATTAACAAGTTATTGAACTATTAATATGAATATTGGAGATTTGAGTTATAGTTGACTTTTAACTTACAAGTTATAGTTCGTTATTAGTCAACTAATATTAAACGGAACATTTTCTTGCATATGTAATTATTAATTAAATTAATTAGATTTAATTAATAATTAAGTTATGTAATAAAGTTTTAATTGATATGCTAATATCGATTCCTCTAAAAAAGTTGTGAAGTATGTATATCAAAGTTGACAAGTCATACTCTCATGACTTGAATAATGACTTTAGATATTATATGGTTGTCAATGATGATAACGATTAAATTTAAAGAATCAAACTTTAGTAATACTTAATTAAGTTTCTAATTGAAAACTATTATAATGTAATAGGTCATGGATGGTGTATCTATGTTAATTGATCATTTTAATGAAGTTATAATCTTCTTATTCGAAGATTGGTAATTGGTTATTTTATGAATGAATAATAATCTTTTGATTATGTTATCCAATTAGTACTATGGATTTTAGCAAATAAAGCAAATGATTTAATGAGTAAATATTTATCTTTAAGTTATTCTTAGAATGTAATTTTTAATAATGGAAGGATAATGCTATCGGGGACAATGAGTTGACTTGTAGGTCAAATGATGAAACTTAGACACTTGAAATATACTTGCAAACAGAAAAAACTGAAAACCCCTACACATTATTCAACTATGTGAATTTAGTAAACCAAAACATGTGTTTGCATCGTGTATTCTATATGCTTCTTGTTTTGGGTTTTGGGTTGACTAGTGTTGACCAGTCCTAGGATGTTACCAGAGGCTCGAGGGTTATGAGATATGATGGCATGTTGATCTTATTTGGTCTCGATCTTTATAAGCCCAACCATGGCAATGTGATTGTATGCTCTATAAAATGTATGTATTTACTGATTGTTATTGTTCATCAGTCTTCATGTGTGAAGCTGAGAGGTATGTGTATGAGACACTTGAGCTAATCATTTTTTAGTCATCGATCAGTTATCCTTGGATTACTTTCTAGTCGTCATGATGGGACTGAAATGAGAATTTATTTCTTGATGATGTCATGTTATGACATATTTGACTCAACCATTTTGGAGTCTTCGATCAGTATATTTTTGAGATTTTTTTGGTTGCTTGTTGAGAACCAATGGATACTTTTGATTATCAGCGATGCCTTCAGTTGCCAATAAAGAACTGTTGTGGTCATCATTTTCTATAGATGCTTTTCAGATGCTCATGGACATTTGATGATTCTTATCTTAGAGATTTGATGATTCTTATTATGGATATTTGATGCTTTTATGCATATTTGATGATTTTATTATGGATTATCTTTTATGATTTTGAGATTTATGATTCCATGAGATTAGGGTAGGTAATCTACTTGTAGTGTCGAAAAGTGGCTTGCAATGGGGGTCGGGGCCCTAAGTGGCTATCAAGGTAGCTCATTGTAAGTTTGGTTAATAAGTGATAACATTTACACACTAAATAGGGATTAAATGAACCTAAAAAGATAATCGTTTTGGTTCTCGCCCATGCCTTGAGCACTTGTACAGGCTAAGATGGGAGTAGTGAGAACGCATGGGTGCGACCGTGCATTCCGTAGTATGCCTCATCAGTATGAGAGGATACTAGTGGCCGCATGAGATCAGTATGGACCTGTGGAGTTTAGCTAACTGTCAGGGTAACTTGTACGTGATAATTGCGATGACACTTTCCCGCTTGCATAGTAAGTTTCCTACATATCTTTATGTGCCTCTGAGAATTAGATGTCGATTTTGTGTGTGTTGGAACTTTTGGGTTAGTATACTTTTAGAATTTTTGAAATTTTTATGCTATGTGTATTGATATCCTATTTGGGACTTGAGATTATCTCCTCAGCACGGTGAGAGTGGACCACTTAGGTTCCACGCGGTCAGGTAGTAGTGTATTTTCACTCTTATCATTTGAGATCCGCCCGAGACACTATGGCCGGAGTATCCTTGGTTGGTATTTATTCTTCATTATGTTCTTGGAGCATTATTATACATAATATACCTTATGATAGATGTATTTACTGGTATGTTTCTTATATTGATGATTTTCTTTACTTTGCATATGTTAGTTGGTGATTTATTATGCTTTACTTTGCATGTTAGTAAGATGTTTTAGGAGTGACATTCCTACGATGTTAATACCGATGATCTCTTCAATGCTTTGGAATGTTACGCACGGAGGGATGCCTAGGATCCACAATGGTTTAATGATGTTATATACGATTGAGAAGAACCGTGCACTTAGTTATTTATATTTGTGCTATATGGTTATCTTTTGTGATAGATGTTTATATCTTTTGTGATGATGTATCATGTATGATATGTGGTTTCATTTATGTTATTGCATCATGGATTAATATTAGATGATGATGATGTACTTTATTTACTTGGATGTTTATTCTTTTAAGCTTTTCATATCTTGTGATATGTACAGTGGATGGTTGAGCTAAACTAAAATATAATTACAAAAGGATACTTGTATATTGTTTAAGTACATTGGATGTATCATTGTTATTTCATAAGGATGGAATGTTAGATGAATAGTTAATTTAGATGTGATATAACGTTAAAGGATCTTTAAAAAATGTAGCTTGTTATGTATATATGTTATGTTTATTTTTATTTGAATTGTTGCTATTGCTTCCGCAAATGTTATGAATGGTTTTATCTTTCATGTTTAAAAAAAAAAATTTATTTGGCAAACTTAGTAAAATTCTTTGGATCCCTTGGCGGGGCATTACATTTGGTATCAGAGCTCGAGTTTCAACATTGGGAGCTCTTGGTATATTGGAATGCTACTAATTATTAACTAGTTGAATAAAACTAAAACTTAAAACTATTATGTTTATCTTTTTCAAACTGAAAACTTGAAATTAGGTGAACTCAAACAGAATTTAAAACAGTTACTTGCATATTTTTATATTTCAACACTTAGCTTTCAAAACTAAAAATTTTACTGAAAACTTAAACGAAGACAAAACTGAAAATTGAAAATTTATTCTAGTTGTAAAACATGTATCTTTTATCTAAGTTTCAAGGTAGTATACCTTTTTTTATCTTTGCAAGCATTAAGTTGCTCTTGTTTAGAATGAATTAAGGGATCTATTTTAGTAGTTGTTAAAAGAATGAATGTTGGATCGATATGATTTTCAGTTTATCATTAAACTAGAATCATAATACTCTATGTGTGTTGTAAAATTCTCAATAGAATCATATTCCCCTGTAGGGAGAAAAATGGTTCAATGGGACCCGCATAATGAATATCTTAGCTTTTCATTCTTGTAGGCTTCCAGGAATAAGTCTAATACCAAGGGGGGTGGATGTAGTGTCTGCCCCTGGTTCGCATTTTGTTATCATTGCTGAACTCTTTTAGAGTTTGTAGTGCCTACCCCTAGTTCACATTTTGTTATCATTGCTGAACTCTTTTAGAACTAATTTTATGTTGATGGTTAGTAACATTATTATGAGATTATCAGATATTGTGCTATGGATTCAGTTGATATGTGATGAGATTACTTAGACTCTACATTTCATGTATGTATGATGATTATTTTTAGTGTTTGCAGTTATTAATGATGATTAGAAAGATGATTTATTATCATATGTGTTTTCTTATGGATACTTACCCCATACTTGCATGTGTATGGTGTGTGTGTTTGTTTTGTGTGTTTGCTTTTGTATGGTGTGTCTGATGTGGTTAAGGAAGGGAGTCGTAGTCACCTGCTAGTCAGGATCTACACGATGCACCACTTCCTGCCATTGCCTATTTAGTTTAGTATATATTGTGTTTGTACATGCATAGTTTTTATCCAAGTTGCAGGTACCGGGTATCGACTTTTCTCTGAATTTGCTAGGATGAGCGTACCCTATCACATTATCTCAATGATAAGAGAGGGGAGATAAATTCTCCAGTCTAAATCCCAACCCTTTAAGCCATTTGTCCTAATTGAAAAATTATGACAAGTATCTAAGTTGAGTACCCTTCGAATATGTCAGATGACATAATTCGTGATATTAACCCTTGGTTTGATTTTATATGTATTTTGGCTATGATGGGTTTTCATATTTTTACCTTTGTGAAGTCTTTGATGTATTTTCTATTAATTAAGCCTAATTAAAAAGATTTTAATTAATGGTTTAATTAAATAAAAAATTAATATGATATTTTAATATTTATTTTATTTAATTAATTGAAAAAATAATTAAATAAAATAATTAAATTTGAGAATAAAAATTAAAAGTTTAAATTTGGAATGTGACAACATTTGTTTTAATAATAATATATTTGGAGTTCATTTTTAAATAAATGACTAAATAATAGTATTATTAAAGCTAATAAATATTTTAGCAATTAAGTTTTGAAAAATAAAATTTAAAAGTGAAAAATATAGTTTAAATTATTAAAAGATTCTAAATCTCATATGATTAAAATATAAATATATTAAGATTAAAAAATGGAGATATTAAAGTTAGTGCATGAGACTTAATAAATAAATTAATTAAATTTGAAAATAGTAAAGTATATTAGAGTTTTAAGCTTGCATGGGAATTAACATGTGTCAACAACACGGGGGTTAGTGCATCAATTAATCACAAGGTGTCTACAACTCTATGACTCATCAAAAAGAATTGGAAAAGCCCATATTTAGTTGGTCACACCTTTCAGCGGTTTCAAAAAGCATTCCAAATGTTTCTTGAGATCTCTTGATATTCAGGCATTCATAGAAGCTTAAATGAAAAGCTTAATGGAAGTCACGAGGTACAAGCTAAAATAGAAGCTTCAAAGCTTACATGCATGAGAGAAGATTCATATGCTCATATATTTTCTACTTGCTTCTATGCTCCTTTTAGCACTTCTAATCACTTGGAGGATTCGATCGGCTTGGATTCTTGGAAGAATTGTGAATGATGGAGAAGGAAGGGATTTTCTATGAACTTCTAAGGCATGGCAAATTAGCATCAGTGTCTAAGTGCACTCCTGATATTCTCATATTCTCTTTGCACTCTTTCTCTTCTTGTCTTCTTCATATCTGTTCTATGTGTCTGAATACTCTCTATGTTTGAATCTACTATTTGAAATTGGAATCTAGATATTTTATTTGGATGAGAATAAAAACAATAGAAAAACCCTAGTTCCAAATGAGAAAGAAATTAGATTTTAATCGAGTTTGGGTTCAAATTTATATTAAATTACAAAGACAAGATTTGAAATTAAAATAAAAAAATTATGGTGAAAATTCGAATGATTAGATGTAATATTTCTATCAATTATATTTTTAGATGCATATGAACAAACCTTTTTGTGGTTAAATTTAGAGAACAATTATTTAACAGGAAATTCTTAATTCATTACAATTTGACCTCTCGCTGTCCCTTAGATAGACCCAAATTTAGTCATTCATAACTTTTTATTGGGATTGAATTTATTCGATCGCTCCGATCAAAATTGGCGCAACTTGGCCCTCTCCAACATATTTAAATTTCAGCCCGATCCAACGGTTCATTAGGAAGATATGACCGTCGTACTAAGACTGTTTTATTCAAGGACAGATATTTCTTCATTTCTCTTAACTAAGAGTTCTTTATGCTTAAACTTCACAAAAATAATATATTAAAGCATGGAATGAATTAAAGATATTATTGCAATCTTCTCTTATTAGAATCTTATTAATATGCATTAGTTTTATATGATTTATTATCTAATATAATTAAATCAATTTTAATTAAGATTAGTTAATAGTAGAAGAAGTGTAATTAATTATTAGTCAATCTAAGTAAATGAATGAAAAAAAATTAAAATAAAAAAGATATTAATGATTTAGTTGTTACTCATTGATTGGTTCGAATATCAATCATTATAATTGAATATTGAAATTATTAGTGAGTTGTTATTTATTAATAATTGTTAAGTTTAACAAACTATTAATAAAAGATAGTATAGATAAGTTTATATAATTATTAATTGATTCAATTAAGTTCAATCTAATTGAGATTAGTTAATAATTGAAGTATAGTATTAAGAATTTAGTTGAGATCAAATTAAGGGAAGAAAAATACAATGAAAATGAATTCATGTTATCATGAATGAAATTGTGATTAATGAAGTTGGTGATCATTATACTTAAAATCATCAAAGATTATTTTGGACAAATGATTACCTATTGATTATTGGTAAATCTTATTCGGAGAACGATTCTTAAGGAAGTTATATTTAATTTACTAGTGACATCATTGTTAGCAATAATAATAAAGAATCTATTATCGTAGATTTATTTTAACTTGTTGTTAGTTATTAAACTATTACTTATCCTAATGTTAATGAAATGGAATATAGATGATTGATAATTAGTTGAATCAAATGAGGTTTAACTGAATGATTATCAATAATACGGGTTTGTCAAGAAAAGGTTAGTTTTCATTGATAGAATGGCGAAGGTGGTCATTATAGATTTATTAATAAGATTTCCAACATAGCTTGTTATTAACAAGTTATTGAACTATTAATATGAATATTGGAGATTTGAGTTATAGTTGACTTTTAACTAACAAGTTATAGTTAGTTATTAGTTAACTGATATTAAACGGAACGTTTCTTTGGATATGTAATTATTAATTAAATTAATTACAGTTAATTAGATTTAATTAATAATTAAATTATGTAATAAAGTTTTAATTGATATGTTAATATCGATTCCTCTAGAAAAGTTGTGAAGTATGTATATCAAAGTTGACAAGTCATACTCTCATGACTTGAATAATGACTTCAAATATTATATGGTTGTCAATGATGATAACGATTAAATTTAAAAAATCAAATTTTAATAATACTTAATTAAGTTTCTAATTGAAAACTATTATAATGTAATAGGTCATGGATGGTGTACCTATGTTAATTGATCATTTTAATCAAGTTATAATCTTCTTATTCGAAGATTGGTAATTGGTTATTTTATGAATGAATAATGATCTTTTGATTATGTTATCCAATTAGTACTATGGATCTTAGCAAATAAAGCAAATGATTTAATGAGTAAATATTTATCTTTAAATTATTCTTAGAATGTAATTCTTAATAATGGAAGGATAATGCTCTCGGGGACAATGAGTTGACTTGTAGGTCAAATGATGAAACTTAGACACTTGAAATATACTTGCAAACAGAAAACTAGAAACCCCTACACATTATTCAACTATGTGAATTTAGTAAACCAAAACATGTGTTTGCATCGTGTATTCTATATGCTTCTTGTTTTGGGTTTTGGGTTGACTAGTGTTGACCAGTCCTAAGATGTTACCAGAAGCTCGGAGGTTATGAGATATGATGGCATGTTGATCTTATTTGGTCTCGATCTTTATAAGCCCAACCATGGCAATGTGATCGTATGCTCTATGAAATGTTTGTATTTACTGATTGTTATTGTTCATCAGTCTTCATGTGTGAAGCTGAGAGGTATGTGTATGAGACACTTGAGCTAATTATTTTTGAGTCATTGATTAGCTATCCTTGGATTACTTTTTAGTCGTCATGATGGAACTGAAATGTGAATTTATTTCTTGATGATGTCATGTTGTGACACGTTTGACTCAACCATTTTGGAGTCTTCGATCAGTATGATTTTGAGATATTATTGGTTGCTTGTTAAGAACCAATAGATACTTTTGATTATCAGTGATGCCTTTAGTTGCCAATAGAGAACTGTTGTGGTCATGATTTTCTATGGATGTTTTTCAGATGCTTATGGAGATTTGATGATTCTTATCTTGGAGATTTGATAATTCCTATTATGGATATTTGATGCTTTTATGCATATTTGATAATTTATATTATGGATTATCTTTTATGATTTTAAGATTTATGATTCCATGAGCTTAGGGTAGGTAATCTACTTGTAGTGTCGACAAGTGACTTGCAATGGGGGTCGGAGCCCCAAGTGTCTGCCAGGGTAACTCATTGTAAGTTTGGTTAATAAGTGATAACATTTACACACTAAATGGGGATTAAATGAACTTAAAAAGATAATTATTTTCGTTCTCGTCCATGCCTTGAGCGCTTGTACAGGTTAGGATGGGAGTAGTGAGAACGCATGGTTGCGATCGTGCATTTCGTAGTATGCCTCGTCAGTATGAGAGGATACTAGTGGTCGCATGAGATCAGTATGGACCCGTGAAATTTAGCTAACTATCAGGGTAACTTGTACGTGATAATTGTGATCACACTTTCTCGCTTGCATAGTAGATTTCCTACATGTCTTTGTGTGCCTCTGAGAATTAGATGTCGATTTTGTGTGTGTTGGAACCTTTGAGTTAGTATACTTTTAGGATTCCTGAATTTTTTATGCTATGTGTATTGATATCTTATTTGGGACTTGAGATTATCTCCTCAGCACGGTGGGAGTGGACCACTTAGGTTCCACGCGGTCGGGTGGTGGTGCATTTTCACTCTTATCATTTGAGATCCGTCCGAGACACCGTGGCTAGAGTATCCTTGGTTGGTATTTATTCTTCATTATGTTCTTGGAGCATTATGATAGATAATATACCTTATGATGGATGTATTTACTAGTATGTTTCTTATATTAATGATTTGTTTTACTTTGCATATGTTAGTTGATGATTTATTATGCTTTACTTTGCATGTTAGTAGGATGTTTTAGGAGTGACATTCCTACTATGTTAATATCGATGATCTCTTCGGTGCTTTGGAATGTTACGCACAGAGGGATGGCTAGGATCCACGATGGTCTAATGATGCTATATACGGTTGAGAGGAACCGTGAACTTAGTTATTTATGTTTGTGATATATGGTTATCTTTTGTGATGGATGTCTATATCTTTTGTGATGATGTATTATGTATGATATGTGGTTTCATTTATGTTATTGCATCATAGATTAATATTAGATGATGATGATGTACTTTGTTTACTTGGATGTTTATTCTTTTAAGCTTTTCATACCCTGTGATATGTATAGTGGATGATTGAGCTAAACAAAAATATAATTACAAAAGGACACTTGTATATTGTTTAAGTACATTGGATGTATCATTGTTATTTCATAAGAATGGGATGTTAGATGAATAGTTAATTTAGATGTGATACAATGTTAAGGAATTTTTAAAGAATGTAGCCTGTTATGTATATATGTTATGTTTATTTTTATTTGAATTGTTGCTATTGCTTCCGCAAATGTTATGAATGGTTTTATCTTTCATGTTTAAAAAAAAAAAATTGTTTGGCAATCTTAGTAAAAAAAATTGGATCCCTTGGCGGGGCATTACATTTGGTATCAGAGCCCGAGTTTCAACATTGGGAGCTCTTGGTATATTGGAATGCTACTAGTTATTAACTAGTTGAATAAAATAAAAACTTAAAATTATCATGTGTATCTTCTACAAACTGAAAACTTGAAATTAGGTGAACTGAAACAGAATTTAAAACTGTTATTTGCATATTTTTTATATTTCAACACTTAGCTTTCAAAACTAAAAATTTTACTGAAAACTTAAACGAAGGAAAAACTAAAAATTGAAAACTTATTCTAGTTGTAAAACATGTATCTTTTATCTAAGTTTCAAGATAGTATACCTTTGTTTATCTTTGCAAGCATTAAGTTGCTCTTGTTTAGAATCAATTAAGGGATCTATTTTAGTAGTTGTTAAAAGAATGAATGTTGGATCGATATGATTTTCGGTTTATCTTTAAACTAGAATCATATTACTCTAAGTGTGTTGTAAAATTTTCAGTGGAATCATATTCCCCTGTAGGGAGAAAAAGGGTTCAATGGGACCCGCATAGTGAGTATCTTAGCTTTTTATTCTTGTAGGCTTCCAGGAGTAAGCCTAATCTCAGGGGGGGTGGATGTAGTGCCTGCCCGTGGTTCGCATTTTGTTATCATTGCTGAACTCTTTTAGAGCTTGTAGTGTCTGCCCCTAGTTCACATTTTTTTATCATTGCTGAACTCTTTTAGAACTAGTTTTATGTTGATGGTTAGTAACATTATTATGAGATTATTAGATATTGTGTTATGGATTCAGTTGATATGTGATGAGATTACTTAGACTCTACATTTCATGTATGTATGATGATTATTTTTAGTGTTTGCAGTTATTAATGATGATTAGAAAGATGATTTATTATCATATGTGTTTTCTTATGAATACTTACCCCATACTTGCATGTGTATGGTGTGTGTGTTTGCTTTTGTATGGTGTGTCTGATGTGGTTAAGGAAGGGAGTCGTAGTCACCTGCTAGTCGGGATCTACACGATGCACCACTTTCTGCCATTGCCTATTTAGTTTAGTATATATTGTGTTTGTACATGCATAGTTTTTATACAGGTTGCAGGTATTGGGTATCGACTTCCCTGAATTTGCTAAGATGAGCGTACCCTATCACATTATCTCAATGATAAGAGGGGAGATAAATTCTCAAGTCCAAATCTCAACCCTTTAAGCCATTTGCCCTAATTCAAAAATTAGGACAAGTATCTGAGTTGAGTACCCTTCGAATATGTCCGATGACATAATTGGTGATATTAACCCTTGGTTTGATTTTATATGTATTTTGGCTATGATGGGTTTTCATATTTTTACCTTTGTGAAGTCTTTGATATATTTTCTATTAATTAAGCCTAATTAAAATGATTTTAATTAATGGTTTAATTAAATAAAAAATTAATATGGTATTTGAATATTTATTTTATTTAATTAATTGGAAAATTAATTAAATTTGAGAAAAAAAATTAAAAGTTTAAATTTGGAATGTGACAACATTTATTTTAATAATAATATATTTAGAGTTCATTTTTAAATAAATGACTAAATAATATTATTATTAAAGCTAATAAATATTTTAGCAATTAAGTTTTGAAAAATAAAATTTAAAAGTGGAAAATATATTTTAAATTATTAAAAGATTTCAAATCTCATATGATTAAAATATAAATATATTAAGATTGAAAAGTGGAGATATTAAAGTTAGTGCATGAGACTTAATAAATAAATTAATTAAATTTGAAAAGAGTGAAGTAAATTAGAGTTTTAAGCTTACATGGGAATTAACATGTGTCAACAACACGGAGGTTAGTGCATCAATTAAGCACAAGGTGTCTACAACTCTATGACTCATCAAAAAGAATTGGAAAAGCCCATACTTAATTGATGACACTTTTTAGCGGTTTCGAGAAGCATTCCAAAGGTTTCTTGAGAGCGCTTGATATTCAGGCATTCATAGAAGCTTAAATGAAAAACTTAATGGAAGCCACGAGCTACAAGCTAAAATAGAAGCTTCAAAGCTTACATGCATGAGAGAAGATTCATATGCTCATATATTTTCTACTTGCTTCTATGCTCCTTCTAGCACTTCTAATCACTTGGAGGATTCGATTGGCTTGGATTCTTGGAAGAATTGTGAATGAAGGAGAAGGAACGGATTTTCTATGAACTTCTGAGACATGGAAAATTAGTATCAGTGTCTAGGTGCACTCGTGATATTCTCATATTCTCTTTGCACTCTTTCTCTTCCTATCTTCATCATATCCGTTTTATGTGTCTGAATACTCTCTGTGTTTGAATCTACTATTTGAAATTGGAATCTAGATATTTTATTTGGATGAGAAGAAAAATAATAGAAAAACTCTAGTTCCAAATGAGAAAGAAATTAGATTTTAATCGGGTTTGGGTTCGAATTTATATTAAATTAGAAAGACAAGATTTGGAATTAAAATAGAAATTTTATGGTGAAAATTCGAATGATTAGATGTAATCTTTCTATCAATTATATTTTTAGATGCATATGAACAAACCCTTTTATAGTTAAATTTAGAGAACAATTATTTAACAGGAAATTCTTAATTCATCACAATTTGACCTGTCGCTACTCCTTGGATAGACCCGAATTTAGTCATTCATAACATTTTATTGGGATCAAATTTATTCGATCGCTCCAATCAAAATTGGCGCAACTTTGCTCTCTCCAACATATTTAAATTTTAGCCTGATCTAACGGTTCATTAGGGAGATATGACTGTCGTACTGAGACTATTTTATTCAAAGACAGATATTTTTTCATTTCTCTTAACTAAGAGTTCTTTATGCTTAAACTTCACAAAAATAATATATCAAAGCATGGAATGAATTAACGATATTACTGCAATCTTCTCTTATTAGAATCTTATTAATATGCATTAGTTTTATATGGTTTATTATCTAATCTAATTAAATCAAATTTAATTAAGATTAGTTAATAGTAGAAGAAGTGTAATTAATTATTAGTCAATCTAAGTAAATGAATGAGAGAAAATTAAAATAAAAGAGATATTAATAATTTAGTTGTTACTCATTGATTGGTTTGAATATCAATCATTATAATTGAATATTGAAATTATTAGTGAGTTATTATTTATTAATAATTGTTAAGTTTAGCAAGCAAATTATTAATGAAAGATAGTATAGATAAGTTTATATAATTATTAATTGATTCAATTAAGTTCAATCTAATTGAGATTAGTTAATAATTGAAGTATAGTATTAAGAATTTAGTTGAGATCAAATTAAGGGGGGGAAAATACAATGAAAATGAATTCATGTTATCATGAATGAAATTGTGATTAATGAAGTTGGTGATCATTATACTTAGAATCATCAAAGATTATTTTGGACAAATGATTACCTATTGATTATTGGTAAATCTTATCCGGAGAATGATTCTTAAGGAAGTTATATATAATCTACTAGTGACATCGTTGTTAGCAATAATAATAAAGAATCTATTATTGTAAATTTATTTTAACTTGTTATTAGTTATTAAATTATTACTGATCCTAATGTTAATGAAATGGAATATAGATGATTGATAATTAATTGAATCAAATGGGGTTTAACTGAATGATTATCAATAATACCGGTTTGTCAAAGAAAAGTTAGTTTTCATTGATAGAATGGCGAAGGTGGTCATTATAGATTTATTAATAAGATTTCCAACATAGCTTTTTATTAACAAGTTATTGAACTATTAATATGAATATTGGAGATTTGAGTTATAGTTGACTTTTAACTTACAAGTTATAGATAGTTATTAGTCAACTGATATTAAACGGAACGTTTCCTTGGATATGTAATTATTATTTAAATTAATTAGAGTTAATTAGATTTAATTAATAATAAAGCTATGTAATAAAGTTTTAATTGATATGCTAATATCGATTCCTCTAGAAAAGTTGTGAAGTATGTATATCAAAGTTGACAAGTCATACTCTCATGACTTGAATAATGACTTTAGATATTATATGGTTGTCAATGATGATAACGATTAAATTTAAAGAATCAAACTTTAGTAATACTTAATTAAGTTTCTAATTGAAAACTATTATAATATAATAGGTCATTGATGGTGTACCTATGTTAATTGATCATTTTAATGAAGTTATAATCTTCTTATTCGAAGATTGGTAATTGGTTCTTTTATGAATGAATAATGATCCTTTGATTATGTGATCTAATTAGTACTATGGATCTTAGCAAATAAAGAAAATGATTTAATGAGTAAATATTTATTTTTAAGTTATTCTTAGAATGTAATTCTTAATAATGGAAGGATAATGCTATCAGGGACAATGGGTTGACTTGTAGGTCAAATGATGAAACTTAGACACTTGAAATATACTTGCAAACAGAAAACTGGAAACCCTTACACATTATTCAACTATGTGAATTTAGTAAACCAAAACATGTGTTTGCATCGTGTATTCTATATGCTTTTTGTTTTGGGTTTTGGGTTGACTAGTGTTGACCAGTCCTAGGATGTTACCAAAGGCTCGGGGGTTATGAGATATGATGGCATGTTGATCTTATTTGGTCTCGATCTTTATAAGCCCAACCATGGCAATGTGATCGTATGCTCTATGAAATATTTTTATTTACTTATTGTTATTGTTCATCAGTCTTCATGTGTGGAGTTGAGAGGTATGTGTATGAGACACTTGAGTTAATCATTTTTGAGTCATCGATCAGTTATCCTTGGATTGCTTTCTAGTCGCCATGATGGGACTGAAATGTGGATTTATTTCTTGATGATGTCATGTTGTGACATGTTTGACTCAACCATTTTGGAGTCTTCGATTAGTATGATTTTGAGATATTCTCGGTTGCTTGTTGAGAACCAATGGATATTTTTGATTATCAGTGATGCCTTCAGTTGCCAATAAAGAACTGTTGTGGTCATGATTTTCTATGGATGCTTTTCAGATGCTTATGGAGATTTGATGATTCTTATCTTAGAGATTTGATGATTCCTATTATGGATATTTGATGCTTTTATGCATATTTGATGATTTTAGTATGGATTATCTTTTATGATTTTTAGATTTATGATTCCATGAGCTTAGGGTAGGTAATCTACTTGTAGTGTCGAGAAGTGGCTTGCAATGGGGGTTGGGGCCCTAAGTGGCTGCCAGGGTAACTCATTGTAAGTTTGGTTAATAAGTGATAACATTTGCACACTAAATGGGGATTAAATGAACCTAAAAAGATAATTGTTTTGGTTCTCGCCCATGCCTTGAGCGCTTGTACAAGCTAGGATGGGAGTAGTGAGAACGCATGGTTGTGACCGTACATTTCGTAGTATGCCTCGTCAGTATGAGAGGATACTAGTGGCCGAATGAGATTAGTATGGATCCGTGGAGTTTAGCTAACTGCCAGGGTAACTTGTACGTGATAATTGCGATGACACTTTTTCACTTGCATAGTAGGTTTCCTACATGTCTTTGTGTGCCTCTGAGAATTAGATGTCGATTTTGTGTGTGTTGGAACTTTTGAGTTAATATACTTTTAGGATTCTCTAACTTTTTATGCTATGTGTATTGATATCCTGTTTGGGACTTGAGATTATCTCCTCAGCACGGTGGGAGTGGACCACTTAGGTTTCACACGGTCGGGTGGTAGTGTATTTTTACTCTTTTCATTTAAGATTCGTCCAAAACACCGTGGCTGGAGTATCCTTGGTTGGTATTTATTCTTTATTATGTTCTTGGAGCATTATGATAGATAATATACCTTATGATTTATGTATTTATTGGTATGTTTCTTATATTGATGATTTTCTTTACTTTGCATATGTTAGTTGATGATTTATTATGCTTTACTTTGCATGTTAATAGGATGTTTTAGGAGTGACATTCCTACTATGTTAATATCGATGATCTCTTCGGTGCTTTGGAATGTTACGCACAGAGAGATGGCTAGGATCCACGACGGTCTAATGATGTTATATACGGTTGGGAGGAACCGTGCACTTAGTTATTTATGTTTGTGATATATGGTTATCTTTTGTGATGGATGTTTATATATTTTGTGATGATGTATCATGTATGATATGTGGTTTCATTTATGTTATTGCATCATGGATTAATATTAGATGATGATGATGTACTTTATTTACTTGGATGTTTATTCTTTTAAGTTTTTCATACCCTGTGATATGTATAGTGGATGATTGAGCTAAACTAAAATATAATTACAAAATGACACTTGTATATTGTTTAAGTACATTGGATGTATCATTGTTATTTCATAAGAATGGGATGTTAGATGAATAGTTAATTTAGATGTGATAAAATGTTAAGGGATCTTTAAAGAATGTAACCTATTATGTATATATGTTATGTTTATTTTCATTTGAATTGTTGCTATTGCTTCTGCAAATGTCATGAATGGTTTTATCTTTCATGTTTAAAAAAAAAAAAATTATTTGGCAAATTTAGTAAAATTCTTTGGATCCCTTGGCAAGGCATTACAATCGCAGTCATTGGGAGCATCTACAGCCAAAGCAGACCTTGCCATTATGTCTGGTACGTCGATTCGGTGAATTGACTATAAATTTTCCTATGTTGGGCCATAGTCAAAATTGAGGCAACATTTTTTTACAAACTGGCAACTTGAAGGCCCGATTTGCAAAATTGGTATGATCATTTTAGATCTATACATTTAATTTTTAGATCTACATTTTTTTTATCTGCATCTCTACGAAAAAAAATTGGATCTACATTTTTTTTTTGGAAAAATTGGCCATTAGGCTTGTAGGAGAGATTTTTTGCAAGTGAAGATTAAAGCTCGCTAGTGCAAATTAGATATTTGCATCACATTCAGAAGGTCAAAAAACTTCGAAATCAGATTTTGTTTCATCAAAATCGGACATCTAAGAAAAAATCTAGAGCCATTTGATTTTTGGAGGCACGACGACGGCGATTCAAGAAAAATAATTACAACAGCGATATCTCCCTCATACAGACTCCTTTTTGTGAGCAATTTTTTTTTTGTTTTGGGGTAGAATTTTGTGATCTACACATTGGTGTAGGTGGTTTGAGATCTCTATTCCTAATTTTTTTTGCAACTCACAAATCCCAATTTTTGCCACTTCAAATGCTTAGTATGGGCTCATCTTGACACATAATTAGGTTCTATTTTTTTTTAAAGTGCATTTTTTTTGTCTAATTTCTCAATCTATAATCAGATTATAGGTTCTATGGACAAAAATATTGCTTTCAAAAATAGGCCCTAAATTGGCTATTATACATGCACTACCTATAAAGTGCCTGAATCATACATTAGGGGGGTTTCTTTTATTTATTTATTTCATTTTGGGGGGTTTATTGATTAGTCCATCATGGAAGAGGAAGATTTAATTATCTTGGCACTAGACAACTATAAGGAATGGACTCAATTGGTTATCACATATCTTAGTTATGCACTACCATATGCGAGAGGACTTATCTACAATGCGGACACAAGTGCCCTCATCTAGCATACTCTCTTTTTATTTATGGATATGGAGGTTATAGATTCACTTGAGGTTGGAAGTAGGTCCCCTCAAGACAAATGGTGTCTTGATTTTATCATTATCTTGCTTGTCCTTAATGGTAATGACATCACAGTATTCAAAATTCACAGGTTCAATCATGTTGATTATCTCATCATCATTGTTAGAATATGTATAGTTGACCTTGTTGTTAGGTTTTGATTTTGAACTCTCTCCTTTTTCATAAGCCGGGAAGGTTTCTTTGAATACCTTTTGATTTGAGTTCTTATTATGTCTATCTACCACAATGTCACTAGCATCAATCATGTCCTAGACTTTGTGGCGCAAGTTTATGTAGTTGCTAGTTTTGTGCCCCTTATTTTGGTGGTACTCACAGAATTTGGTTTCATTCCACCATGGTGGGCATGGTTGTGGATCATAAGGGTGAGAGTTTTCCAATGGTGAAATGAGCTTTTTTTGTAACAAGGTTTTGTAAACCACATCCAAAGGTTCACTCAGAGGTGTATACTCTTGTTTAGGGCATGTAGCCCATGAGTTTATCAGTTTTTTCCTAGATGTATTGTTGTTAGGAAGAGTTTTCTTAGCATTTTTGGCCACATTGAGACCATCTATGAGATTAAAGGTTGCCTTAGCAGGTTTAGGAGTGACATTGTCAAAAACCCCATCATGTACAATTTCTCAGTTCTTGTTGACATACTTGGTTTTGTCCTTGTTAGATGTGGAGCCCTTTTTTGTGTCCTTCTAAAGAGTGTGTTCACCTTTCTTGACCATAAATTACTCTATGTATATGGCATGTGTGATCATGTCTTCAAAGGTACGCAGACCTTGAAGTTGGACTCTATACCCAAAATTAGGTAAGACATTATTAGTGAAAATGTTAAGCTTTTCTGTTTCTAGAATCTTGCATGAATACTTAGTGTAAAGTTGTCTCCACCTTTGGAGGAATGTGAGGAAGGGTTCCCCAACCTTCTGCCTAAGATTGCATAAATCTCAAATATTGATAAGGTGTTGAATTTTATGAGAATACTATTAGACAAACAAGTTAGCTATTTCATCAAACATTTTGGTACTAGGAGGCGAGTGTGAGAACCACTCCAAAGCCTAACCATCTAGACTTATGGGGAATAAATGCATGAGATATGTCTAGTTATGCATAAATTCCATAGGCAAGGCACCAAATTCCTGCAAGTGATCTAGGGGATCAGTGGTTCCAAAGTATTTTTCATACTTAGGTAGTTCTACTCCTCTTGGGGAAGGAGGCCTGTCTATTCTCTTGTCAAATGGAAATGGACAAAGAGCATCTAAGGTGTATGTTTTTGCAAGCTTTTCTTTTTCACACATCATCTGAGCCAATTGTTCTTGCATGATTTTTAGTTGTTTTTGGAGTTTGGAAGTCTCAATTTCCTCTTCTGGCATGATGATGGTTTCCACATTGAAATGAAAGGGTAGCTTAGCCCCCTCTAGGGAAAGTTTGAGAAAGTATTTTTCTTTCTCTTCGTTGAGCAGGATTTCCATGACCTTTTGAAATTTTTTGTCTTTTTGGCATTTTTCTATGTGCTTAGGAAGTATTTCCACTTCTTCTTGTTCCTCATCAGTATCATGGTCTTTCTCTTTGTCATTCCTATGTTGATCTTGGTGTCTATTGTAACTACCATGTTCAGGTTCGTGATCATCCATTGTAGGAATGTATTTAGTTTTAGTATGTTGCAATTGGAAAGGTCCTTTGAAAAGTAAGTCAGACATTTTGTTTAGAGATACAAAACCTTTGGTAGTCTCTGGATCTTCTTGATACAAGGGATTCCTAGTTTGTCGTAAGTTTATGGAGAATGTTTTCTAGACTCGAGGTGATCTGATGGGTGAGGGAGATCATGAAGATGCCTCACTAGATGAACTAGATACAAATTGTGTAAAAAAAGGAAGGCAACCTCTACCATGATTACGACCCCTAGCACAACCTATCCTAAGTATAAGAGGATAAAATACATTGTCACTTCTTGTTGTGGCAGTCATAGACAGGGAAAAGAAGTAAAAACCAAGACAAGGATCACACAAAAATGTAGTCTCAAAAAGAAAAAGGAAGAGTGTTGTATACTAAGGTACGAGGAGTCTAAGTAAAGGCTAGAATAGCCAAGGATTATGACTATCATGACACAAAGTATAAAAAACACTAGAAGATAGGAACAAGACAATGAGAGACAAGACTAGTTATAGTATAGACCACAAGTCATTAGTTACGTGAAATATCACTATTTGGGACTATTTACAAATAGAGAAGAGACATCTCAATGCAGGAAACAAACTAGACACAGATCACAGATTGTTCAAACAAGGTAATCAGATAGTTTTAACTCAAATTCTTGCATGAAGATCCTCTAAAAGGCATGCGAGAAAGTTCACAAGTAGGTATGAAATCTCAAAATAGCAACTAGAACTTGTGTGAGGATGTGCTCCAAGCTGCATGAAGAAATGACAAGTTTGACAAAAGACTTCTAGCAAGATCTTGTGTAGAGATATGCAAGTTCTCACACAAAAATCTTGACAAACTCGTGCAAAGAAGTGATAGGACAAATGGGATCATGTGAAATCTTGCAAAACTGTGCATGAAAGATTAAGGCCAAACAAATAGTAGACTTGGCTTTCGAAGACATTTTGATAGTTTTGAACTATTCTGAATAGAATGGAGGTTTGTTTGACTAGATAACAGACAGATTGCAAGGTTGATTTCAAATTTGTGAAGGAGTGTTGGGTTTCAAACAAGAAAAAGTGTCTTCAACAGGACATGGGAAGCAAGCAGTAGTCGAATACAATCCAATTAAGGAAAATGCAACTCAGAGGGATAGGGGAGCCTTGACTTTCAATTTGTTTATACAGGTTTGGACATGTTTAAAACTTGATAACAAACACACTTTATCCCTAAAAATAGAAAATGGTAGAGAAGGAAAATCCTTTGTCCCACAACTTATGTGCATGTGTGCACCTCACATAGCCATGTCACCCCCTAGAGGGCACCCATATTTTTGGTGTATTCAAAGGGCTCAATAACATATACACTAAATGAACACCCTTGTGGCAGGGATCAAGCACATATACCACCTTCAAATGCCCAGTAGCATGCCTATGGTGAGTTCTAAAAGAGAGATTCTTCCCCCTCCTTGCACAAAGATTATGCCTCCTTTTGGAAGTGAACTGGGTAGCTTCTAACTAAAGGTTTTTACTTGGCTTCCATTTATATTGATCCCTAATGGCTCTGCAAGTAGAGTTGAGACCAGTAGCCCACACCAGCATCTGAGAGTGCACACACTTGCTTAGCAAGATTAGGGCTGGCATCAGCCAGTGCAACAGACATAGCCTCCTCTTGATATGTGATATCAAGAATCAAGAGGAAGAAATTAATATAGCTTTGGAGTCTTTCACTCCACAAAGCATCTTGATTATAGTGAGCTGGAAACTCTAGCAAAAGGAGTGTGCTCACTTGGGTCATTCTCGAAGGTTGGATCACTCTAGCAAGCCCTCTAAAGGATTGACTCGGACTGGTGGTCTAGATCTAAGGGTTTGAGTTTTTGATTTCCCTCAAGGGGAAAGAGCATAATCCTCTACCTTATCACCTTGCCAAAACATGCAGAACATGTTAATTATTGACTTAGCTTAATCAATCTATACTTGTCCTTTCTCAAGATTATGATTCCCTAAAAGAAAATCATCATCCCTTCATAGAAAAGGACTCATACTAGAGAACCACTAAGTTTCTTACCTACCTCAAAATGTCATCTTTCAAAGGCTTCTAGGTTTTTTATTTACCCTTGGTCATGACCTCCAAGTGTTAAAGAGTATACTCCCCTATTCTCCTGTCTTGCACCCTAAGAATTTCACAAGCCCTAATTAGACTATGTTTAGAAAGCAGGAAAGAAGACACATTGTTTAGTGGGTTTTAATATTTTTTTTCAACAAACATATCTTCGACAATCATCCTGCAAATAAATAGTCAGTTCATGTTTGGAGAGTTTGTATAAAGAATCTTCGTCAAACATCCTACAGACAACTGTTAAGCTACAAGGAACCAAAAAATAGAATAATGATGCTTCAGAGAAAAACACATCAGTAAAAATTAATGAACAGCATGATGAAAAATGACAAATTAACTATGTTATTTTAAAACTTCACATAAAATCTTCTACAAGCCCACGCGAGATCTTTCACCAACCCGCATGAGAAAATGAGGTGTCGCGTGAAGACTTGTGCAATAGGGCACTTTTTTGCACGAGAAAGTGGAGAGCAACATGCAAGTCTCTCAAATCTTCACATGAAAATTTAAAAATCTGTATGGACCAATACGAAAACATAATGAAAATGACAAAAATTTAGATGA
Source organism: Cupressus sempervirens (assembly GCA_028749045.1). Lineage (NCBI taxonomy): Eukaryota > Viridiplantae > Streptophyta > Pinopsida > Cupressales > Cupressaceae > Cupressus > Cupressus sempervirens. The sequence continues at coordinate 531,171,857 of CM053790.1, forward strand.
ATGAGGCCAAAAAAACTATTTTTCTCAACCCCACAGTGGGCACCAGAAATGTATGCATGAATTTGTGGGCCTCTAAACCTCACACACACTTCAATGTGGTCATTACCTATAGAATCATCCTAGGATAAACATGGAGTCATTTATCCAAGACACCTGACAGTGCGACCCATTGCCTTCTATCTAGAAGGATTTTGCCTATGAGCTCTCAGAGTGAGATGTAGGCAATGAGACCTTTCTAGAATGAAGGATTTATGCAAAGAAATATGAGTGTGCAAGAAATATATATGATATGCAATCTATTCTATCGAACAAATAAAATAAACTAAGCTAGATGTATGCATCCTTTAATCTAAATGAAAATTTAAAGTGATAGCAATGTAAAAGCCTAGAAAGTGAGTACTCAATTCGACGGCAATTCAATAGCATAAAAATCCAACCTCTATAATGAGGAATTAGGAGTCTCTTAAAAGAATTCCTAGAATCCATCAATGGTTGAGATCAACTCAAATCAACGATCAAGACTGAAGCCAAGATTCAATCAAAGTGGAAAGTTCCCAATACAGATGCAATTAACTAACTCAAATTCTGAGTGCAAGAAACAGTTAACTCATATTCACTTTAGTGTGAGAGTAAGTGAATTAAGTCACTTCTAATTCGAGAAGTAGTTAACTAAGAATTTCCATTTTGAACTAAGAAATAGAATTTGGGAAATATATTCAATTTAATAAAATGAGATATGACCTCATAAATGCCTTTTCTATTTAATTGAATAATTACATTCAATTAATTAAAATATGAATAGTTATTAAATTAAATATTTTTAATTCCTTAGTACATTAGCCTTAGAAGATAATTTAATTAAATTAAAGTATAAATACTTTAAATTAAATTTAATCTCAATTAATAGGTTTAATGTGACTAATATGAGTCAATACTTTAGGAATTAAATAAATAGCATGATTAATGTAGATTGCGGTTTTTCTGCATTTGACAATAAAACCAAGTAGCGAATATCAAAGTAAGAATTGCCTAGTGAAATAGGACTTTAGAATTGATCAGAATAGACCAGAATTGGTAATCATGGCAATGAACCAATTTTGGGGTATTACATGACTTATCAGTATGCTAATTTCTAGGCATTCTAGATGCATTCCATAGGTCTTTATATATAGGCACTCCTAGTGTACTTTCATATCAATATAGATTGAATCAAATACATATCAATATTCTGATCATACTCTTTTTGGTCTATTTTTGTGCTTGTGCTTGAGTTCTTTGATCTTGGGTGATTTTTTTCCTAAGGCAAATTCTTACAGTTTATTTTAATGGTAGAAGAAAAGTTGAACAAGAAGTTTGAAAGAAGCAATGTGGAAGAGGTCATAGTGAAAGATCAAGTGGATAGTCTTATGTAATCCATAATGAAGATTAGAAAAAGAATGGTGAGGAAAGAAATAGTCAAAACCAAAAGGGAATTAATTTCAATTATTTTTGCAATCAGAATAATAGAGATTAGAGAGAAAGAATAAGAGGGAAAGGACCATGAAGAGAAGGTTTTTTTGGAAATTATTTCCATTGTGGTGAAGAAGGCCATCAAGTCTATGAATGTCTGTAATGCCAAGGAAGGAAAGACATGATAGTTAAAGGCCAAGTAAGAATTATACATGCAGAAGAAGAAGCTCAAATTGAGCACTCAAATAATGTTGAGAGAGGTGAAACCCTTGTTGTAAGAAGAACCTTGATAAATGAAGAGGAGGATTTTGATCAAAGGAAGAGTTTGTTTTGCACTAGGTGCAAGGGTGAAAATGAGTGTTATTATGTGGTTATCAATAGTGGGAGTAATGCCAATTTGGTATAAGAGGAGATGGTCACAATAATAAATTCCATAGAGAGATAGAGAGAGAGACACCCACATCCATACTGGATAGTTTGGGTGCATGATGATCGCAAGGTCATGGTCAATGTATAGTGCTTAGTAAATTTCAAGATCGTGAGTTATCATGATAAGGTACTAAGTAACATCATGACGCAAGGAGGAAATTGAATAGCTAGGGCCAGAGGCACACCTAACTATCCAACCCCCTTGTTGAGTTAACACAACCAAAGCAAACAACACATAACAACACCAAGGAGAGAAGGAACAACAAATGTTTTATTGATTCACTAAATTATATGCATATATGTCTAGATGTGAGGCCTTCTAGGTTATAGCCAACAAGATTTAAAAAATTCTAGACTTAGAATTTTCACAGGTCCTTAATTTAGACTTCTAGCTCTCCTACTTCACAATTTCTCATCCAAATTCTCTAAGTACTCCTAACCTAAACTTAAATACCCCTACTTATACTTTCTAAAATGGCTTACAGAATATTCTAAATCATTACAGAATAGCAGGTCAGCCATAAAATGATTTGTACACATCCCAAGACAAGATCCTTACATTAAAGTCATGATCCAAATTAAATACACAAGTCATCTCAAACTAAGAACCAATCATAGACAAACATGATCAAAGGAGGAACCAAGTATCAGCAAATATCAAGTTCACTCGGTGTATGAAGGTATACCCAGCCACCAAAGTAATCGATCAATACTAAACAACTCAACTAATACTAAACAATTTGGCTAACACTGAACTTGACTCCAATTGTAGCTCAACAACCACTAGAACTCGGCACAAACAAGAAAAATGAACAAAAATAAGTAGGATAGCAAGGTAACCCAAGATGCTCCCACATCACATCATACCCATGGATGCATGTCATATATTGTTGGGAAGGTCATAGGTAGGCATCTTATCCATGATGGTCATGCAAATATATATTCACTAACAAAAGATTGAGTTTGACACAAGTTGAAGCAATTGAAGGAAATAGACGAAAGGGTATGTGGTAATACCATAATTTGTTTAGTTGACGGAAGAATCTTTCTAGAAGGTATGAGGCATGAGTAAATGTGTTTTATTTTAAGTCCAAAGTTTAGTAAAGAGGAAGTAGAAGATGTACCCACAAAAGTTTTAGATTTGTTGAATGAGTTTTACGATATTGTATCTAATAATGTACTTTATGGATTACCAATAGTGAGAAAGATTAGTCATCAAATGGATATGATTTTAGGAGCCATTTTTCCAAATAAGGCATCTCACATAATAACTCTAGTAAATAGTGAAGAATTGAACAAATAAGTACATGAATTGTTGCAAAAGGGTTAATTCGAGAGAGTTTGAATCTATGTGGTGTACCAGCACTATTAACACCAAAGAAAAATAGAGAGTGGAGGATGTGTACAAGTTCCTGAGTCATCAATAAGATCACTATCAATTATAGATTCCCCTTGGTAAGGATAGATGATATTATGGACTATTTTAATGGATCAATGTATTTTCCAAAGATAGATCTAAAAAGTGAATATCACCGAATCCATATCAAAGAAGGAGATAAATGGAAGATAGCCTTCAAGACAAAGGATTTCTTGAATGACTGGTTAGTCATGTATTTTTGGCCAACCAATGCATCGAGCACATTCATGTGGCTCATGAATGATGAATGAGGTACTGGAAGAATTTTTGGGTAAGTTTGTCCTTGTTTACCTAGTTGATATTTTGATCTTCAATAAGGCATTGGAAAAACATATAATGCATATTCCTAGGGTCTTCGAGAGGCTTGGGAAAGAGAAACTCTTGATTAATCTAAAGAAATGTGTTTTTGTGAAGGAGATAGTATATGTGGGATTTATAGTTGTAGTAGAAGGTCAAAAAATGGACTCGAAGAAGGTTAAGGCTAACCTTGAATGGACTTATTTAAGAAGTGTGAGTGTGGTAAGATGTTTTCATGGTTTGATAGATTTTGTAGAAATTTTATCATGAGTTTTAGTAGTGTTTATGGATAGTTGACTTAAGGAGTTCAAGTGGACTATAGGAGAAGACAAGAATTCTAAATTGTTGAAATTAAAAGTTATTGAATAGCTTGTTTACCACTTCCACATTTTAATAAGGTGTTTCAAGTAGACTATGGTGCTAGTAGTAAAGCAGCTAGAGTTGTTTTGAGCCACAAAGGTAGACATGTTGCTTACTTTAGTAAAAAGTTAAACGATGCCAAAAGTAAATATTGTGTTTATAATCAAGAGTTTTATATAGTAAAGACAATATATTTTTCCTAAGAAGCTTTTTTTATAAATTGATCATCAAAATTTACAATATTTGAATAGTTAAGGAAATTTGAATCAAAGGCATTTGAAATGGATTGAGTTTTTGCAAAGTTACACATTTGTTTTCAAACATGGGAGTGGGAAGTTTAATAGGGTTGCAAATGCTCTTAGTGAGAGACATTTTTTGTTGATAGAGATGCAAATTGAGGTTGTTGCGTTGAAGGAACTCAAGAGTTTGTATCCAAAGGAACCTATTTTTGTAAAGCTTGTACACAACCACTAACCCTAGACACAACTAGATGGTTCGATTTCATCATCCAAAATAGTATGATATTTAGAGGAAGTCAATTGTGAATTTTGAGGAGTTCTATGAGGAATAATCTCATCAAAGAGAAGCATAGCAGAGGATTAGCTTGACTTTTTTGTCATGATAAAACCATTTCTCTAGTCAATGAGTATTATTATTGACCACAATTGTAGCAAGATGTCAAGAAAATTATATGGAGTTGTGAAGTATGTAAGATGGAAAAAGGACAAAAGAAGAATATAGGGTTATATCACTTATTACATGTACCAAAGAAGTCATGGGTAGATATTAGTATGGACTTTGTTCTTGGTTTACCAAGGACTCGGCAAGGGCATGATTCAATTTTTGTGGTGCTTGACAATATTTCAAAGATGAAATTTTTCATTCTTTGTAAGAAAACTAATGATGTTATTTGTTTGGCAAAATTATTTTTCAAAGAAGTTGTAAGACTACATAGTCTACCAAAGAGCATACTTTCAAATTGAGACTCCATGTTTGTTGGGGTAGATTTGGCACACATTATGGAGAAAATTAAAGATATATTTGAAGTTCAACTCATCACATCATCTACAAACTGATGGATTGACATAAGTATTGAATAGGAGTTTGGGAAATTTTTTGTGATGTTTGGTTAGAGATAAAATAAAGGGATGGGATTTGATTTTACCATAGGCAAAATTTTCATAGAATAATTTTGTCAATGGGAGCACTAGTAAATCATCATTTCAAATAATGTATGGAAGTAGTACCAGAAATATTTTTGAATTAAGGAAGATGGACAAAGCGAAGACAAGTAGTGTTGAAGTTGAAGCTTTTGCAGAACACTTAAAGAATATTGATGTGGACATAAGGAAATACATTACCAAAATGAACACATAGTAAAAGGACAAGGAAAATGAGAAAAAGAGGCATAAATAATTTGATATTGGAGATGAAGTCATGGTTCATTTGAGAAATAGGTGATTTCTAATGGAAACATATAATAAATTAGAAATGAAGAAGTTTGGACCATGCAAGATACTAAAGAAGCATGACTTAGGAAATGCCTACAAATCAAAGTTGTCTAGTGAACTAAATATTTCACCAATGTTAAACATTTCAAATTAGACAAAGTATCATGGAGATGTTGAAGATGAGGTCACAGAAGCACAATGGAGTATTTAAGCAACTACTTTGTTTTAAGAAGAGATTGAAGGAATCTTAGAAAATTGTGTTAGCAAAAGCATAAGAATTAGGGCATATGAAGAATGTCTAGTCAAATAGAAAGGAAAACCTATTGAAGATTCATCATGGTTAACAAGGGAGGAGGTTAATTGTCTTGGTTTCTTAAACATTTGAGATGTGACAAGGTCACTCGTCAAATTACCCCATGTGACTGATTTTTTATTTTTGTGCAAATTAAAGTCCTTTGGTGAAGTCACTTGTCAAAATATGAAAGCCATGTAGTAGTTGCAAAGAAAATAATTATTAATAATGGATTCTTAATCGGTTGTAATAGTGAGAAATGTAATTGGATATTGGTGTGGAGTCGATAGTGTCAGAGCAGAGGAAAGAGACTATTGGGTTGGATTCTTCTTCATAATTGTGTGCATTTATCACAACTATTGAATGCAAGATATAGAGAATGTGTGACCTGCAAAAAAAATTGGTATAAGAATAGACTCTTAGATCATGGCCCTTGGCCTAGGCACACTCAAGATCAACAATTGGAGGTTAGTTGCAAATATTGTTTCAGTATTAATGTTATTGTAGATGCAAAGTTTTGGATTACAATAAAAATAGGTTTTGAGGGGACCCAAAACCCCATACAACAACAACAAAAAAAAAAAATCTAGAAAAATGAGCTAAAAGCCCCACCAAGTTTTACAAGGACCTGGAGCCTAAATACAGTCAAACATATAGTATAAAAGATGGAAAAGAACTACAAAACATCCAATAGAAATAGTCAGGACCAAAAACCTTGAACAACAACCAAAACCTACAACAAAAATAGAGCAGACTTACACTAGCTCTTTCATTACTTTAGTTAATTCTTTACCAGTATTAACAACCTCTTGAAGGAGGTCTTCGATGCAAAGTTACAAAAAGGGAGTTTCTCAAATAAGGAAATGAAATCAAATTAAATATACCTGACACACAATGATTTGTTGTTATTTTAGTTGAGTCATGCCATGAATGGACAAGTGGTGATGGATTAAATGCAAGGCTCTATGTGGATTTTTCCAAAAGCATATTTTCCTATCTGAGCAGAAACTGCTTATTAAGCATTCTCCTTTTGCAAGCATTAACATATCCATCAAAGATTATTATATGTTAAAAGATCCTCTCATGGGCATTAAAAGGAAAAAAAAAAATAACAAACTCTAATGATTTATTCAACTATAAGAAGTTTTGGAATCCTACAACTCATTTTTAGTCTATCCAATTGTTAAGAGTACATAGGTGGTGATGAGAAGAAACTATATAGTTGTTTGGGAATATTTCTATCTTGGTCGACCACAGAATATATATGTATGTATATGTATATGTATATGTATATTTATATATGTATATATATGTATATGTATATGTATATGTATATATGTATATATATATATATATGTATATGTATATATGTATATATATATATATATATGTATATGTATATATATATATGTGTATATGTATATGTATATATATATATATATATATATATATGTATATGTATATATAAGTATATGTATATGTGTGTATATATGTATATATACATACATATATATCTATGTATATACATATATGTATATGTGTGTATGTGTGTGTGTGTCTATACATACATATAGAATTATGGTCTTCGATATCATAATAGTTGGATAGAGGGTTACACTACTATCAAGTTTGAAATAGGGAATAGTACATAAAGAGGTCAGATTGTTAGCAATTATCCCTTGTAACTTATTTCATGAATATTAAACTCTTGATGTAAGAAACTAGTTCTCATTCCAGACCTTGTTATTCACTCTCACATTTGAGTTGGATATTGATGACTATGTATCCATGCATATTGTATTACTAGAGTTTGAACTTAATGAATTAAGGAGTTGCTACTACATATTGTGGTTGTGAGCCAAACTGAATATAATGTCATCATTGACTGTAACCTAAGGTCTACAACTCAATTTCTAAAGTAATTAGATAAGAAAACAAATAGAACATTATTTGGACATTGGATTGAAATTAGTGCAACATATTCAGGTCTGCAATGATGGTAGTCATATGTATGCATTCAAACATTGGAAATTTTTAAAAGAAGAGCGCAATTTTAAATTGGAACAGATGGTATAGGTTAGAGCAAGGAGTTCAAATTTTAAATTAGGTCTCTCTTACTAAAATTCCCAGTATTAAGAAATTTGTTTTGTGACCAACAGTATTAATGTTGGAGTGGCTTTATATTGTGCATTCCTTTGATTACTAATGGTATTTTCAAGCACCAATGTACACCTCACATTGGAATAGGGTAATGAATGAAGTTCTTAAATTAGGGATGTGAAATGGTCATGGAGGCTAAGTATGTTGGTGAATTCTTGAGGATGACAACTTAAGCCCTTGAGGTATTGCAAACTCAAGCATCTTGGAGCACCATGCAAGGCAATAAAGGATTTTAAATCAATCACAATACTATAGTAAAAAAATTATTCATAGGCATAGAAGCAACATGACAAACTCAAAAGATCTGGAGACTATAAATGGCAACAAATAATAATTTGGTCAAAGTACTTTATGAAATAGGTAGTAAGTTGGAGCTAGAGCAGCAAACAAGGGGACATACTCACCTCACTTTGACTAAATTGGAAGGATGTTTAAGCATGGTTGAGAAACCACCCTCTAATTTATTGTAGGTTTCTCATCTTCATATAATGACTACATTGAATCCCCACAAGTAGCTGAAGCACTCAAATAGCTAGATAAGGTTGTATGCTACTTCTTGTTTGGGAGGTTGCAAGGACTTTTGAACCTTATGAAGAAGACATAATGAAGGAGGTAATTCATCTAATCATTGATAGTTTGTTAAATCTATGGACATTCAAAATCGTCATTCTCAAGAGGGTTTTTCATACTAAAATCATTTGCAGTAATCAAATTGTGCAACTTTCTACTTGACTTGGGGTTGTTTCATTTAATTAGTACCATTTTTCTTATTTCTTAGGCACAACTAGGGAAGAATACCTTGAAAATGTTTTTGCAACTATGGAAACAATTATGGTTATGACCATAAATGAGAGCAATACTCATTATCATCCTTTTATGCATATGTTGTTAGCAATTTTGAGGCAAGAACAAAATGCTTCTAAAGTTATTTATAATTTGTTCAACAAAGTGCTCAAACATTGTGAATGAAAAATGAGTTCAAGAAACAATGGGTGTGAAACAAATACACCAAAAGAAAAACCAAATGTTGACTTCCAACGATTTCAAGATGAAATTATGGAAGAGCCCACTACATTTAATGAGAGGTGTTCTTGTTAGGAGGTTAGTGCCTCCATCCCCTCTAGATGAAGGTATCATTTAGCATAGAATTGATTGATTAGTGATGTTTTTAGCCACCTCTCTTGGATCCTTGTCATAGGCTATTGTGACATTCATTAGCAACTTGAGCTTTTGTTGTAGTGGTAGCGATGATTCCAACAAGTGGTATCAGAGTGCTTGGTTACGAGTTCAAAGCCCTTGGATCATGTTGAGGGGGGATTGTTGGGAGGTTGGTGCCTTTGTCCCCTCTAGGTGAAGGTATCGTTCAACATAGACCGATGGATTTGTGACATGTGCTTCACCACCTCTTGTGGATCCTTGTCTTTGGCTATTGTGACATTTGCTGATAGTTTGAGCTTTTGGTGTAATGGCAACAATGATTCCAACAGGAATCGTCACTCTTAATTGGTGAATTGTTGATTACTATTGACAAAACTAATGAGAGGAAAACCCCTTTGAAGAATACATAGATGAACATAATGATATTTCATTATCACGTCAATAAGAGTGCATGACATTGGTTGTAGAAACAATTACATACAATGATTATATTGCTCCTAGTTGAAAATAAATCCAATGTTATGGGACAATCCTTACTCCCTATGTGAATTTCAACATGCAGCTTTATCACTACAAGATTTGATAGAAAAGTTACTAGTTACAAAAGAAAGACTACGGGATTTGACAGACAAGTTACTAGTTACCAAAGAAAGGCTTGTATAAGTGTTATCAAGGGTAGATGACACTAACAAATTCATTGAAGAACTTACATGGAAAACTCAAAGTGATGAAAGGAAGCATATTTTTTCATGTGGAGTCACTAGTATGAGACTACAAGAAATCAAAGAAGCATTTGAAATGATGAAATTAGATTACTTGAAATTCTTAATGGATAGGAAACTAGACATCAAGTTTGGAGAAGACAAGGAAAAAGAGGCAGATGAACTTTATCTTCAACTAAGTATGACACATTACTATTTATATCAAGCTTAAAAACAAACTTATTGCATTCATTCATAAGGAAGATGAAATTAAATATAGAACTATGAAGATGGTACAAATAGTTGGAAAAATCAATACCATCTGTGAGCATGAAAGTAAGCACAATTTTCCCACCATTTTCCATCATGTTGAGGTTTATTGTGCTAATGAAGACTATGAGGACCAGCAAGAAGTCAACTATGAGAATTTTGATTTTTTATATCAGCAATTATACACTTACAGGTTATCATATGGATAAAAATGAACTGGTTGATTCTACTTTTGAAACTATGAGTAATGGTGATCATTTCATTGATGGAAATGTTGATTTAGTGATGATACTTAAAATTAAAAATTGTCCTTAATGTATGTTGATGGTTTCCAAAGGTTATCTCGATATGTATCGATTCTTCATGAGATGGCAATTGTTTATTTATTAGTTGGAGATATTATCAGTGGTTTCCCTACTTGGCCTATCATTATAATCTCAGAACTAGCATGGTCTACAAAGAGTAGAGTTGTTTACATATCTATGGAATTATTTTTACTTGAGGGAAGTCTTATATGAGATGTTTACCACTCCAATTTAGTGGCATAGGGGTGACATTGTTGGCATTCTTAATGTTGATCTAAGCTATGGCGGTGACATTTGGAGACTTGATGAGTTGGTTTCCTTGCATATGGGGGTGTCAGGCATCTTTTTTCTTAGCTAACAAATATAGGAGGTTGGTGATCCACTAATCATCTATTTCTAGACCCAAGATCATGCTGACGTATTGATTTGGGGTCAAAGATTTAATAGGGTCATTGTTTTGCATTATGTGGATTATGATAAGTTGCTTCACTATCTAAGGCTTCACACGGTTGTAACTAGAGTAACGAAGAAAGTAAGCATGGTAATATTTCTAAAGTTCACTTGGGATCTGAGGATCTTACTGATAAAAGAGTTGTATTTGGATAGCTTGTTTCACAATCTAGTAGGATGTCAAATTGGGCTATACAACTACCAGCAGATTGATATGGAATCTTGGTATTGGTTCATAGACTCATTATTGCTTGCGAGAAATAAATCTCAAGGAAGGAGGATTGCATTGTCCCCTTTCTAGGACATTACATAATTAATAAGCCAACTCATATTTATAATAATAATGACTTATGAAGGACTTCATACAAAATTATTAAAGTCAATTTAATATGATAAGGTTAATAAGAGATGAATTGGAAAAAGGACAAGGACTAGAATAGGGGAGCTAAATAGCATAAGATGGGCCCTTAAAAGGAGGATTTTATTTTGGATATGCTTGAATATTGTTTATTTTTTGAGTTTTCTCTTGGAGAAGTCCGTCAAGTTTTCAACTTCATTTTTAGAATATAAGGACAGAAACCTTCAAGCTCGACTCATAGATCGGTTGCCAACTTGATTCAACACAAGCAGTAGATTCACATTAGAGTTCCAATTTCATTTTACATGTTCCTTCTATGTGTTTCCAATCTGACTATTATTTTTTCTTGTAAGATTGGATTTCTATGCATGTGATTGTATCGTTGGTTTATAATACAATAACAAATTCCAAAGTATTTTATTGGTTTTTTGCTGGCTTTAAATGGAAAAAAATCTCTTTTGTATTCTAAAATTATTTGGGAGAAGAATTGGATCAAAATCTAGTAGAATATTTCACATTTTTATTTAATTTTCTACCCTTCTTTACCATTTATCTCATGTTCTTTTCTATTCAACAACCAACATGACAACCATATATTTCAAATTGTTGATTTGGTAGATAAGTACTTATTACCATGTCAATAGAATGACTCAATTTTATACTGGTGAATTATAGATTAGTATAATCAAGAAAATCTTGAATCAATTACACCTTAAATATAAATCACATTCAAAACAAAAGAAAGCAAAACCAACGCATGTAAATTTCCTATTAAAGTGCCTTGCAATCCCTATTTACCTTCATCAAATTGATATCAAGGTCTTAAAGATAAGAGAATCTTTAGGCCAGCTATTGTAAATTTACCTTTTCAACTTTCATGGTTTCAAAAATATGGTTTTAAGTGATGCCAAAATTGACCTTTTGCAAATTAATTGTTGAAGCATGGTTATTTGCAATGCACAAAAGGCTTCTAGGAAGTAAATGAAGTCTGTCATGAGTTGACGCTTTGTGACCACTAAATTTGTTACAAAAAATGCAAAAAATAAAGAACATTATTTTCTTTATCCATTGATTTTTCATGTTCCTTGTTTGTCAAAAGAACACTCTTAACAAGTATTTATCTAACATGTTTTATAGAAAACCATAGAGAAACACACTTTTGTGGTGCCAATAGTCCAATAACTCTAGAAATTCTCACTAGTTCCTCGAATCTCAATACAATTTCCTAAAACCTCATCAACTCCAATTAACAAAAATGGACTAGCCATCAAATCTCTAACGAGTTAGATTTGCACTAACATAATTACAATAGAACTTGAGGATGTGTCCCCAACCCTATTCCCCCTCCTAAAACTAATGGCATTTTTTAGACTTAGTGACGACCAAAGGACATGTTGAAGGAGAATTTGACATAGCAACAAGGATTTGAAGTTTTGAGTTGAAGGAGTAGCAACAAAGATATTTTGGAGTGACATAGATCATGTGAAGCAAGTCGTGTCAAAAGCTAGAGAGCTTGGTATGTTCATTTGCAACCACCGCAACTCGCTCTATTTAGGTCCTTCTCAAAGGAGTTTCTCAAACCAACTAAAACAAGGTATGTCAATTTGAATTACTTCAATTTATTACTTCATATTAAATTATTTAAATCATTGTTACATGTGTTTCGATTTTCTAATTATTCAAAATTATTTTTACTACAAGTGTACCACTTACAATATCTTGATGGACAAGATACTTGATGTGGAGGAGCTTCTACAACTGATGGTAGTGAATTCAAAGTGGACCCAATGGTCTTATTCTAGCTCTCTTGAAGGAAAATCCATCAAGCTAAAGATCCTTGATAATAGTTGGTGGGCCATAATGAGGTAAGTTATTGATTTTATTTGTAAATTTAAATTTGAATGTTAGTATTTAGATTATTGATTTTTATATTGAATTAGAATTTCCAATTCTAATTATATAATTTTCAAACTGCTTGTTTACATTTTGTAGATATTTTTGTGTTGTCATCTACCCTATCGTAGACATCATTAGACATGTTGAGACAAACTCTCCCAAACTTGGAAAGACATATGAGTCATTTGACAATAAATTGCAACTATGAATCCTACTTTAGGGCTATATGAGGAGCATATTAGGTACATTGTGATGTGAAGGTGGAACATAATGAATACATACCTTCATATGAAAACTTACACTCAAAAGTCCCAAATGGTACACAAAATGGATGGAAGGGTCCCTTCGTGTAATGATCTAGATGTATTAGATGGCTTCTCACAAGCCATTGATAAGATGTTTTCAGAACATGAGTCTTCCATACTTTTCCCACAATTCCTTGACTTCACAAACCTTCATTGCCCAACATTGTGTAAACCATGTGTGAAGTTGGATAGTCATATTGGCATAGAAAAATCCTATTAAAAGGTGGCATGGTATGGGAAAGATACACCATAGTTGAACATTCTTACCACCTGCCTCCTTGCACAAGTTGTTAGTTCCTCTATTGCATAGAGAAATTAGTCTACATATGACTTTATCCATTCACCTTTAGACGAGTGGAGAAGCTAGTGGTAATGCATAGTAGTCTTCAACTTAATGATCATCATACTCTAGAGAATAGGCAGACTTTTGATTTATGGTGGGATGTTGATGCTAAAGATGTGACCCAAGTTGATAAGGAGGAGACACCACCGGGATTCTTCGAGTTCCATTAGATTAGGATACACTTGCACTAGACCATGGCAATGACAATTCAAATGACTCTATTTCTAATATAGAATTGGTTGAATTGGAATAGTAATAGAAATGTGTTTTGTTTTCATGTATTTCAATTTTTATATTGAACGTGAAATATTATGGCAGTGCTTAGACTTTAAGCCTTTTGATTTTGTATGTTAAGCTTATTTATGTTAAATTTATGAGAACCAGAATAACATACAACTTGATATAACATAAATGCAAAATACAAGTAATAGATAACACAAGTTCTTATCCTAGGAAAACCCTCCTCACTAAGGGAAAACCCAAGTCATGCCAAAAGATGATTACTTTATTAGAAATCTCTCTGTCTAATACTGTTGAATTTTCAAGGACCGTTGCAAATGCAATAACACTACCATATTTTGGTCTGTGTTTTTTAATAGCAGTGATTTGACTCTTAATTATATTATGGAAGAGACATGTAGAGACATGTCTCCTCGTGAGACATTTATGTCCATTATAATCTAATTAATATAACAAATTATATATATATATATATATATATATATATATATATATATATATATATATATATATATTCATTTTAGTCTCATAGTTTATCCAACTAAAGCTACCAAACATTAACACTCCTTCTTAGCTAGGGAGAATAAATAAATGATAATATTACATGGTCATTGGTAATATTAGAAATGACAACTTTTAAGGATATATCGCATATGATATCAAGAGTATTGGTCTTCAAGAATATCAACACGTGATATTCACCAAGTACTCAAATAAATTTTGATATCACATTTGATATCATGAGTATTGGTCTCCCAGAATATCAACATTTGATATTCACCAAGCACTCAATAAGTTTTGATATCACATAGGATATCATGTGTATTGATCTCCCAAAATACATGATATTCAACAATTACTCAAAATGTTTGATATCACATCTAATATCATGAGTATTGGTCTCCCAAAATACATGATATTCACCTAATTCTCTTTAAGTAATGGCCTCCCATAATGTTGAGGTGAAATATATTCACCAAGTAGTGTGAATAATGGCCTTCCAAAACATCAAGTTGGATGATATTCACCAAGTACTGTGTGTAATGGCCCTCCAGAACACTAATTTGCATAACATTCACCATGTACTCGAAAAAATGTTTATAAGGTATGTGCACATGCATTCTCATGATGCTTATCATATAAATATCCAACATGCAAAGTATAATCTATCATGATCTACATAGATATTGTAAGATATCCATCATAATAGAAAATATAGTGATTGTAAGATCATCACCTTTCAATAACTTCTACAAATACAAGTGACATCATTTGGAAGTCATCACTTCCTAATGATGTATACAAGAGGGAGGTCCATTAACATCACATAGTCACAAAGTATATTCATGGAGCATAGTCCTCTTGCTAAAATTTATTGATCACTGGAGAATCTGTCTCAACATGGTTTACTCCCTCTAAATTTGATATGATCAAGATCTTCAAGGATCAATTGAAACATAATATCTATCTAGTCCTTCAAATGGATGTGGCAAAGTCTCTTTAAACATCAATTTTTTGAGCTCCTTTGTAACATTTGAAGAAGTGTCAAGCTCCCTCTAAATATGATATCAATCTCCATTTTCCTGTAATAACATACTTGTGGAAAAGATCAAGGAAAATATCTCTTATAGTACATAAATAAGCAATGAATAAATAAATGTAGTACTTAAGAAAATTACTTATCTACACATCAACATCTATGATGCAATCTTTTATACTTCTTGGTTCATCCTCTTTGTGTTAATATCAATACTCACTCTCAAGCACAAGTTTGTATACACATACTCTTCAACAAAGACTCCTCAATCTTAATAAGGCATTACACACCATTTGTAAAACACTTAGCAAACATGCCTTAAGACTCCAAGTTCATGGCTATGTATTGAATCTAATTAGTCGATGGTGCTGAGAGTGATCATCTTGTCCAATGGATATGTTTTTCATATCATGTTTCACCATGCTATCTCTATCAAATATTTATGTTTAGTAGACTTACTATTTCATGCCTGCGATCAATGTTTTATCCTTCTTGGTGTCATTCTACTGGGAAGTGCTTCATCAACAGGAAAATATGACCTGAAAGATGGTATGATGAGTCATTTCCAAATATCTTCCCCATTTCTTCTTAAATGACATTGACTGTAGTTTTTAATGATGATGTGTAATGCACAATTATATTCTCAATGAATACTCTTATCATACTTGATAATTCATCGCCTATCTATCTTTCCTCGATAGTCATTGATTGGTTTATCATGTTGGTAATAGGTTATCTAATATCTCCATCGTATCTTTCATGACTATGTTGAAATGGAAGTGTAACCATCATTGCATCTCCCAAATGATCGTCACTAACTCAAAATTATGATGGAATTGGTATTTACAGCTTCCAACTTGAGACCAAAAAATTGGTTCCATCATCTGCCATTGATACCTTTGCAAATATGATAGAAAATAAAGTGAATATGCAAGGATATTCCTTTCATAATCATCTACCACAAATTGATGTTAGGACCATAGTGAAGATCAATTGATATAATTGTTTTGGCTAATCATACTTCCTCTATCTAGATAGTATATTGTGCCCTTAATCTTTGAAATTCCTCTAAGTCAACACCCAAAAATATTTAGTCAATTTCATGCGTATGATATAACTTTCCTAAGTATATTCAAAAATAATTCACAAATAATATCTTGGTTATATTCATCATCGCTTTTGTTATTCGTTGTTGATTGTTTTATTTTTTTATCTTTTTTATGAATGTATTTCTTCTTTCTCGAATACATGAATGGTCGTCTTTACATGTTTTCTCCCTATTTTGTACTCTATTGATGGTGGTTGTGAATTGGCAATCTAAAATCGTTAATCTATGCATATTTCATATGTATAGTGGAAGGTGTTAGTTGCATTGAGATTTCAATCCTCCTTTCAATGCTTATACTCTTTGCTTAACAATTTTAATGATCATCATTGATTAGAAAGCACCAATTATAAATGGTATATCTTGATAAGGATTTGGTATGGACTATGTTAAAATATTATATTGTTGTTTGTGATCATTTAATAAAGGCATAAATCTCTAAAAATATCCCTATATCTAGCATTTCGATGCTAAATAGACCTTTGTTCCTCTGTTCTTCCTTATCCATATATTGTTGACTGTTATCCTTACTCTAGTGTGAATGTGGACTATTTGGAACACTAAATGGGTAATCCTTCATCCCATGTCTTTGCTTTCCCACCGCTTGTATATGACTTCTACAATTGCAGCCCTGCTCTAATATCATGTTGAGTTCTAAAGGACCACTACAAATGTAATAGCACTCCCATATTTTGGTATATATTTTTGAATACTAGCGATTTCACTCTTAATTATATCATGGAGGAGACATGGAGAGACATGTCTCATGACCATTATAATCTAATATATATATTCAATTTAGTCTCATAGTTTATCCAACTAAAGCCACCAAACATTAACAAACACAATATTTATGCTTCTAATAGAATTCACTACAACACTTGGGGTCAAATTGCGACGACAATTTGTGACAGTGGTGTAATTTATGGTGATTTTCATTTTTTTTTTTTGCAATTGTCCCTGACACCGTCACAATACTGATGTTAGCGTCATAATTGCGATGCCCACGTGAGTATAAACAAAAAGAAAAGAAAACACGACATAAATCATTCCCCATTTGTTTTGATTGTGGAGAGTTACATGCAAAAGAGGGTGCAGAGCTCTGAACGAGGGTGCAAATCTCTGAAAATTGTTGTGCCCTTGTGATTGGTGCATTCTGTTGTTGTGATCTCTGCATTTTGTTTCTGTGCCCTTGCTCTACGCTTTCGTTACTGTGATCTCTGCATTTCGTTGGCATGCCCTTGCTCTACAACTTCGTTTATTGCCCTTGTGATCTCTGGATTTCGTTGTTGTGCCCTTGCTCTGTGATTTCATTATTGTTCCCTTGCTTTGTGATTTTGTTGTCATGTTGGGCCCTTGTGATCTTCATACCCTTGCTCTACGATTTCGTTGTCATGCCCTAGCTCTGTGATTTTCTTCAAGGACTATGTAAATGTTTGTTTTTTTTTCCTTCTAAATAGGTATCTTTTATATTTCCTGCTAAACATGTATATTTAGAGATGATTTTTAAGGTGCTTATTACATCTTAGCACAACAAAAAATTTGATCTAGATACATACATATTTTAGAATCTAAATAATAAAACAATAAAACTCAGTCAACCTGTGCTAAGTAACTTACCTCAAGATCCTCCATAGAAATAATGCAAACTAGGAAAAATTGGCAGAGTTTGCAAGAAATTTTACAAAAACATATCATGGCAGATATTTTTAAAAAGAAACTAGCCATAACCCAGTTAAATGGGTCTAGTTGTTGATTGGTTGGGTTGATTATGAATTCCTGTAGAACTGTCATAATATTAGGTACAATAAAACGAACAATCAGTTGTTCCTAGCTAGCAAGATCAAATACAGTTTTCCAAGGTGATAAAATTGCATATGCAAGGAATTAAAGAATAACTTCAATGAAGAGTTGAGTGTAAGGAGTTGTTTTAGTTGTTGTTTCTGTTGTGCAATCTCTTTCTAAAGTCTCTCCTTCTCCTTCTCTTTCTAAAGTCACTCCTCCTCCTTCGCTCTCATGCCTTAAATTTTGATTATCAAACTTCTGAATGTTTGTCTCTACCCTATCTAAAATCAACTTCACATTGTGTTGTAACTCTGGCATAGGTGTTTGATCATCGATAGCTTTCATTTCAGCACTCATTTCAACATTGTCATTTTCATGTATGTATATATATGCATGTATGTATGTATTATGTATATGTATGTATGTATATGTATGTATGTATGTATGTATATGTATGTACATATATTTACATATGTATATGCATATATATATGTATATGTATATATATGTATATGTATATATGTATGTATGTATGTATGTATGTATATATACAGAGAGATCTTGTGGATTGTGGATTATAAACAAAAAAGAAAAGAAAACATAACATTAATCATTTCTCATTTGTTTTGATTGATTGTGGAGAGTTGTGTGCAAAAGAGGGTGGAGAGCTCTGAACATTGGTGGAGGTCAGTGGAGATCTAAGATTTTGTTTTTGTTCCCTTGTGATCGCTGCATTTTTTTGTCGTGTCATGCCCTTGTAATCTCCATGCCTTTGTTCTATGATTTTCTTCAAGGGGAGCAGAGGTGCTTATGTAAATTTATTTTTTTCCTTCTAAACATGTATCTCTTGTTCATATATAATAGTTTTATATTCAAGGATAATTGATTATGATGCTTGTATGCATATGTGCATGTATGTATGTATATCAGTTCACTATGTGAACTGTTTTACATGCATACATAAACACTTACATAGTATTTGTGCTAAATTTTATCAACCATTCATGTCTTGAATTCAAAGGAGCAATTATCCTTGTATTCAATCGAAATTATTCATACCAAACTAAGTATGCAGAAATCTACACTTACATATTATATTATCCCTTGGTGATTAAGTAAAGATCTCGTGCATAATATCGTCCAGGTAATGATCGGATGCATTCACATTAAGTCATTAATAGGATCAAGCAGATGATTCATTTATGTTACTTTATACTTGTTTTATTGAACATTTTGTTTAACATAATTAGTAATACTAGAATTATACAACTACAGCTAGTACTCTTGTTTATTTTATTTTATGATATACATTTAAGATCATTATTTTTCTTAAAATTAGAGTGTATATTTGTTATCACTAAAACACAATATAGAGCTCTGATAGTTATCTTTTTTTAATTTCAAGATCTTCATATTTAACGTGAAGAGTTTCCACTTTTGGACAATGGAATAGCCACAATGTGGAGCCACATGGCTCATGGCTTTTTCCACCAAATTATATTTTTATTATATTTTTGTCCTTTAAAAATATTATAGGTGAATGTTCTTCTAATTTTCCATATATTTAATAATTTGTCACTTGTCGTTTGAGGTAATTTTCTATATAGAGATAGAGACATCTACCATAGCATGCAGCCCTTGTTTGAGGTTTATATCTTAGTCCCTTTTGGGTTTTAGACCTCATCAAGAACCTATTTCAAAATGGTTTCATTGGTTCAAGGAGGCTCATATGTTTGATAAGTTCAGTGCCCTAGGCAGTTTAGTGGTTTCAATGTTCAGAAGGCTCTTGGCTTGGATCAGAGTACTGAAATTCAAAGATTGTAATTTAGATTGTAAATGTATTTCAATTCTCCGTTGGGGACATAATCGTATTTTATTCCTTAATTTTGGATGCAATAATGAGGGTTTTAGCTCAGGCCATGGGAGAGCATTTGAGTTGTGAACATAAAATTAGGAACATTTGAGCTAGAAACAACATCTAATCTTCTATAAGTCTCTCTCCTCTAAAGACCCAATACATGGAGTCATTACCATCATGAGTAGACTCACTCTCCTCAAATGAATTCAAATGAAACTATTCATATCAAACAAAGTATGTAGAAATCTATACTTACAGATATATAATCTCTTGGTGATTGAGTAAAGATCAAATAAAATTTTCCAAGGTGATAAAATTGCATATGCAGATGTATGTATATATGTATGTATATATGTGTATATGTATGTATGTATGTACGTACGTACATATATTTGTATCTCTGCATTTCGTTGTCGTGCCCTTGTGATCTCTACATCTCGTTGTCATGCCCTTGTGATCTCTGTATATGTATGTGTGTATAGACATATATATACATATGTATATGTATATATATGTCTATACATACATACATACATAGACACATGTGTGTGTGTATATACACATACATATACATAAAGAGAAGCTTCTCTAATCACCTGTTGGGGGAAATATAAAGAGATACACGTTTAAAAGGAAAAGAAAAGAACATTTACATAGGTACCTCTTCTCCCCTTGAAGAAAATTACAGAGCAAGAACTACTACATTTGAACCCAAATTACACCACAAATTGCAAGAAAAAGTTAAAAATCACCACAAATTACACAGTCACCACAATTTGACCCCAAATGTTGTAGTGAAAAGGGCACAAAAATCACAAGGGCACAACACGGAAATGAAATTGCAAAGCAAGGGCACCGAGATCACAAGGGCATGACAACGAAATACAGAGATCACAAGGGCATGGCAATGAAATGCTACGATCACAAGGGCACGGCAACGAAATCGTAGATCTCCACTAATCTCCACCAAGGGCAGGTCAACGAAATGTAGAGATCATAAGGGCACGACAACGAAATGCAATGATCACAAGGGCATGATAATGAAATCTCCACCAACGTTTTGAGCTTAGAGATCTCCACCAATGTTTAGAACTCTCCACCCTCGCTCGGAGCTCTCTACCCTCTTTCGCGCGCAGCACTCCACAATCAAAACAAATGGGAAATGATTTATGTCATATTTTCTTTTTATTTTGTTTATATCTAAAATCAACTTCACATTGTGTTGTAACTCTGGCATAGGTGTTTGATCCTCGATAGCTTTCATTTCAACATTTCAGGATTCAAGTTTTCAAGTTTCCTTTTCATTATATGTTTGGTTTATCAATGAGTTCCTCCAATTTGATTACAATGCATCTCAACTAGTTGCTCCAATGATGCAATCACCCATCTATCTCCAGAAAATGAAAGTACTTGTTGTACTACAAAATCTAGATAGATACCGAGAGTTCCAAAGCCATAAACTTGAAGACCATCACGCATGTGTCCCAACAATGGAGGCCAAGAATGTAACCATACATGTATCGGCGCGCTCTCCCTGCAAGGATCCCAAGTATCTACTGTTGTTGTTAATTTGGGCATCACTATATGATCTAGAATGTTATGAAAACTCCTCCCATGTCTCCAAAAAATGTAGCATAGGTTCATGGTCCCTTAGCTCCCAGGAATTTGTAGCAGCTAATCTCATTGCTAGAAGAATAACTTTAGTGGCGAGTTGAGTGTGAAGAGTTGAAGAAGCAAGTTTTTCTTCTACGTAAATGCCATAATCACGAGGCTCATTCCCTTACAGAGGCCTCTGCCACAATGACATTACCTCTAAACCATGCAAAGGATGTTGAAGTGGTTCCCAACCTTGAAACAATCTTATAAGCAATGGAAAAGAAAATGCAGATGCAATTCATATATTACTATTATTTATGTATATGTATGTATGTATGTATACAAGCCATAACCCAATTAAATTGGTCTAGCCATTGATTAGTTGGGTTGATTACAAATTCTTGTAGAACTGTCAGCATATTAGGTACAATAAAACGAGCAATCAATTGTTCCCAGCTAACATGATCAAATACAGTTTTCCAAGGTGATAAAATTGCATATGCAGATGCATCTCTTGAATGTCTGGCATGAAGCACATTCCCCAATTTATAACGAATGGTCTAATATAAAGGCTCCATACGCTGGCCCAACAATGGAAGCCAAGGATGTAACCATGCATGTATTGGAACGCTCTCCCTACGAGGATCCCAAGCATCTATTGTTGTTTATTTGGGCCATCACTATATGATCCAAAATGTTATGAAAACTCCTCCCATATCTCCAGAAAATGTAGCATAGGTTCAGGGTCCCTTGGCTCCCAGGAATTTGTAGTAGTTATTCTCACTGCTAGAAGAATAACTTCAATGACAAGTTGAGTGTAAGGAGTTGAAACAAGTTCTGCTTCTATTTAAATGTCATAATCATGAGGCTCATTCCCTTGCAGAAGCCTCTACCACAATGACATTACCTCTAAACCATGCAAAGGATGTTGAAGTGGTTCCCAAACTTGAAACAATCTTATAAGCAAATGCAAATGCAATACATATATTACTATTATTTATGTGTATGTATATATATATGTACACAAGACATAACCCAGTTAAATTGGTCTAGTTGTTGATTAGTTGAGTTGATTACAAATTCTTATAGAACTTCCATCAGATTAGGTACAATAAAAAGAGCAATCAATTGTTCCCAGCTAGCAGAATCAAATACAGTTTTCCAAGGTGATAAAATTGCATATGCAAATGCATCACTTGAATGCCAAGCATGAAGCACATTCCCCAATTTATAACAAATGGTTTGATATAAAGGCTCCATATGTTGGCCCAACAAAAGAAGCCAAGGATGTAACCATGCATGTATTGGCACGCTCTCCCTATGAGGATCCCAAGTATCTACTACTACTATTAATTTGAGCATCACTATATGATCCAAAATGTTATACAAACTCCTCCCATGCTTCCAGAAAATGTAGCATTGGTTCAGGGTCCCTTGGCTCCCAAGAATTTGTAGTAGGTATTCTCACTACTAGAAGAATAACTTCAATGATGAGTTGAGTGTAGGGAGTTGAAGAAGCAAGTTTTACTTCTATGTAAATGTCATAATCATGAGGCTCATTCCCTTGCAGAAGCCTCTGCCACAATGACATTACCTCTAAATCATGCAAAGAATGTTGGAAGTGGTTCCCAACCTTGAAACAATCTTATAAGCAATGGCAAAGCAAATGCAGATGCAATACATATATTACTATTATTTATGTATATGTATGTATGTATATAAGCCATAACCCAGTTAAATTGATCTAGTTGTTGATTAGTTCGGTTGATTACAAATTTTCGTAAAATTGTCATCAAATTGGGTACAATAAAACGGGCAATTAGTTATTCAGAGCTAGCAGGATCAAATACAATTTTTCAAGGTGATAAAATTGCATATGCATATGCATCACTTGAATGTCAAGCATGAAGCGCATTCCCCAATTTATAATGAATGGTTTGATATAAAGGCTTCATACGCTGGCCCAAAAATGGAAGCCAATGATGTAACCATGCATGTATAGGCACACTCTCCCTGTGAGGATCCCAAGTATCTATTGCTACTGTTAATTTGGGCATCACAATATGATCTAGAATGTTATGAAAACTCCTCCCATGTCTCCAAAAAACATAGCATAGGTTCAGGGTCCCTTGGCTCCCAGAAATTTGTAGCAACTATTCTCACTACAAGAAGAATAACTTCAATGAAGAGTTGAGTGTAAGGAGTTAAAGAAGCAAGTTTTGCTTCTGTGTAAATGCCATAATCTCGAGGCTCGTTCCCTTACAAAAGTCTCTGCCACAATGATAGTACCTCTAAAACATGCAAAGGATGTTGAAGTGGTTCCCAACCTTGAAACACTCTTATAAGCAATGGCAAAGCAAATGCAAATGCAATACCTATATTACTATAAGCCATATGGAGGACTATGTAAAATAAACAAAAGAGAAAAGAAAATACAACATTAATCATTCCCCATTTGTTTTGTGTAAATGCCATAATTACGAGGCTCATTCCCTTGCAGAAGCCTCTGCCACAACGTCATTACCTCTAAACCATGCAAAGGATGCAAATGTGTGTGTGTGTGTACAAATCAAAAAAAATGGGCAGAGTTAATGTCATTGTTAATGGGCATTATTTTCCCATATATATATATATATATATGTTGAGTGAGTTTTATTGTTTTATTATTTGAATTATGGAATATGTATGCAGTTGGATCAAATTTTCTATTGTGCTAAGATGTAATAAGCACTTTAAAGAAGATCTCTATGTATATATACATACATATTTATGTGTGTGTGTGTGTGTGTGTGTGTACATACATACACACATATGTGTGTGGCTATGTATGTATGTATGTATATAGAGAGATCTTGTAGATTGTGGAGATTAATGGAGATCTAGGATTTCGTTGTCGTGCCCTTGTGATTGTTACATTTTGTTGTCATGCTCTTGTGATCTCTACATCTCGTTGTCATGCCCTTGTGATCTCTGTATCTCGTTTGTTTTATTGTACCTAATCTAATGTTAGTTCTATAGGAATTTGTAATCAACCCAGCTAATCAACAATTAGACCCATTTAATTGGGTTATGGCTTGTTTCTTTCTAAAAATATCTGATATGATATGTTTTTGTAAAATTTCTTGCAAACTCTGCCCATTTTCCCTGGTTTGCATTATTTTTGTGAAGGCTCTTGAGGTAAGTCACTTAGCACCTTAAAAAAGATATCTCTGTATACATACATACATACATATATGTATGTATGTATATATCTATGTATATATGTATGTATGTTTGTATGTATGTATGTATGTGCCCTTGTGATCACTACATTTCATTGCCGTGCCCTTGTGATCTAAGCATCTCGTTGGTGTGCCCTTGTGATCTCTATATATATATGTGTGTGTGTGTGTGTGTGTGTGTGTGTGTGTGTACATATATACACATGTATATGTATATATACATACATACACACACGTGTATGTCTATGTATGTATGTATATATATATAACCAAAGAGATCTTGGCACAACAGAAAAACAATAAAACTCACTCAAGTAACATGGCCACAAATGCGATGGCAACACCTATTGGTAAGTATATTCCTCTTTTTCTCTCATTTTTCATGTGTTCAGTTCACTTGAACCATTATTTCTTAAGGGGCATTTAGTAATATTGGATTCATTTTATGCAGGAGGCGATGAGGACATTCTTGGATATACCTATGTTAGATGTACGAGAATCAATAAAGAATTGTGATGAATTGCTTATGAGGAATGAAGATGGACTTCCCCTCAAAGTAGCAGAAGGCGATGAGAACATTCCAGGTACTTTAAAGATTGATCCTTTCTTAAAAAAATTAGATGTTAATGGGGAATTTAGATGTTAGAGAGGGTGGAGCGGTGGGGCCAAATGAGCTTCCACTTTCACGTGGTTGGCCCTCATTAGTAGAGAATATTAAACTATTCTCGAAACCAAGTGAAGCTCAATATTAACCTATGGTTGCATGACAACTAACGATAATAAAATTTATATTGTATCAAAGAGATGCATATTCTAAATTCAATTGTGCCATATTTTTGCAATGTGATTCATTTGCCGCCAAATTTATTTTTGGTCTAATGGATAGAAATCACACTAATAGCATTGTTGTTAGATCCCCGTCGCAATTGTGACAAGGCTATTTCGAAATATAATCATCGCTTTCACAACATGCGTGTTGCACAATTGTTGCAATTGTGACGAACAACTCCGACAACTATTCATCAATCCAACAACAAACTAGATGCTAATTGCGACAGTCTACTGTCGCAAGTAGGAGGGCAAGAAGATGAACTCTTGCCCTTGCATGGTCCAAGTTACAACACCTTTATCTGTCATTGTTGCGACAAACGCCCTTGCCGTCGCAATTTGCAACACCAAAAGTTTGACGCCCATCCAACGAGAACCAATTCGTAGTACCATTGCTTGAGCGACGAGTGATTCTTGCAATTCGGGCCCAAATGTAGTAGTAATTCAACATCATCAATCAATCAAAAAGCCTGAGAAGACTTTTATCAAATTTCACAACTTTAGACATAACTAAACATATTTAGATATGCACAAATATATTCTTCCTAAAAATGCTTGACCAACACTAATTGAACACTAATAGTCTTATATATCTAAAGTAATTCAGCTCAATACTAATAGATATATAAGTTATAATATTTAGAACGAAATATCACACAAAAAATGGTAAATCAACACCAACCACAAGGCATGATTGCCAATACAAATAAGGAGAGGAAATGAATATACACCTATTACAGAACAAAGTAGCACAAGTAATAATTGAAGTGATGGTGACGTAAGGAAATCGTTAATGATTGCCTTAAAAACCTAATCTACGTTGAGAAATACTTCATGTTGGCAAAATCTCAACAAATGCCTCACAATTGTTAACAAAAACAGATATAGATGACACATGTTGTAGTAAATTTGATAAATATCATTAAATAATGAACCACCGACCCCAAAAGAGAGTTTATCGTTATCATAATTGAAGCATGATCCATCAATGCTAGAAAATTGGCCATATACAAGACAAAGAAAGCTAATGGGAAGAAAGGCTAAAAAACTGGACATATACAAGCTAGAGAAAGCTAATGGGAAGAACGCCCAAAAATACATAAATTTCTTCTAGAGATACATTACCTCAACACTCCCTCTTAGCAAAAAATAGATTTACCAAATACATTAGTAAAAGGAAGGAGAGACAGCCAAAGACAGTCGGAACCAATACATCTAGAAACTTGTTGCAAACAAAGAGTGTCACTAACAAAATGTCATCGCAGAGTTCTCAACATAACATTGTCATCTCATTATGACATTCATCATGGCTACTCTCAACGGGTGAATAAACAAAAGTGCTACATCATGTACTTTCTTCGTGACATTCACCATGCCTCCTCACAGAGTTCGCAAATGGTGGATCTAGCATGCCTACTCGCAAAGGGTGGAACAAGCGCTTTCACCTCAAACTTCTCCAATAGAAGAATGCATCTCCAACATGACTACTTGCGGGCAATGGAACAAGCACTTTCATCTCGAACTTCTCTAGCAGAGAACTCATTAACAAGGGATTTCACCTCTAACTTCTCTCGCAGAGAAGTACTCATTAGCAAGGGATTTCATCTCAAACATCTCTCGTAGAGAAGAGCACATTAACAAGGTATCTCACCTTGAACTTGTCTCGTAGAGAACTCATTAACAAGGGATTTCACCTCGAACTTCTCTGGCAAAGAATAACTCATTCATGTCGTGTATAATAATGGTTGAGACTCTCTCAACAGAGACTCCCTCTCAATAGGGGCAGCATTCTCATTGATTTGATTATCCCAAATAAGAATGTTGGTTACAAATTTGACCAATTAGAGAGCTTTAATAGTCACACTACCACACGAGATTGCAAAGAATTAGGCATGCTCCCTCACTCACACAAGCTCCCTCTAAACAGATTTCAATAACTAAATTATCTCCCTTTGAATGTCATTTCTTCCTCTAATAATAATCTAAATAGGGTATTCCTCCTTAATTAAGTTAACCAACCAATTCAGTCCCACGGTTGTAAGTGCCCTTTCCCATGATGATGACATCTTGTTGCTTCTCGATCCAACCTAGAACCATTTTAGAGAGATTAGTAATGGAATCAAATAGACTAATGCTAGAAGCATACATGATTCACTACTCATTGTTATCATATGAACTAAATATATAAAATTCATGATAAATATTAAAATACTTATCTCTTCATAATTTAATCTTCCTCACAATACACCAATAGATCTTTCACTACCACACAGTTATAGTGTAGGCAAAGAAAGTAAATTTAAACCCCAGCACAAAAGATTGCATGAGAAGCTTCAATAGCTGAGATTGAAACAGCCATTGAAACAGCCACAGTGAAATTGTGTATTCAGCACCCATTAGACATCATGATTTCTTTTGGAATCCAAATGTCCTATTCTGGTTTGGATCGTTTCCTGAAACCTGGCTCTAATACCATGTTAAATTTACAAGAACCAGAATAGCATACAACTTGATATAACTGAGATGCAAAACACAAGTAACAGATAATGCAAGTCCTTATCCTAGGAAAACCTTCCTCACCGAGAGCAAAACCCAGTCATGTCAAAAGATGGTTCTTTTATTAGAAATCTCAAAGTTCAATACACAATTTATGCTTATGATGAATTCAACACAATCAATCAATAAGCCAAAGAAGACTTTTATCAGATTTCACTACTTCTGATATAACACAATAGATATAGATATGCACAAGTATGTTCTTCCCAAAAATGCTTGACCAGAACTAATTGATAATGATAGAAATTCTCTCATAGAAGTTATAATATTCAGACCATTATATCACAGACCAAAAATGGTACATTAACACTAGCTGCAAAGCACGACTATCAATACAAATACGGAGAGGAAACAAATAGCCACCGTTACAGAACAGAGCAGCACACATAATAACTAAAGTGACAATGACATAAGGAAACCGCCAATGACTTGCCTTCAAGTATGTGATCATTGCTGAGAAATATTTCATTTTGGCAAAACAGAGCCTCATAATTATTAACAGCAACAGATATAGATGGCACTTGTTTTTGTAGTAACTTTGATGAACATCATTAAACAATGAACCAACAACCTCAAAAAAGAGTCGACCAATATCATAACAAAACCATGATCAATCAATGCTGGCAAAACAGACATAACAGGTTGGAGGAAGCTAACGGGAAGAATGCCTGATAATACCAAATTTCTTCTGAAGCTACATACATCAACAATTTAACAATATATCATATTGACAATATTTTCTGAATTATGGATACATATTGAGTGGTGAAACAATGAAATGCTGTAAACTTACATGTTAAGGTTCAATGATGTTTTAATGGCATGCTTTATCCATATTTTCATATGAATGTCATATATATTTGCAAATTTCCCAATAGTTTATATAGTTGTCCCCTTTGCCATTCCCAGCCTTCGCAAAAACAATTGTCCACAAACTCATCCCTCCATTCCCTATTGTCCCCAGAAACTCGGGGCAACACTGCATAATTTGGTTGTAAGTGTAATACACAAAGAAAGTATATCCATCCTTGTTTATTGTACCTCTTGGTGTTCACGAAGGAAGAATATGTGTTATTTTCGCTTTGCAACTCGTAGGGACAAGCATGCTCAAAGAGTCTTAATACACTAAACCAATGCATCCATTAAGGAAAGCACAAATTATATCTTAACAACATTATGTATGAATCTCACTATCTTTCATTGCAATACAATGCCGTGAATTTTCATGAACTGTTTTGGTATATTCTGTATTTGTTTGCACTGTAGAAGAAGATTGCATAGGAAGTTGTTTTAATTTATCTTATCCACATATAAGTAGGATCCTCGCAAGAGATAATTTGCCTCCTTGATTGTCAATTAACTTGAACAATTAGCAGAATTATTATTTCGTAGTCTGATGATAACCTTAAGAGTTGTCATTTTGCAGTATATAAATGAGGTAACACTTGAACAATGATAATGCTAACGTAATAGGTACTGTGCTTGGGCCATGGCATTAATCCTCAAAGAGGACACTGCCCACTAGACACAGCTGAAGAAGGGAACAATTTGGTAAATTATGGAGGCTCCTACAAGTTTGGGAAGAATCAGATCCATTTATGCATGGTGTTGTATATATTTCAGGAAATTTTAGGAGGCAGTGTCTTTGACAGACACTTGGATCTCTTTATCTTTGCAGCCATACTTTGTTATCTACGTGTATATTCCTTAAAAACTCTAATTGCTCGCACCAACAAAAATACATCAGGCAGTGTGGATAATAATTAGGTAACAAAAACTCACATGTATGCTGCAAAGTTGTTTAAGTATATTCCATGATAGAATTTAGTTATTTGATCTCACCTACATATTCCTTAACATGATATGAATATCAGCATCAAAAGATTGCATCTTACGAGGGATTAGGAAGATAAATTTCAGCGTGGACTTGAATATAGCCGCCTTGGGTAAGCAGTGGTTCCACTTCAAAAATGTTTTGCAATGGGTTTCAATTCTAAAAATACACTAGCAACAACTGTGATTTTTAGGTAAAAATTTTATGGCATAAACATAGTGAGGTGCCAATTCTGGTTCAGGTACACAGGTTCGGCAAAAACATTTTTTTTCTTCGGTTTGGGTTCTTCTGTGTGTGTGTGTGTGTATACATACACACAGATGTATATATGTATATATCTGTATATACATGTGTGTGTGTTAGAAGCGTGATACTCATAAATCCATAATTGCCAATAAAATTATAAATAAAATACATCATTAATCATTTTCATATTTTGCAAAAGGATTTTTCTAGGGTGCAAAATAGTTTTTAAAGCATGTGGGGCCCATTTTTCGGCACCCACAGCCCCAAGTTCCCTATAGCTTCGCCAGAGTCGGAACAACCCACATGGATGCTCAGGCCACACCTGAGTCAAATCCGGAAGAGAACTGGAACCTGACCAGAACCAGAACCTGGCCTCAAACAGGGGAACCAAGTAACTTCATATATATACACCAAACAATTTTGAAGACATAAATTAAATGCTTTGGATATAACTTCTCAATTTAAAATGTCAAGATATTGGAAACAATGTTAAATAATAATTCACTGAACTTTCTTCGCTCCATATGTGTCTTCACGGCCGCTTTTGACTTTATTTCGTCTTTCAGCAATCATCTCAGCATAGGCCTGCCCAAAAAGAAACAAGGACCTCAAAGAAAACATCTAATTTAATCTGGGATTAGTCAACAGATCATGGTAAGTGCAGTCTATAATGCATATCCATATAATCTTGTCTGACAACTAGAAAACCTGTTGAAATAACAGACTGAGCGTTGCAAATTAAAGTTGAACTGGTTGATTATTACTCTTCTGTAGTTCAATATTTAGCACGCTTTTTGTGTTATACACATTTTTTAAGAGAGATAAGAAAGGCATTGATAAGTTCCAAGCAATCCAAATACGAAGTTGTATGCTATGCAAGATCAAGATTATCAGACTAGAAGTAATTAAGTCCTTAAATTTATCCTGAAGAAAGCTATATATATTTGAGGAAAAAAATTTATATAGAAAAGTGATGATTTCAGAATTCGCCACACCAAAAGTTTCATTATGTATTTCCTTGTGTGTAATCAAGTTCTTCCCTTACAAAAACAGAATATTTTCTCTTCTTTCCAAAACAAGCCTTTTATAAAATTGTTTTCTCCTGCATACTGAACTGAATTTTCAGTTTAGTGAGAGTTGGGTCTTCTTTAGCCTCTTTTTAAACCAATTTAAGACACACCTTATACTGAGATCAATGCAGAAATTTAAAGTGATTTTATTACTTGCTTAAGTTTTCGAATCAACAATCCATGTCCTTTTGTGCAAAAGGAGTGCAGAACCAGTTGCATACTCAAAAGTAGTTGGAAAAAGGAGTGCAGAACCAGTTGCATACTCAAAAGTAGTTGGAAAACCAAGATGGGATGCTCAACAAGTTGATCAAGATATATTTATAACACAGTTCAATCTTCTGTATTACCGTCATTAATATACATAAGTGGATCCAATAAATCTTGCTCCACAGTATAGCAGAGATCATTTCTGATTAAAAATCATTTACTTAATAACGTGGTTAACATTTATAACATCAACCATAAACCAGGAGCAAGCCAATCAGCAGCCAGAATAAGATTACAACTCCTTACATAAAAAAGTGTTAAGCAGACTCGAAAAAAACAGAAAATCAAAACAAGGAAAAAGATAATATGATGGAAGACAATTTGTCAAATTTCAAAGGACCTGTGCTGGTAAAGGCAAAGGACAGTCACGATCGTCCACACATATCTAGATCACCAATCAGTTTAAAGCATTCAATGGTAAATAGAATATTTGAATGGGAGAGATCCCTGAAATTGAGCTACACATATCATTCCTATAAGAGATCATGAAAAGCAAAACACACCACCTATGCAGATGATAGACCACAAACAACCAAAAAAGTGACTACAGCTCCAACCCAATTATGCCCTACAGGAGATGTATCAAAATCAGTTACATGAAGGTTCTTCATAGATAGTATGGAGTTATTGGTTGAGAAGCAAAGTGATTCAAGGACACAGTCCTGGTTTAATACAGCCACATATTGCTCCTGGCTCTTCTTAAATGTCTAAAAATTCTAAATCATTCAATTACTGCTCTTGTATCTTACTAGAGCTAGTCTCCTAACATTTTTAACATTTGCGAAAAACCAGGAGCAGGCCATTTAGCAACCAGAAGGAATGTAGAGATGGAGAGAAGAAAGGAGGACTTGGAGAGATAAACAGACTCACTACATAACAGAAAAGCAAATGAAAAAGAGAGATAATATGGCGCAAGACATCTATGAAAGGGTCTACGCTAGAGAAGACAAAAAGAGAGCAATAAACATTTGACCATAGCTAACAATTAAGTTCCGTTAACACATCATGTGCCTGAATTTAAGTTACCAATCTCATCCCCTATAAGAGATCAACTAAAGGATAAACCTCAATACATCAGTCATTGAAGTTGCAGAGTAGAACAAACCAAAGAAGCAACTAAGGCTCTGACTCAATTAACCTCTCTAGTAGACATTTTAAATTTAGCAGCAACAGTTAAGAACTAGCAATCGCACGTTAGTAAGGTGCAATAGGTATGCCGAAGGGATATTTAGGATAGGTAATTTATTGAAATACAATATCATAATTCAAATTGCAAACACAATTCCTAACTCAGAACTATTATCCTAATCCTAACAATAATTAAAACCCTAATTTTGACCATAAAACTAACCATATTCCTAAATGTAACCTCAATCCTTACCTTAACACTAATCCTAATAAAAATGGTAACCCTAATCATAATACTAACTATGGTGTAACCTCTTACTCTAACTATAATTGTAGCTCTAAACTTTATTGACAACCCTAATCCTAACCCCAGCCCTAGTTCTAACCCTACCATAACTAAACTACTAACCTCTAATCCAAAACAAATCATAATTCAAACAGTTAACCTAATTGTAACCCTAATCATGACATTAGCGACTAGTATAAAATGATTAATGTTATTTTGAAACTATAATTACATACAACAATAGTCCAAACAAATATGAAAATATTGTGAAACATTTATTTTTCTATTTTTACATTTATTAAATGGACAATATAAAAATTTAAAACTCAATTTTAATATATATTAAAATTATTAAATAAAATAAAAATTAAAGAAAATTAAATCCAAAATCAGTTAAGAAATTATTTAACCTGCAGTACTTATTTAATAATTATCTTTTAAAAGTTTGTTGTACGTGAATAAAAAACTTTAGCTACACATTTACGTCATTTTAATTGAAATGAGTAGTATTAAATGTAAAAAAACAATTAACTAATAAAATAATAATAAGAGACGGGCAAAAAATGAGTATTGGGAATTGAGATACCGATGAAGAATTAAGACAGGTGGAAACCAATTGGACGCAGCATTCATCGTCAATGCCCAGTGGACGTACGATGAAAAGAGAGTGAAATAAATAAATGTTTTAAAAAAATTAAAATGATCTGACGATGGATGTTATTTCAATCGTCTTGCACTGGCTGTGAGTAAATATAGGCCATCGATGGAATTCTGAAGTTCAAGAACTTCAGTATAGGGACGCCTTCAGCAAAATAACAAAAACAGATTGCAATTACAGGTCAACTCCATTCTCACAATATTACAGATCACTCCTCAAATGAAGAA
Organism: Cupressus sempervirens; assembly: GCA_028749045.1. Lineage (NCBI taxonomy): Eukaryota > Viridiplantae > Streptophyta > Pinopsida > Cupressales > Cupressaceae > Cupressus > Cupressus sempervirens. The sequence goes on from CM053790.1 coordinate 531,205,940, forward strand.
AGAAAGCCATAGATCCTGGGAGATCAATTTTTAAAGAGAAAATTGCAATGATGTGGGGAATACTCCCAGTTATATTAAGCCTCATCTTGCCCCTGGCTCTTCCCAGGTGTGTTTGAACATTCCTAATCCTTCATTTACTGTTCTTTCTGTCTCCTGATAAGGCTAGTCTGAACCCCTCCCCTTTCCTGTTCCCCAATATATCCTAAATGACCAATCAGTTCCATCATTCCCATTCCATCAACACAGGGATTGATAATCCTGCACAATCTACAACCATTATACAATCCCAAAACTAGGCATTTTACTACCTCTCGACTCCATGCTGAACCAATGAAGGAAAGCAAAACTTCATATATTATGGCTAATTCACTCTTTAAAATTCTATTTTCAGCTGCTCAGCCAATAATCCCAGCTTTTGATTAGATATGCGGACAGCTATAACTACTGCAGTGAAAATGTATAGCATTCATGTTTTTTCTCTTTTCGAATTAATTTAATTTTAGAGGGTCTTGGATTATAATTGTAAATCTTATTTCTTTGAGTAGAAGTGCCTTAAGGCGATGCAGAGAGAATTTTGTAAGTTATGACCAAGGCACTGTAATGGAAAATCTTTTGGACTTACTAATAGCAGTCTCGTTTTGATATTATGGAACGGATCTCAAATGTTGTAACCCTCCTCTTTTTTAATATAAATAAATGACTTTTATTGTTAAAGAAAATGATAACATTTATGAAGCATACGAAAGCTTCATGAGATACCATAATGTATCTTTCAGCACAATGAAAAATATGATTTGTAGATCTTCCTAGAAGAACCACTGCAGAGTCAAGTAGCCCTGTACAACCTCTATTTGAGTCCATAAGATAGCAACTGGTTGTAGGGATACCAGACATGGTTGGCGAAAGCAATTACAAAATGCCAAGCAAGTGGGCTCTGGTGGACATCCACTTTTAGGCTTGCAGTAGAAATGGCTTCGGGCTGACCCATCATGTCTCTTACCCCAATGTGTTTATGAATATAATGCAGCATGACTAACCCTATTGCTTATATGTATATTGCATATGTCTTTCATATTGTGATTGCAGGATCAAAATCCAGGATTATATCATTGAAGAAAGATTTATTCGGTATAATGTAACTGTAACCCTAATTTGTTGCAATTGTAATTTTTGGGCAAATCTGGAAAGGGAAATTACCCATAACTGTTCTAACACACGCCCCCGAACCTAACCTAGCAATGTTACCCTGGCCAGCAAAGCATCTAAATAGCAGAAGCTCCAAGTTAATCTAATAGCCAGCAATGCTCCTGTGATCATTGAATTGTTCTCTCACTATATCACTCTCTATTGAAAAGCCAACAAAGTTGCACCTTTCCCTTTGTCATCTAGAATGCTAAGCTATTGTCTTACCTATACAACATGCATCTTGTCATTATGTTTCCATGTGGCATGTTTCTTTGAGTCAGTCTCAAGATACCTCAAATTAAGAATTGTTAATTTTTTTGTTTAATGGTTAATCTCACCACTACAATCAACAAGCTTTTTTGATCGCAAGTGCTGTTAACTGTATAATATATATCATGTTGACTGTAACCATCTTAAGACCTTATTGAACAAAATCTATAAATCTATTAATAAATACCTATTGAGTTTCAAGAGGTGATTTAAAAAATTCCTACTACAGTATTCTCTCACTAGCTCCTAAATCAGTAAAATCCAAATGTGGTTACATGCAATCATGTGATCCTTGAGAAACATGGGAAGTGACTGCTAACTTCAATCACCAATAACCCCAAAACTAAAATGACTGAACTTCTGCTCTCTCAAGAGAATTCTACCTCTAGCAATCCTCCTTTGCCTCCAAAAAAGGAGGACTTCCTTAGTCCTTACCTTAATAGATGTATTTATGCCCAAGGATGAGCATAAGAATCAAAGAGAGTGATAGAATTGTCTTTCATACAGAGTAACCAAAGAAGAACCATTTCAAGTCCCCATATAACCCTACAGTTCAACTTTCTATCTTTTCTATTTGACACATTACCTGGGTGCAGTCACAACATGATGGATTTGACAGCCAAACCTATCCCTTCTGAAAAAAAAATCTCTCTATTTCTGCCTAACTCTAATATGTTTTTGATACAGAGTGACAAATGTACTATATTTTTAGGAAACATAGAAGGAAACAATAGATGATCACAAAGAAGTTAAGAACTGGTTGTCATATTTATTATTTCGCATTAATATTTGTATAGCAGTGGCACCAAAGAAGTCAAGACTCCATCATTGAAATTCTGGTTTAGCTTTTGAGGATTTTTCCTGCCTTGGGAAGAATGTAAAATACTACTACTAAAATGCATGTCCTTTAAGTGTACTCTCGCATGAAATCTGCAAGGCAAGATAGGAACACGGTAACCTAAAAACTAGTCAAGCTAAACATAAAAATTTCACAAATTTGCATTTGCAAACACATAAAATGTGTAGAGATTGTACAGAGTTCCTAATGTGCGGTGTAAACTATTTGAAACTAAGCTCTAAAATGCTAATACAACTAAAGGAACAAAAGTTATTTTACTTACTTTTAATAAACAATTTATTTAAGTGAGGATTATGATATTCCTGACCTGGGTAAGCTCACATCTTATCCCTAAACCAACCATCATTCAAGGCAGATTTATAACACAACCAGAAAGCATACCTGTGGATATGAGAATAGAAAGATGTACCACCAAACACCAACCAAAGATACAACTACTGCAGTAAGTATTACTGAATCAAAAAAGATCCATGTAGCACAAACAGCTAGAACTCCTGTAAGACCAATTGTCCATGGCTGGCACCTTCAAGTAAAGATAATAGTTCAAAAATTAGATTTATGCAGTTAAAATTAAATAGTTGTCAAATACAATACTATAGCAAGACTAAACAGAAAGAGGTTTGTCATAGTAAACCAATGATAAGTGAAGTGCAGAATGTTATGACCCAACTTAATGTACAATTGCTATCATATTAGCATGTTCTCCACCTGTAGGTGGATTGGGAGATTCAAGATTACCACTGCACTTGATTGTGAACTTAAAACCCAGGGGGAAGAAATTGAAGAAAATCTATGGGAAAAGGAAAACAATCCCTTTGTGGACTTCTAAAAGAAGGTCTCATATGACAAATCAGTATAACATGTGGCAATGACTTTTAACAACCACTTTTAACTGTATACGGAAAAGGCCCATAAACCTTCTTTAGCAGTGTTTCTTGTCTTGTAAAAATACATTCAAGATCATTAGCGTTCAAGAAACAATCATTGTTTAACCAAGACTTGGGACCTGACAAATAAGTGCTTGGGAAAGGGGCAAGTGCATTTGGTAAAGATGTGTTTCAGTGACAAGGTGCAGTGTGAATTATGCATGGCAATATGGTGTGAAAAGGCATGAGATATCAACAGTAGGTATGGTAATATGCCTTCCATCACTAGAAGAAGGATGTTGCTTGGGGGTGGACTAGCATCCTCAATCAACCAGCCTTGTCTTCCTTGAGGACAAGCGATCCCATGGGAGAGGAACTTGTAATGCTCTCTTTCCAAATTGAGTTAGTTTCAGTTAATGACTTATGGCTTATGCAATCAGTTATCCCTTTGAGATCTTGGGAGTGATCGATTAGTTAATTAACAGTAAACATAGGATTAATTCCCACTCAAATTTCTAAAACCAATTTGCAATGTGATAGCAAACAGATTATTGTGAGAGATAAGCAAACAGAATTGGAGGCAAGAGCTTGAATAGCAGTTTAGGGAGCTTGCATGACTACACCACCAAGGCGCGCTGCACAAGTGCATGGCTAACTTCAGAGGATACTAGTGATGGTAACTAATGTATGAGACAGATGCCTAATGTTCCTTTCCATGGGAGGGTTCAGAGAGCACCTCAGAGATCTGACTGAGGCGCTTGGCCTAACTTCATTACAGACAGCCATCAAACAGGTCTTTAGATTGGAACCATATAGTCGCTTTATGTCCTACCTTTGATTTGGTGACATAGGAGACTACTTTTTCCCAGTAGATCCTTTTATGAGTCTACCATTTGAGGAGTGTGTACAAGAGGGACCTCAACTGCAATAGAGGACCCTGCACAAATCTTTTCCACAGAAATTGGGGATTGCACCCTCTCAACCCACAAGTAATCAAGAGACAGGACGCCCCTTAAAGAGTCTGGTGACAGGACCCACAATGAGATGCAGAAGAAACAGTTATCCTTTAACCAGGACTTGGGGCCTGACAAATAAGTGCTTGGGAAAGGGGCAAGTGCATTTGGTTAAGATGTGTTCCAATGACAAGGTAGAGTGTGAAATATGCATGGCAATATAGTGTGGAGAGGCATGAGGTATTAACAGCAGGTATGCTAATCTAAGTTGCCAAATCAGATGCAGATGCGGATGCAAGAAAACACACACACACACATACATATATACATATGTGTGTGTGTGTGTGTGTATTTATATATCTTTATAGACACACACACACACATATATATATATGTATGTATGTATATGCGCGTGTGTGTGTATTTATATAAATTTATATATACATATATATCAATATGCAATGCAGAGAAATGGCAGAAATATAGAAAATCAAATCATTTGATAGTTTGATAAAAATGCTAAAAATATATAAAAGTAATGAAGCATCAAAAAAATACAAAATTAGGAGACAAAATAATGTTAAAAAATGATATACTGCACATGTTTTTGATGTGCTTTTAAGTTGTTTTTTGGTCAAAAAATGAGTTGACTGGGCGATTTTGACATGGAGGCATCTGGATGCTCATGGATGCCCTGTGGATGTGCACAGGAAGCACATCCAGCCTTCCAGGGCATCTGGATGCTCAAACTAGAGCGAATGGATGCCCTCAATGTGCTTCCTGTGCACATCCACAGGGCATCCTGATGAACTTTGGTGCCCGCATGCATCCACTTCTGCTTCCGAGTCAGGGTGCCACGAATCAGTAACTGAGATGCTAATACGTCTTCCATGACCAGAAAGAGGATGCCGCTTGGGGGTGGGCTTACAATACTCCCTTTCCAATTTTAATGTCCAATGGAATTTCTACCAGCAAATAATTGGGAGATATAGGTCCTGTCAACAGTTAGTCAGATTAAGACAGTCTTTCCTTTTATACCTTCTTCTCAACTAACACAAGTTAGTTTCATTACTTGTCAGTTATCTCACTAAAATAAGGATTTAGTTTGAGTTATGACTTATATGCAGATAAATTAGGGCTTATGCACTCAGTTATCTCCTTGAGATCTTGGGAGTGATTGATCAATTATAAATAGTAAACAAGGGATTAATTCCAACTCAAATTTGTAACATCAATTTGCAATGTGATATGATAGCATGAAAATTCAAAGACCGTGGTTAGCCAAGATAAGAAATCAAGGCTGATAATATAGAATTTAGGACTTCAGTCAACAGTTCAGATTAAAGGATATTGATAGATAATCGACAGCCGTGATTCAATAAGTCAAGTTGATGGTGATCATAACAAGGTAGGACTGACAATAGGAAAACATATTTTGAGAATTAATAAAAAAAAGCTTCTTTTTGCGAAATATGCAGCAACAGCGTTCTTCAGTGCCAGCGACAAATAGACAGGTACAGTCAGCAAGCTCTAGGGATGTTCATGTAACCCTCCAATAGCCATCACCATCTACATTTTGCAGCAGCAGCAATCCTTAGCAGGTAAGAAAGGAAGTTCTGAGTCCGTCAGGGAGGACAGAACCCTTACCAGAAGCCATTATCACCAGGTAACAACAGGACTAAATCTGAGGGTCTAGAATCCAATCAGCATTTAGCTTCATCCTAGAATTCATTCTGAATATTAGGACATCTACCGGACTTATGTCAATAAATTGTAGACTGTCATGGATATCAAAAGTATAAATAAAATTTGCTGTTCTTAGCTTTTCCTATATTGTATTTTGTATCTTTTAGCTAGAATATTTCACGAGGCAGGATCAATGACAAAATTCCCTGTCACTGAGCCAAATTAAGGCCTTTTAGACCACACAATCTTTCATGATTTTATTGCTTCAACCAAACTCAAAGAACTTGGATACCAAACATATCAGTTTCTATATTTGGCTATTTGAGGCAACACTAGAATATTTCACAGGGCAGGATCAATGAGAAAATTCCCTGCCACTAAGCCAAATTAAGGCCTTTTAGACCACACAATCTTTCATGATTTTATTGCTTCAACCAAACTCGAAGAATTCAGATGCCAAACATATCAGTTTCTATATTTGGGTATTTGAGGCAACACTTTCTAGCCTACATTTCTCCGCATCACCCCTGTGGATTATAAAATAATAGATGTCATCACATTAAATAAGTATGTTAGCTTATATTTTGTAGATAATATTCCTTATATTTAGTAGTTATGAGTGGATTCTCATTTATGTTACCAAATTCAAAATCTTAGGCAAATTCAAAATCTTAGGGTCAAATTGACAGTTATGTGCCGTAGAGGAATCTCACTACATATGTTTAAAAAGTGTTTATGCACACTTTCATGCACCATTTAAAATTGCAATCAAAAGACAGTTGCAGCCAAGTCTGCATGATTGGACTCACCAAGTTCAGTGGGTCTGACCAGATTCGCTGGGTACCCAGGTCCCAAGTCTATTGCCTTTTCTAGAGTAACCCAGCAAGTTTGGGCAAGTCTAGGTGAGTTCTTTAACTCTGGCATGGGCTCCTTACAATCTTCCAAACACCAAAATAGATAGAAAAAGATTAAATAAACTATACTGGACCCTTAAACAAAGTTAATTTATCAAAACAGCAAGAAAAAAAAATCATTCTGAAATCTAAGAACAGTATAAAATGAATACATATAAAATCACATGTATCTTACTGAAAGTGTTTCATATTTAGCGACTTAAGGGAACGCTACTCTGTACAAGTACAAACTAAACTATGTTTGTAAGTCAAGAAGATGCTTCTATAGGACTGGCATTGCTATTGCGCCAGCATACAGAAACTTAAAAAGTTATTTACGACAACTAAAATGTTGGTCCATGCATTTGCATAAAATCATTATGAACAGGTAGAATCGACACAAACATAACTACCAGAATATACCCTCCTAATTTTTTCTAGGGTATTAATATCAGTCATGAACATAATGCAGAGACCTAGTTCTTAGTCAATAAATTTGGCATCCGAGCATTTCTAACATTGTATTTATGATTTATAAACAAGGACCCACCTCCAAGTTCATCATTTCGAATCATAAGGTGTCAACGGAACACATCAATGATATTGAATTTGATTACTAACAAGGACACTTAAGTTGTGGACCACTTTCTCAATAAAATACAGAAAAAGGAAATCCAAAAAGACCATCAACTTGTGGATTCCTGTTATACTATTTTTAACTAAACTATAAAATAGGTTTAGTCAATGAGCTCTTGATCAATTCGTGCAGTTGAATGGTGCCAAATGAACCCATCATGAACCAAGTCTGGGTGCTTGCAAGACTATGACATCATAAGGAATGAGGCTGGGCAAATTTAGTGGAATGGACACCTCTCTGTTCTTTTGCTATTAGCAGAAGAGCTAAGAGGTTTCAGCCTCTAAGCTCATGCTTGCATATTAAGTAACAAAATTTCTTAGAGATGGCCCTCACTGACTTGGTTGCTCACAAACTTTATATCTCAACTGAGCAACCTTGCTCCTTGCTGGGGGGTCTGAACCTCCATTTAAAAAAGAATGAACTCATAAAATGGGCAATATACAAGTCAAAATACACAATTTACAAATTTGTTAACTGTACTTCAGTGAGATCTAAAATACAAATTAAGAATTATGCCACAGAAGCTGAGACTTCGGGTGAGGTTTGTCAATTTTAAACTTGACTGGGAGGCTGTAACTTTTCAGTAAATTTTATTAAGACTGAATTTTAGTTACTTTGTATTCCACGGATAAATAAACCTAAGTTTTATGAATACTGTCTTAAACTAAGGGATAGTTGGCTACCATGCAGGCTTGGTGTCCCAGACGGAATCGTACTCCAAAGATAGGGCATTTAGGTATCCGTCCATGTCTTTGACGCTTCCATCATCCTCCATGAATATATCCATAGATTCCTCCATTCTATCTTTGTCGTGGGCTCTGATTGTAGATCTTTGCCATGTATTTCTTTTACTGGACAATTCTATCTTCCGACTATTGGTGAAAATAGGGTATACATTATGAGAGAGTAATTTGAATGCAAAAGTTGGAGTTTCATGTTTAGAGCTGCTGCAAACAATTGAAAGAGGGAAGGAACCGACCAGAGTGACCATGGTAACGTCGCTGCACTTCGCTAGCTGTCTGCTCGGTGATAAAAATGTCTTATGAAGTAATCAAAACGCTGTGAGGTGTATCAATGAGGCATTTTTCCCCCTCCAACGATCCTATTAAGCTCCATTATACATTCCCTGCTTAACCATCTTCTAAAAGAGAATTGTTTGATTGAATGAATTTACGAAAATAAGACAGAAAGGAGAAATGAAAATAGGGTTGGATTTTTTTCAAGAATGGATGGATGTATGTTTTCATATTTTCTGTAAGTCGCATAGTGTATGGCATCTAATAAAGCCCCAAGAAAATAGATTGGAGCACAACAAAATAAAGAATATAAGGAATCAAATGTATATCTTAATTGTTTTTTATTAAATTATTATTACAATAAGAAATATTTATAAATACATTTCTATTTTGATTATCTTCATTCTTTTTATTAAGCTTGAAATAGAATCTATTTTATTTTTATTTAGTTTGTTCTTAATACCCAAATTACTTCAATAAGCTAGTCTTTTTGTAATAGTGATTTGATGATCAAATTGTAGCATAGGTTTCATAGCATGATAGTAGATGAGATGGATCATCAAGATATAGAAATTTAAAGAAGCAAAACCAAAGACTATGTTTAAGAGGTTAAATGGATGGCTTAGATTGAAGGAGGATTGGGATTAAGCTAGAAATATATAATCATGTAACAAGTATCATCGGAGGGGCAAGAAATAAGGCTTAGGAAAAGGTTAGGGTAAGTCTTTATAAGAATGCCTAGGATTAAGAGGTTTAGGTGAGATAGATGAATACAATATAACATTGAGTTGACTTTTGATTGGGTTTCTAGGTCCAATGAAGCCAAAGGTTAGTTAGAAATGTAATGATGATAAGTTGGAAGAATGATATCCTACACCTTAAATCAACCTGTTACTTCATAACCACCATGTCTCGTAACTAGAATTATTTTATAATTTCATTAGGAACATGTAGGGATGGTTGTGCCGAAAAATTAGAAAGGATAAAATGAAAAATATCCATAAAATACCACTAAAAATATTAGCATTAATTATATTTTAAAAACTCATATTTTATTTTTAAGAGTTTTTATAAGTAAATTTTATTTGTAGTTTGCTAGGGTTTTGGGTTGCATATTGGTATGTTGAAGCAATCTTTGTGTATATATGTGTCATATTGCATTTACTATAGGATTCATGGGGGTTTTTATTATGGCTCCAGCCAACTTTGGTCCAATAGTTGATGTTGGTGTTGAAGTTATTGTGATGGATGCTCCTAGTGCTTCCCCCAAACAAACACCCTCACAAATTTGTGTCGAAAGTGTTTTAAGAGGTATGTCCTCCGTTGATGTTGTGTTTAATGCCCAAGATCTTGATAGTACATGTGACTAGCTAGAAAAGATTACCTTGATAGGTTATTTTGTAGGTAGACCTCCTCCTAAAAGCATGCTAAAAGAATGGGTGGCCAAGGCCTAGAAACCTTATGTGTCTAGCTTGATGGCATCCAAAACTTCACCAAGGGTTTCTTTTTGTTTATTTTTCTATCCCTTCCCATTTTGAGGCTATCCTCAACCATGATCGATCTGATCCTCCCTTCAAGTCTTTCAGTGTTGGTCTCAAGACTTTTCTATCTCAGATGACAAAAAGCTAAGGGTTATTGTCTAGGTTGAGTTCATTGGCATTCCCTTGTCTAGTTGGTTGTTCATGCATGTCATTGCCCAATCCATTGGCAAGGAAAGTTACCAACAATCTAACAATATTTTTAACACTTGACCACAAAAGAGAGTATGCATTGAGGTTGATCTTTCTCGTGACCCCAAGAAGACTATTGATATTAGTGTGGGTAGTCACACCTTCACCTAGGAGGTTTTATATTGTCCAACACTTGTTATAAGTTTCAATCAATAGAGCATAAAATTAAGGACTTTACTCTTGTAGGGCCTTGATCCGATGGATATTTTCAGTAAAAATTGAAGTGTCTTATTTCTCTCCAGAATTGCACCATCAAAAAGATCTCAGCATCTTGATTCCAACGCAACTTGAACGGAAAAAAATGGAGTTTGAATGTAGAAGTTACGAAGCTTTGGTCAATAGGTCGACTAAAGGGCTAGATAAGGAGCAAAATTAGACCATCTCAAAAGTGGTCAACAATGGATTTCAAAATGAAGAGCCTGATGAGAGCTTTCCAATGGCGTTCGTTTCGTCAAAAATGGAGCTCATATGAAAAAGTTATGGCCGTTTGAATTTTGGAGGCAAAATGTAATAGTGATGATGTCATCATGATATCAGTAGCTCAAGTGATGACACATGTCAAAAATATGAGCAAATAAAATAGTGCCACATGGCACCTCAAGCTCGAATTTGGTGGTTTAAAAATTTGTTGAGAAGGTTTGAACCCTCAAACTCTCATTCCCTACTTTCCCTCCTTGCCACTAGACCACATGGAGCATTTAGCAACTTTCTAACAAATTTTCTATTTAAACTATGAATGCCATCAAAGCCATTTGAAAATATGCATAGGTGGGAGTTGAACCCTCGACTTGGCCGCCCCTAAAATAGTTACGTGCCAATACACCACTGATGTGGCTTGTTAAATGCATGGCAGCTGTGTTATTTAACCTATATCAAACAGCAGAGCCCCCTTAAAATAGATTTATTTGTTATTTTTAACAACATTAACCCCTAAAATTATATAAATGCCAAAATGTAAAAATGGCAAAGGGGGTTATTCGAAGGGGATGTTTTGTTTTATACCCTTAATTGGTTTTGAGCCAATTTAAGCCAATTATTTTGTATAAAAAGGGGGGTAGGATGTCATTTGGAGGCAACGGGAAATTAAGGGAGACTTGAGAGAAATTACTTCAGTGAAGTTTTTTTTTTTTTTTAAAGGAATAGGGAGATTTTTCTAGGAGATTTTTTGGAGCCATTTTCGTACTTTAGAGTATTGTTATGCTATCGAAGTGCTAGAAGAAATGTTATCAAAGTGCTAGAAGAAATGGTCTTCTTTGGTGGAAATTTGTAATTGATTTTTGGAGATTAATCAGATCGGTCATACTCTATTAGAGCCAACCCGGAGACGTAGTTATGTTTGTGGCGAACTCTGAAATCAAACTTTGTTTGCGCTTTCTATCTTCTTGTCTCTCTCAATTTTGTTTATTTCACCTCAAGCTTTTGAGTTTGTGATGCTTAATTTCATTTATGTTAAATGTATTAAGACTTCCGCTAATTCGATTTTATTTAAGCATTCAATACTACAATTAGTCTAGATCCATCCATCAGATCAGGCCTTGCACAAAATCCCCTTCCAAGGACGCTTCCTCTTAGCCAACTAAGCTTGTAAAAAAAGATGAATGAACCATAGTGGTCTAGAAGGGAAAAACTACTACATCTATAAGAAACTTGTTGCTTCAGCCTCTCAACCAACTTTGGAGGTTCTCGCCTAGGCGAAATTGGCTACCTAGTTGGTTTCCACTCCTTAAACTCATATTTCTAACCTTGTCTAGTAAGGAAAAGGAGGCTATGGCAAGTGTTTCTTGACCCCTGTGGGTCTGCACTTCACTTCCTACATCACATATTGTTTGGCAATCCCTCTTTTGGTCTCACAACCCTTATAGACGTGTTGAGATGGTGGATGGTGTAGTACCTCCTATGTTTGCATATTGTACCTTGATCTATTTTTTTCAGTGACACTTTATGATATTCATGTTTATGTGCATTTAAGATGCTTTGATGATTGGATAATATTTTAATTGCTATTATCATAGCGAATAGATGTTAGATGCTACATTGTTCAGTTTGATCATATATTCATGATGATGCTAGTGATGTGACATGATGCCTTATAATTATATCTAGTTATTTTGTATTTGGATATAAACTTTGTTTTTGAATATATGATGGAACTTATCAAATTATGGTTGATGTGTTTGTGCTACAAATATGATGCAGGAGCATCTTGCATTGGAAAATTATTGGAAAAAAAAAAAATTTGAAAAAGAAAAAAGGCAAAAAAATAATAATAATAAATAAATAAATAAAAATTCTGGAGGAGAGAGAAAAGTGATGAAAATTAGAGGAGAAATAATAAAAAAATAAAAAGGAGAAAAGAAAGGAAAAGAGGATTTTTATTTTCGAGGTGCATAGGTGACATAAATAGAAAAATAAAAAAAATTAGTTGTCATTACATTAATCGAGGTGTGTAGGTGGCATCTTAGAAGCTTGTGGAAAGTTTCTTAAATCTTGCATTTAATATTTGTTGTGATCCATAAAGGAAATCTAATTTTCTAATTGGGCCACATGGTGGTGCTTAGTTGTAATTCTAGAAGGTTATGGAAGTTTTAGAAGGTTGTGGATATTGTGTAGGAGGAATTCTAGAAGGTTGTGGATAAGTCATGCATAGGGTGGTAAGTGCCTATTTAAGCAAGGCATATGAGCATTTCTAATCAAGCTCAAGGAGTAGCTTGAGGAGTGGAAGCTCAAGGAGAAGTTTGAGAAGTAGAAGCTAGAAGGCGTGAAGACTTCAAGGTGTGAAAACTCTAAAGGTGTAGCTCTTCAAGTAGAAGTTATTGGTGAAGCTCTTGGTGTGAAGACTCTTATTTAGGATTTCTCTTATGTTGAAGAAGTCATATCATCTTGTGGGTGTTGTAAGGATTTTTCAAGTATAATAAAATTATTTGTGAAGCATTTTTTTCTTTTCTTTTCTTGGTCTCTATATTGTTGCTTTCTTGATTGTGAGTGGGTAAGGGTGGTGTGGCCCTCTATCAAAATATTAATATTGTTCTTGCAATAAACTTTTATTATGGTGCAGATGAATGATTTAAACATGTTATTCATTATATAATTATTTACATGATTTTGACACATTATTACTTCGATTATAGTATTATTGTGCATCTACACTTGATCGTGTTGTTTATTGTGCAAGACTTGTATCCCTAGTAGTGGCACGTGGAATTAGTGGTTTGGTCGGTTATACCTAGCCAATACCATCCCTGTATGGGTGACATATCCTATATAATTAAAAATATAAACCCTCTGGTTAGTTGGTAATTCTAGATTCATTATGCATTTGTGACCAGACCAATGAAGTGTCTATGTATTTAGGAATCCTTAATGGTTATGGAAGTTATTAAATATTGTGTTTTCATGTTTAAGGGAATTTTATATTTGAATTACATTATTTTATATTATCAGTAAATTTTTAGCAGTTGAATTCTATTTAAATTGGAATTACTTTAGTTATTTGGGGTTGAAAGGGGATTTATTTTTTATTATGTTATTTTATTTTCCTATATATGTCACTTTGTTTAAAAGTGCATATATGGCCCAAAAGTGGAAAAAGACTTCACTTCTCACATTTGAAAGCCAAGGAATTTGGAGCAAATCCGCAAAACCCATGTGTGAGTCTTTGGTATTTTGCTTGTTGGGTGAGTTGTGATCATGGCATTGCCACGAGGATAGGTGTGTTGGATTTAGAGCAGGAAACTCTTCCCTTGTCAAGATTCTCATCAGTGTAGGTGCTCTAATTATTTTATAGTGCATATATGGCCCAAAAGTGGAAAAAGACTTCACTTCTCACATTTGAAAACCAAGGAATTTAGAGCAAATCCTCAAAACCCATGTGTGAGTTTCTGGTGTCTTGCTTGTTGGGTGAGTTGTGATCATGGTGTTGATGCGAGAATAGGTGCATTGGATTCGAAGTGGGAAACTCTTCCCTTGTTGAGCTTCTTGTTAGTGTAGGTGCTCCAGTTATTTTATAGTGTCATTCTCTATTTCGGCCATTCTAGTTGTGAGGTAGGGCTTTTCTATTTTATTGGTTCTAGTTTGTTTCAACTTTAGTTCTTGATTGCTTTAGGGTCAAAGGCTAAGAACTAGTGTTCCCCTCTATTTTTGTTTTTTTTTTTGGCCCGGTTGGGTGTGCATAAGCCACTTGGGTTTTTATTTTTGGGATTTTAGAAGTTTTGAGTCGTTATGTTGGTCATTTTTGCATACGAGTTTGGAACTCAAATTTTATTGGACTTTTGGTAGTTTATGTAGGATTTGAGCAAAAGCGCACAACAAATCCACAAAGCCCAAGAAAACTTGCATGCAGAAAACCTATTACGGAGAAGAAAAAGAAAAGAAGAGGCAAGGATTTGATCTAAAAAACTCAGACGAAGAAGAAAAATATTATTCAATGGATCTTCATAATGAAAAATACAAAGAGATCAATCCTTATAAAAGGAGATCAAAACCCAAAAAGGGTAACCTAAAGCCTAAAAAAGCTAAGTTGCACAATATAATTAATAAAATATTAATTATATGCACCTACAAGATAGCTTAAGAAAACTAGAGTAATAAGCAACTTAATTAATTAAATCAAAGTGATTTAATTAATAAGTGCAAACAAATAATTACTCTAACACCCCCCCTTAAGCGAAGCTCAGGAGGTAAGCTAACCTAGCACAACTATGAAAGAAGAAAATTGGGTCTCAGCAACAAGGCCTGATCAGATACCCAATCACAACAAAATCTCTTTAAAGAGGAGAAATAGAGAAAACCACATGGGAAAAACCCTACTCCAAAAAGAGATAGCAAAGAATGTTCTAGAAGAAGGAACAAAGAAATATCATGAAGAGAACCACTGAAGCATGAAAAGTCGCAAAACTCTATCAAAAATGTTGATCTGTAGAACCTCCATGGAAATAGAAGGCACAAACCGAGCGTGTCTATATGGTAGATGATCCATCTCATCGAAATGCATAGGTAGCCAACCATTGCAATTGCCTAGTATGTAGGATCAAGTACTAAATACATAGCTCACACCAATGAACCATCAACCAAAGAAGCATAAAACAACAATATAACCCCCCCTTAATGCAGGTGAGGTGACAGGCAGCTAAAAAGGTGGGCCAAAGAATCTCCTACAACATAGGAACCAAACACATCGAGAGTGAGGCACAAACACCTATAAAGGCACCTGTCATCGACACTACATGAGGCAAAAGAGAAAGAGGGCCTATAAGCAGCAAATAACTATCCCCCCCATGGCACTTTATAAAATAGTGCGAGTACAACGAATCACAATGATGAGTGGCACTTTATCTCAATGTGGTTGCATAAAGATGCTTACAATGAATATCAAAAATGATCAAAAAAAGAATAAGACTAATACAAGAGAAGGAAGAGCCCAAAACAAAGTATCTCAAGCAACAAAATCGATCCCCGGACCTAAAACAAACAGGATACCCACCAGAATGCTAAAATGCAAAGACTGAATAGGATGTGCCTGGAATAAAATCCAGAATCACTAGAAAGAGCACACAAAGAGCTTTCTAGTGATATAAAGAAGTCCAAAAACATAGATCAGATGCTCAAGATACGCCTCCTAGAGTGCAAAATAGAACATCCAACTTTGACTACCAAAATAGGCAACCAAACTACATCAAAATCCAAAAACACCTATACCATCATCTCCATCTTGGAACTAGCTTTCTAGCACATTTTTCGGATTGAAAAAATACATTCGTATGCTCAAGTTACGGCGAAAAAAGCTCTAGGGCCTTCGAAATGCATGAAAAAAAAAATAAAAATTTAATAATAAAAAAACTTTTTAAAAAAGGCACCACAGTTGGGGCGGTGGTGGAGCCGTGACCATGATGGCAGGCAGGAGATGGTCCACTTCAGCAGAGCTACCACGAAACCGCAAGTAGAGCCGCTAGCGATGACCATTGAGCAGTAACTGCCAGTGGAAACCGTAGTGGTTAACTAACTGTCAACGGGTTAAAAACTTGCAGAACCATTTTTTCATTTTTTTTTTGATATTTTCTACCTCGTAACATGTGCAAGGGGCCGTATGGCCCAGCAAGCGAAATTTTTTTGCCTCCTGGACCAACATTGTCCAAATTGGGCAAATTTTATATCAAAACAAGGGTTTTGACACCTTCTGAATCCATTTGTGAGGTCTGTTTGGCCTCAAATTGCTCCAAAAATTAGTGACCCCCAATTTTCTTAGAAAAAGCTTGAAAAAACACCAAATCTAATCCGTCGAACCCTTGTTCTCCCTTTTCCTTGAAACACCGAACAAGCTACAGTAGATCTGGCTCTGATACCATGTAGGATTTGAGCAAAAGTGCACAACAAATCCATGAAGCCCAAGAAAACCTGCATGGAGAAAACCTGTCATGGAGAAGAAAAAGACAAGAGGCAAGGGTTTGATCTAAAAAACTCAGACGAAGAAGAAAAATATTATTCAACGGATCTTCATAATGAAAAATATAAAGAGATCAATCCTTATAAAAGGAGATCGAAACCCGAAAAGGGTAATCTAAAGCCTAAAAAAGCTAGATTGCATAATATAATCAATAAAATATTAATTACATGCACCTACAAGATAGCTTAAGCAAACTAGAGTAAGAGGCAACTTAATTAATTAAATCAAAGTGATTTAATTAATAAGTGCAAACAAATAATTACTCTAACTGCCCCATTGTGATAATGGTTTTAATTTTGTTGAGTTTTAACAACCTTCATTTTTTAGTGGTTTTGCATCACCTCATTTTGTGTGCCATCTAGTTTCTTGGGCATTTCTTGACACAAGAATTTTGGTTGTCGATTTGGTTGTTTTCTAGGTTTCCAATCCAACCATGTTTCTTTGTCCTGACTTCATTGGGATTCATGTTGAATCTATACTCCCAACAATATGCTCAATTGAGCTTATATTTACACTTGGTGTCTTGTTTTCTCATCCAACCCTTGTTTAGCTTGTTTTGGTGTGGAAGTTTATGCCCACACATGAGCACGTGCACGTGTGTTTGAAAGGATCTTGTGAGACCCAAACTCTTGCATTGAGGTTGGTTGAGAGCTTGTCTATTTGGGGTTGGGTTGGGAAAATGCCTTGCCTACAAATACTCATCATGTGATGAGTATGGCTATGTAGGGTAGACGTGTGGAGTGGCTTCTCTCACTGCCTTGGACTAGGGTCGACAAGGTATCGTGAAGAAGTTTAAATAAGTGATAATCAAACTAATCTAATTGGTAATAAAACTTAATCAAAATAAGGGCACACCTTAACAATCTTTGATGCATCAGTGTGAGAGTGTGTGGTGTCTGTACATTTAGTAGCCTTCTACAAAAGCTATAGTGAGGGCACAATGTTCTGGCCTCCTGAGGGAGATGTTTTCACACCACATATAGCTTGGGCATTCCTATGGCAAGCGAACTACACTCCACTAGAATCCCTACATAGTTATCCCATAGAGTATCTGACTAGGAGGTGTTGTATTGCATTGTCTTATGATCTTGGTTTCAGTCCCTTTTTTTACTGGTGTGAGTGTTAGCCTTGGATGATTGTACTTTGTGATAGGGTTCATATCACTATCTCCATCAACATAGCAGGAGTAGGCCTACAAGTTCCACGTGGTTGGGAGGTGTAGCTATCTTAACCACTACTAGGGACTAGCATATAGAGTTGGCCTTCTTCTAGTTAGTTTTGGAGCTTGATGCTTCCCATGGGTTCTATGTGGCTGTTGGAGTATTTATCTTGTGATTTATGTTCGTTGATATAATGTTTAGAGATAGTTCTTATGGTTCTTTATTCCTTACCATGGTGATGTTGTTTATGTTCATTTTATTTATTGATGATGTTGATTAGATGGATGTATGATATTGTGATGTTTATTTTAGCTTTATCTAAGTTATTGGATTTACTTTATGGTCTTGAGTGATCACTCCTCAAATTACATGGATCTGGTACTCTTCGGTGTGGAGGTTTCATGTTTTTATGCATCTTTCCTTACTTTTCTTGAGTGTTGTCAATTGTTTTGTCACCTAGGAAGAGCAATCTCTCAAGTGACAAAGTATTCTATTGCATGAAAAAGTATTCTCTCACATTAGAATGTATTCTCTTATGTGACCAAGAGGATCTTATCATGAAGACTCAAGTGGATCATAGGTAATTCTCACGTGGTCCATGAAGAAGTCTTGCACAAAGATGATTTGAGTTCTCTCACGTGGCAAAAAAAGGGTAGTTACACTTACCCATGGAAATTTTGAAAGTTTATTTTGTGTACCCTATTGGGTTCCACATCTTCCTAGTTTAAAACAAATTAGTTATAGGGTATAAAATATATCATTTAAGTATAAGTTGGCATATTTATTATACTTAAGATATATTTTATATATATGCAACAATTCATTTGAGATAGGTTCCAACCCTTTAGGAGTTAAGATAAAGATTCTAGAAAATTTTAAGGCTTCAAAAATTTAGACTAAGCCTAATTTTAGTGCTTTAGGATTTCAGACTTAGCCAAGTTTTAGGGCTCAACATTTGTCCTTCAAGGAGGTGTCTATTAGATGAATGGTAGTAACCTCGAGCCTTCATCTTGTGCATGATTGTTTGAAATTATTTGCTTATTATTCTTGATTATGCTTTGATTAGTCAGAAATGGACATGTATGTTTAACAATGCTAGGAACTTTTACTTTGGGTTTAAATTAACATATGCCTTGGGTATTCTTATGAACCGTGAGATCTTTGATTCTAAATTGTAAATGCTTGAGGATCTTTGGTGTGGGTTTATGTTAGTCTTTTGTTGCTTTTTGGTGCTAGTTGTTGTTGTTATTACACCTTACCTTTTATATATATATAAGCCTTTGTTTATCCTTGTTCCAAGGATCTTCAAGTGGGGCATTACATCTGGTATCAGAGCCCATGTTTCAACATCTGGATCTATGTGTTATGCTCCCACTATGATAGTGGATATTGAACTGCTTATGTATTGATATCATACTTGATGGTTGTGGCTTGATATTCTTGTATGATTTTGGTGAGTATTTGACTCTTGTCTTGTTGCCCCTTTAAGGATGCCTCCTACAGGTAGAGGTGGCGGTTGGAGGAATACCTGATAGAATAACCAAAGAGAGGAACATGATAGAGGCATTGGTGCCTTTTCTTTAGGATCTTATAACACAATTGGGACCTCGAGTTAAGGGTTCACAAAAAGATGTTGGTGGATAGGGAGAGGGATCATAGGGCATAGACTCCCATATGTTATAACACAAGAATGGGGAGGAGTGAGAGCATGAGCATGAGAATCAATGCACACCACCTGGTGGAAGAGGATACCATAGGAAAGGTTGAGATCATGATGATGAGGATTTCGTAGGTATTGACATGATGAGAGCTCTTCAGAAACCTAAACCACTACACTTTGATGGCAGAGGAAGTGGCCTCAAGGTAAAGATGTGGTTACTAGAAATAGGGTGTTGCTTTTGTATGCATCCTTATGAAAGAAACCTAAGATCCTGTTGTGCTATCATGTATTTGAGAGACGATGCATCCATTTGGTAGAACATTGAGGGATAAAAGCTCCAGATTAGTATACTTGATCTCACTTGGGAGATCTTTGAGGAGGGTTTTTATCCCCTTAGTATAGTGAGGTATGGGTTGATGAGTTCCATAAGATTAAACAAGGCAATATATTAGTAGAGTAGTATGAAATGAGGTTCTGTGAGCTAAGACATTACTAAAGCTATAACATGATGAGGTACTCCTCACACATCATTTTTTTCAAGTTCTTAAGGACTCAATTATTGGAGATGTATGTATGCATCAACAAAGGACACTTGCATTTGCTACCAAGAAGGCAAGGATTGTTGAAAGCAATGTGGCTAGAGGGTTCAACAGTAGAGTTGGTTCACAAAGTCATAGTGCATGACCTACAGGGTCAAGTTCAACTTCCTCTTAGTCACAATCCATAGGGAAGACTCCTATGCAGTCAACACCTTTGAGAGGTGGGCATAACCAAAGTAGTAGTCAACATTTCTTCCAGGGCCAATAGGGTGGCCAAAGCTTAGGTACTACAGGTGGAAAGGAGCATGACTATTCCCAGGTAAACAATCACAATAAAGTCACTCTACCCAGAGCGGTTGGCAAGATTCTAGCAGAGCGAACACCCAATAGTCTAGTATTGCTCAGGAAGGGCATGAGTCTAGATATGGTTATAGTGGTGGAGCATGTTTCTCCTACGATCAACTTGGCCATAGGGTTGTAGTATATCCTCAAAAGATATCATCTAGAGAAAGAAGAGGTATGACCATGTCAGAGCCTATAGTAGGGGATGCAAGTAGATCCCATAGAGTCTTTGTGGAAGTTGACAATTGTCAAGTTGAGCATCACTAGGATATCGTAGTTGAGACTACATGTGTGTTACTTAGATCTTCCACCTTAGTACTTTTTAATTATGGTGCTTTAGATTCTTTCATTTCATCATCCCTTGTTTAACGATGTGGGCTAGTGGTAGCACAATAGGTAGATAGATGGAAAGTTCAGTTAGCCACAGGATCCATAGTATCTATAGATTCCTTGGTTAGTGGTTGTGTGTTGGACATGGACACCTTCACCACTATAGTTGATCTTTGTATCCTACCCTTAGGATCTTATGGTATCATGTTGGGTATGGATTGGTTAGCCTCCCATAAGGAGATTATTGATTACCGACAAAAGTTGGTATAGTGTGTTGATGACACAAGTGGGCAGGTTGAACTTATAGGGGTCCAAAGACCAGCCCCACTTCAAATGATCTCATCTAAGTAGCTAAAAAAAAGTGTATAACATGGATTTCATATGTTTGCAATCTCTGTCAGTGAACTAGAAGAGGTTGAGAGTTGAGAGGTGTCACTTGACGATCACCCACTCCTCCAAGAGTATGCAGATGTGTTCCCTAATGAAATACCAAGTATGCCACCACAACATGGTATTGATTTTCTCATTGACCCCCTTCTAGGCCTGGAGCCTATTTCTTAGGCAACTTATTGCATGACTACTCATGAGTTGAGTGAGCATTAGTTATAGTTAGAAGAGTTATTGGCCAAAAGCCATATCTATCCTAGTGTATCCCCATGGGGTGCGCTAGTTATCTTTGTTAAGAAGAATGATGGATCTTTCTGATTATGCATTGAATGCAAGTAGATGAATAAGGTGATAGTGAAGAAATGATATCCCTTGCCAAGGATAAATGACTTGTTTGATCATATGAGGGGGCAAAGAGTATTCTTAAAGATTGATCTTAATTCAGGATACCACCAGCTTCAAATCAATGAGGTTGATATCCATTAGACAACTTTATATACAAGCTATGGGCAATATGAGTTCATGGTTTTACCCTTTGGGTTGACCAATTTTTTGTCGATGTTCATAATTTTTTGAACGAGGTGTTTCACACCGGCCTCGATCAGTTTGTCATTGTGTTTTTGGATGACATATTGATTTACTCCAAGACTATGGAGGAGCATGAGGTCCATTTACACCAAGTTTTGCAGTTCTTGTGTGACCATTAATTGTATGACAACTTGGGCAAGTGTGAGTTCTTCCAGTTTGAAGTGAAGTATTTGAGATAGATAGGTGAGGGTATTGTAGTGGATCTGCCTAAAATCTAAGTTGTCATGGATTGGACAACACCCACTAGTGCCCCTAAGGTTCATAGTTTCATCGCATTGGCAAGCTACTACCATTGATTCATGAAGGAATTTTCATGTGTGACTCACCCCATCACTTCTCTTCAATGGAAAGGGAAGAAGTACAGTTCGACTAATCATTGTGAGTCTACATTTGGGGCTCTTAAGGAGAAATTGAGCAATTTGCCAATCCTTGCAGTACCTAATCCTGTAGGTGATTTCATGGTGTGCATGGATGCATCATTAGAGGGTATGGGGGTAATGTTGATTTAGGATGGTAGAGTGATTGCATACGAGTCTAGGAAGCTCAAAAACCATGAGTTGAACTACCCCACTCATGACTTGGAGTTAGCGGTGGTTGTGCATGAACTTGTGCACTAAAGACATTTCCTTTTAGGACACAAGTTTGAGCTACATAGTGATCATCACAGCTTGTAGTATATCTTTACTTAGCCAAACTTGAATGCATAACAATGTCACTGGATGGAGTTTTTGTGTGAGTACAATTTTGATGTCCATTACATCAAAGGTAAAGAGATTATTATCATTGATGCTTTGAGTGGGAGAAGGCATGAGATTTTGGTTTTTTCCTTATAAGTGGATTTGTGCAGTTGTATCCTAGAGGCTTTTCCAAGTGACACATGGTATTAGGAGGTTAGAGAAAAGATTGAATCTAGACATACCCTTGAGGGTCAGGTTTCTAGATATTGTTTAGAGTTTGATGAGCTCTTGCAGTACTTAGAGTGTATTTATGTGCTAGTGTTAGGAGAAATTTGTTCCTTGGTTTTATTTGAGGCACACTATGCACCAATTTTGCACATCTTGATGTCAAGAAGATGCATGTTGACCTTAGACAATTGAACTTTTGGCCAGGGATGAGGCACGATGTTGCTGATTTTTTTGCCCATTGTCTTGAGTGCCAGAGGATGAAGGTAGAGCATCAACATCCAATAGGACTTTTGTAGCCATATCCATTCCAAAGTGTAAGTGGGACATGGTATCTATTGATTTCATTATAGGGTTGCCTATATCATCACATCATCATGATGTTATTATGGTGACAATGGACAAATTGTCCAAGGTAGCACACTTTTCACCCATGGGAGCATCCTACGCAACTGCTTTGATGGCTCATGTTTTCTTGCATGATATTGTTCAGTTGCATGGGATCCCTTGAAGGATCATTTTAGATAGAGATCTAGTGTTTACCTCAGCATTGTGGACATATCTCTAGCATGCTTTGGGGCACAACTGAATTTTAGTTCAACATATCACCTAGAGATAGATGAATAGGTTGAGAGTAAACCAGGTTCTAGAGGACATGCTTCACAAGTATGTGATAGACATATAGGAAAAATGGGAGGACTACTTGTACTTACTAGAGTTTTCTTATAACAATAGATACCATAGTTCTCTTGGCATTGTCACCTTTTCAGGCCTTGTATGATAGACCATGTCATTCCCCATTGAGTTGGTATTAACTAGAGGATTGAGTAGTTTTGTGTCTAGAGATGTTTTAGGAAATGGAGCAACATTTTGTCTACATTAAAGATCATTTGGTTACTACCTAGGATAGGAAAAAGAAGCATGTAGATGTCCATAGGTTGGATCATCGCTTTTCTATTGGTGACTGGGTGATTTTAAGAGTGTGTCCATGAAAGAGCCCCATCCATTATGGAAAAGGCTCTAAGTTGGCACCACATTTTGTTGGGAATTTTGAGACCCTTGAGTGAATTGGTCCTAATTCTTATCACCTAGCATAGTCACCTAGCCTATTGTGCATCCATGATGTTTTCTATGTTTCTATTTTGAGGCAATATATACCCAATGTGAGCTATGTACTTGATTGGGATGATTTATAAGTCGAGGGCAGGAAAATTTCTTTGGAGCCCATTTGCATCCTTCATCATCGAAGGGTAAACCTCAAAGGTTAGGATATAGAGCACATAAGGGTCTAATGGGACCTGAACAATGAGACTCTAGCTACTTGGGAGTATGCCACCCGATTGAGAGAGATATACCCCTATCTTTTTCAGACTTCCAAGAGTAAGCCCATACCTAGTGGGGGAGGATGTAGTGCCTCCCATATTTTCATGTTTTACATCGATCTATTTTGTTCAATGACACTTTTTGATATTCATTTTTATGTGCATTTGAGATGCTTCAATGATTTGATAGTATTTTGATCGCCAATATCATAGCTAATAGATGTTAGATGCTACGTTGTTTAGTTTCATCATATCTGCATGATGATGTTAGTGATGTGACATGATGCCTTATGATGATGTTTGGTTTATTTTGTATTCATATATAAACTTTGTTTATGGATATATGACAAGCTTTATCAATTTATGGTTGATGTGTTTATGCTACGGATATTAATATCATTCTTGCAATAAACCTTTATTATGGTTCAAATGAATGATTTAAAAAGGTTATTTTAATGGAGTTAATTAAATGATTATTTACACAATTTTGAGCACTGTTGCTTTGGCTATAGTATTAATGTGTAATTATGTTTGATCGTGTTGTTTATAGTGTAGGACTTATATCTCTGGCAGTGAAACATGGAGTTAGTGGTTTGGTCGTTCATACCTAGCCAATGTCATCCTTGTATGGGTGACGTATCTTATATAATTAAAAATAATAAACCCTCTGGTTAGTTGGTAAATCCATATCCATTATGCATTTGTGACTAGACGAGTGAAGTGTCTATGCATTTAGGAATCCACAATGGTCGCAGAAGTTATTAAATATTGTGATTCCGTGTTTAAGGAAATTTTAGATTTGATTTAAATTATTTTAAATTACTAGTAAATCTGTCGTAGTTAAATTCCATTTAAATTGGAATTACTTTATTTATCTAGGGTTGAAAGGGGATTTATTTTTTATTATGTTATTTTATTTTCCTATATATGTCACTTTGTTTAAAAGTGCATATATTGCCCATAAGTGGGAAAAAACTTCACTTCTTACATTTGAAAACCAAGGAATTTGGAGCAAATCCTCAAAGCCCCAATGTGAGTTTCTAGTATTTTTCTCGTTGAGTGAGTTATGTTCGTGATGTCGTAGGGATAGGTGTGTTGGATTTGGAGTGGGAAAGTCTTCCCTTTCCAAACTTCTCATTAGCATAGTCGTTATAGTTATTTTATAATGTCATTCTCTATTTTGGCCATTTTAGTCATGACGTAGGCATTTCTATTTTATTGGTTTTGGTCATTTTCAGCTTTATTTCTTGATTTCTATAGGGTCAAAGGCTAAGAACTAGTGTTCCCCTCTATTTTTGTTTGCTTGTTTGGCTTGATTGGGTGTGTGTCAGCCATTGGGGTTTTCATTTTTGGGATTTTAGAAGTTTCGAGCCATTATGCTGGTTGCTTTTTCATACAATTTTGGAACTCAAATTTTATTAGAATTTTGGGAGTTTGGACCCCATTGTGATAATGGGTTTTATTTTTGTCGAGTTTCGACAACCTTCATTTTTGAGTGATTTTGCATCACCTCATTTTGTGTGGCATCTAGTTTCTTGGGCATTTCTTGGCACAAGAATTTTGGTTGTGGATTTGGTTTTTTCTAAGTTTCCAATACAACTATGTTTCTTTGTCCTAACTTCATTGGGATTCATGCTAAATCCGTACTCTTGACAATATGCTCAGTTGAGCATATTTTTATACTTGGTGTCTTATTTTCTCATCCAACCCCTAAAGTAGTGCAGAAAAGGAAATACCAATGACTTAAGAAGAGTAGGATCCACAAGAAGGATCATTAGGTGGGATGGAAGAACAAGCCCCTCCATTGGTACAACCATCTTCCTATGTTCCTATTACAATAGTGGTCACATCCAATGTAGAAATGATGGGAGCAAGAGAGGCCTCAAGGATCGTGGATAGGGGAAAAGGCCTAGTAGTTACCATGGTCCCATTGAAAAACCAAGACATTTCCTCCTCGAGTACAAATCCAACATGGTTGATAGGAGTAGTCGAGACCCATCAAAGGAGGTACATATAGACACAGGTAGAAGGGATGCCAGTTTTAACATAGATAGTTAGAATAACAATGTCTCCTATGGAAGAGCCACACTGGATGGCCTTCATCTCAAGAAATAGATAGGATGACATGATTACTATTGGTCTCAAATTGGTTTTGACAATTGTGTGTTAACACACTTAAGCAATTCTCAAGATGATGCCGAGTATAATACAAATGCCGAGCTATAGTAAGTGTCAAGCTAGAGATTCAATAGGTGCTGAGTGAACTTCAGGTGCCAAGCAAGATTCAAGTGTTGAGTGATAAGGGATGCCAAGTCACTATAGGTGCTAAGAAAAGTATAGATACTGAGCTAAACAGAGATACTATAGGAGCCAAGTGAGACAAAATTCCTATATGTGCCGAGCATCAACAGCTAGTAAGTGTCAAGTAACACAAAATCAACACATGAATTTGTGCCTTCACAAACTTAGATGTAAACCATTTTTGAAGCTGACTCAAGATTAATCTAAAAGGGTCTTCAAGATAAGATCAAATATTTTACATTCCCTATGTAAACAACATGCAACCAATAAGAAAAATGGAGAAAGCATGCAACCAATAGGAAAAGTGAAAGAATTGAGCGGGAAAAGAAGAATGAATATTGATCATAGATTCATACCTAACCCTAAGTCTTTGAAGCCTTTATAAGGAGGACAAAATCCCATTATTCATATGCATGAGTAAGATTTTATGGGTGAATGCTAGTGAAGTACAGAGGGGTGTAAAGACTTAGAAAAAGCAGAATAACATTGCAAAATTTAGTTGATCAAGAATAGAGTATCAGAATTTCAAGAAGAGACATATCAAATCAAGGAAGGATCAGAATAGACAAAGTAGAATGAGGATCTAGAATCAGCAATTAAAGATTGTAAGTCATCAGGTCATTAGTTTCTAATACTTTCTAGTTATTGTATTAGGAATGAAAATTCTATGATGATAGGTTGGTCTAATAGCCATGTTGTAAGCCTTTCAACAAGGTGGTAAATCCTTTAGCAGGGTAACATTCCAAGTGAGCGTTTGTAGATCCTCTGACCAGGTCACTTTTAAAAAATTGTAAAGTCTTTAACAAGACAGGCCTTTCACAAGGCCGACCATTGGAAGTGGTCAAGCTTTGTAACCTTAAATAATTACATATTGTTGCAGTGATACTTTGTGGGTGTCATCCCCACCCCAATTTTACCTTCTCATTTTGGGAGGGTTTTTGGGTTACCAAAACCTTGTGTTATCTATTTTCATGCATGTCTTTATTTCATGTTAAGTAGATATGTTAGATGCATGTGAATGATCTCAGCTAAAATTTTTAAAAGGATAAAGTTAGTTACTTTTGATTCACCCCCCACCCCCCCCCCCCCCCCCCCTCTCAAGTAAACCTTCCCACTTGTAAATTCCAACAATTGGTATCAGAGCCTAGTTCTCACAAGGAAGAGCCTTATAGATTGGAGAAAAGATCTGGAAATGGAAGTCTACAAACTTGGGAAGATCATAGAGAATCAGGTGATTGATGTACAACTTGCTCTACACACTTTGCAAGAAGCCAGAGAAGAACTGAGAAAATCCTTAAAGAGAAGAAGAGAGATTGCCATAGCTGAGAATGACACATAATACAAGGATATTGATGCCACAAAATTGTTTACAAATGGAGATTCCAAAGAGTTTGATGCAGTAATAGTAGACCTAATGGAGAAGAATAGAGCTCAAGCAGAAGAAATCAGAACACTCAAGATTGAACAAGAATCTCAAGTCATGATGCTTTGTGAAGTGACTGAACAGAAGAAAAGAGCCATTGAAGATAAGGTTATGCTAGAGGATGACAAGAGAAATCTTGCAACCAGACTGGAAGAGAAATAATTTGAGCTTGCAAGAATTTTAAACATGTAGCTAGACACCCTAAGTTAGATGATGAATGCACATCATGAACCAAATGTCAAAGATATTGAGATCTCTACACTGAAGATGCAAAATGACCTGAAAATAGAAAAGGAGATTGCAAAGAGCTTCAACAAACCTAATGAGGCCATCAATTACTTTGAACAACTACTAAAATCACCAAGAGCCAGCAATGATACTTCAAGACTAGGATACAATAGCACTGAACAAAGAGTCATCCAAGATTGCAGAAGAAAGAAGTAACAAATGTAAGAACACCAAACCTACTTGTCATTTCTATGGTAAAAAGGGACATGCCTCTAATGTATGTAGAAGCAAAAATTCCCATCAGCATGAAAAACCTAAGAATGTGGGTCACTGTCACAAGTGCAACAAGCAAGGACATCAAGCACATGATTGCAGGACTAGGACTATCAAAACACCAAGATTTGAAGGTCACTACTATAATTGTAAGAAGTATGGACATAGAGCTTTTGAGTGCAGATCAAAGACTATGTGGACACCTACTCAGCCAGCAAAGGGAAATAATCATGGATATCACTATAATTAGGACTATGACACAAGGTGTAGCTTCCATTACTATCAGGAATATGGACACATCCCTGAAAATTGCATAAGAACACATTTCAATGGAAACTACAACAGATGGCTCAACCAAATGACATGCTTCAGTTATTTGAAGACTGGTCATATTAGTAGGAATTTCCCAACAAAATCAAAGGCACCCAACTCAGAGATCAACAAAGGAAAAGAGAAGGTGGATGTTGAACACATCAGAGGAGAAATGAATAAGACATGGAAGAAGAAAGATGGGAGCAGGACATAAAATGAAGGGATCACTTTACCTAAAAGGTCAAGTGGTCACACTTCATCAAACTAAGCACAAGAAGGCATGTGGAACTAATACACAAATCTTTATCATACATCAGTTCTTAAACAAGTAAGTACTGAAAAGGAAAGATCGACATAAATAGAGATGTAAAGTTAAAACTTCAAGATTTCACCAGTGTTGCCAAGTTAGAAAAGTTACCTTCAGATGTTGAGTAAAATCCTAGTGCATGCTGAGTTGATTGCCAAAATCACTAGAAGCTAAATGATTAGTTGCAGCTGAGTTGGCAGTAGAAGTTGAGCAAAGAGAAATTTCAAATGAAGCCAAGTGAAGGATACTTTAGTGGATGTCGAGTGGTGGAAAGACAATGGAAGTCGAGTAATGTAGAAATGCTTAAGAAGCCAAGTGGACAGTTGTAAATGCACTAAGCATTAAATGCTATGAAAATAGGGTATATTATCACATTTGAACCATTTTTCTTCATCACGAGCAAAGAAAAAAGATGAAGAAGAGTGCAGAATGACTTCAAATAAGAGAATCCAATGTTTAAGCATATTTCAATAGCAATTCATGTTAGTTTCATTGATTGCAAGGTATTTCCACTAGTGCCAAGCTACACAGTTTTAAATTTCATCATGTTTAAAACCCTAGTTAGCACAAATGGCCTCTAGTTCTAGGAAACCACAAGAGAAAGAGTTGTTTGAGGTCCAACTTGTGTCAAATGAAGTGAAACAACCAGATTTCTAGCCAATCCCAGAAGTAGCATACAAAAACAACCTAGTTGGAGCCCTATCTATTATTCCACCAAAGGTAGTTATGGTCCAAGATGTTAGGAGATGTTATAACTAAAAAATTGGAGCCATGGGAGATATGAAAATGAGGGAAGCCTATGAGAGATTGTGTGAAAATGAAGTTTTAAAAGAAGAGTACCAAATTGTTGAGAAGAAGGGTTTGACTCGTGCCCTAGAATTCCCCACTATTTTTAAAATTGAATGGATCAGGATAGTGCTCAGCAGGATTCATAATGGAAGTTTGTGGCTAGAGGATGGTCTAGTGAAAATAAGAAAAAAGATTGTGCACAGAGTAACAGGGTACCGAACCCTAGATTGGCCAAAGATCCTTAGAAGTGACTCTAAGGAAGCAATTGAGAAAAACACATGTGCAAAATTGAACAAGAGAGGAATGACTATAGATACTATCCAAGACCCTCTTGTTGACTTTTCTATTAGAGTAATTTCACACAAATTTTATCAATCCAATAGACTTAGCAATGTACCTTGGATGACAGTGGATGTTGGTTACAAACTAGTGAAAAAGGATCATACTTATGATCTTGTAGAACTATAATTGCAACAGATCAATGAGAACTTAGTAGCAATAAGGAGAACAAAGGGAGCTCAGTGCAAGTTTGGTGCAATTTTGATTTGCATATTCTTCTATGTATATAATGAATTTCCATCCTTTGGAAAACCAACAGGTCAATAGTATCTCAAGTGAATGAATATATAGAACAAATGAGAGCTAATTTTGAAACTCTTATGACAAGTTATTTTGAAGATTTCAAGAAGACCATGAAACAAAGGCTAAGGATACTAGTTTCATTAGTAGAAAAACATGTAAATGATGTATGTTTTCTTGTATATATTGACTACACCTATATTCAAGCTACTACACCAAGAGTTAGATGGCTAAGACCTCTTGGCTATGAAATAAATATAGATGAGGCATCTGCAACTATAACTGCACTATTAGCAAAGGAAGTGGACAAGAGTGCACCACATTTTGGGACACTTGATGTGCTAAGATCAAAGGTGGACATGGAGTTGAAGACTACCTCCACACTGAAGAAAAAAGAAAAACTTGTAAAAAAGCTAAAGGCTAAATTTGGTGAGGGGATTACTGAAGAAGAAGAAGGTGAAGACACAGAAGATGATGAAGATGAACAAGAACAAGGGCCACCTACATTAACCCAAGGGATGGGTGAGGATGTAGAAGAAGGTGTTGAGAAAGATGTTGGATAATGTTGTCCTTGATGTCACAAAAATGTCATATCAGTCATTAGTCTCAAGTTCACCGAGCTCAGACAATCTGCAATGCAATCTATAGTGCCAACCGAGCTCACTCGCTCATCGAAGGAAATATGGAAGACAGTGTTAATCGAGCTAACTCGGTCAACAAAGGAAAGGTGAAAGATAGTATTCACTGAGCTCACTTGATCAACGAAGGAAATGTGGAAGTCAGTGTTAACCGAGCTTCACTCCGTCTCCAAAGGGTAGTTTCCACCGAGCTCACTCAGTCATCAAAGGAATCATGGAGAAGTCAGTGTTAACCGAGCTTCACTCGGTCTCCAAAGGGTAGTTTCCACCGAGCTCACTCGGTTATCTCAGGAAACTCAGTACTTACCAAGTTCTCCCGGCGATTGAAGGATTGTCACGAAGTTCGTTGTATTAATTGAGCTCAGTCGGTTAACACAGGAATTATTTTCTGAACAAAGTTCACTGTGCAGGGTCGGCCAGTATAGGGATTTGCTAATTAATTACTTCTAGCCGACTATTGTAATTGTTTGTTTAGTCAGTGATTTGAGCCGACTAAGATAATCTGAAAGGTATATATGGTCATTCAAGTTATGAATTAAAAGTTGTGTGTGATTGTGAAAAAGAAGTTATGAATGCGAATTATAGTATGAAATGAAAAGGCGAATGTTGAGAAAAGTTTGATGAAGGATTAGATGTGTTGAAGGAGCTATAAAGTTGTATTTGATCAGTAAGGATCTAGTCAAGCATAACAAAGATTTGTAATCAGCAAAGATAAGTTGCATATTATATTAGGTCACTTCATTGTTGCTTTCTAACCATTGTAACAGTGAATTCAAAATTTCTTAACAGAGTTGGTTTAACAGCCATTCAATAAATCCTCTAACAAGGTGACAGTTCAGTTGAATTGTTCTAAAGACCTCTAGCAAGGCCACTCCTAATAGGGTGATTAAATCATTTAACAGGGTCACACCTAACAGTGTGTTTTTGTAACCTTTAACAGGGTTGGCTTCTAACAGGGCTCACTTCAAAAGAGTGAAAAATAGTATCTAGTTACATTGGTGGTTTTTCCCATATTGGGTTTCCATGTCAAAAATGATGTCTCTTGTGTTCTTAATTGTTGAATTGCTCTGTGCATGATAACATATCAGTTCTTAATATTTATCATTTGCTGCATTATCAAGTTTCAGTATTTTATATTAATCAGATCAAGGATATATTTAGACATCTTAGGGACTGTGGAAAGTTTTGTAGTAACTGATTCACCCCCTCCCCCTCTCAGTTACTCTATTCTCATTTCCAACAAAAGAAGCACCAAAGCCAAAGCTTAAGAAGAGAAAGGCACAGAAACAACCTGTTGCACAACCCAAAGGGAAGAAGAAAACAACAACAAAGTCAAGTCCAGCCAAGCCAACTACAAGGGTAGACATCGAGGCGACAAAAAAAGTTGCAAAGGAACTAGAAAAGAAAAAAGCCACAAAGCAAGGAGGGCCTGAGGAAAGAAAAGAAGAAAATATGTTGCACCTCCAAAGTTAGATGAAGAGAAGACTAAATCTGACAATGATCAATTTAGAGTGGTAAGACACTCCACTACATCTAATTTGGCAAATGGTTGTGATAGCATAAGAGATAATGCAGATTTAACTAGTTTAAAGACTATTGATTTTAATAAGCTAAGTAGAGAAGAGAAAAACATAATGGAAGAATCTATCTACACCATGATGGCCAAGTTCAAGACTACTCCACTTGAACTAGATAATTCTATGCCTAAGAAGCTAACCTCAATAGTTGAAAATAAATGGCATTATAGCCTAAAAATGGAGAAGGAAATAAGGGAGTCAACATTGGCTCATGTAATGCTAGACCTTACAAAAGGTCAAATAAGTAAGGCCGGTAAGAAACATGGGAGCAAGTTTGCACCCAAATACAAAGCCTTCAGTAGTCTGCAAAATCAAATTGAGGATGTTTTGAAGAAATCTACTCTTATGTGGAAAGTTATATATGGACTCCAAATAGTTAAAGAAGGTCAAGAAGATCCATTTGAGGGAAGAAATGATGAGGAAGAAGAAGAAAATGAAAAGGATGAAGAAGGAGAGAAAAAATAGGAAGAGGTAACTGTGGAGGAGAAGACACAGAAAGGTGATGAGGCAATAGCTAAGGAGCAACAACTAGAAAAGAGTGTCCAAGACACCTAATTGCCACCACCCAGTCCTACACATACACCACCTACATCTATAGAAACTATAATTGTAAAGGATGCTCTTGAAAACTTGGGTCAAAACACCAATCCATTAACTATAGAGGATCTCAAAAAGATCCTTCACCAAACAACATTGCAATCATAGTTGTGCACAAATCCTATTTTGGTGAGTGTAGAGGAGTTACAAAAGCTTGTAGCTGAAATTACTAAAGAGAAGGTGAATAGAAAAGAAACACCTCCACAACCTCCTATAGCTACAAGTGATCAACCCAAAGAGTAAGCAACACAAGACACAACTGCTAAGGTTGATCCCATAGTGATAGTAACAAAAACTGTTGAGGAGTCAGTAAAGGAGCAGATAGGACAAAAGGATCCTACAACACAAAGCCAAGGTGCACCTCCTCAAATCATTTTAATTGATCAAGGTAGAAGAAAAGAGACTAAGGAAGAGGAGAAAACCCCCAAGGAAAGAGAGCAAGAGGCAATACAAACATTGATAAATTTGCTTACCTCAAGAACTCCTACCAAGCAGTCAAGCAATGATGTAATACCATTGCAAGTTTCAGCACCAGAGCTCCACCAAGGTAGCAAGGGTACTTCACTATGGAGACCTCACACTTGATGAAGAAATAGTCATACCAAATTATGACTATAAGACAATGAACCTAGCACAGATAAATGAAGTGCAAGAGGCACTAGAGAGAAAGAAGAAGCAGGAGATGGTAAAAAATGAGTATAGACAAAAGAAAGCATTACTAGAAATCAAAGACATATTACTTGATGCATTCATCTTGCCAGTACCTGGTGAAACAAAGCCCATCATGGAGCAACTTTACAACATAGTGGACCAGGTACAAAATGAAGACCTTGATACTGATGTTAAATTATTAGAATGGTCTAAAAAGAAATTTCAAATGAAGGTTAATGAAAAAGATATCTAGTGAGATAGCACTATCACAAGTTGAATTGGCTAAGAAAATAGAAAAGGTGAAAAAAGAACTTGAGAACATATTCTCATTGTACTCCAAACTGTGTGACTCTTCATATTTCACACAAGAGACTAGCCAGAGAATACTGAGCTTGGAGAGAAACCTTAAGATATCTAGCACATAGCTACCTAAGGATCTAGCTCAAAGTGAGAAGCATTTTGCTACAATGCATCACACTCAGAAGGAATTAGCTATATTAATAGTAGAAGAGGCTAATGTTAAGGCCAAATTGATACAAATTTAGTCCTCTATCACCCCACATCTAGAAGTACTACATAAAGAAGTAGCCTATGCAGAAAATATTTTGAAGAATTATCCAAATCTTTCTACTTTAGAAGGTCTTGTACATCGTGCAACAAAGATAGCCATCCAACTCAAATCACTAGAAATTGCCTTAAATAATTGGGATGCTTCTCTAAAGATGATAATGGAGGTAAATAAAACATTTTTGGTTGAATATTCCATTCATTCCTAGGACCCTTTGAAATAAGTGTCAACAAGGGGGGATATAATAAAGAAGGAAATATTAAGAATGGGGGAGAGATACCCAAAGGGGGAGATAATAAACTTTTGAGTTTTGAAGGAGATACATAACTGCAAGGAGATGTATGAAAGGGGAAGCAAAAACAAAGGGGGACTACAAATAGAGTAGATACAAACCAGAAACAGAGTAGACAAGCCAAAGAGTAGAACTGCAAGAAGATGTGTCAAAGAGGGAGCAAAAGCAAAGGGGGAGTACAAACAAAGAAGATATAGACTAGACATAGAGCATACAAGGCAAAGAGTATCAAACATATCGGCATGAGACAAATTCAGCTTAAGGAAATTTTGGTTACAGAAATGGCACATTAGCTCAAGGGGAGTTACAAGTTTTTGAGGTATATAATCATCTACAAAATTTTGAGCAAGTTTTTGAAAGTTTTGTACATATGCAGCAGGATACATATTATACTCATAGAGACCAAATTCATAATGCTCAATTAAGTGTTTTTGCCACTCACATCAAAGGGGGAGATTGTTGGTCTCAGATTGGTTTTGACAATTGAGTGTCAACACACTTAAGAAATTCTCAAGATGATGCCAAGTATAATACAGATGTTGAGCTATAGTATGTGTTGAGCTAGAGATTCAATAGGTGCCAAGTCAACTTCAGGTGCCAAGCAAAGTACAGATGTCGAGCTAAATAGAGTTACTATAGGAGTTGAGTGAGAAAAAATTTGTATATGTGCCAAGCATTAGCAACTAGT
This sequence comes from Cupressus sempervirens, assembly GCA_028749045.1. NCBI lineage: Eukaryota > Viridiplantae > Streptophyta > Pinopsida > Cupressales > Cupressaceae > Cupressus > Cupressus sempervirens. The sequence continues at coordinate 531,240,927 of CM053790.1, forward strand.
AAGTGCCAAGTAACATAGAATCAACGCATGAGTTTGCGCCTTCACAAACTCAGATGTAAATCATTTTTGAAGCCGACTCAGGATGAATCTTGAAGGATCTTGAAGATAAGATTTAATATTTTATATTCCCTATGTAAACAACATGCAACCAATAAAAAAAATGGAGAAAACATGCAACCAATAGGAAAAGTGAAAGAATTGAGCAAGAAAAGAAGAATGAATACTGATCGTAGATTCATATCTAACCCTAAGTCTTTGAAGCCTTTATAAGGAGGATGAAACCCCATTATTCATATGCATGAGTAAGATTTTATGGGTGAATTCTAGCGAAGTACAGAGGGGTGTAAAGACTTAGAAAAAGTAGAACAATTGCAAAATTCAGTTGATCAAGAACAAAGTATTAGAACTTCAAGAAGAGACATATCAGATCAAGGAAGGATCAGAACATACAGAGTAGAACAAGGATCTAGAACCAACAATTAAAGATTGTAAGTCATCAGGTCATCAGATTCTAATACTTTCTAGCCATTATATTTGGAATGAAAATCCTATGATGATAGGCTGGTCTAACAGGCATGTTGTAAGCCTTTCTACAAGGTGGTAAATCCTTTAAAAGGGTAACATTCCAAGTGAGTGTTTGTAAATCCACTAACTAGGTCACTTTTAACAGAGTGTAAAGTCTTTAACAGGAGATGCCTTTCACAGGGCAGACCACTGGAAGTGGTCAATATTTGTAACCTTAAACAGTTGCATATCATTGCAGTGATACTTTGTGGGTGTCATCCCCACCCTAGTTTTACCTTCTCATTTTTTGAAGGTTTTTGGGTTACCAAAACCTTGTGTTATCTATTTTCATGCATGTCTTTATTTTTCATGTTAAGTAGATATGTTAGATGCATGTGAATGATCTCAGTTAAATTTTTTAAAAGGTTAAAGTTAGTTACTTCTAATTCACCCCCCCCCCCCCACCTCTCTCAGAAGTAAACCTTCCCACTTGTAAATTCCAATAGATTACATAGATAATTATTCATCCACTCTATTCCAATGCTCAAGGAATCACACTCAAGATTTTGAGATACACAAGGTTATTTTGGGGAAGTGCACTAAAGACACTACCAAAGCTTTGATGACTTTGGGGTTGAAATAGGTATTCCAATAGTTGGATTAAGGATAAGAGGAGATCCAAGTTTTGAGAAGGAAAAACAATGTTTTGAAAGGTTTTTCAAAGAAGTGGAGGGTCCTATTGATCCAGATTGCCTAGAAATTGCATTAGCGACTGCCCTCTAGAAATGAGCTTCGACCCTAAGACCCACTAGCTCATTTTTGGATGCGTGCAAGAGATGGTACTACACTTTTGAAGAACAAGGGGTTGAACTAATAGAGGTTAATTATAAGAAAACTTACAACCAAAATATAACCATTTCCACATAACCCATGATAGATCTTAAATAAATAAGCACTTAAAATCCACATGCAAGAAAATAGACAACATACCTGCAAAAATGTAACACAAGATATGCCCTAGTAAACCCTCATTGAGAGAAACGATCTAACCTCCAAAAGCATCCATCACCATGTATTATTCATCAAAAAAACCATTGCAATACAACCATGGAAGCTTTCAAAGTCATAGCCACAACCAAGCAATCCAACCTTCAAAAATGCTCCCTTGGCTAACCTGTGAAGGCTTGCCTTGCTCAACTTTCCTTTTTGCCTTTTGCCTTTCTCTACAACATGTACACTTGTGGTTACTTATATAGTAGTGAATTCCACAAAAACACTAAGTGGTATTACATAAACCATGTGCTAAAACTATGTGCTACCTAACCCATTGATCCCATATTTAATATTGGACATTTAATTATTTTTCTCAATGTTAAGTAATTACATCAAATATTTTTAAAATGTGTCAATACAACACATCAAGTATATCCCATAGAAATATTTACATATTGCACATCCATCCAGGTGCTCATAGGTGCAACATTACATAATAAAATAAACAAATACAATATAAAAATATTATGCATTGCGTGCAACACCCATAATCTCAAAAACCTCCCACTTGTTGTATAAATTGCATACAGTCAATCCCTAGTCACATAAATGAACAAGTAAATAATCCCTCCTAACACATCCACCATCATGGATCAAAGTTTACCAAGTGCTCCATCTTGCTACCTGCAACAACATCAAAGTATCCAACATCTCAAACATGAATGTGTTGGAAATCTGATTGAAAAGCTCATTATTGAAGATCAAAGAGGGAGATTGTTGGAAAGAAGGAAGAGAATGTTTTAAATCATTATTTTGTCATTGATGTCAAACTTTCTATTTGTTGGAATGACATTTTCTTATAAGATCCAAGTACTATCACTTAGTTGATTGATGAAGAGGATTTGATCAACAAGATGTAACAAGAGCACCTAAGGGAAAGGTTGAGTTATGATGTTGTAATGAAGTGCAAGGATTAGTTAAGACAATGGTTAAATGATGCATTCATAGCATACTAAAAAATATAGAGGTTGGTCACACTTAGAAACATTGAAAAATGAAGTTGTAACAAGGTGGAAAAACTAAGATCATTAGTGGGTGCCGAGCAAGTTAGTTGAAGCTGAGTAACAAAAAAATTCTAGTGTGTGCCAAGTGATCTTCAAGTGCTGAGTGAAGATCATGCATTGAGCATTAGAAAATTCTTAGTTGGAGCCGAGTGATCTTTAGGTGTCGAGCATCAAGAAAAATACAGTGGGTGTCGAGTAACACAGTATGTGTCGAGCACCAATATTTCAATAGTGCCAAGTTGCTACATTATTACAAATGACGAAGATTTGCCAAATCTAAGCCAACAAAGTGGTTACATTGAATTTTGTGAACAAGTTGGAAGATAAGGATGATGAGCTAGTGGCATAGAATTTGATGCAAACCATTTTTGGGAAAATTCTAAAGGATTATTCAAGAAGTTTCTAGATTAAACAAAATATGGGTTAGATGCAATGAATCCCACCTAATCCATACAAATTGAAATTAAAGAGTGGAAGGATCAAGTAGGAAAAGGAACTCCAAGACTTCTATTTAAGGAGTCATAGACTGAGAAGCAAAAAGTTGCTGATACTGTTGCTGCTGAAGAGCCAAATCTACGAAGTAGTTGGAAGGGTGTCAAGGTGGTGACATCTAGGAGAAGGAAGAGCATAGAGGCTCTACTTCTACAAGTTGTAATGAAGAGATGATTGCACTGGTACATTAAGCAAGGAGACTCAAGGAGACTAAGCTTGAAAGGAGGGTAAGTTGCCAGAATTACAGAGTTTGAAGGCCAGGCAAGGGTATGAGTTGAGAAGTGACCTGAGATCTGCAAGATAAGTTGTATGTTGTAGTCAGGTCAAGATTTTTTCTAATACTCTCTAGAAATTTTATTAGATCTAAAAATCTTATGGATTTAGGTTGGTTTAATAACCATTTGTAAATCCTTTAACAGGGTGGCATTCCAAGTGAATGTTCTAAAGTCCTCTAACCAAGCCCACTTCTAATAGGGTGGTTAAATCCTTTAACAAGGTCACATTTAATAGTTTGTTGTAAGCCTTTAACAGGGAAAGCCTTTCATAGGACATCACTTCAGAAGAGTGATAATTGAGTAGCATGTTATTGGTGGTTTTTCCCAAATTGGGTTTCCACGTAAATCACTGTGTCATGTGTTGATTTTTTGTGTGTTATGCTTTCATGTTGATTTATAATAACTTACTTATTAGAAAAGTTAAAGCTTAGATGAATGAATGGTTGAATGTGCTCACTATAATTAGTGAAAAGTTTGAATAGGACATTTGGACCTTGAATAATTGATTCACCCCCACCCCTACTCTCAGTTATTCTAAAGCAATTCTAACAATTGGTATCAGAGCCATTTGTCGATTTAGTTTCAAGGTACTAGAAGCAGGAAGATTAAGATGTCCAATAGAGAAGTTCCCAAGCTCAACAAAGACAACTTTGCTACATGGCAGAGTTTGATGAAATTGCACCTTGGATCAATAGGTGACTATGCAAAAACCTCAATTGGAATAGAACATGTAAATCCAATAGGACCTCTTACTACAGATGATTTGAATAAAAAGAAGGAGCACAATCATGCAATGCTAGAAATTGCCTCTACACTTAATTATGTAGAATATGATGACATCAAAGATTGTGACACTGCATTCAAAATGTGAAAAACCTTATTAGAAATCTATGGAGGAGATCAGAATGTCCAAAGCACAAAAAGAGAAAGCTTAAGAGGAAAGTTTGATGACATGAAAATGGACGAAGGTAAAAATGCTACCCAGTATGTCGCAAGAATGAAAGAAGTGGTAAGTGCAATAAGAAGTCTAGGTGGTCAATTGGAAGAAGAAACTACAATCAACAAATACTTAAGTACTCTACTCCCTATCTATGTTATTAGAGTTTCATCCATACAAGAGCTAAGGTGTGTACAAGGGAACACACTAATCTTTGAAGGAATAGTGGGAAGACTTACTACATTTGAGCTATCCAATTTTGATAACTACAAATCTAAGAACCTTGAATCTACTTTCAAGGCCAAGATGATAATAAAAGACACTAAGGAGGAGACATCAAGCAAAAAGAGAAGAAAAGGAAAACATGCATCTAATGATAGAAATACAAATGAGGAAGATGTGAAACAAGTAGAAGCACTACTGGCTAGGAGATTCCATAGAGGCAAAGGTAAATTCAAAGGTAAGCTCCCTATCATATGTTTCAATTGCAATGAAGTAGGTCATATTGTTGCAAGATGTACATAGAAGAAGAACTAAAAAGAAGGAAATAAGTACAGGAACAAAAGAGAAGATGATATCAAAGATTACAAGGAGAAAGGCAAGAGATACTACATTGTTGAAGAAGATTATGATGAGAATGATGATGAAGTAGTCTATGTAGCCATGAAAGATGAATCAGATTAAGAAGAAGATGAAGTAATAGAATTAGTTACCTATGTCAACAAGAATGACAAGTGGATCATAGACAGTGGATGCTCACATCACATAACATGAGATAAAATTAAGTTCATTACGTTTACTCAATATGATGGAAATAGTGTTAGATTTGATAATGATGTCCCATGTCAAATCAAAGGAAAAGGCTCTATTAAGCTCACAGAGAAAATTCCATGTGATAAGCATACTATGTTGAAGGATTGAACTAAAACTTGTTGAGTGTATCAAAGTTAGGCAATGTAGGTTGCAAAGTTGAATTTGAAAACAAAACTGCTAAGATCTATGGCACTGATGGAAATCTGATAGGAAAAGGTGAACAAACTAGGAGTAATCTATATACGGAAGATGCAACATGTCTTGTTGTTAGAATTGATGATGTGTGGATATGGCATAAAAGGCTGTGTCATGTTAACTTTGATAATCTGATTAGCATCAACAATAAGAAGAAGGTCAGAGGGTTTCCTAAGTTGAAGAAACCTGAAAACACAATGTGCAAACAATGTCAACTAGGAAAGATGACTAAGTCTAGTTTCAAAAGCAAAACATACTCTTCCAAGGAAGTACTAGAGTTAGTCCATACAGACTTATGTGGTCCAATAGAAGTGTAAAACTACCTAGGAGATAGATACATAATGCTATTTGTAGATGACTATTCTAGGATGATGGCCGCTATGTTTTTAAAGCAAAAATATGATGAATTTCAAATGTTTAAGTGGTATTTGGCTAGAGTTGAGAAGGAAACAAGAAAGAACCTAAAATTCCTAAGGACAGATAGAGGAGGTGAGTTTACATCAAGGGAGTGAAATATTTTGCAATGAAAAAGGTATCAAAATGAAAACATCAACACCAAGAACTCCACCACAAAATGGTATTGCTGAAAGGAGGAATAGATTAGTAATTGACTATGCTAGAACCTTGATGATGGAGAAAAATTTTGCACTAAAGTACTGGAGAGAATTTCTAAGCACTATAGTCTATAGATTGAATAGAGTTCAAGTCAAGAAAGGTACAAATAGAACACCTTTTGAATTATGGTATGGTCACTCACCTAATGTTAAACATTTCAAAGTATTTGGTTGTAAATGTTATATTCTTAAAGATACTACAAATGGCAAGTTTGATGCAAAAAGTGATGAAGGCATATTCTTTGGATACTCCATTAGAAGAAAAACATATAAGTGTTTGAATACTAACACTAACAAGATTGTGGAGAGTGCAAATATAAATTTTGATGAGCAGGGAGAAGTCCAAATTGATGAGTCCAAGCAATCAAAGGATTATAGATCATTTGTATACTTCTATGAAGGAATGATTGTTGAAGACAATGCTACAAATCAAGCTGAGAATCAACAACAAATTTCAGTATCTACCCAGTCTCAACCTTTGAATGTCGAGTTACATTCAGAAGTCGAGCTACAAAATGTAGAAAATTCCCATTCTAACTCTATAAATAGTACACATGAAAGGAACGATGAAGTGCCAAATGAAGAAGAACAAAACGACTTTCAAACTAAAGAATCAAACATGGAAAGAAGGATAGAACCAAAATTAGCCAAGTATGTGAGAAGACATCACCCTGCAAATCAAATCATTGGTGATAAGGATACCAGACCAATGACAAGGAATAGGCTCAGGAATGAATCATGTCTGTTGAGAAAGGTTGAACCTAAAATAGTGAAAGATGCATTACAAGATGATTATTGGTATAAAGCCATGGAAGACGAGATAGATCAAATTGAGAAGAACAAAACATGGTCTCTAGTTCCTAGACCAACTGATAAGAATGCGATTGGTACCAAATGGGTGTTTAGAAACAAACTTGATGAGAATGGTGAGATAACAATAAACAAAGCTAGACTAGTTTGCAAAGGCTATGCATAAGAAGAAGGATTGGATTTGCCCCTATTGCAAGAATGGAAGAGTAAGTGTAATGATCCTTGCTAAAAGACTACTAACAACTACCAATGCTGAAGAACAGAATTTTGTCAAACACTTGGCATGCAATTTGATCTGTAGTGTTGTAAAATGGAACTGATTATGTACTATGGAAATTTTTTCAAACACTGGGCAAGCAAACTAATTCGTACTATTAAGATTTAATTTCATACTTAGGAATTTTTTGTGCAACAAACCCACAGTAAACTAATGTAATAACAATGCCAATATGCATAAAATATAGTGATGTAAGAACAATACCAAACAATGATGTATTTCAGGAGGGTTGCTAATTACAATATTCAGATCTTACAACTCCAATACATGAACAATGAAACTATTAAAATGGCAAGACCTTGTCAATGCACTTCACATTCACTATGACATTCCAAATACATATATATGATTCCAATGAATAACAGTGACTGATTTTAATACATGTACTGGATTGATACAGTCTGTACTATTTTTTTTTCAATCAATACATAATAGACTCTTATTGCTATTCCTAAGACTAAACACATTAAATTGGAACTTGGAAATTGATACAAATTATTGTTGATGAATATTGATGAAGAGACACACAAACTGCTCCCCAAACTGGTCCAAAAACTGCACTATACCCTACTGCTGTACCTGGTCATATAGTACAGACATGTACAACATTTATAGTTATTTTTTGCAAGTGTTTTGGCTGTCAAAAATGCTATGTTTAGAATCACCTAGGGTTATATCCTAGCCTCCCAAATGCATAAAATTGAACTCCAAATGGGTAGGAAGATATGAATAGAAATGTGTGTCTCAGGCCCTGGTATGTACTTCACAAAAATGTACTAAATTGCTTCCAAACCCTTGTCAAATTGATTCTCCAATGGGTGGATGAATTTCAAGCCCTTATGCAATCACTATCAAACCCTCAAACTGAATACTCAGATATGCTTAGCATGAAATGGTTGAATACCACTTCCAATGTGCAACCCTTTAGAAGGTCTTTCACTTCCTCAGTTATGCAATCTCTTGAGAGGTATCGTTCTCAAGGATTATGCTGAATAATTGCAGACTATCAAGCTCCACAAATGCTCATTGAAGATGTAGTTGAGTTATCAAACCTCTGCCTATCCAAATGGGAGGCCAAGCCCTCTATTTATTTACTTTCCTAAGAAGTTACTGAGAGCTTCTAGAAACATCCATTATAAAATCCCTTTATAATGCACTTTTTATAATAAATAACTTTATAAAATAAAGTGCAAAATGTAGGCCTCGTATAAAAAGAGATGATAAAATATAAATAAAATAATATCTCCAAGAGCATAATGAGCCATCCAATCACCAAATAAATGCCAAAATGACTCTCTCATCAATCCCATCTACCTACGAGAGTTTGTAATAGGAAAATCCACGAACAATGCCATGTCATACTAAAGAGGGGACATTACAATCTGCCCCTCCTGAAATTGCTTGGCCTCAAGAAATCTTAATGTCAGGTGCTGCAAAATAGCTTCCCCCTCCCAAGTAGCATCCTCAATAGGTAAATCTTTCCACTTAACCAAGTATTCTCTGATCACCCTCTTGCGAAGCTACTTTTCTCTGCTCTCTAGGATGAATTCTGGCACTAGGATCAATTTTCCCTCATCATCTAAGGGAGGTAATACTACAGACGACACCACATTCTGACCCAACACCTTTTTGAGACGTGACACATTGCTATCTGGGGGTAGTTCCAACTCATAAGCCACCTCACCAACTTGCTTGATAATCCTCAATGGTCCATAATAGCGTGGCTTGAGTTTCTCTGCACCACTCTTCTTAAGAGTAGACTGCATGTATGGCTGCAACATGAGGTAAACCATATCATATACCTCAAAAATATACTTAGTCCTCTTCTGATCTACATACTGCTTCTATTGGTTCTGAGCTCTAGCAATATTTTCCCTGAGAGTAGCAACTATATCTTTACTCTCCTGTAACAATTCACCTGCACTGGGTACCCAACTGCCGTCCAACAACAAATCCAAGAAACTGGGTGCCTCATAACTATAAAGTGCCATGAAGGGTGTCATCTGTATAGTCATGTGATATGTAGTATTGTAACAATACTCACAGAGATATATCCACCTGACCCAAGCTCACTACTGAGCTACCACATAATTCCTCAAATACCCTTCCACCCATTTGTTCACAATCTCTGTCTGACCATCAATCTATGAGTAATAGCTAGTGTTGGGTGTGAGATCGGTGCCACATAACCAGAATACCTCCGGCCAGAAGTGATTCATGAAATGGCTATCCCTGTCACTCACAATGTTGCGAGGCAAACTATGTAATTTGAAAACCTCCCAAAAAAAACCTCTGCCACCTATGCTGCTAAGTGTGTAGTGGTGATAGGAAAAAAATGAGCATATTTTGTTAATCTATCTACCACCACATAAATACAATCCATTCCCTATGCCGTGGGAAAACCTGTGATAAAGTCCATGGAGATGTACTCCCACTTCCTGTCAAGTATAGGAAGTGGTTGTAGGAGCCCTACCAGATAGGTGTGTCCTTGTTTTTTCTACTGACAAATGAGACACTCTTGAACATACTGCAAAACATCAACCTTCAGCATCTTCCAAGTGAACCGCTCTCAAACTGATCTATAAGTCTTGAAGTACCTAGGATGGCCCACTGTCGGTAAGTCGTGAAGTTCTCTCAAGATCAGCTTCTTAACCTTTGATCCTAGGACTAAGTAAATCCTGTTCTTGTAAATGATCAAATCATTTACAAGTGTATATATGGTATCAATCGCTATTCCCTCCACTATATTGGAGGCCCATGCATCCCTGGCATACTTTGCTATAATCAAGTGTCTCCAATCCTCTGATATCTAAACCATAGAAGTGGGGTGTGGCCTTCAAAATAGAGCATCCACAACAACATTCTGAGTTCCTTTGACATATATGATGTCAAAATCATATGCATGTAGCTTACTTACCCACTTTTGCTGGTGATCATTCAAGTCCCACTGTCCCAAGAAATGCCTCAGACTGTTATGATCAGTTTTAATACAAAACTTGCTACCCATAAGATACTATCTGAATTTGTCCAAAGCATGCATGATGGCCAACATCTCTTTATCATATGTACTAAATGAATGCTTAGGACCTCTAAGCTTCCTGCTCTCATAAGCTATAGGGTTCTTATTCTTCATAAGTACAACGCCTACTCCCTCTCTAGATGCATCGCATTGAAGCTCAAATGGCTTCGTGAAATTAGGTAATGCTAGAACTGGGCACATAGTCATTATCTCTTTGAATCTCATAAAACAGTCCTATGCCTCCTGAGTCCATACAAACCCCCCTTTTTTCAGCAAATCTATCATGGGAGCAGCATGTTGTGAATATCCACTAACAAACCTGTGGTAGAAACCACATAAACCAAGGAACCCCCTCAACTGTGTAAGGTTCTCTAGTAGAGGCCAATCAACAATAGCACGAATCTTTTCAAGATCCATCCGCACTCTATCTACACTAATGATGTGTCCTAAATATAATAGCTCTATCATCCCTAAGTCACATTTGGACTCCTTGGCATACAAGGACTCCTTCTATAGAATGCTCAACACTGTCTCCAAGTGCTCTAGATGCTCTTGCCATGATCAGCTATAGATCAAAATCTCATCAAAAAACACTAGCACAAATTTCCTCAACTAATGATGGGAAACCCTATTCATAGTGGACTAGAAAGTGGTAGTTGCATTGGTCAAACTAAAAGGCATGACTACAAACTCAAAGTGCCCACAATGACATCTGAAAGTAGTTTTCTCAATATCCTATTCACGCACTCTAATCTGGTGATATCCTGATCTCAAATCAATTTTCATGAAATAACAAGCTCCATGCAATTCATCTATCAACTCATCAATGCGAGGAATGGGATACCTGTTCTTAATGGTTCTCTTATTTAATTCCCTATAATCAATATACATCCAAAGAGTTCCATCCTTCTTTTTTACCAGAACAACAGAAGATGCAAAAGGTGACTTACTTGGTTGGATGTGCCCCATAGCTAGCAACTCCTTAATGGTCCTCTCAATCTCATCCTTGAGTCACTTTGGGTGTTGGTATGGTGTGATCATGAAAAGCTTAACACCTTCCTCCAACTCAATAATATGCTCAATGCCTCTGTCTGTTGGCCTGCCTAGTGGAATCTCACTAAATACCTTCTCATACTTAATCCTCAATTTTTGAATATTAGGATGATATTCAACCTTATGTTGCTCCTCCTGTGTAGGCATCAAAGTAAAAACTACTACCCACTCTATATCATTATGCCTGGCTAATCTCTCCATCCGCCTAAATTGTTAGGAATAAGGTATCTCAACCTTGTATAATTCCTATTTATTATTATTTGTTTTGTAAAATGTATTTCTTGCAAATAATGTTGATGTGTTGACATCTTGAATTGTGTGTAAGGAGATCATGACTAAAACAGTTATGACGGATTCCTATGACACGTAAGAGCTATGTTAGGAAGATTCAATGACAGGTGAAGACATGTGGCAACTAAGATATTTGAGTACTGTACACTCTACCCCAATTTTTTAGGTTCCTATTTTCTTGGAGAATGGTAAAACCCTAATACGGTTTACCTTTGGGAGTAGCCCTAAAGTAAAGTGCATGTTATAAGAATTTTTAGGGTTGCGAAGAGATGCGATGCGAAAAGGGTGTATAGTTGGTACTGCGAGTAGCTACTGGAGTCTTTTGTTGTTGATGTTGAACTTGCATTGCAAGTGTATTGTAACCTTGTGTTGAAAATAATACATTGTGCAGGTTCTGAAGGGGTGGGGTTGTTTTACCGAAAGGTTTTTCCCCACCGAAAAATCCTTGTGTTATGTGTTCCTTTCTCTATCTATTTTTTGTATGCATGGTTGGCTGCAATATTGTTGTTTACATGATATTGAATCTGTAAGTGTAGAAGATTTTAATAGGATTTGCATCATACTTTCCTTATGAGATTAGTGTAGGAAGTTGTTTTCGCACCTAAGTTTCCTTACAAGTGGTATTAGAGCTTGATCAACTTTTGATCCTAGTTGTTGGGTAGGGTTTTTTGAGCTAATCTAAAGTTGAGTGGGAGCCTTGTGTAGAGCATCCTAAATCTTATTTACAGATTGAGATGGAAAGTTCATCATATGGAAGAATGGAGGTGGAGAAATTTAATGGTACTAATTTCGAGTTGTGGAAACTCAAGATGGAAGACATGTTGGAAGATCGTGACCTATGGGAAGTGACTACAAGCGCTACAAGACCAGAAACTATAGCTCAAGTAGATTGGGATATCAAAAACCATAAAGCTAAGGGTCTCATAAGACTCTATTTAATCGATGCAATCCTTTTGAATGTTCTAGATGAGAAAACCACATATAGTTTGTGGGAGAGACTTGGGGCCATATATCAGGCCAAATCTTTGGTGAACAAGTTGTTCCTAAGGAAGAAGTTGTATTCTCTGTGAATGGAGAAAGGTGGATCCTTAACAGATCATTTAAATTCCTTTAATCTGCTAGCTGCATAGTTGACATCAGCTGGTGTCAAGTTAGAGGAGGAGGATCGTTGCTACACACTTTTGTGTTCTTTACTAGATTCATGGGACCATCTTGTGATGGCTCTCGGAAGCACGTTAGTCACTTTCAAAATGGATGATGTGGTGTCTTTGCTGCTATCAGAGCAGATGTGGAGAAAGGCTTTCGTTTCGGAAAAAGAAGCCCTTGCTGTTCGTGAGAGATCCACAAAAAGAGGAAAGAAAAATGACAATAAGTCTGACAATAAGGGTAGATCCAAATCCCGTGGGAAGTCAAAGACTTCCAATAAGTCCAAGGCAAAATGTTGGAACTGTGATAAGACTGGGCACTTCCGTAAAGACTGTAAAGAGCCTAAGAAGAAGAAGAAAGCCTCAGATTCTAGTTCTAAAAAATCTCAAGAAGATGGTGATGCATTCATTGTAGCTTTGGCAGCCCATGCATCTGATGATGTGTGGTTTGTTAACTTAGGTGCATCTTTTCACATGACCTCTCATCGAAACTGGTTCTCAAAATATGAAGAGTTCGATGGTGGAAAGGTGTACTTGGGTGATGATTCTCACCTAAAGATAGTTGGACGCGGAAGGGTCACTATCAAATTTCCTGATGGATGAGTAAAGAGAATCAATGGAGTTATGCACATTCAAGGTTTGGCACGAAACCTATTATCTATAAGTATGCTGAATGATGTAGGTGTGCAAGTTGTTTTTTCTAAAGATGGATGTAAGATGATGAGAGGAGCTATGGTGCTTGCTAAGGGTACTAGGAGAGGTACTTTGTTTCAACTTGATGCATACATTTCTCAATGTAATAGTTCTTCTGTTTCAAAGAAGAGAGCAGCTATCACTTCATCCCCACCATCTAAACGAGTAGTAAAGAAGACTATGGTTAGTGGTTCTGATGGTAGTGCAACAAGTGTACCTAAGGGTGCAAACACTTTGGAAGGAAAGCTTCCTGCAGAAAAGAAAATGTTGTGGCATATGAGATTTGGCCACATTGGTGAGAAGGGTCTCAAAACCCTGAAAAATAAAAATCTTGTTGAGGGGTTAAATGATTGCAATCTCAAGTTTGACTTCTATGAACATTGTGTATATGGTAAACAAAATCATGTTTAGTTTTACTCTAGTTCTCACAAATCTTTTGATGTTTTGGATCTTATTCATTCTGATGTATTTGGTCCTGTAAAAGTTCCTTCAATCTCCAAGTCTATATTTTTTGTATCTTTCATAGATGATTATAGTAGAAGGACATGGATTTATTTCCTTAAAAGTAAGACACAAGTCTTTAGTTGATTCAAGGAATTTAAAGCTCTTGTAGAGAATTAGACTAGTAAGAAGATTAAGTGTGTGAGAACTAACAATGGTGGTGAGTGTTGCTCAACAGAGTTTGAATAGTTTTGTAAAGAACAAGGTATCGAGAGGCATAAGACAACTCCATATACCCCACAGCAAAATGGAGTTGCAGAGAGAATGAACAAGACACTGATGGAGAAGGCTAGGAGTATGCTTAGTGGAGCTAGTTTAGAACAAAGGTTTTGGGCCGAAGCTGTTGCCACTGCTTGCTTCCTACATTAGCCCTTGTTGGTAAGACACCCATGGAGGTGTGGTCTGGTAAGAAGCCTTTGATTAGACATCTTCATGTTTTTGGTTGTAAAGCTTATGCACATGTTCCAATGGAGAAAAAATCTAAGTTGGAAAACAAAGCTGTTAAATGTATTTTCATCGGGTACAGTGTTGGTGTGAAAGGATACAAGCTTTGGGATCCTGTGACTAGTAAGGTGTTGTATAGTAGAAATCTTATTTTTAGAGAGCTAACATCTTCTCCTATTGTGCTACAACTAGATGAAAAAGAAAAGGAAAAAGATGTTGTTTAGTTGCCTCCTACCCCTAAGAAGATTGAACAAAGAGACCAGGTTGGGTCTAATGATGAGGAGAGCTCTTGTAGCTCTGATAGTTTAGGAGAAGAGGAAGAACAAACTCAACCTTAGCTCTTGAGGAGATCCACGAGAGAAAGAAAGAAACTAGAAAGGTTTGGTTATTCTATGTTAGATTCTAGCTGTGCTTTTGCTTTGATTACTAACACTGATGAGCCTAGATCTGTGAAAGAGGCTTTGGGCATGGAAGATGCAGGTTCCTGGATTGAGGCTATGGATGATGAGATGGCTTCATTAGAGAAAAACAAAACATGGGACTTTGTACCTTTTCCTAAAGGGAGAAAATCTGTTGGCTGTAAATGGGTGTTCAAGAAGAAATTCTGTGCAGATGGCAGTGTTGAAAGGTACAACCTAGATTGGTTGCAAAGGGGTATTCACAGGTAGAGGGAATAGATTATGGTGAAATATTCTCTCCTATTGCAAAATTGACATCCATTAGATTTCTATTATCTCTTGCTACATCATATGATTTAGAGATAGAACAGATGGATGTGAAGACAACTTTCCTTCTTGGTGATTTGGAGGAAGAGATTTATATGTCACAACTTGAGCACTACATTGTTAAAGGCAAAGAATCCTTAGTTTGCAGATTAAAGAAGTCTCTATATGGTTTGAAGCAATCTCCTAGGATATGATACCTTAAGTTTGATGCTTTTGTGTTGTCAATTGGATTTGTAAGATCGAAATTAGATCATTGTGTTTATTTTAGAATTGAAAATGATCGCCTTCTTATTGTTGCATTGTATGTTGATGATATGTTGCTGTTTGGGAAGGGTAAGGGTATGAATTATAATTTTAAATCTCAGTTGTCAGCACAGTTTGAGATGAAAGATCTTGGGGCAGCTAGGTACATCTTGGGTATGGAAATCAATAGAGACAGGTCTAACAAAAAACTTTGGTTGAGTCAGAGTAAGTATGTGAAGTCTGTGTTGGACAGGTTCAGCATGGTAGATTGTAGACCATTATGTGTTCCTATTCCTGTGGGAACAAAGTTATCTATAGATGATTGTCCAAAATCTCCTAGTGAGGTGGAGGACATGAGTAGAGTACCTTATGCTAGTGTAGTTGGCAGTCTTATGTATGCTATGGTCTGTACTAGACCAGACATTGCCCAAGTAGTGGGAGTCCCGAGTTGATTTATGGCTAATCCTAGATGGATACATTGGGATGCAGTTAAGCGAGTATTCAGATATTTGAGGGGTATATCAGATTACTCCATATGTTATCATGGTAACTCTTCTGGATCTTAGCATTCAGTTTCTATTCATGGGTTTGTGGATTCAGATTGGGCAGGTGATATTGACCGTAGGAGATCCACTAGTGCTTATGTGTTCACTATGTTTGGTGGTGCCATCAGTTGGATGAGCAAGTGACAACCTGTGGTTGCTTTGTCCACTACAGAAGCTGAGTACATGGCTGCTACTCATGCTTGTAAGGAAGCCATTTGGCCTAAGAGATTGTGTTCTAATGTTGGTGTTGATGCAGAACAAATTACTATTTGGTGTGACAGTCAGAGTGCTATTTTCCTTGCAAAGAATCCAACTTTCCATGCCAGAATGAAGCACATTGATGTACAGTATCACTTTGTGAGAGATATGGTGGAAGATGGAAAGGTAAATTTGGAAAAGGTAGATACTGTGAAGAATGTTGCAGATGCATTAACAAAACCAGTGGGCACTGAGAAGTTTAGATGGTGTTTGGAGTCTATGGGCCTTTTGGCCTATAGCGGTTAGTTCCTGTTATGTTCCTGTTGCTCTTACAAGGTGTTCGACAAGTGGGAGAATGTTAGGAATACGGTGTCTCAACCTTGTATAATTCCTATTCATTATTTTTTTTTTTGTAAAATGTATTTCTTGCAAATAATGTTGATGTGTTGACATCTTGAATTGTGTGTAAGGAGATCATGACTAAAATGGTAGAAGATTTTAATAGGATTTGCATCATACTTTCCTTATGAGATTAGTGTATAAAGCTGTTTCCGCACTTGAGTTTCCTTACATAAATGAGATAGTCCTCACATCACCATTACAGATAGCCTTCAGCACATGAGTCCTGCCATCAACCTCAAATTGTATCTCCATATCCTCCAGTCTTAGGGTAACCACCTTCAAAGAATGTAGCCACAACATCCCAAGTACTATGTCCATGTCACCCATGTTGACCACATGATAGTCCGCCTTAAACTCATAGTTGTTCAAGTGCAAAGGTAGGTCTTATACCATCCTGTCATAATGAAGAGTATATCCATTAGCTACCTTTGCTCTCAGTCCCTCAAACTCCTTAGTAATGAGTCCACACCTCTCCACAAATCGTGCATCAATGAAATTATGCATGGCACCTATGTCCAACAATGTAATAACCTTCTGCCCAACCAAGACTCCCTGAAGTCTAAAAGATCCCTCTCTCTGGATACTAGACAGTTATGCTTCTTGTAAATGTAGCTCTAGTTCCTTCTTTTTCTCTGCATTGTCTATCTCCTACTCTCCCTCTACTTCATTAGGATCCTCATCATGGTGCTCTGAACTATCTAAATTTGAGCCCTCATAATAAGCCCACATCGCTCGGTTGGCCTTCCCTTTAGGCCTCATAGGACAATCATGGCCATACTCATAGGGACCTTTGCAATAGAAGCATAGCTTCTTCCTATGCAAATCATTAAGTGTCTCATTGTCCAACCTCTTACTTTCCTCCTTAGGTGGCTAAGCCTCTCTATGAAAAGGTTTCATGTCCTTATCTTTTCTCGAAGGCAAACTCATTGCTTGGAATTTATTTTTAGATGCTGAAGAGGAATCCATGTCATGAGATTTCTTAATGGCTTCCTACAAAGTGGGAGGGTTGAGAGCTTTAATCCACCCTCTTAACAGATCCGATAACCCATCCATAAATAGAACCAGTATCCTCCGTTTAGATACATCTGTTACTAACACTACAAGTTTCTGAAACTCTGAAATGTATGTTTCCAATGATCCCCATTGTTTAAGCTGAGCTAACTCCTTGAAATGGAGTTTTGGATCCTTCCTATCAAAACATTCAATTAGTCTCTCCGTAAACTCATGTGCTAACCCATCCAGATGAATTGTTGCATTCTTAATACCTTCTTCCTTAGGCATAGGGTTCAATTGGAAGTATGTGTCAAGATTTTGAACCCAAGCTCTTGCTGTAGACTTCCTTAAGCCATCATAATATGATAATTGAAGTTTCCCTACTTTCTTTCGCAGCTCATAATTTTGGTTCATGTCATGTCCATGTGGCATATGTTTCATCCGCACATCCATATACTCCCTGAAGGTGATTGCAACAATAAAGGTTGGCCCTCTAGCTTCCCAATCTCTCCTCATTTGATCCTATATATCAATGATTGGGGGCTCTGGTTTCAGCTACTCTGGAGCTCTAGGAGGAAAGGTGGGAATCATAGGTCTTGAACTTACTGTCCTAGCTTGCTGGGGTGAATGACCAAAATTTTTCCCAACTTGTTCACCTCCATTTTGTGTCCCATCTTGATTATTCCCATTTAGATTGTTACCATTCTGATTATTTCTTCCACCCATGTTAGCATTCAACCCCATTTGACAAGCCATCATCTACATCCTAAGCTCCAATCTCTAATTTTGTTCCTGTGCCCTCTATTTTGGTAATTGCTATCCTTGTGCCAAGATCTCTAATAACTACAAGAATCTTTCCTCTCTAGGATCCCCAGCATTCCTATCTCCCATACTACCAATAACCTATTCACTACATCAATATGATCCTCTAGATTTCCTTGTTCCTCTTGTCCTTTGTTTAGACGAGCCCTGGTTCTTCTTAAATTCTAGTGATGAGTTAAATGTTGAACACTCCAATCTGTCATATCACCACTTATTCATTGTGTTTGTACCCACTAGGATGATAGGATAACTAGGCTTTGATACCACTGTAATGATCCTTGCTAAAAGACTACTAACAACTACCAATGCTGAAGTACGGAATTTTGTCAAACACTTGGCATGCAATCTGATATGTAGTGCTGTAGAATGGAATTGAATATGTACTATGGAAATTTCGTGAAACACTTGGCAAGAAAATTGACTCATACTATTAAGGTTTAATTTTGTACTCAAGAATTTGTTGTACAACAAACCCATAGTAAACTAATGTAATAACAGTGCCAATATGCATAAAATGTAGTGATGTAAGAACAATACCAAATAATGATGTATTTCGAGAGGGTTGCCAATTACAATATTCAGATCTTACAACTCCAATACATGAACAATGAAACTATTACAATGTCAAGACCTCATCAATGCACTTTACATTCACTATGACAGTCCAAATACATATATATGATTCCAATGAATAACAGTGATTGATTTTAATACATATGCTGGATTGTTATAGTTTGTACTATTTTTTTTAATCAATACATAACAAACTCTTATTGCTATTCCTAAGACTGAACACATTAAATTGGAACCTAGAAATTGATGCAAATTATTGTTGACAAATGCTGATGAAGAGACACCCAAACTGCTCCCCAAACTAGTCCAAAAACTGCACTGTACCTTGTTGTTGTACCTGGTCATACAATATGGACATGTATGGAAGTTATAGTAATTTTTTGCAAGTGTTTTGGCTACCAAAAATGCTATGTTCATAATCACCTGGGGTTATATCCTAGCCTCCCAAATGCATAAAATCGAACTCCAAAGGGGTAGGAAGATATGAGTAGAAATGTGTGTCTCAGGCCCTGGTATGTACTTCACAAAAATGTACTGAATTGCTTCCAAACCATTGTCAAATTGATTCTCCAATGGGTGGATGAATTTCAAGCCCTTATGCAATCACTATCAAACCCTCAAACTGAATACTCAAATATGGCTAGCATGAAATGGTTGAATACCACTTCCAATGTGCAACCCTTTAGAAGATCTTTCACTTCCTCAGTTATGCAATCTCTTGAGAGGTATCGTTCTCAAGGATTATGTCGAATATTTGCAGACTATCAAGCTCCACAAATGCTCATAGAAGATGTAGTTGACTTATCAAACCTTTGCCTATCCAAATGGGAGGCCAAGCCCTCTATTTATTTACTTTCCTAAGAAGTTACTGAGAGCTTCTAGAAACATCCATTATAAAATCCCTTTATAATGCACTTTTTATAATAAATAACTTTATAATAAAGTAGGCCTCGTATAAAAAGAGATGATAAAATATAAATAAAATAATATCTCCAGGAGCATAATGAGGCATCCAATCACCAAATAAATGCCAAAATGACTCTCTCATCAATCTCATCTACCTATGAGAGTCTGTAATAGGAAAATCCATGAACAATGCCATGTCATACTAAAGAGGGGACATTACAGTAAGAATATTACTAGCATATGTTGCATACAAAGGCTTCAAAGTCTACCAAATGGATGTAAAGTCTGCTTTTCTGAATGGTATATTGGAAGAGGAAGTCTACATAGATCAACCAGAGGGATTTTTTGATGAGAAGAATAAGGACATGGTCTGCAAACTACACAGAGCACTTTATGGATTGAAGCAAGCACCTAGAGCATGGTATGAGAGGTTGCCCAAATATCTTGTGAAGATTGGATTTGAGAGAATAGAGGGCAACAACAACTTGTACATCAAAGCTGAAAAAGGTAAAGACATTTTGATTTCAAAAATCTTTGTTGATGATATAATATTTGGAGGAAAAGATGTACTTTGCAAAGATTTTGCTAATCAAATGAAGCATGAATTTGAGATGTCAATATTTGGAGAAATCAAATTCTTTGTTGGATTACAAGTTCATCAACTGAAGCATGGAATATTTTTGACCCAATCAAAATACATCAAGAAGGTACTCAAAACATTTGGGTTAGAAGAGTCAAAACTAGTCAGCACACCAATGGCAACTGGACATAAGCTATCCAAGAATGATGAGTTAGCTGAAGTAAATAAGACATTGTATAGGTCAATGATTGGAAAGCTACATTATGTTGTACATAGTAGACTAGACATTACATTAGCTATTGGAATAGTAGCTAGATTTTCTACAAATCCAAGAGAAAATCACTTAATGGCAGTGAAGAGAATACTAAGGTATTTGAAAGGAACTGATGACTTTGGTTTGTACTACAAGAGGAGTGAAAAGTTTGAATTGAGAGCCTACACTGATGTAGATTAGGGAGGTAATATTAATAATAGAAAAAGCACCAGTGGAGGAGCACTTTTCTTAAGAAAAAGGGTGATTACATGGACTAGCAAAAAGTAAAGTTGCATGGATATTGCACTAATATTGCATGGATCAAACATTTGCTGGAAGGTATGAAGGAAGAGGTAACTGAGCCTGTGATACTTTATTGTGATAATACAAGTGCTATTAACATATCAAAGGATCCTGTAATGCATGCCAAAACCAAGCATATTTCAATCAAGTATTGCTATGTAAGAGAGTTGGTGGAGGACAAACAAGTGAAAATGGAATATGTTAGCTTAAAGGAATAGATTGCTAACATCTTCACAAAGGCACTACCTAAGGATGTTTTTGAGTATCTTAGAGGTAAGTTAGGGGTGATACCCCTAGCTAAGGCTACTTGAAGCACAAGAAAGTATGCCCTGCATCAAACAAGATGATTAATGAAGATTTCACACATTGATACAAAAGATGTTTACTTTAGGATTCATGCCTAAAGTACTAGATGTGCTGAAATTCCAAATTATTCACAAGCAAGGTGATAGAGGGAGACATTGAATGAACCTGTAAAAGTTACACTTGCATATTAAGATGCTAATATGTCTTTGGCATTGTTGTCAAAGAGGGAGAAGATGTTTGAAACTGATCAAATGAAGATAGAGGGATAAATTGACAGAAATAATTAGATGTTGATGAGAACATCAGAAGATGAACAATATAGAGGGAGAAAGATAAAGAATAAGGATACAACGAAAAAGAGGGAGAACCTAAAATGAACCAATCAGATTAGTAGAAGGAGATGTGAAGCTACAATTTACTTTTTGGCATTTGACTTACTGTTCTAACCTAGCTAGCATTTGGTTGAATAGTTTAGTCTAATGGTTGATCAGTTTGGTTTGCCATCAATACCAAAGAGGGAGATTGTTGGAAATCTTATTGAAAAGCTCATTGTTGCAGATCAAAGAGGGAGATTGTTGGAAAGAAGGAAGAGAATGTTTTCAATCATTGTTTTGTCATTGATGTCAAACCTGTTATTTGTAAGAATGACATTTTCTTATAAGATCCAAGTACTATCACTTAGTTGATTGATGAAGAGGATTTGATCAACAAGATGTAACAAGAGCACATAAGGAAAAGGTTGAGTTATGATGTTGTAATGAAGTACAAGGATTAGTTAAGACAATGGTTAAATGATGCATCGATAGCATACTAATAAATACAAAGGTTGGTCACACTTAAAAACATTGGAAAAAGAAGTTGTAACAAGGTGGAAAAACTAAGATCATTAGTGGGTGCCAAGCAAGCTAGTTGAAGTTGAGCAAATTCATAGTTGGAGCCGAGTAACAAAAAAATTCTAGTGTGTGCCGAGTGATCTTCAAGTGTCGAGTGAAGATTAGGTGCCAAGCATCAAAAAATTCTTAGTTGGTGCTGAGTGATCCTCAGGTGCTGAGTAACACAGTATGTGACGAGCACCAGTATTTCAATAGTGCTGAGCTACTGCATTATTAAAAATGACAAAGATTCACCAAATCTAAGCCAACAAAGTGGTTACATTAAATTTTGTGAACAAGTTGGAAGATAAAGATGATGAGCTAGTGGCACAGAATCTGATGCAAACCATTTTTGGGAAAATTCTAAAGGATTATCCAAGAAGATTCTAGAGAAAACAAAATATGGGTTAGATGCAATGAATCCCACCTAATCCATATGAATTGAAATTAAATAATGGAAGAATCAAGTGGGAAAAGGAACTCAAAAACTTTTATTTAAGGAGTCATAGACCAAGAAGCAAAGAGTTGCTAATATTGTTGCTGCTGAAGGGCCAAATCTTTGAAGTAGTTGGAAGGGTGTCAATGTGGTGACATCTAGGAGAAGGAAGAACACAGAGGCTCTACTTCTACAAGTGGTCATGAAGAGATGATTGCACTGGTACATTGAGAAAGGAGACTCAAGGAGACTAAGCTTGAAAGGAGGGCAAGCTGTCAGAACTATAGAGTTTGAAGGCCATGCAAGGGTATGAGCTGAGAAGTGACTTGAGATCTGCAAGATAAGTTGTATGTTGTAGTCAGGTCAAGATTTTTTCTAATACTCTCTAGAAATTGTATTAGATCTAAAAATCCTATGGACTTAGGTTGGTTTAATAGCCATTTATAAATTCTTTAATAGGGTGGCATTCCAAGTGAATGTTCTAAATTCCTCTAACCAGGCCCACTTCTAACAGGGTGGTTAAATCCTCTAACAAGGTCACATTTAATAGTGTGTTGTAAACCTTTAACATGACAGGTCTTTCATAGGGCATCACTTTAGAAGAGTGAGAATTGAGTAGCATGTTACTGGTGGTTTTTTCCCAAATTGAGTTTCCACGTAAATCACTATATCATGTGTTGATTTCTTGTGTGTTATGCTTTCATGTTGATTTATAGTAACTTGTTGATTAAAAAAGTTAAAGCTTGGATGAATGAATGGTTGAATGTGCTCACTATAATTAGTGAAAAGTTTGAATAGGACATTTGGACCTTGAATAACTGATTCACCCCCCCCCCCCCCCCCCCTCAGTTATTCTAAAGCAATTCTAACATAATGATCCCACCTCTTACTATGCCACTAACACTAGACGTACATAGAAGTCACCAAAGAGAAAGCCACCCAACCTATCATGAAAGAATCATAAACTTCTATACCAACTAAAATGTCAAGCATAAACACCTGATCCAAAGGTAATCACATGTATCTATACTTGTCAAAATATCCATAGCTGAAATAACACCCACAATAAGGGCCAAATCCATCCAACTATCCATTCCTCCAAAGGTATACCAAGTGAATCTCACATAATCAAAATATCTAATCTATAACCTACAATCACATGCCTCAAGATAAATACCTACCTCATATATACCAAGAAGCTCCCACTACAAAAGATAATGTCAAATATGTAACCAATTCACTCACAACATCCCAGAGAAGTGAATCCATGTAGTATCAAGGACATCCACAATACATAAACTAATAACATGCAAGAACACATCTCATGACAAGTCTCCAACACTCTCCAAAGTTCTCCACAACCAACAAAGGGAAAGAAATAAAGAAATAACCATGTCATATCTCACATGACATACATGAACACAAACTAGTGATCACAATCTCCAACCAATCTCAAATTTAATGTAAGCAAAATTGAACATCCAAGAAGATAACCAAGACCAAATAAATACCATGAAAATCATAACTTGTATCATGTCCTTCTACACACACCTCTAAATGTAAATTGTGCAAGTATGATCTCCTCCATATAGCCCCAACGAAGAAGCCAAAATAATACCCACACCATACCATATAACTAATAATGGTGTAAGCTTCTTACAAGAAAATCAAACTCAAACTATTCCTAAACCAAGGAATATTCCCAATATAAAATCATCTCTCAAACTCAACCAACATTTAAAAAAAAAAAACTTATTCACATGGAGATAACCAATGCTAAACCATTTCTCAAATGAACACTCTATAACAACTCATATACTATAGCTTAAGATCCACATTAATGAGAGATAATCATAAACATAATACACTTAAGAGAAACAATGGGATATACCTCTCAAGTTGTAAATTTCCGAGTAGACCAAGAGTGGGAAATGAGAATGTTCATCAAGATATCCAAGTATCCAACCAAAACTCATCTAATAACAATATCCTCTCAAGTCCATATCAAGTAAATGCCCCTTGGACTCCATGCTAAAATCATCAACTATCCAAACACATGCATCTCTAATCCAAAAGAAATAAGCATCACTTCCATCTCTAAGTATCCATGATCACCTATAACCAATCAATCCATGCCAACTCCAAATGCAGTATAGTAATATAACAGAGTATCCAAAAAATTATCAATTTACTCAATACCAAGAAACTAAACCAAGATCAATATCAAAGTTCCAACCATGGCCTTAGGAACATAAACATGAAAACATGATCTTACCATCTCAACCAAAGAGATAGCATGCTCCATATGAACATATCATAACATGTCAAAGCTCTAAATGTATATCAAGAGTATATGATGACACAATAATGAAACCATCATAATACCAAGGATAACTTGTCAAATTAAAGCATAAACCACATCTTTACCAAGAACCCCATGACCCCTTAAGATCAAACCATCCCAGGTATCATGAATATCCATCTCTACACACCACAAAGATAACCAAGAACCCCATGAGTCCTCAAGGTCCAACCATGTTTACACACCATGAAGATAACAAGTGCATAATGCAAATTTCAAAGACGCTTTTGCAGCAACAAGATCTAAGATAAACCTCCAACATTTGCAAACATCAATAAATATATCAATGCCAAAAACTCCCACTCAACCATGGTACTGAGTCACCCATAGCATCATAAAATCCATCTCCTATATGAAGATCCCCCAAGTGTACACTCATACAACCAAAGTGTTAGTACCAAGTAAAAACCAAGATCTCCAAACCCAAAAAGATACAAACCAAACCAAGAACTAATCTTGCACTGTCACCTCATTACTGTCACAAACTCCCACTAAAATGTGTATCCAATATATCTATGACATCATGATGAAAACCATCCTCTAACAATGAGAATCAACCAATGCATCAAACCATCAAAGAACTCAAAGTGTTGAGCTTCTGAAAAGAAATTGAATAACTATGATCCTTAACCAAGAAGATATACCACCATAACCAAATCAAGAATCCAAACTAATTAACATCAAGCATGTACTTATATATCCAATTATGTCATGCTCAAATCTATGGAACCATGATCACATCCATGAACCAATAAACTAACTCTCAATGTGTCCAACCTATCAACATAAAATAGTCAACCACAATCCTCCACCATGATTATACCTGGTAACAAAATCTCATCCCCTCTACATGAAGACAAACTAACAAATTATGTGACTAAGGGCATAAACAACCCAAATCCAAGCCACCAATCTAAATATGCATCAATAATGAAAGATAAATGGGCAAAGACAACCCATATTCAAGCCATGAATGCAACCTGTAAGTATAAACCACTTACAACACCGCACAACTTGCAGACCCAACAAGTCATCATACATATCCAAACCAAACATTGATAATCATATTATCATAAGACCAATCTAAAATATAAACTGAGTGTACAATGACATCAAATCCAAATCTCCAAAATATACAATGTCATAAACTCAAAATTTTACCACTGTTAACATATATCATAAATTGTTCAAATTAATATATTACATAATAAACCATGTCAAACCTACACCAAATTTGAATCAATGTGTACAACTATCCAAGAGCTTTCCATTAACTACTCGAAGTCCAAAATTTGACTTTGTATGCTTAAGTTATGCACAAATTTGTGTTCAATTTTTTTAAAAAATCTAACATTTGGGCTCTTAAAACCTGACAAAATGTCAAAATCATAAACTCAAACCTTCACCAAGTTGTAGTTTTCTGAGTTATCTTTCCAACGACTATAAGAAGTCCAAAATCTAATATCCTGTGAGAAATTTATGGTCACTATACGAATGTAGTATTTTTACCATTTTCATTGCGATTCTTTTTTATATTTTTGGTGATGAAAATTCTGATGAGATTAAATTTGATGATCATCACGTGGTGAAACTAAAAACCTTAGCATTTTTCTATCAACATGGCAAAACTAGTGCATATTATATGACAAAATTTATGGAAAAGCCAACCTGGACCCAATGGTGAGGTTTTTTTTTGCTTAGGACGTCATTTTTGCAAGGTCCCTCCTAAAATCCTCATTTAAATACAACATCCAAAAAACTCTTTTGACCAACAATTTTACATGCCCAAAACCTGCCAACATCCCATCGTTACAACAAACCCAAAATCTAGAGATCTACAATAAACAACCTACAAAATTTGTATATCTTGCCCTTTATTTTATCCTCTCATGCATTCCCATAGATTCAATTTAGGGTTACAACAACAAAATCATAGCTCTAATAACACTTATAAGGAAACTTGTAACAAAAAATATAACTGTTTTCACATAACCCATAATAGATTTGAAATAAATATGCAATTCGAATCCACATGCAAGAGAATAAACAACATACCCACACATATGTGACACAAGATACACCTTGCAAAACCCTCATCGAGAGAAAAAAACCCACCCTCCAAAAGCATCCATCACCATATATTATTCAACAAAAACACCATTGCAATACAACCATGGAATCCTTCAACGCTAGACCCACAACCAAGATATCTATGTGAACAAGCATGAATCCACACATCCCATGTCATGCTTCCAACCTTTACAAATGCTCCCTTGGCTAACCTGTCAAGCCTTGTATTGCTTGACTTTCCTTTTTTCCTTTTGCTTTGATCTACAATAACTACCCTTGTGGTTGCTTATATAGTAGCAAGTTCCACAAAACCACCAAGTGGTATTACATACACTATGTACTAAAACTATGCACTACCTAACCCATTGATCTCACACTTAATATTGGATATTTAATTATTATTTTCAATATTAAATAATTACATCAAGTATTATCACAATGTGTCAATACAACACATCAAGTATATCCCATGGGAATATTTGCTCGTAGGTACAACATTACATAATAAAATAAAACTTTACAATATAAAAATATTATGCAATGTGTGCAACACCCATAATATCAACACTGATATGCATATATTGGATATTATATTGAATAATTTAAATATCTTTGTAATAGTGGTCAACTGAAATTTTTGTCTACTAGAAGAGGTATCCACCTAAACGAATGACCTAGAAGCCCTAAAGACTATAAAGGGCTGAAAAAATCAAATGTTGTTGAATGCATATTCAGGGGAAGAGTTAGAAAATATTGATGATTGGATCGACAATTTTCAATTAGGAAATAAGGTTATGATGGTTCTCTATGGAGGCATCTAAGACACACTAGCTAGGGCTCAAGCTCATATTTTGGAGGTTGATAAATTGTATAGCGTGACTAGTTTGGATATTTTCCAAGATGACTCCAAGATGCAATTATGCTCAACGGAGATAGTTGAACAACATTTTTTAGCATCATTTGAAGCAATGTCCTCCAAGGATGATGTGCAAAGAAAATTCAAAATTGAGGACATATTGAAGGAACAAATTTCTAAGATGGATGGCTTTGTAGAAGTAAGAAAAGAGGTTCATGATTATCACAAAGAGGAATGAAGAAATATAAGGTCCTTGACTTACCATAACCTCAAGAAATTGCCTCCATCATCCAAAAGTTCAAAGATGTGCATCCAAACATTATTTTAGTAGAAGTTCTAGAGGATCGAGATGCTAGAAACTAAAGTTTTGGGAGTAAAAATCCTACCAGTTTTGATCTTGTGACATCCTAAGGTGCACAAGTGTGCTATTTTGCAAGGTGTCCAAGTACGCTAAAAGTTTTGGATTGGTTATAGTGGCACCGACAATTAACTACCAATTTTATTTTTTAGTGTTTCATGCATTGAAAATACATTTTGGGTGCAATATAATTGGTAGAGACTTTCAATGAAGCTCAAGCTCACATCTAAAGAAGTGCCAAAGACTCCCAGATCATCCCAAGTCTTCTCTCTTCTTATATTTTTCTTCTTTAGGAGTTTTTGAGTCATGTAAAGGTCCCTGCACCATGTAATTGATAAAGTAAAGAGTACAGGCCTACTTAGCACCTAGTTAGGAGTCTTTTTGTACATAATTTGCTTAAAATTTGTGATTTTAGCATACTTTGTGCAAGGAAAAAGCCATAGATCAAAAAGCTACATTAAGGATGGGGTTTCCTATAAATACAAATATGTAATATGTATTCAAGGCCGATATTTTGATGAAATAAAGTATGCTATTGGTGCTCTTAGTCTACATGTAGTATTTCTTGTTGGAACGTGTGTTTCCTTTGTGAATTTATGTTCATGAATAGTGATGGAGCCAATGGTTTTACTATGTTTTGATGTTTGTGCAATATTTTAGTTATGGTGTTTGTCATTTTCTAATAAATTTGTCTATTGGGACAAATTGGAGAAAGGATCACCTTCCAGTTCTTGCATAGAAATTTGTCTCCTATGTGTGCACTTTCCATGGCTATACGATTTGATGAATTATGAAACATCTTTAATTTTTCATTAATTCTATTTGATGATTGCATCAATGGAGTTAAGGACATGTTTCTCCCAATTTCATTGGTTTAATCTTCATCTCTTTCAAAAATTTAATTTGTAGACGTGTTGTGGCTATGACTTATGTTCATTAGGAATTTCATTTTTTAGAAATTTCCTTTAATTTTTTTTTACCCTAACATTTTTATTTTCTTTGAACACATGGTTAAAATAGGATTCCATATAGTTGCATTATTAGAACTTGCATTCATCATTAATAATAGAAAAAACAAAAAATACATTATTTTGTGGTTGCATTTCTTCAGAGTTTTTTAGAACTCATAGATACCTGTAAAGGCCTCTTTGTGAACATTCACATTTATCTTCAATTGAGCTATCCAGTAGGTTGAAAAACAACCATCGAGAACCTTGGAGTTGGTTAATTTGATCATATTTTTAAGAGATAAATTTTTAACGATTTCTTGTCATTTTTGCTATGTAAAATGTCTTCTCAATCAACTTGAGATATCATAAATTCATTGATCAATTCAACCTCTATGATGTACATGATATTTATTTGTCATAAACACAAACATATATGTGTTGATTGTTGCCCCACTTTTTGTTTTCTAGCTAGTTGGAAAGAGGGAGTTTTTTGTAGTAGGCAAAGTGAGTCTGGTCCTCAATTGTGTTTGAGTCTAGATCTAAGTCCCTAAGGTTAGGTGATCTCTATCATATTTTCCCATTTTACCTTCTCTTTTCCTCTTGCCGAATGGGTGTTTGTTTTACCTTGTGATTGGCCAAGAAAGTTAGTACCTAGTCTAATAGAGATAGAATTTTCTCATTGATGATTAATCATGTTCCATATTCACTCACGATGTACCTCCTTGATAAGCAAGTGTTCGAAAAAATTTGAAAATCATCTTCTCCTTGGCAGGTTTCTAATCCATGAAGCTAATTTCCCGTAATAACCACTTGAAGATGCATATGGATTAAAAACATGCAAAATGTGAAGGATTCTACAATAAATTAATTATGTTTGTATCTAAGTTAAGATCCCCAAGAATTTTTCATATTCATTGTTACTCAAATATTTAAACCCTAGCAAAAAACTTGAAGTTGTCTTCTCCTTAGCAGGTTTTCAACCCATGAAGACAATTTTCTACAAAATGACTTGAGGTGAAAAACAAGATGTTTAATGACTCTCAAATAGGTCCTCACACCTTAGCCAAGAATTCTTAGCTTCCAAAAATTCAATTGTCAAATATTCGATCTAAAAGGAAGTAGTGGCGAAAAAAAGGAAACTATCTTCTCCTCGGTGGGTTTCCAACCCATGAAGATAGTTTTTTGATTTTTTAAGAAAATCAAGTCAATGATTAAGTTTGACCACTGTACTAAACTTAGAGTATGTTCAAATGATATTGGAATGGATTGAATCATTAAGGAAGAATAAATATAGCAAGAATCTCATTTAGTGGATTTTCCTCAATGGGGTACCCTAATGGTAACTTTTTGAAACTTAAAAGAAAATGGAAAAGTAAGTAGTGGGCATATAGAAAGTTACTATTGAGTTCAATGAAATAATGAAAAGACTCCTAGATGTCCGTTGGGGTCTTGCATTTGCTATCCAATGGGTATTTCCTTAAAATTTCATCTGTTTGGTGTGAGTTCTGAAGATCAACAGATAAATTGAAGCTCTCATATAAAGATGCACAAGCAGTTGAATAAGTTACCACTTTTTATTTGATTTTTCATTCTATCAATACACATAGCTTTTGAAAAACCTATGATTGTTTCATTCATTTTCTCATTCACTTTCTCTATTCAAAAATCTTGTTCACGAACTCATGGCAACCAAGTTCATGGGTTTTGATGGGTAAACTGGGATCAAGTCCCAATTGCATAATTTCACGAATGCTTCTCTTTGCTTCTTTGACATGACAGACATCCAAAAAGGGGTGAGATATAAAAAAATTCATCCCATTATCGCGAAGCTCTGAGGATGCGGTTTAGTCAAGGCTGCTAGTTTTCTAGTTGTAATCTAAGCCCCTGAGTTGATTTATGAATGCATTCATCACTATAACTCAGAAACTAGGAAAATTGTGCTACCTATTGATATGGCACTAATCTCAATTGATAGGAAAATAATGGTGAACTTCATTCATGTACCAAAGCAGTAGGGGTTCTCTAATTTAGACTATGGTGGAGTCATCTCAAAATTCTCAGCAAAGAAGACAATCTGGAGGAAAGAAATCATGAGGACATGGTTCTAGAAACCACAAAGTGATAAGAGTAAAGTTCCCAAAACCTTGTTTGTGACCAACCTTAAGCCAAAAATCATTGATATTTTGGTTCTCTTGCATAGGTTGAAAGGTGAGGTAGAAGCTTTAAATTTCATTGGGTGGTATTTCTTTTTAGTTCAAGTAATTTGCCTGGATACCCAATACATTACTTGGGTGCAAGAGGGAAGCAAAATTTTGTCCAATGCTCTCTAGGCAGCCAAGTTCTATAATACATTCAACATGTCTTCCTTCTTGATTTACATGTTTTCCTCATTGTAATTATGGCCCGGCCTCCTAAGATTAGATAATTTCCCTAATGATGTTAAATCTTATGAGTTTTATCCAAGTCTACAATTACAAAATAGTTATGCGGATTATTTTGAGGTGAATGATGTGTTTACCATGAGGATATGTAGGGACCTATAGGGATGCCCAGAAAGGAGATTCAGCCTAGAAGCCATGGCCACCATTAGTCAATTTGGATGTCACTTATTTTAGTTCTCATCATTTTGTTATTTGTGTCTTACAACATTTGACATATTTCCCTTAATACTCCCAAGGTATCCAAGTGACATGATCATGTTGATCAAGATCATACGACAAGCCCTAAAAGTGAATATACCAAGTGGGTGCTTGAAGAAGTAAGGATACAAATTCCCCATGAAATTTGGAGTCTTCAACTACAACACCCAGTCCGATGCCAAAAAATAATGAAAGTGTTCGAGAAGAAAGGTGAGTTGGACATGTATGAAGTCCTAAGGCCTATGTTCAACCCAAATGGGTATGCCAAAGATGTCTTGTAGATAGGGAGCATGATAAATCACATCACTACCATTGAGGACTATTGGGCTGATTATAAAGATGATTTCAAGAGCCATGATTGAGCCTTTGCTATATTGGTAGTCGACCAAGTGAAGATGTATAAGATTAACATTAATGTAGAAGGAGTTGAAGATGATGGTCAACATATGTATAACAATACTTACTTGATGAAGCTAAGGAGCACTCCCATAAGTTTGGAAGATGTTGTGGAAGACCTAGATTTGATGATGGCTGGAATTTACAAAAGAACTAGAAAATGGGTTGAGTGGACCATGGCACGAAAAAGCAGGAGCAAAGGCACGCTCGCCCAATCATCCTCGAATGTAGTGATAGCCTAATCTTCTCAAAGTGATGCCTTAGGCACAATCTTGCCCATCACTCAAGGGCCTACTCAACTAGTCATGGAGGTGACCAACCTCCTAACAAGAATATCCCTCTTGATAAAACTTGTCAGGATAGTTCAATACTAGTGATCGAAACTAAAATGGAGGTTGAGAAGAGGAAGGCAGAAGAATTGAAGGATAGTGTAGTCACTATGGCTCTCACCCCACAATAGTCTGATTCCATCTATAAATGTTGCATTACTCCTACTAAGTAGCCCCCAAATACAAGTGGTGGATCTTGGAGATGGTGGAAGTAGCTAGAGCAAATCTACTGAGTGTCATGAAGCTCCAAAGAAAACTAAAAAATAGAGAAGGGTCCCAAAACTTCAAAACTTATTTCTCATGCTCCAAAGAATCCTTTCTCTTTAGCTACAAATACATTAACTCTAGTTAGGAGGAAAATATTTAGTGTAGATATGCTCAGGACTGCATCTAAGCTGATAGGCACTGAGTCATGGCTTGAGGATACCTTGGACAAAAAAAGGAAGAGGAAAGAAGAGGGAGCCCCCAACAAAGAAACTTTATCACTAGCTATCCATTTTGGATCAACATTGAGTAAAGTTAAGAAGCAGAAGACCATATCAATTCTTAGATAAGATCTTGATACAAGACACTTAACTATGGAGATCGCTAAGCACACCAAGGAAGGAAGAATTGAAGACCTAAATATAGAGGAATTTGCATTGCAATCTATAGACCTCAAAGAAGTTAGACATGAGACCAAAGTGGGCTATGGAAATCAAAAAATGATGTGATAGAAGGACAACTTGAAAGTCTCAAACTAGCTAAAGTCAGAATGAAGGTGAAAATTCATGAGCTTAATTGCTTCATCAGGAAACTAGTTACTCCACTGGAAAGCATTTCAAGAGTGTCAACCACCAGCGATCTTATAGCTATAGACATTCAAGCTATTATATCCCAACCACAAGAAGACAAGCACTTTGGGAAAATTGGTAGGGAGTAGAGAAAAAAACTCTAACCTGAGGGACTTGCAATCATAGAGAATCTTGATAATGCAATACTGAGGCTGAAAATAGAGAAAGATAACATCTCGGCTAACCAGGCTACCCTGTCAGTAAAAAAGGCCAAGAGTGAGGATTGCATTTCCTTATTAAAAATGGTCATCCAAATGAAGGCTAAGGAAGTAGTAGAGGCAAATATTATGCCTAAGGGAGATGAGCCCTTATTTGAATGGCTACAGAGTATGCAATTTAAATCTGAAATGATTTTAGTGGTAGAAGAAGGATTAAAGGAAACAGAGATCAAAGTCCTAGAGGAATAAGACAAAAACTATGAATTGCTAAAGGGCCTACATATTGACTCCCAAACTAGTGGACAAGGGAAGGGAATAGTTAGAGTTATTGTCATGCAAAAGAATCTCTCCAGTTAGTTAGACAATCTAACAGAGAATTCTTCTGATCATCAGAATAGAGTGTCAAATCTCCAACGACTCAATAGGTGTGTACACTTGGCTATAGAGGAAATGCAAGAAAGGTTGAACTCTATCAAAGGCCTAGCCTGAGAGAACCCCAAGTGGCTCTTGAGATACACTAACATTTATGTTCACTGATACAAAGATCTTATCCCTATGATTGTCACCACCAAGGCCTATAGGGCAAAGTCAAAAAAGGGAAAGAAGGAAAAATGACATATCTCTTGCCCTTTCATATTTTGATGAGCATTTGTAACCAATAACTAGCTCCTTGACATTTGTCATTTTGAAGAGATGAACCAATTAAGTTCCTTTTTGTAATGATAATCTTGAAATCCTATATATACCCAATTTAAAGATTAATGAAGGATTGACTAAATTTTGGTGTGAAATACATCATGTTGTAGAGACAAGTTGAATGTGTTTTATATCAATTATTTACTTTTCCATTATTTGTGATAGCTTAGAATATCTCTTTTAGTTGAATTAAGTTAAGGAATAAATAGAGTTTTGTTGCCTTATTAATACAACAAGTTGAAGATAATAGTAGTGTTATTGAAGGTTAAAAGGGATTCTATCTTGCATAATTCTTTAAGTTAGTCCATTGCATGTTAGATTCAAAAGCATTTTGTTAAATAGGTAATTCATAGATGGAATTCATTATTGTATCATCAAATTTTGTGGGTTTTTAAGATGTATGAGTTCACATATTTGATTAGCATTAACACCTAAATCTTTGCCTAAGTTCTTGTTTAGGCCTAGGTTGGTTTACCTCTTCTATTCTTGGGTCAAGAACATACCCCCTTTTTAGCATTATGAACCAAGATAAGGAGTACTCCCATAAGTTTGGAACCATATGAAGATGCTATGGAAGACCTAGATTTGATGATGGTTAGAATTTACAAAAGAACTAGAAAATAGGTCGAGTGGACTACGACAGGATGAAGTAGAAGCAAAGGCATGCCCACCCAATCATCCCCAAATGTAGCGACAACCTTATTTTTCCAAAATGGTGCCTCAAGCACAATCTTGCCCATCACTCAAGGGAATGCTCAACTAGCCAGTGGAAGTGACCAACCTCTTGACAAGAATATCCCTCTTGATAAAACTTGTCAGGATGGTTTAGTATCAGTGATCAGAACTGAAACAGAGGTCAAGAAGAAGAAGATGGAATAAATTAAGGATAGTGGAGTCATGGTGGCTTTCTCATCCCACAACAGTCTAATTCCATCTATAAATGTTGCATTACTCTTATCAAGTAGCCCCAAAATACAAGTGGTGGACCTTGGAGATGGTGGAAATAGTGAGAGTGAATCTATTGAGTCCAATGAAGTTACAAAGAAAACTACAGAAACAAAGAAGGTTCCTAAAACTTTAAAACTTATTTTCTAGGGTCCAAAGAATCCTTTCTCTTCAGCTACAAAGACATTAACTTCACTCAAGAGGAAAATGTTTAGTGTAGATAATAGAACTACATCTAAGGTGATAGGCACTATGTCATGGCTCAAGGATACCTTGGACAGAAAAAGGAAGAGGAAAGAAGAGGGAGCCCCCAACAAAGAAACTTTATCTCTAGCTATCCATTTTGGGTCGGCATTGAGTAAAGTTAAGAAGAAAAATACATTGTCAATTCTTGGATAAGACCCTAATACTGAACACTTAACTATGGAGATTTCTAAGCCCACCAAGGAATGAATAATTGGAGACCTAAATATAGAGGACTTCACATTGCAATCTATAGACCTTAGAGAAGTTAGACATGACACCAAAGTGGGCCTATGAAAATCAAAAAATAATGTGATAGAAGGACAACTCAAAAGTCTTAAACTAGCTAAAGTTAGAGTGAAGGCAAAAATTCATGAGCTTAATTACTTCATCAAGCAACTAGTTACTCTATTGGAAATCATTTCACGAGTGTCAACCATCAATGATCCTATAGGCATAGACATTCAGGCTATCCTCTCCCAGCTACAAGAAGATAAGAACTTCAAGCAAATTGGTAGGGAGTGGAGCAAAAAACTCAAACTTGAGGGACTTGTAATCATAGAGAAACTCAGTAATGCAATATTGAGGTTCAAAATAGAGAAAAAAACATCTTGGCTAACTGGGCTACCTTGTCAGCAGAAAAGGCCAAGAGTGAGAATTGCATTTCCTTATTAAAAATGGTCATCCAAATGAAGTTTAAGGAAGAAATAGAGGAAAAGATTCTTCCTAAGGGAGATGAGTCCTTATTTGAATGGCTATAGACTATGCAATTCAAATCTAAAATGATTCTAGTGGTAGAAGAAGGATTAATGGAAACAAAGATCAAAGTCAAAGAGGAATAGGATAGAAACTACGAATTGCTAAAGGGCCTGCACATTAACTCCCAAACTAGTGCACAAAGGAAGAGAATCATTAGAGTTGCTATCATAAAAAATAATTTCTCTATTTAGTTAGACAATCTAACAGAGAAGTCTTCTGATCATCAGAACAGAGTGTCAGATCTCCAATGGCTCAGTAGGTGTGTACACATGGCTACGAAGGAAATACAAGAAAGGTTGAATTATATCAAAGACCTAGCTTGAGAGAACTTCAAGTAGCTCTTGAGATACACTAACCTTCATGTTCATTGACATGAAGATCTTATCCCTATCATTGTTGTCACCAAGGCCTATAGGGAAAAATCAGAAAAGGGAAAGAAGGCGAAATGACATATCTCCTGCCCTTTCATATTTTGATGGTCATTTGTAACTGATAACTAGCTCCTTTCCATTTTCCATTTTGAAGTAATGAACTGATTAAGTTCCTTTTTTAATTATCATCTTAGAACCATATATGTAGCTAATAGAAAGATTAATGAAGGGTTGGCTAAATTTTGGTGTGAAATACTTCATGTTGTAGAGACAAGTTGAATGTGTTTTATATCAATTATTTATTGTTCCATTATTTGTGATAGCTTAGAATATATCTTTCAGTTTAATTGAGTTAAGGAATAAATAGAGTTTTGTTATTGAAGCTTAAAAGAGATTTTTTCTTGCATAATTCTTTAAGTTAGTCCATTGCATGTTAGATTCAGAAGCATTTTGTTAAATAGGTAATTCATAGATGGAATTCATTACTATATCGTCAAATTCTATGGGTTCATAAGATGTATGAGTTTACAGATTTGATTAGCATTAACACATAAATCTTTGCCTAAATTAGTTTGGTTTACCTCTTCTATTCTCAGGTCAAGAACATACCCCCTTTTTAGGATTAGGAACAAATAGATTCATTGCAAATCATAACCATAAGGGAGTTGTACAGGTATATATACAAAGGAAAATATGTTGTTTAGCTATGATTTCCCAACTGTTGTAATCAACCATTGTCCAGAAGTTTTGGGCATTCAAAGAGTTAATAAAAGTGAACAATTTGTTTACCAACATTGACATCAATGAAAAAATTGTCATCAGTCAAACACATTAACATCATTCCCAAGTGAAAATAATCTCTCCCTTTGGCATTGATGGGAACATATGATGAAAAACCATGAATGCCAACTATTAGACTTATGTATTGACACTTTAATACAATTTTGAAAATCCTCAACATATGAAACATATCAATGATTTGATATGTCTATTCATTTTATATTCTACACCATAGATATATATTCTTCTCCATGCATATATGAGTTTTTCATGTGCTAGTCTGCCCCATTGACATTGATGACTAAGGTGTCAATATGCCAATCTAAGTATCTAATGTGCTCTAATTATTGTACCTATATTGGATTAACTTGATCCATACCAAGTGTCAACATAGACTATTATGTGAAAACATTAATTATGAGTTCTTAAATAACTTTTCCCATACAAACCCCTTCCACATAGGAGTAGTATCAAGCATCTAGTCTAGATGTGTGAATAGTGCTTTGATTATAATAGATTGATGCAATCTTGCATTAATTACTCTAAATAAGGTGTGGACATTACCTCAAGTATACCTCTAAGGTACTCAAATTTATTCTTTGATAATGGTTTAGTAACGATATCTATTATTTTTTCTTT
The DNA here is from genome assembly GCA_028749045.1 of Cupressus sempervirens. Lineage (NCBI taxonomy): Eukaryota > Viridiplantae > Streptophyta > Pinopsida > Cupressales > Cupressaceae > Cupressus > Cupressus sempervirens. The sequence continues at coordinate 531,278,588 of CM053790.1, forward strand.
TGTGCTAAAATATTCAAATCTAGTTTCCTTTTATGTTATCTTGTCTCTTCGAAAATGATACTTTATAGCAATGTGTTTTTTCTGTGCGTGTAAAATTGGATTCTTTGACATGCTTACTATACTTGTGTTATCAAAATGAATAATAAAAAGTTCTAAAAAAATAATACCTATATCCTTTAGCATTTGCTTCATCCATTTGATTTGATTAAAATTATTTGTTTCTTCTATATACTCTACTTTTGTTAGAGATTGTAAAATGCAATCTTATTTCTTAGCCAAAAAACAAATCTTCCTCCTAGAAAGAATACAAAACCACTATTATTCTTCCTATCATCGACATACCTACCCAATCAACATCAATATATGCACATACAGTAAAATAATGTGATGTATCCTACCATAACCCATAATCTGATGTTCACTTCAAATATCTGAATATCCTATTCACTATTTCTAAATATGTCTCTTTCAGGTCTACTTTAAATCTTGCAATAATTCCAATCACATCAGCTATGTATGGCCTTGTGTGAGTTAGATATTGTAATCCTTCTATCATCAATTTGTACCTTGTTTTCATTGCAATAGGAGACTCATGTTCCAACTAGCTTATAGTTCTTCAATCTAAATCTTGTTAATAGATCCTTAAAATACTTGGTTTTTGATATGAAAATACACCCCTTCTATGAGTTATTTAAAATCCCAAGAAATATTTCATTTCACCAATCATAGACATTTCAAAATCATTCTTCATCTCTTCAAGAAAATTTCTCAATAGCCTCATCATTTCCTCCAAAGATGATATCATCAACAAATACAACAATTATTAATAATCTATTTAAACTTTTCCTTAAGTACATGTTACTATTTGTACTACCATTCCTAAATCCCAAACTAAATAATTTTTTTCTGACCTCACATACCTTGCTCTAGGTGTCTATTTCAATCCATATAATTCCTTCTTCAATCTACAAACCATTTCTTTGTCTCTAGTGAGTGGAAAACCATCAAATTGTTCAATGTACACTTTGTCCTCAAGTTTTCCATTAAAAAATGTTGACATAACATCCATTTTATATACCTTGAAGTTTTTGTTTGATGCATATGATTAAAACATTCTTACTACTAATCTTGCAATATGGGAAAATATTTCTTCAAAATAAATTCCTTCTTGTAGTGAGTATCCTTTGCGTAAAAATATGTTTTCTCTTCTACTTCACCTTTCTCATTCATCTTGTTCCTAAACACCCATTTTGTACAAACAATATTCTTGTCTTAGGCTAGGGACTAATTCCCAATTCTTGTTCTTCTTTATTTGATCAAGCTCTTTCATCATAGATTTTGTCGAGTACTCATCTTTGCATGCTTCATCTATAGTCTTTGGTTCAAGCTATCATATCAAACAAATTTCTTCTCTTATCTTGTTTCTTGTCAATACTCCTATGTTTAATTTGCCAAATAGTTTTTCCTCAGGGTGATTTCTTGTAAAATACTTTGGTGTTATTTGATCTTCTCTAGGTTCTTGTCTGGGTTCCTCTCTAGGTTCTTCAATGTGTACCTATATATCATTATCCATCTCAAATAATTATTCGTGTTTTGTATTTTGATTGTTTGAATCATAATCAAGAATTCTTTCATGTGTCTTGAAATTTTCATCCACTTTCACATTTTCACTTTAAACTATTGTTCTCAATCTCTTATTATAAGATCTATATGGTTTTCTCTTTTAAAGAATAACCAAGAAATACACCCTCATCACTTTGACAATAAAAATTTCCAATGTCATCTTCTCTCTTGATATACCATTTGCTTCCAAAGATTCTAAAATATTTCACAGTAGGTGTATGTGCAAACTAAAGTTCATAAGGTGTCTCACCAAATCCTTGTTTGATATGAACTCTATTTATAATACATACTCTGATAGTAAAATATTCTCTCTAGTATATGTGTGCCATATTTCCTTCAAGCATCGTCAATCTAGATGCTTCACCTTTATCTTGCTCCTTGTTTTTGCTATCCCATTTTTTTGTGGTGTTTTAAGAGCTGAGATTTGTCTTTTGATTCCATTATCTTCACAAAAATTATTAAAGTGATTGATGTAAATTATCCTCCTCTATCATATATTAAAAATTTGATTCTCAATCTAGATTAATTCTCAACTTTAGCCTTGAATATATTAATCTTCTCATTTTTCCTTCAAAAAGCTACTCATGTCATTATTGTAATATCATCAATAAAAAGAATGAAATACCCTTTATTGTAGAATTCTCTTGTCTTTATAGGTTCACATAAATCAATATGAACAATCTCCAACTTTTCTAATGTAGTGAGTATCTTTTTTTGGAAATAATTTATTCTTCTATTTAGCCATTGCACTTTCCTTGTATACCATGTTAGAAGGATTCATAATCTTTGGTATATCCCTTACTACATTATTCTTAGTTATCTTCACAATGTTATCAAAATTTATATGACAAAATCTTTTGTGTCATAACCATCATAAATTCTTGCAATCAAACAACTTATTTCGGTAGGATTCAATTGAAAGGCATTACCTCTGGTTCTAGAACCTATTCCGATCCATTTTCCATTTCAGTCCTTGATTATACATGTATTCTCAAAGAATTATAGAAGATAATCCTTATCAACAAGTTTTCCAATAGTCAAAAAATTATGTTTAAACCTATCAACAAAAAAGAAATCATCAATGTTAGTTTTATCATAAAGGGTAATATATCATTTTCCCTTAATAGGATAGTGTTGTCCTTGTTTTGGATCATCTATTTTTTTCCCTCCCTTTATGTCTAAAAGTATGGTAAATTCCAAACTTAGGTTCAAAGTACAAGCCCAAGTCTAAAATCAGAGTTTGGGCCAAGCTCTCATTGGGTTCACTCCCTTTAGTTATGAGGGTTTTCATGATTTCCATGCTTACATTGCATCTCCATCTACATTGTGTAGGAATTGGAAAATAGTAGTACACACATTTGGTGTTGAGCAATAATGTCTTTCATAAGTAGGCAGGTCTTAGAGTCTTTTCCTCATGAGAAGAGTGCCCAATTAAACATAGTACTTTTAATGTATTAAGATTTTGGGTTTCCTCATCCCTACTACTACTCTAGTTAGAAAAGAAGTGCATCAACTACTCCCTTGTATATATAGATTATGTTATCATCATGAGAGGTTGAGTTGGAAAGGTGGGAATATTCCTTTAGGGATTCCACAAATATACTTCTGTGAAGAAGAACTCTCTCCTCTATGTCCCTGCAAAGAAGAAAAGGAAATGAAGTGGAGGACTTGCCAAAAAAACAAAAAATGCCCACTTCAAAGATCAATAGTTCACTTAAAGGGAATTTAGAGCACGTGCCCAAGTTTCCCAATAATAGGAAAAATCATCAACCCATATTATAAAGTTGAGAATCAGGAAACAAGAAAAGCATGGTTCCAAGTTTAAAAAATAAAGTGAATGGAAAATCTAATATTATGAGAGATAAAGTAAAGTTTATAGGTTGTGCTAATGCAATATCTAACCATTAACAACTTGGCATTTAATTCAAATATGATTTTTAACAAAAGGATCATTTCTAATTAAAAGAATCATCTTTCATTCATGTGGTGCAAAAATTTAGGCCTAACAATCACACTAGAAATCCATAAAAATGGATTTGAATGGGATTTTCCATCATAACTCTCAAACATAAATTTTCAATCTTCATAGTAGAGTAGAACCATTGAATTTTGATATAAACCATGGTAATAAAATTCACTGGATATGGCATCTTGAACAAAACCAAATTTGAGTGGAAGAGCTCGAGTGACACTTAAGTTTTATGATCTTGGGGATCTATAGTAAAGGTTAAGGTTTAATCCAATTCATCCTATTACACAAAAATAAATGAGAGTGGTTTGGTAGAATAAATAGGGTTCATTGTGTCCATTAGATCCCCAAAGATAATTTTGGAGTGCATTACTTTCTATGAACATGCCACACAGTAAATCAAGATGCCAAATAATGAGGTGTTGATCATAGTTGATTGGGACACAATGCAAAATTTCTTCCATCTGCCTATCACAATGTAATTTAATAAGATAGATGTATGGAACTTGACATTATAATATAATGAGAAGAAGATGGTGAGAAGAGGTGACCTATTGGTGACATGGTTCCACATGTCAAGAAGTGATCGAAGAAAGCTACCAAAAATGCTTTATGGTGTAGACCTGAAGAAAGAGATTGTCAATATCCTGGTACTATTGCATAGGCTTAAAGGGAATTAATATGCCCTTAAATTTATGAAGAAATTTTTTAATCTAGTGCAAATAGTGTGTGCAAAGGGTAAATAGCTAGATTGGGCCTAGATCTTGACCGAGCAACTATTTGGGTGACTCTAGTAAGAAAATACCCCAAAGGAAAATTTTCATGGAATCCTATTTGATATATGCCTTAGCAATTGTTTGGCTATTACTCAAGATTCCTCACGTAGATGAATATGATGATAATATTCAAGTGTATAATTTCTACCCCTACCTCCAATTGCACAATATCTATGTGGAGTTCATAAAAGTTAATGATGCCTTCACAATGAGGTTATGGAGAGAACTCTAAGGATGCTCAGAGAGGAGATTATCCCCAAAAGATATCTATGGCATGACCTTATTGGGTAGTTATTTCATACAATTCTTATCATTCACATATATCAAAGTAGATAGATTTGATTACTTCTCCTATTAGTTGTTGAGGTACTCAGATGACAAAATCATCCTAATTGAATTTTGTCACTAGGTCTTGGAGGTGAACACCATTTGTGCAGATATGAAAAAGGAAAGTATTCCTTTCCCTATCATAGTTTGGGCTTATTCATCCACTTTTCATTCTAATCCAAATAATATGTTAAAGATGTTTCGTAAAAGGTACAAGTTGGACTCATATAAAGTAATAAGATTGTAGGTAAAACTTGATGATTATATCGAGGACAATATGCAACTAGGTTTGAGCTTTAGGCACATCCCTATATTAGAATATTATTATTTGAATTGTGTAGATGAGTTTTGATTAGGAAAAATTCCACTCGAGGTTAATTGTATAGCAAATTAGAATGTACAAAGTGAATATTGATGTATAGGGCATTGAATATGATGGTTCACATATGCAACCATCTACATATTTGAACCAAATTAAATGTACTCACATTGAATTTTTCCCACCTATAGAGCCCATAATGAAAACTTTGGATGAGTTATTGGTTGAAATTTTTAAGTGAATAGACAAGTGGGTGGAATGGACTAGAGAAAGAAGAAAAAGGACTTGTGGTTTGCTAGTGGCCACTAATCCAACATAAGCCTCCTCCACTATTGCTACTAGTTATGTTGCCCTGACATCTACATATCAAGACCCTTACAAACTATTAGTGGAGGAGACCAACCTCCAAAGAAGAATATACCAATCTAACCTACCTATAGAGGAGGCCTCACCCCAAATATAGGAGCATCCAAGGAAATGAAAATTTATAAAAGAAAAGACAAGGAGAAAGAGATGGAAAGAGGAGAGTATAAGAGGATACATGATCAAACTATATAGGTCAGATGAGAACTAACCCTATGATGGACTTGATAGAGGCCCACAACTGTATGAAATACCCTCAGACCATAGAAATCGAGGTAATGTACTTCACACTATTGCAAACTCTTCCAAAAATATTGTTTTTGCCTTATCCTCTAAGCAAAAAAATACTCCTCATGTAGTGAGGAAGATCTTTGATGCTAACTCTCTTTAGTCCTCCCTCAATATTTTGACTATTGAATCATGGTTAAAGAACACCTTAGAAAGGAAGAGAAAAAGGGTATAAGAGAGTGTTTCCAAGGACCTACTCTCCCAAGTAGAAAAGCTATAGCCACTAGCCAAGAAGGCCAAGAAAGATCATACTCTGGTTGCCTTAGGGAGGGTACCACCATAGTAAATATGGTAATGGAGATAGCTCAAGCCTAGGGTAAGGGAAACATAGTAGAGCTCTCACCAACAGATTTCAATGTTCATACATATGACATGAGACCCCCAAGGCATAAGATCACTATGAAAATGTGAAAATTCACATACCTACAAGTAGAAGAAGAGATAGAAGAGCTAAAGGTGTCAAAGACTTGTCTGAAATAATCCAATTGAGAGTTTTCTAAATACATCTGATAGCTATTGATTCCACTTTCAATTATGGCAAGGGAGTCCTCTACCTCCAAGCCTTTTGACCCATTGGCAGAAGGCAATAAGGCTTTTTTTGCCAGATTAGAAGAGGAAAGGCATTAATGGGAAATTTGAGGGAGGATGGGTTGAAGATATGAAAGTTAGGGGTATGTCTATATTTGAAAATCTCAGTAATCTCTACATGGAAACTTTGAAGCTGGGAGAGGCTGTGTTCACTAACCTTGAAGCATTGAAAAAAGATATCAGTAAATATAAGAAAAACATTGTGTTTCTACAAGTGATTATAGATTTGAAGGATGAAAATGCCATTAAATAGGGAATAATGAAGACTAACAATGAGCCCTTAACAAAGTACCTGCATTTGCTTGAGTTTAAGAGAGAAATCATGATCAAAGTCAAAAAAATTGAGGGAAGTATATGTTTTAGTAAAGGAAGAGGACGGAAGTCTATTCAAGTATCTTAAGGACTTGCACATAGAATCACATGAGAAAAAGTGGGGATTTCATTGACATTTAGCATATGAAGACCTCTTTTTAGAACTTTATTGATGAGTCAATGCATCCTACAAACTTCCAAATTTTAGAACTTCACAAACTCACTACTTTAGACAAGATGTTGGAAAAGGCATCGGAGAAGATGCCATCACAGTTTGATAAGGTCATTAAACTGGTAGAAGGTCGTGAGTATTGGATTATCCTCTTTAGAAAGGTGTAGATATCTAGTGCGGATACCTTTTATTTATCTTGGAAGCCATTAAGAGTTATAAGAAAAATCAAGAAAATGCCAATAAGGCTAGTGGCAGGAATGTTAATGCTTCATCCCTTTAGTTCCTTTGCTATTATTGCTCTATTGTAAAGTAAAAAGTTTCCCTCTTCTTTCAATATGCTTTTTTTCCTCAAAGAATTGTAATTTTTGTAATTACCGAAACACAAATGTCCTATATGTACTATTTTGGAAGTCAATAGAAAGGATCCAAAAAAATTGGTGTGCATTATCCTCCTATTGTTGGGACAATTGAGTGAGTCTAAAGAATCTTGTCAAGATTCATTATTCATTTGTTATTTTTATTTTATCTTTATGTGTTTAATGATATGTTTATGACACTAGATGGTTGTTAAATTTTAGTAGAGGAAAATCTTTCTAAAATTTAATGACCAATGGATAATATGATATTACTGCAGTTTTATTATATTTTCTTTCATTATTTGTTTACATTATAGAAGTTAGATATGTAGTTGTATGTGAGTGACTTCTATAGGAATATTTATAGATTCATGTAGGAGTAGGAAAGCGGGATATTAAAGCTTATCATATTCGTGTTTATGAGTAGGGTGACATTAGTATTCGACAAATATATTCCTTAGTCATCCATGGTTATGGGAGACTTGATATTCCTCTTCTTCTCTAGAGTTAAGAGCATACCCTTGTTAATTAGGAATTACAAACATATTCATTGCACATTTTCCTTTTACAAGAGAGTTGTACCTTTAAAATTAGGAGGGAAGTCTTAGCAATATACACAGCTTCCCAATTGATGGGAATTTTTGTTTTCCACTATTTGGGCTTAAAGAGTAAAATCAAGAAAAGCTATAAGGAGAAAAATGTGTTAACCAATAGACATCTAGCATTATTAACAACTCTAATTAATCCACCTCAATGGCTTCCTCCATTCTACCTTTCTAAAGATCTCAAACATTTTTGCTCCCTTCCCCACCACATCCTATGGGGTATCTGGAAAGAACATAATAACTAGATTTTTAGAGATGATTCTTCTTCTCCTAAAGGAGATTTCTTCAAATTTGAGAAGGGTAGTTTGGAAAATGTTAATTGTTCTTCTTCTAGTTGTTTCAGTTTGGACATGATGAACAACTTAGGGAAAAATCCTCATAATCTTGATGATAGTAGGATAAGGGAAATCAAATGGATTTTTCCAATAATTGAATGGTTTAAAGGTAATTTGGATGGGGCAGCTAAGCAAAATCCTAGGTTGGTTGGGTGTGGGGGAGTGTTAAGAAACCATTTTGGCAATGCCTTGCTATAGTGGCACTCCCCTTGGGAAAGTAGAGTAATCACTATATAGAGGTTATGGTGGTTCTTCATGCTATTAGAATGGCCAAGGAAATGGGTATCTCTATTTTTTGGCTAGAGGGAAATTGTAATAATATTGTAAATTGTCTAAAGGGGTTGTCCAAACCCTCTTGGACTATTGATAACAAAATTCAAGAAGCTAGTAGCATCCTTAGAACCATGGATAATTGTTTTTTATCCCATGCATTTTGATCCGAATATGGTTGTTGACTCTCTTGCGAATGTGGCAATTTAGCTTAATCTAAAGATGAGTTGGCAAGGTGAAGTATCTCTCCCTTCAAAGGTTATTTCATGTATTAATTATGGAATAATAAAGAAAAAGAAGATTTAATTCAATATGATCTCAATGGTATACTGAGGTAATGTATTTATCAACACATTTTATGGGTGAGTTTGATCAGTGTTTTATTAAATTCCTATGATATCAACTTCCCTCTCTATGTTTTCTTCTCTCATGCCTACTATTATGGTGGTCATTCAACATTTAAGGATTTCTTGGGGATGTTTGGTAAAAGGAGATGCAAGGGGTCAAAAATTTGTGTAAAATGGAGGAAGAGAATGAAGGTATGGGATATTTTGAAAGATGGACAATTGACGCATTTCATGGAGTGTCTTAATGGGGGAAGGTCACCAAGTTATTCCATTAGAACTGGGATGGAGGGACTATTGTGTACCAAGGGAGGATAATCACTATCATGGAGGACTTGATTTCTAAGGTCACATGAATCTTCATCATTGGGAAATTTTTTTACAAAGACATGAAGAAATCTCAAGTTGCAGTGGAGTATTTTCTGAAGGATGAGGAGGTGTGTGAGGCCTTGGTCAAGGGTGGTAAGACATATTATTCCCTTGGCTCTGTTAAGAAATTATGAACGTTTATTCAAAGGAAATTATGTATTATATTTCATTGGATGGGATATTTTCTCACATTTTTACTCATCACTTTGTCTTGTTGAACCACATCAGACATAATATTAAGATTTGCATACCCCGTTATTTGTTTACCTCCTCAAATGCCAGTATCAATGGGATTCATTCTCAAAAAGTCACTAACCCTCCCTTGCATGATGGTCTTATGGTGCTTATCTATGAGCATATTAAGGTACACTCTATAGGGATCCTTATTAATGAAAAGGGTGATCATGGGGCTGAGTTAGATGATATTGAGTCCTATAATGAATTTTGAGAGATTGAGGATAGCGATGACCTATGCTATAAGAGTTGAGGTGACTTCCACCAAGAGAAAAGGGAAGGGATATACTTCCAAGAAACTCCTTAAAATGGGGAAAGCCAAAGGTAAAAATTTAAAAAATACTAAGATGGCTATTTCTTTAGATGATAATTATGATGAGAAGGAGGAGGGTATGGAAACTAATAGAGATGAGCCTGAGAGTCAAAGGAAAAAAAACAAAGTTTTTCCTCCCCCATTTTGAAGAGTAAACAATAGAAGAAGTCTCTTCCTCATACTACTTGTGATTATGGAAAGACAAGTGCAAAAAAGTATCCACCAAAGGTCTCTCATGCTCATGTTATGGACATTCCCACCTAATCTTCTAAAAGGGAGGCTCCCCATCAAAGGGGTAATACTTCTTGGAAAGAGGTTGATTTGAGTAAATTCAAGCTAGGTTTTTCCAGGCCAAAGATGAATCTAGTTTTTAAGGTAGAGGATATTAATAATGACACCCTCATGCAATTGATTGATCCCTCTATGACTATTTGGAGTGACTCTAGTAGAGAGTCCAAGATGGATGTCCTCCTTGCTACTAGGAATGGTATAGTGGACCATTATAGGTCCATAACATGGATTTTTCATGAGCTTGATAAGGTGAATCTAAGTATGAGAGCTCTTAAGAGTGGTGGAACCCTAGATTTTTGTGAAATCTAGAGTTCCAAGAGGATAATTTCTATATACAACTAAAATAAATCTCCATATTTCAGTATGTCCTACATTAAACCTTATATTCTAGATTCAACATATGGAGCAGAGGGTCGATCTACAGGTAAGTATGTCTTCACAAACATGAGATCATCTCCAAGTATGGATTCTTGAACCTTAATTTATTTAGGCCTCATAATCTTTCAATATGATTTTTTTAAGTTTTGAATTTCTATGACAATATTTACTATTTTATAAAGTTATTCCATGAACATTGTAGTGCCTGCCCTCGTTCACATCTTTTCTGGACATTGTTGTTGTTATTATCAGACTATGATAGACTAGTTTTATGGTTGATGGATTAGTGGTATTGTTTTGACACTATAAGACATTATGTTATGGATTCAATTGGTATATGATGAGATCATTCAGACTTTACATTTCATGCATACATGATGATCATTACATTGTTTTCTATTATTTTTGATGATTAGTTAGATGGTTTATTATCTCATGTGTTTTATTATGGATACTTACCCCATACTTGCATGTGTATGGTGTGTGTGTTTTCTTATTGTATGGCATTTCTAATATGGTTAAGGAAGAGAGTCGTAGTCACCTACTTAGTAGGGATCTACATGATGCACCACTTCCTGCCATTGTCTGTTTAGCTTAGCATTATATATATTGTATGCACATGCATGGTTTTTCTGCAGGTTGCAGGTACCAGGTATCAACTTCCCTGAATTGCCAGGATGAGCGTACCCTATTATACTATCTCAATGATAAGAGAAGGGAGATAAATTCTCAAGTCCAAATCCCAAACCCTTAAGCCAATTGTCCTAGTGAGGTAGGACAAGTATCTGGATATTTTACCCACCGAATGTGTCAGATGACATAATTCATGATTTTTAACCCTTTAGACTGTTTTGTGTGAATTTTCTCTATGATGGGTTTTCATGTTTTATTTTGGAGGTCTATGGTGAATTTTCTATTAATTAAGTCTTAATAAATAGATTTAATTAATAAATTAATTATTTGAGAAAATTAATATAAAATATCATGATCTTTGATATTTTGATTATAATTAATTAAATGAGAATTAATTGAGGAAAAAGGATTAAATAAAAGAAAATTAGAAATTAAAATTAATAATAATTATAAATAATAATAAAGTAATAAATAAATAATAATAATAAAAGTTATAAAAATTAAAATGAAAGTTATAAATATTTAAATAGAAGTTATATAAAAAGGGAATTGGAGTTATAAGCTTGCATGAGAGTTAACACACTTTTCTATTTCTCTTATGTCAACAACACGGAGGTTAGTGCATCAATTAAGCACATGGTGTCTACAACCCTATGGCTCATCTAGAAGGTTGGAAAAGACCCATGCTTGGTTGGTGACACCTTCTAGCTATTTCTAGAAGCATTCTAGATGTTTCCTAAGGGCTCTTTATATTTAGGCATTCCTAGAAGCTTAGATATAGCATTGGAGGATTCGAGAACTCTGAAGAAGGGAGCTTGCTTTGCAGGTTTTCTGAGGAAGAGCGAATTAGCATCAGAATTCGGGTAGATTCTTGTGATTTTACTTATGCTATTTCCACATCTTGCATTCCTTGTCTTCTTCGTGTCTTCCATATGTCTCTTGAGGAATTTCCTATTTTTATTGTATGCATTCTCAATATGGGTAGTTTAATTCATTTGAGAATTTTATATGCATAGATCTGAAAAGAACATGAGGCTAGGGTTTAGATTCATAGTCAAACCCATTAAGATTAATTATTGGAAGAAGTTTGAGATCAAGACTTATAGGAAAAATTATGAGAGCTGAAATTTATATATATTTGTATTTCCAAATTTGAATACATATATGCATATATATATAAATACAATTATATATATATATATATATATGTCTATATGCTATGATATTTGATTTAACTCTGTATACACACACACACACACACACACACACACACACATATATATACATATACTTATATTTATACATATATATATATATTCCATTAAAAAGTCGAATGACACATAATTCGTAGCGAGCAAATGACGCATCACGATTGGAGGGATGCGTTTTAATAAAATGCAATATAATTATAAATTTGAATGGGTGGGGGGACATGTTTTCCCACTCCCACCAGTGGTATTGCTAAAGCAGACTACAGTACTGCAGAGTACCTGCGATCTGCAGTGTACCTGCAACCACAGTGTACCTTGCAATCTGCGGGTCATATATGTGTGTGTGGGTGTGTGCGTGCATGCGTGCGTGCATGTGTGTCGGTGGTTATAAACTCGCTGTGTGTTGTCAAATGTTTATTAATTCAATTTTTATATAATTCATTTATAAGTTAATAATTATATATATATGTATTTATATATATATATATATATATGTATAAATATATATGTATTTATATATATATATGTATAAATATATATGTATTTATATATATATATACATACATATATATATATATATATATATATACATATATATATATATATACATACATATATATATATACATACATATATATATATATATATATATACATATATATATATATATATGTATATATATATATAAAAGTATATGTATGTATATACATTATTAATAATAAATTATTGATATATTAATAGATGTTTGATAACAAGTTATTTTATTATGTTGAGCAATATAGGTTCAATATAATCTTTTAATTTGGAAAGATGAATATGAAAACAATTTAAAACATTATCAAAACATGTATATAAAAGACATTTAGAACATTTAGAAAATTGATTCTAATGGTTTTTGGGGAGAAACTTTTATCTACCAATACAAAAACATGGGTTAGGTTAAACGTGAAATTTCTCCACTTGATATTTAAATTGGAAAACATAAACCAAGACTTTTGCATTTAAATTCAAGTTTGTAAACTTAGCAAAACCAAAACATGTGTTTGCATTGTGTATTCTTTAAGCTATTATTTTGGGTTTTGGGTTGACTAGTGTTGACCAGTTATAGGACGTCTACCAGAGGCTTGGGAGTTATGTGATTGTGATGTCATGATGATGTTTTAATCTCGATCTTTATAAACCCAACCATGGTTATGTGATGGAATGCTCTATGTATTGCTTGTAATTACTGATTGTTATAGTTGAGATTCTTATGTATGAGACACTTGACTTAACCATTTTTGGTCATCGATCAGTTATCCATGGTTATTTTTCTAGTCGCCATGATGGGACTGAAATGTGGATTTATTCTTGATGATGTCATGTTGTGACTCAACCATTTTTGGAGTCTTCGATAAGTATGATTGAGATATATTTTTGGTTATTGAGAACCATTGGATACTCTTGATTATCAATGAAACTTCAGTTGCCAATAGAGAGTTGTTGTGATCATGATTTTCTATGGATGTTTGCTCATGGAGATTTGATGCTTTTATGCATATTTGATGATTTTATTTTAAATTATCTTTTGTGATTTTGAGATTCCATGAGCTTAGGGTAGGATATCTGCATGTAGTGTTAGGAAGTGGCTTGCAATGGGGGCCGAGGCCCTAAGAGGCTGCCAGGGTAACTCATTGTAAGTTGGATTAATAAGTGATAACATTCACACCTAATACTAATTGAATGAACCTAAAAAGATAAGTTTTTTGGTTCTCGCCCATGCCTTGAGTGCTTGTACAGGCTAGGATGGGAGTAGTGAGAACACATGGTTGCGACCTTGCATTCCATAGTATGCCTTGTCAGTATGAGAGGATACTAGTGGCCGCATGAGATCAGTATGGACCCGTGGAGTTTAGCTAACTGCTAGGGTAACTTGTACATGATAAATGTGATGACACTTTCCTACTTGCATAGTAGGTTCCTACATGTCATTGTGTGCCTCTGGGATTAGATGTCAGATTTTGTGTCTAGAACCTTTGAGTTGGTATACTTTTAGGATTCCTAAAATTATAGAGATTTATGGTATGTGTTTTGGATAGTCTGTTTGGGACTTGAGATTATCTCCTCAGCACGGTGGGAGTGGACCACTTAGGTACCATGTGGTCGGGTGGTCGTGTATTTTCCACTCTTATCATTTGAGATTCATTGAGACATTGTGGCTGATGCGTCCTTCGTGATGGTGGATATGTATCCTTTCATTAATGATTAGCATATGTTAGATGATGTTATCTTATGCTTATATTTGCATGTTAGATTACTTTTTGCATATGATATAGTATATGTTAGGAGTGACATTCCTACTATGTTAATACTGATGATCTCTTCGATGATTTGGGAATGTTACGCATGGAGGGATGGCTAGGATCCACGATGGTCTAATGATGTTATTAACGGTTGGGAGGAACCGTGCACTTAGTTTATTATGTTTGATCTTTATGATGGATGTATATATCTTCTATGATGATGTATCATATGTATCATGTGATTATCTTTATTTTGATGTATCATGGATTAGAATAGGATGATGTACCATTATTCTACATATGTATATTCTTTTGAGCTTTTCATAGCATGTGGCATTTACAGTGGATGATTGAGCATTTGGAAATGTAATGTATAAACATTGTACTTATCATTATTATTTCATGTGGATGTTGTACTAGATGGATTCATGTATGTTAAGTGTTTTAGATGTAATTCAGTGTTAAGGGATCTTTAAAGAATGTAATCTGTTATGTATGGTATGTTCGCTTTCAGATGGATTTTGCTATTGCTTCCATTATTATGCATAAGTTATATGTGGTATTTACTTTCATGTTTAAAAAAATAAAAAAAATGCTACCAAACTTAGTGAAATTCTAGGTTAATTCTTTGGATCCCTTGGTAGGGCATTACAAACATAGAACATTATTAATGCAATCCTATTTGAAAGGCAAATTCCTTCTTTCATAAAGTTGTTACACTGAAAATTCATTCATAAAAACTTCACATTTGGACATCACATCATATAAGTATAAGATAAGTATAATGTTCTCCTTTTCTTATATTTTAAAAATTATTTTCTAAAAGGACATGGCCGCATAATTTTAATGATTTATTTGAAATATGTATTGAAATATTTTAATCTTTGAATAAATTGAAAGATTCATTTTATAATCTCGAATTACTCTCCAAATCCATTTTAATAATGATGAATTCTACACATAAAATGAACATAAAGTATATTCATCATTGCTATTGAATATCTCAATGGTTGCTATTTTAATATCTGATTAAAGGCTTATAAATTAGCATGTTTCATACAAAAGCCTTTTACAATTAAAAAACTATTATACAAGGGAATTTCCATTTTGGAAGCCTGATGAAAATGGACTCATAAAATAGCAAACACATCATTCTCATACACAATGACTGGCAAACACCACTGTAAAATTTTATGCAACGTATTTTTCAACACAAAATAATTGGCAATATTATAAGAGGAGTGCAATGATAGATCCTTGAACCTCTGTTCCATGGAAGGATTATTGTCACAACCATAAAATATAAGCTTCAAAGTTCCTTAACTAAAATGGTGGCCAAGAAAGCATAAATGAAAATTTTTTGTTGCCATGCTTGCATCTGCACTATCAATGTCATCATCTACAACGTAGATGCAAATAATAGTAGGATATATGTACTTTGGAATGGCATAGAATTATGTATGAAGGGAATGCATATCATGCACTTGGGTTAAATTTTTTTTTTGTGGAGTTAGTATTCTTGTGTGCCTCGGAACGAACAACCCTTGTTAGGATACCAAAGTGATGAAAGCTTCTATCTAGTCTATGTAGCGTTAGTATCTGGAGAAGTTGGTTGATTCAGTTGCAAGTTTTATGTATGACAACCACCCTTAAACATCACATACTAAGGAGAAAATTAAGCTTGGAAAAAATAAGTCAACTTTGACTATTTAACACTTATAGTCTTGGAATGAAGCTTAGTGTGTGATATTTAAGCCGTCTAATGTAACAGGTTCACCTCTACTATTAGAGGACATGCAAAAAAAGATCATAGTCCCCATTCATTGTAAAAGCATGTTGCATTTCTTCAATATTGCAGGCGGCCTCCCTGCAACATTGAAAAAATATATCTTGGGGTTGTTGCAAAAGAAATAATCTGTGGGTTGAGAAATACATGATCGAAATTGGAGGTTTTGGTAGCACAATGATAGAATTGGATAGCATGTGGAATAAATTGTGTAACATTCTCTAGGTCTTTATATTGTGTAATAACACAACAACCCCCCTTGCTTCTAGTTTATCTGTGCACTAGAGCGGAACACTGCCTTTACTAACAACATGAATGTGCCAAAATGAACCTTTACTTGCAAGCTAGAAAATGAAGATGGTGTGATATCATGACAACCCAAACCCTAACCTAATCTCTAGATTAGGGAGCTTATGTAGAGAGGCTTGCAAAAGTGTGAAATATCGTCATTCCATGAGGTAATTTCTTTGGGCATCCTAATAGTGTGAAAGGGTGAGTGAAGGTAAGTATGTTTTAAATTTCTTTGAAATTTTTATCTTATTATTTTCAAGTAGCGTATTTTCGAAATAACTGAATTTATAGTTTTAATTATTCACACATTTCCTTAAAATATATATTTTTGTCTCTGAAATTAAATTCCATTTCACTAAAGCATTTTAAGTGAAAACTCTTATTCTTCAATACATTTGAATATCTATTTTATTACATTTACTCTTAAACTAATTAAGAAACTTATATACTTGGATGGATTATAAGTTTAATGAAAATAATATTCTTTCAATACTTTTCTAAAATTTTCCTTTGAGGCAAAACCTAAACTCATTTTTGGTAAATCGGAAGGCATGTATGAAAACCCTCGTAAAATATTGCCAAAAAGAAAGGTAAGTATGTGATTCTCCCCAAGATTGCGAAAAGGTGTGAACAATAAATAAGTATTATTTTCATTTTTATAAAAAAATTGAATATGAAATATTTTATAAATGATATAGTTGGAATCATTTTTTCAAATTAAATACCTTCAAGTTAGATTTTATATTATTTCAAAATGTTTAAATATTTAATTTTAAGTTTATTTTTCAAGTACTACTTCAAATATTTATCTTGCTAATTTGGAGAAATATAAATCTTGCATTGTATAAAGGCTTTGTAATTAAATTGTATTCATAAATGACAACAAACCATTATATCTCAAAGTATTATCTATTTAAAAGAATAATGAGTGAAAATAAAAGATTTCTATAATGATTAAATGTTTTCACTTTTAACATATTCTTTGAGATAAACCTTAACATATTATGTCCAAGCTTGGGTAGGGTTTTGGCAAGATTTTACGAAGCTATAAAAAATTTCAAGTAAGATTCTATTTCTTTTTATTAAAGGGGATATCTAAGTAAAACATTTTATGTGCAGGATATAATATTAATACAAAGAAGCATGAGTGCAAAAGGATTTATTTATCAAAAGCATGGAGATATTCTAGGAGATCAAAGAAACATTATGGAATAGAGATGATTATCAAAGTTTGATTAAATTGAAGGATGCAACTTTTTGAAAACATGGCAATAATGACATCAAGCTTCTAGATTAATTATTTTGTTAAAAATTTGCATTGTAATAATAAGTGTTCAGTTGCATTTAGTTTTTAGTTAGGAACATATGCGATGATCTATAGCTTATATGCGTCCTTTGATTTTCTATAAAGGATATTGGGATCATTCGTAATAGGATATAACGAATAATAACGTTAAAAAGATTATGAGATACTAGCTAGATGATTTTGCATTTGATTAGGTAATGCTATTCAAAATTACTCAATTATACTTCCTTTTTGAATCAATTAAGATGTTTTTCTCTCTTGATTTGGATAATTATTTTTTCAATACTTGCATACTATATTGTCCTCTTAGATCCATAACTATTGTTTAATGGATTTCAAACTTTATATGTATCTATGATTATCAAGTAATACACACTATGTAAAAATTGTCTAATTGGTTTCCATCACCAAGGTTAACTTCATTTAGATTATGATTCATATTTTTCAAGTTCTTTGTCTAGTAGTTGATGGTGTGGCCAATCATATCCATAAGAGTTTGATGATAAGGTTTACTCCATTTGCCCAATTGAACAAAGGAATGGTCTTGCTTGATTCATTTGAGTTGATATGCAATTGAAATTTGTGTGGTTATTTTCCTAATTCATTTTGTGTGTCATTTATCCACTCTCATTCATATTTTCAATCACCCATTAA
Source organism: Cupressus sempervirens (assembly GCA_028749045.1). Taxonomy (NCBI): domain Eukaryota; kingdom Viridiplantae; phylum Streptophyta; class Pinopsida; order Cupressales; family Cupressaceae; genus Cupressus; species Cupressus sempervirens. The sequence continues at coordinate 531,296,983 of CM053790.1, forward strand.
ATCATTCCAAAAGGATTCAATTTTATGCTTGGGATTTCTCCTTGAGAATTTCTTGTCATCTTAAGAGCATCATCTAGAAAGTCTACATTCAATCATTGTAAATTCATTGTTGTTGTGAAGGTGCACCCACCTAGGTTTTATTAGGGCCTAAAGAGAAGGGTTATTTAATACTCAAAGGATCAAAACCATTAGTTGGCCAAATTATGTTAGATTTTCCAACATTGAGTGGGCTAATAGAGAGAAGGGTCAATATATACGAAAAAGCCTTTAAAGATATTGTTGTGAGGGTCATGGTGAGCATGTCCATTAAAAAAAGGAAGGATAATATTGGTTCTGTGACAAACATTACAACTTTTTATAAGTTGGAAGCCACAGTTATGGGTTTGGATGGTAGAGTTTCTAATATGGAATAGGCTCCAAAAGGTATTTTTTAATGATATCTACAAGATCTTAAAAGATTCTAACAATCATATTAAAATTCTCATTAGTAAGCTTGAGGGATCTATTGATGACAAGGTTATTATCCAAATCATGGAAGACAAGGAGGCTTATACTGATAGCTATGTTAGTCCTAATAATATAACTAGACCCAACACCAAAAATAAGGCTTCTCCTATTACCACAAAGGTAAAAGAGATCAATAAAGTAGCAGAAATGATGGAGAGTTGGAGGTTGCAAATTATTGGTTAGTGGTGTATTGTTGTAATTTCCTAGTCTCTTTCTATTTTTAGGTGGGTTATCTTTTAAGGCTTTGGCCTTTTATTTTTGTCTCTTCCTTGACTAGATTTTTTTATCTTTTTTTTGGCCTTTTTTCTATAGTACTATTGTATCAGTTGGGTTGTAATTACTTATATCTTTAGCTTATTTTTGAAACAAGATTTTAGGGCCCCTTCAGAACATGTTTTCATGTAATCAACAACTCTGACTACTCCACCATTATAGGTGCTAAATTCAAAACAATAAAACTCTATCACCAATCATATGATGTCAACATCTACTATTTATAATACAACCAAACTTTTTCTTCTCCACATGCGATACAAGTATTTTTTATTGTCTAAACGGTGTTTCTTTCTTAATAGAAAAAAATCCTATCTTATCTCATCATCACTAGCATATAAGTAATTTTTAGATTTTTTGACTTGTAAGGCTTCCTAGGTTTCAAATTTCTCTCTCTTGGGAAAGTAATATGAAAAATGACCAAATCTTTTGCATTTCCAACAAGCAAAATCTTTCTTACCTTTAGGGTCTCTTTCACAATCAATGAAATAATTTTAACAACCTTGTTTTATTCTTCTTTCATATCTGCCCATTCTCTAGCATAGTCACCCTTGGTGCTTGCACTTATAGTTGGTACACTTTTATCCTTATGCACATTGGTTCTAAAATCAGTGTTAGATCTAGGTAGATTAGGCTTCATTCTAGATTCAAATGCTTTCAATACTTCAATCAAAGTTTCTCTATTAAAATATGGCATAACTTCTTCTATAGCAATTACCTTTGTATTATAAGTAGAAGTTAATGATCTCAAAATTTTGTAACATACCTCATCTTCTATTATAGTTCCACCACAACTTTTTATGCCTCCAAAAATATCAACGATCCTTTGAGAATATGACCTAGTTGATTCATCTTCAAGTTCATTCTTGTATTTTCAAGCATAGTTTTCTAATTTTGTAACCCAAACTTCTTTTTATATTTATCACCTTAATAAGTGCTTCTAACCTTGTCCAAATATCATAAGAAATTTTTATATCATTTACTTCAACACATTTTATTTTTGGAAGTACATAGATCAGTTCTTCTCTAGCATATATGTTGTGCATAAAGACTTCCTTCTTTTCAGTAGTATGGGAAGGCAAATCCGTTTATTCCTTCATAGTTTTCTTAGTCTTTGCAATCATCCAATAATCAATCCCCATGCAAATCAGGTGAGTTCTCATCCTTTACTTCTAGTTCTCATAGTTATTTCCATCAAACTTTAGAATTTCCTTTTTGAATGCCATGGATATCCTCAAGATACTAAGCTTGATTATCAAAGAGGATCTGATGCTCTGATACCAATTGTTAGAAAGTGAAGTCTGCCAACACAAATCAAGATGGGGGGTGGGGTTGAATTAGTTTTGTGCCAACTATTCTTTCAATTCAACTTCAATAACCAAAATAATGAGAAATGCCAAGAGACAATTCATGCACAATGACACAAAGATTTGTTAACTAGGGAAATCCTTGATTAGAGGAGAAACCTTGGTGGGGATAGAACCCACAATATAATTTACTAATATAAAATTCCCTTGTGAAAGCATGTGACCTTGTTAGGAGACAATTATAATGTAATAAATAAATTAGTCCCTATTAGGAGACTTTGGACCCTTGTCAGAAGGTTATATCCCTATGAGGAGCATGAAGGAAGACACATGAACACATTGCCCAATATAATTTAGCAGTTGTGATACAAATGAATATTTAGGATAAAAAATCCAAGTAGTGAACTGATAAAAATCACAACTCAATTGCTAATATAGTCCCTTTAAAGTTCTCAATTCAACATCAACTCATTCCTCTACTCTACTCTGATCAAATACAATGTGATACTTACAATCAAGGAAAACATCTTTTATTTATAATTCATCCTAATAACTAATTAGGTCAGCCTTTTGGGCTTCCCTAATGTATAATTAATTACATAGGACCTCATTAAGATATTACATTAATGTTCGACATGTCACATTACACTTTACAACTTCCAAAATAATTCCCAATACAAGAGTCAGCTACTAGTGAACATATCACACATGACACTTTAGTAAACTTCGTATAATTATCTTCAAAATGTGATAACATGAACATACTATCACAAACATTTATTTAACCACAATCTAATCTCACTCACCTTCATTCCATCTCACTCATCAAATACAATAAGAAATTCAGCAACATGTTTCCTTCACATTGGTTTGCTACTAGTCTTCACTAAATAATTTGAAAAACTCATGCAACTCTTATCCAAAACAAAAAAGAACATAGTTGTAGTATTTGAACATATTCTTGAACATGATTTTAAGTTCACATAGCTTAAACTATCATATCCCAACTTCACTAATCAATCCAATCTCTGCAATGTACAAAATCTTTGTCTGTCTTAAACACACACACACACACACACACACACACACACACACACACACACACACACACACACACACACACACACACACACACACACACACTCACACACACACACACACACACACACACACACACACACACACACACACACACACACACACACACACACACACACACACACACACACACACACACACACACACACACACACACACACACACACATGTTGATATCAATAAAAAAAAATTCATTAATGCAACACATAAACATCATTCTCAAGTCCAAAAAATATCCCCTTAAACAAACATCATCATGGCTACAAGTATAAACACCCAAGTATATATAGAGAAGTCATAGAAACTCAAATTGGAATACCAATTGGGCTTATTAAAAGTGACATAAACAAACAAATTTGGAGCCCTATCTTTGATTCCATGAAGAGTTATTCTGACAGAAGATGTGAGAAATTTTATTCACTAAAAATTGACTGAGGTTGGTGATATAGACATTAATGAAGCATACCAAGAGATGTTTGATGAAAATAGAAAATTGCAAGAAGAAAGAAGAATTTGGAAATTTGGAAATAAAGGTATTGACACATATTATGCATCTACTAAAGATATTTAATAAAGAATGGATCAGAATTATACTTAGTAGATGTTATGGAAAATACATATTGTTAGAAGATGATAAACTAATGAAGATCACAAAAGATATTATTTATGTGTTAACTGGTTGATGAACTACCGAAAGGGAATTTTTTATATGATTGAATTCCAAAATAGAAATTGAGGAATTCAAAAAATCCAAACAAGATCATAGAGAAATGAATGTCAATAATATTCTAGAACAAGAGGTTATATTTTCATCAATAATTGTTGGATATAAAATCTATTAGTCAAGTTGACTAAATAACATACTAGACGAAGCTGTACAAGTTGCATATGAAATTTTTTCCCTTAGGAAAAATGTATGATTTAGAAAATATGGTAAGGAATCATATGCTAGTGAATCTAAGGAGAATCAAGTCCAACAAGAAGAAAGACATGAAATTTGGATCACTATTGGTATGTATATTTTTCTATGTGTAGACTTATTTTCCTAGTATAAATAAAGTGGATTGGAAATTGAATGTGCCAATTTTTTATCATATCAATGAGTACATAATTCACTTAGGAGGAAATTTCAATTCAATTATGTAGGGATATTTCAAGGATTTTTAAGATAAATTGCATAGAAGATATAGGATTCCACCACATATTGTGGAAAAGTACAGCAAAGACATATGTTTCTTAGTTTATACAAATTCGTGCATAATCAAAACTGTAGAATCGAGAACATCATGGAAACCACTTTTTGGATACAACACACATGAAAATGAGTTAGTTACAAGAATTAATCAACTACTAGGCCTACCTAAAGAAATGGAAGCAACTAGATTTGGAACCTATGAAGAAGTATACAAAAGAATCACATCAAAATTAAAGAAGATAAAATTTGAGAAGAGTAAAAGGAATTCAAGTGAAAATTTAGCTAGGGGTGAAGGCAATAGCAAAGAAAGGAGACAGAGGTCAACAACATTCCTAGAGATATATCTTAAGATAAAAAGAAAATTGGCTAAACAATGAAACACCAATAAAGAAATTGAGGAAGGAACACCAACAAAAAGGACAAGGTCTAAAACTACCGAAGCTACTACATCTCAATATAGAAGAACAAAAAGAAATCAAACTAGAGTATCAACCAATGTAGGTAATAAGAAGATGAAAACTAAAACTAAAAAAGGTCAAAAGACTAAAAAAATTCCTAAGATAGCTATTGGGTTAACATAAGCTATAAAAGGTTTCTCAACTTTTATTTTCTTGCTACTATGTAAAAGGTTTTGGGTCCTTTAAAACCTATTTTTACTTAATCAAAATATAAGTTATAAAGCAATATGGAAATATTATATTTGTATGTGAAATCAAGTTTAGAAGATGGTTTGATGAAGATTATAAGATCATAAAAGATGCAATAATATTTCATTTTCACAAATTTGGGAGATTCCCTAGTGAATACAAACACAATATTCGTAAGGAGTTACTTGATAGAATCATGATAAGATGGAAATAAGCTATAAAAGAGAGAGAAAGTATGTATACAACATAGATAATTACTAAAAAAAAGATGAGTGTTGAAGATATTGATGCAAGAATGCATAAATATAAGAATAGGTTTGCTACAGGGAGCAGGACTAGAAAATTACTAGTAGGATAAATTCAAGAAGTTAAAGACAAAGTTATACAAATGTGGAAGTGGATTTTTAATATTGGCATACCTTGAGAACCAGATAGTGATGAATAAAATGTACAATTTAGGGAAATAGATAAAATGAGCACTATGATTGGTGATGAGTTTGGTTACAATGTAAGAGATGAGGTACATATTGATCTTACACAAGGGCAAGGTGAAGACTCGGATGGTATTTCTATTAGTTAGAAAAGTTGATTATAGAGGAAACCATTCAATTTGAAGATGAACCACAAGAATTTAATCCTATTGATATACACTATGATGATGTTAATATTGATGCTACTCCAATGGAGAAAATTGATAATGAAGTAGAATAATAGGAAAGAAAACAACAAGAGCTAGAAGAAAATGACATAATAATTTAGGAAATAGGTACAAGTAGTGGAATATAGGAATCATAGATTATTGATAAGGAAAAGGTCCCTGGTACAACCCTTGAAGTAGTTACTTCTGATAAGTAAAGAAATGATACATAAGAAAACCAAGAACAAGTAGATGAGACACAAGTGAAAGAAGAAGCAGAAGATGCTAGACTTTATAGGCTATGATTATGATCACAATAAAAAATAGAAAATGAAAAGAGAAGAAAATTATGATGAAGTAGATGAAGAAAAAGATAATTATCCAGGATATGAAATCCTGAAGCTAAATCCAAAAGATTTGAGCTATAAAAAAAAAGTACATATATGTAGAAAAGTACAAAGAAAAAGTTTTAAAAAAAGATAGATTGAGGAAAGAAAAAAAAGAAAAGAGTTTTTAATAAAAATATTGACATATTATCATAATCACTACTTGGAGTTTATATTGATATAGATGAGCCACCAATAGATCAATTGAAAGTGTTTTTAGTTACAATTAAGAAATCTTATCAGGATATAGAAACTGAGTTGAGGAAGAAAATTGAGAAGAAATTGTAGAGTAAAAAAAATGAGAAGATGATACAGTGGATTACACACCTAATGACAAAATTATTAGAGAAATATAGGAAATACAAGAAAATTTAATGGAAGCTAGTAAGATATGCTAGAAAACATGCCTTGTTTTAGAAATTCACTAGAGATATCAATATAAAGATTGAAGAGGTAGATACTAGAATTGATACGCTAGTAAATGGAATGGACCCTATAATTACACCAATAATGGAGCACACAACACAAATCAAATAGTTGTTTAATAAAATGAGATATGAGGAAGATTAGGACAGGAGGAACCTAATGGAAATATAATGTATGATATTACCTAATATGGACATGTTGAAAAAATAGTTGAGAATAGATATTGAATTACTTGGTACACAAGATCAAACCACTACAAAGAGTATGGTAGAAAAGGCAACACAAGTCAGAGCCCATATCATTGCACTAAATCAACTCAAAGAGTTATGGGGTCAAGTTTTGAGAAACATAAAGATCAATTTCAAACTAATTTTTGACAAGATGTGAATAGGTATGTACCCCAACACACAAATTTCTTAATATAATGTTTGGCATTGATGCCAAAAAAGGAGAAGTAAAAAAAGTTTAGTAAGAACAAATAAAGAGAAAAAAGAATCAAATAAGCAAGGAAGAAGTAAACAAATTTGGAGAAGTACAAAGTAAGGGGGAACAATACAAAAGATTAGAAACAATGAGTGTGAAGGGAAGAACACAAGATAACAATTGGAGATTTTACCATCAACTTTAAAGGGGGGGATTGTTAGATAACAAAATCATTTATAGGATATTGAAGAAAATTTTGGAGCATGGTTGTCATTGCTTCCAAATCATGATGAAGAAAACTATTGCTAGTGACAATTTAAGTCAATAGGTAAATAGAAAAGTCTTATTGGAGAATACAAGACACTATCAAGAAATAAAATATGGAGAATGTTATTGATAATTGAATATCTAATCAGTAGAAAGGAATCTATTGGTAAACTAGCACTATCAACAAACAACAACATGATGAACGAGTAATAGATAAATCATATGCATGATCAACAAGTAGAGTGATTCATTGAATATAGACAAAAGATGAAATGTAGTACATGAGGCCAAAAATTGAGATGAAATAATTTAAAGAGAGTTGTGAAAAGATCTAAGTGTTGAATTTGAGGAAGCTTTAGCACATGGAAACAAACTTAGTTTTATTGGGAATGACAAAGCAATATTTGATGGAGAGGAAATCTAGTAAAATATGTAATAGAATATTTGAGAGGAAGCTCTAAGAAACCCTAATTAGGTTTAGGAAAGCATGCAGGTGAAGGATAGTTCATAATAAATGGGAGATCAAGCAGAGGTAGGAAGCAATGTTAAAGAAGAGAAAGAAAGACTAAGGGTTAAAAAATTGTGGAGCGATCACAAAACATGGTAATAAAAAAAGAAAAGGAAGATCTTAAATGACCAAAAAACCTTTTGGTGAAAGTAATTACACATCAAACTCTTGTTTATTTATCCCTAATATTTTAAAGGGGAATAATTTAATCAAAGGGACTTTGGGAATTAAATTAAATATGTTTTGTGCAATTGCTTAATTTAATAGAGGAAGGGGAATTTAATTAATAATTAGTTTATGGTTTGTTATGTTGATTTATTAATTGGACTATAGTTAATTAATCAAATTAATTAACTAGAGAGATTTTATAAATTAATTAAATATTTAATATTTAATTAATGATGCCTTAGAAGAGAACTAAATAAGATTACTTAATGGTGTAATCAAATTTAGGTGTCTATATCTTACCCCTCTTTGACATAGCATGTTAGAATATTTAGAATAACTGAGAGTGGGTTGAATCTGTTATCCAAGGTCTAGATGTACCACATAAATAACTTTAGATCTTATCATTCCATTGCTCAGTCTCTACTGTAAAGTATTTTAAATGTTAGCTAGTTGTCCACTATTCTAATATAAAAAACTTGCATATTTTAAGCACTAAACTGTAAAGCACCATAATAACATTTAACACAAGTTTGACACTAGGATTTAATGTGGAAACCCAATTTGGAAAAAACCACCAACAACATGTCACCAATTTTCAATCTTTTGAAGTGAGCCCTATTAGGAGCCAACCCTGTTAAAGGTTACAATACACACTACTAAATGTGACACAATTAAAGGATTTAATCACCCTATTAGGAGTGGCCTTGTTAGAGGACTTTAGAACATTCCATTAGAATGTCATTATTAGTTCCTTATGACTATTAGGTCAACCTTGATTAAATAATTTTGAATACTATTACAATGGTTAGAAAGTAACAGTAGCTTTGATCTATTAAGTACAACTCACTTTGCTTGTACAAATCTTCATCTAGCTCTCATGTACTAATTCATTGTTTGGCTTCCATTGTCATATCAATCTCAGATTCTATTGGCAACCCTTCAAGCAATCACCCTTTACTTCTTATCAACTCAATTAAGCCTTATTCTTAGATTTACCAGTCAACAACATTAGTAACAACTCCAACTCTCTAGAACTTCTTCACACGTGCATGACCTCTCTACCCTCTACACTCTCTTTACATAGAAAGTTTGCCTTTGTACCTCTTTAAATAGGTAGTTTTGATTTTTTTTGCTTAAAAAATATTGTAGATCTTAGGGTTCATGATTTGATCCATCAGATACAATGTATCTAATTGTCATTCTATTTATCCCTTCTTTTCTAGAAATTTCTCCTTTATTCATCTATTAAGTTGATATCCTAATCTTCTCCTAGAATTAAATGATCTAACTCATCAATCCTTATCATCAACACAGTTTCCATATCCTAAGAATCGACTTAGTCAACTAGAAATTATGATTACTGACAAATAGTTAAAATGTTGTTCCTTGACCAACACTAAGTTCTAATACTTAGTCATCACTAGGTTACTTAGTTGGTATAAAAATTCTTGCTCAACATCAACACTTTCACTTGGTCGATATCGATGCGTAGTCAACACTCAATTTTCTCGGCACTTACTGTGGCTCACTTGACACTAGCATCATTTGACATGTCCATCAAAATTCCATAGTCTTTTACTATGTTGCTCAGTCAAGCCTACACATTTGATCTATCTTTGCTCATACTTCCAAGACTTGAACATTACTGTCTTCTACTCTTGCAACATGATTTAAACAATCACTTTATCTTGTCAAAGTCTAACTAATCAAATGTCCATTTTTATTTTCCTCTTCATAACTAAACCTTTTATCTATATGATTTTATTATGAACAACTTTTCAAATCCTCTTCATCAATCAAATAGATATGACATTTAGATCAGATAGAAAATTGTCTCACCAATACATCTCACATCAATGACAACATAACAATTTTTCCAATTGTAGTTTCCAAAAATCTCCCTCTTTTCCATTGATGGAAACACCAAAAAATATTTGTTGAAATACTTTAGGTTACCATATAATCCAAAATTTATACAGTCTTGAGTAACACTCACAATCTATCAGATCTTTTATTAATATCCTTAGTTTCATTCTAATGCATATCTCTGGTGTAAAAATATCTCTTAAAATTTTACAAAATTCCTCTAAGTAACCACTCCCTCTTAGTTAGCATGTCTCTGCCAACATCCACTTTCTCCATCTGGAATATTCTCTCCCACTAGACTCATACTCTCCCTCTAGAATATGTTATGTAATATGAATTCTCTCCCTCTTTGACAATAATGTCAAAGACACAATATCTTTCTCATACATCTTAATTATGTAGATAATTGCATGTTAGGTCTAAATTCTTCATCTGTCATCTTTATATGACTGATATGTTATACTATCCTTTTTATTCACTACTACATAAGGCAACTCCTAAAGTAGAATTGTTTGCATCAATTCATAAGATAGTATGATCAACACATTTGATGTAGAGCATCATCCCTCCTTAAGTTTCTTTGCTTAGGAAAATCACCCTTAATTTACCTCTAAGATAGTCATGTGCACCCTTAGGTTAATTTTTAGTGAATATGTCAGTAATTTGCTCTTTTTTGTTCACATTTTCCAATTTCACTTCTTTGTCTTGATCTAGCACTCTCAAGTAACGATACTTGATAGCAATGTTTTTTTCCTTTGTGTGCATAACAGGGTTCTTTGATATGTTAATAGCACCTACATTATTGCAATAGATAACCATTGGATCAATAATCTATTCCTTCATACATTTCAACAATTGTTTGATCCAAATGATATTTGAACAATTTACTGCTACTACCACATACTTGGCTTTAGCTGTTGATTGGGAAATATAGTTTTATTTCTTTCCTATCCATGAAATTATTCTCTTTCCTAGAAATAATGCACCACTACTTATGCCCTTCCTATCATCAACATATCCTATCCAATTAGAGTCAGTGAATACCTTCAGTTCAAACTTATTAGTCTTCTTGTTATACAATCCATAGTCTTTTGTTCCTTTTAGATATCTCAGTATTCTCTTTATTTCAATCATATGATTTTCCTTAGGACTTTTTAAAAATCTAGCAACTATCCCAACAACTAATGTAATATCTAGTCTTCTATGAAAAACATATTGTAGTTTACCAATCATTGATTGTGTTGTGTTAAGTTCACATCAGTAGAATTATCATTCTTAGATAGTTTGTGTCTAGTTCCATAGGTGTAGACATTGGTTTAAAATCTTCCATCCAAAAAGTTTTTAGTATCTCCTTGATATATTTGGACTGAGTAATGAAAATGCCTTGCTTCATTTGATATACTTGTAAACATACAAAGAATTTGATCTCACCAAACATTGACATTTCAAATTCCTTCTTCATTTCATTAGCTAAAGTTCTGCATAATGCTTCCTTGACTCCAAATATGATATCATCAACAAAAATTTCATATAACAATACCTCATTGTTCTTTCCAATATTCAAATATAGATTAGTGTTATCATTTGTCCTTTTCTAAACCAATCTTCACCAAATAGTTATGTAGTCTCTCATACCATGTTCTCGGGGCTTGTTTTAATCCATATAAATCTTTATGCAACTTACGCACCATATTCTTCTTGCTGGGATCCACAAATCCTTTAGGCTGATCTATGTATTGTTGTGGTGTCCACAACACATGCCCCATTCCTCGCTAGGAATGGGGACCCCCTACTTTTTTTCAACTCTCAGACTTACAATTCGAGGATCAAGAGAAGATATTTTATTAGAATTAGAGTTCTAGAGTTGCCAAAATTTATTTAAAATAACAACACAAAAACATTAGAATTTTTTTTTTTTTTTTAAATTAGAAATTTTCAAAAAATACAAAAAAATAGAAAATCAAAAAACACAAAAAAATTAGAAAATTTGAAAAAAAAAAAAAACTAAACTAAATTAAATTAATTAAACATACTTTAATGTGCGCAGGCAAAGTGTGCACCACGCACCGGCACGTGGGTTGAGGAGTGATAAAGCCCCTTCTCCCCTTCCCCCATTTCATTCACATAACAGTTGGCATTTTCTTTACATGCAGCGACACAAGGGAATCCACCCTTTGAAGTCATTAACGTAACACACTGCAAGCCGTGGGCCACGAGCTTGGCACTACATGCTCCTTTGCATTGCTGCCACTGTAAAACCCTCCATAAATTTGGTGTTGTGTGCACCTGCTTCGTGCTACCATGACTCTAAAACCCTCAGCGAGTTTGGCGCTACACACCCCTGCTTTGCACTACCACAACTCATAAAACCCTCTGCCAGTTTGGCACTATGCGCCCCTTCGTGGCACCATCACAACTCATAAAACCCTTTGCAAACTTGTCATTTGCTCCCAAATTTTGGTGCCACTCGCAAGCCTTGACGATGTGTGTGCCCAACCTTGGTGCCACTGTGCACTGGCCTTGACATAGCCATGAGACCCTACGATGTCACACGCCAGATTTTACACTACACGTAAACTTTTGTACTGTGCACCCCTATCATTTGTTTAATTTAACATTTTTTTTTGAATTTTTTTTAAAATTAAATTTAAAAAAAAAAAACCAAATGATTCAAAAAAATTTTAAAAATAATATTAATTTTTTTTATTAAAAATAAATAAATTTTTTAAAAAGTAATAAAAGAGATGAAATAAACCCAAGGGACATTCTTTTAAACGCTCATTTAGACTTTAATTAAGCATTTTAAAAAGTTTTTTTTCTTTATCTACTAATTAACTAATTTTTTTTTGTTCTCTCATAATGTGTAGGTGATCAAATGGCATCCACATCTAGAATGGCACTCAAACCAGTCGTGTTCAAGTTCTAAGGTGTACCTTCAAAGTCTAGATTCCACGATGATTACGCAAAGATCAGAGATACTGACCTCAGACACACAGATCTAGGAGAATTCTTGAGAATTTGCAATAAACCAATAGAGAGGTCAACTTTGGTGTTCGCATTGATTCGTTCTAGGTTAGTGAACACAGCATCTCACCCTATGTCAATACAGTCAGCTAAGCTAATCATGGCCCTGTCACAACATTTCATTCCTAATGAAAAAGTAGTCAAGAGTGTCACTGGAGAGGTGGCGTTGGATCTACAACCTGATAACATTGAGAGGGTCTTTCATCTTCCTAGAGTGGACCAATTCATCAAACTATCATATGAAACAATAGAAAGATGGTATAGGGAGCATCAGTAAGAGGCCATTAATATTATACAATCCTCATACCTCGTTAAGAAGCCTTCTCAAGGAAGGATAATAGGCAAAGTGGATATGACTCGAGGATATATGAAGGAGGATATTAGGTACTCTATTATTCTCTTGAGCATAATCATGGGTTTACCCACAATGGGCCACCTCAATACTTTCATGGTTAACCTCATTGAGACTATTAAAGAGGCAAAGATACCATTGGATTGGGCTACCACACTAAGTGAGAACATGTGTGAGAAACTGAGGAGGGTGAAGGACAAGAAGAAGTTTTACATGACTTCTTACATGTGTACCTACTTGCAAAAAGGGCAACAAACTATCTTGGTTTGTATAGGAGAGGCAGTATGTAAGACCACAATGCCTAGCCATATATAGTCTACCCCTAGCTAGTGAAGAAGAAGCTCTCAGTGTAGAGTAAAGAATACAGAATTGTGAATGATGAGTTCACCTTTGCAATCATTTGATTTATTGAGGGAGAATATGGGAAGAGGTTATCTGATGAAGCCAAAGTACAAATCATTGCTCTTGGAGCCTACTTCATCCAGTTCAAGATGTTCACCTATCTATAGGTAGCTGGTGCATCCATCAATCCTAAGAAGCTCCCCGGATACCCAAGTAATAAACTAGTACTATTGTAGATCTCCCAGCAAATTGAGTTACCTTATGAGAAGATAAAGAGACAACAAAAACCTTGTTGGGCATGACCATTGGTCATTGGACCATATTAGGTGAAGAGGAAATAGGATATTCCATCTTTCAAATGGGAGTGGAAGAACTATCCTCTTGAAGAATACAACTCTCCCCGACCATATTTTGACAATGTTAGAAAAATGGAGAGTTTGGCAGGAAGAGACTTCCATTATGAGGATTTTGTAGAAGATCACTAGATAAATGCCACAAATGACTATGATGTTCGCATTTGGGACTATCGTAGGATGACTTTGTATCTAGCAGAAAAGGCTCTCTAGTTAAACATCCCAGAGGAGATAAAGCAATAGGATTCGAAGGAGTTACTGGACCTCCAGTTCAACGCAGATAAAATTGGTGAAAGACTTATTCTGAATGCAAAAGTTGATAGGGAATAATGAGATGATATTAATCATTGAGCAAGGCATGTCATCAAAATGACAAAGAGTTGGACCAAGAAACCTTTTCCACTTGACCCATTTCCTAACACTATAATCTTCCATGCACATGCTAGACCAGAAAGAGGTAGAGGAAGGAAAGTTACAATTCCTACCTTTGCAACTCAGTCTCCTATCAGGCAAGAAATAGTGTACTAGCTTAATCACTTGATAAGATATTATCACCCTCCTAAAAGGAAAGGGAAGAACAAAAGAAAGAGGACCTCTCCTCAGAGGATTCAGATAGAACAGGTGCCTCCCCAGCGGTAGGAACAGAGCCTACAAGGGTCCCAAGATACTGGTGCTACCCAAGTCCAGGATGAACTATAGTTGCCTCCCATTGTGTCTAGCCAATTAGAAGAGGGAGAGATTCCACAAGTCTCCATTCCTCTTGATCAAGAAGAGCTAGCTTCTTCTTCTACCTCCAAGAAATAAAAGAAGAATATTAAGATTTAGATGAAGAAAAGGCAAAGGATTAGAAGAAGATTAGTGCCCAATCCATCTATTCCTAAAAGTATTCTAGAGGGAGACAAAGAGGAAGAAGAAGAAGAATCAAAAGAGGAAGAGGAAAAAGTGCCCATATAGGGAAGAGCTCAACTAGCTAGAGCTACAAAATTGCAAAGGAGAAAGAGTACCACGGGTACCCACCATCCGCTCAAGCAGAACCATTAGAGCTCTCTTCTTCGAAAGATGAACTACAGCTGTGGGTGGATGAGAAGAATGAAGAAAGCGATGATGTCTTCTCAATGTCATATTTTGATTTCATGCCCTAGGTACAGAGTTGATTGGGGATAAGATCAGGGACACCTCTACAGGTGAATCTCAACAAGAAGATTGGACACAAATACACAGGGTCCTAATCTTACTTCTCCATCCCCACCATGAGTTGCAATAGTAGAACAAGGCTCAGTAACTTCCACACCTCAGAGTTTAGAGGAAGAGCATGTTTAGAAGGAACCATAATCAAAGGAGAGACTGGAACAAATGGTGACTAGTGAAGTATCAGAAGGACAACTGGTGGAATATTCTCAACCACTTTCCCATGACACTGAGGTTTAGGCTACTAAGTCTACTGAGACTGAGTTTATGGAAGAAGAGGAGTCCTCACAACAGGAGATGACTCCAAGCAAGTGTGATAAAGGGAAGGAGGTAGTTGAACACACCCCTTCATCATCAAGAGCTAGGTCCTCAATAGGATGCATCCCTTGATGGATTCAAAAGGAAATAATGAGGAGTACTAAGCCTCAATTATGTGCTCCAAAGGAAGACATTTGTGATATTGCAAAAATTTTGAACAAACATGAATCTCCATCACATGAGGCAACACCATTGGTGTTTGTCACCGCCATACAGTGGCTCACCCTCCTAAAGGCATAGATGCAAAAGGCCTTAGCCTCAAAGATTATGAATTAAAGGATGTTATGTTGGGAAGGCCTACATAGGATTTAGCTTGAAAAATGATGACTATGGGAGTCAAAGAGGTCCTTGAGTACATAGAACAAGAGGAGATTTAACTCCAAGCACTTCAAAGGCAAGTTGAGATCCTAAAGGGATATCTAGCCAAGGTTGTTGGTCCTCTTGATCTTCAACACCCTAAGCATACTTTGAATACTATACTTGGAGAAGGTGGAGGTGTGAAACTGGAAAAGTTTTTGAAAGCTTGTTAGGAATGGCGAGAAATTTTTGAGGAGAAAGGTGTTACAATCATCATAGGGAATTTGAAGTTACTACATGCTATGTAGGAGAATGTGAATAAGATCATAGCAATTTTGAAGCAAGACTTCAGTATCATGGATGAGGTACATGCCTAGAGTAAGGATTTGTAGACTCTACAAGCCTAAAGGGTCAAAGATATAGGGTTTTGATTGATGTATATACAGGGGAAGAATTAGACATGATTGATGACAAGATAGAGAAAATAGTGGATAGCAATAAATTAATGGAGACATTACATGAGGAGATCCATCGGCTCAAGGACCAAGCCTGAGAGCACATTTTGGAAGCAAAAAGACACTATAGTGATGCATGCATGGATATTTTTGAAGATGAGGAATGAGATAGGTTATTACCTGTAGAGATGGTAGTGGAGAATTTCAAGAAGATTTTTGTGGAGGTTGTTGATGATGAGGACATCTGACAAGCCTTTAGGATAGAAGAAACCCTATTAGAGTTGGACACCAAACTCAAAGATTTTACAAAGACTTGAATTGAAGTGGACAACTATAGACAGAAGATCAAGGATAAGTATGAGGCTTTAGATCTTCTAGATATAGCTAAAATTACTGAGATGATTGAGAAATTCAAGGGAAAACATCCAAGCATAGCTTTGGGGTATAGAAGAACAAAACCTAGATGTCAAAAATTCAATTTTGATACTTAGAAATTTTTTGAGATTTTTGAGCCTGTTGAGGTCCGTAGCTCCACAGCTCCAAAGGTGCATAGTCCATAGATATGCAAGTTTGTAGCTCTGCAACTTAGTGGTGCAATGACAATTAACTACTAGTTCCAAAAATAACGCTCTCCATGCATCAAAAATGCATTCTAATGGCAGTTTAACTATGACACATGCCTAGTGAAGGACTAGCTTCTATTTACACCACCTCCAAATGCTCCTACTTTGAGTGAAGGCTTCCTCCTACTTTCTCTCTCATGTTTTCTCCATTTTTGACATGTAAAGGGCTCATGCATCCAATTAATGAATAAAATATGGATGTATTCCTTCTAAGCACCAGATTAATTGTTAGTCTATAGATATATATTTAGTTTTTTTTATTGTTTTAAAAGCATTTTATTACATGAAGATATCTCTCACTCTCAACACAAATTGAGAAGATGATTTCATATAAATACCCCATTGTAAAATGTAGCAAGGGTCATCATTATTATGCAATAAAATTATGCTTTTGGTGCTCACATTTGGAGTGTAGTCATTCTTGCCTGAATGTGTCATTATTTTATGAATTATGTTCATGAAATTGTGATTGAGCTAAAGGTTTATTGCATTGTTTCTAGTTGTGCAATCTTTTAGTTCTAGTGTTTGCTACAGATTTACAAATTCTGTTGACATTAGAGCTCAAGAAGAGATCATCAAATTGTGCTTGCATAACTTTTTTGTCTTGTATGAGTGCACTTTTTGTGGTCTTGCAATTTGATGAAAGGTGAAATATCATACAATTGTTAAAGTTTCTCATCGACGATTGCATTAGTGGATTCTAGGAAGTTTTGCTCCTATTTTCATTAGTTTACTACCGATTTCTTTGAAAGTTTAACTCATATTGTGTTGTTTTCTGTAGGTTATGTCCATTTAGATTTCAATTTCATGTTATTTGCTTTCAGTTTTGTTATTTTCTTTTCTTACCCCTTGCTAGAATAGGAACTCATTTTAGTTGTACTGTTAGAATTGCATTCAATGAAAAACCAAAAAATACAAAAATATTGTTCTTTGTGTGTGATTTTGAGACAAAAAAAAAATTTGCTTCATTTTGACATCATAATAGAACCAGCAAAGGCCTCCTCGTGAACAATCACATTTATCTTCAACTGAGTAGATTTTGGTACATTGCAAGACAAATACTGAACCTGGGAGTTGATCCCCAAACGATTAGCTTTTCAAGAGAGGAATTGTACAATGGATTCCTACCGTTGAACTCGAGCATAATGACTACCCAAGAGAAGTGGTGCTAGAAGGAGGACCTCTTTTGAATCATAGAAAGGAAGAAAATTTGTTAAAGATTCAGAATTTTGCACTTCTACAATAATCTATGCTTCACAAAAGTTCAAAAAATTTCCTAAGTTTTTGGTAAATTTAGGTCAGTAGCTCCACAGGTATGCAATTCCATACATGTTCAACTTCGCAGGTGTGCAGGTGTACAAAACTCTATGGTGCACATAATTTAGAGAGCTGAGAAAGTGTACTTTTGTAGAGAGGTGCGCTTTTTCCAGAATTGATGCAAGCTAGAGGATATTGATCCAAAATCCCCATTTTAGTAAGCATTAAGGTCTACGTCAAGTATACACAAGTTTCTCGAGCTCACCCACTTCAAAAACCACATAGTGACAAGGGAACATCCTGAGTTCAACCACTTCCATTCGAACTTTCATCATCTTCTTCAACTCCACCTCCACTCCAACCACCTGGTGGACCACCACATACTCGAATAGCTACTCCTCAACAACCACCGTTAGGTCCCCCAAACCCTCTAATGGCCTTTTTTGCAAATTTTTTAGACTCACCAATAAACTTGAGAGGAGCACTTCATGACCTCCCTAAGAATCCCAAGAAGTTTTTCCCAAGATTCATCTATGGTGAGACTTGAACTGCTAAAGATCATGTCAAGTTATTCAAAGAAATTTGCAATCGCAAGCAAGTTGCTAATGAGGACATGGTTCTTCATTTATTTCCCTACTCTTTGGGTAAATTTTCCTCAATTGGTACATTAATTTTCCACTTAGATGCAGTGGAGATTGGGACACATTCAAAAAATTATTCTTGGAACAATTCAAAACATTCATCAACCCAGTTGTGATACATCAACAATTCATAACAATCAAAAGAGACCTAGATGAGATAGTTTCCCACTTCAACCATCACTTTCATATGGCCTATCGCAAGTTGGAAATGTTATACGCTATACCGGTTGAAGCCACTATTCAAATTTATCTAAATGCTATGGACCATCTTACTGCGATCTTTCTAAGAAGACTTCCTACAAAAAATATTGACACATTGGATAAAGTCTTTACAGAAGAGATCACATTCACAAAGCAAGCCAATCCTAATGGAGGAGGAATAATGCTTCCAGCACAAGTAGTCCCTACAATGCCAACATACCCATGGGGAACACCCACGGTGCCTAGCCAGTTCATGCCTATGAATCTAGATCCATTACAGTAGGCACCCGCTCCACAAAATAATGCGATAACATATCCAGGGTATGAGCCTCCAAAAATAGTTTTCTTTGAATAGAAGGCCATAGTTCCCATGGAAATAGACAATAACCTTATATCAGAAGTTGGTCAAATGAAGAAGACTATGTCACAAATGAATAATGAATTGACACGTCTTATATTGTCACAAGGACAAAATAACAACTTCCAAAGAAACAATGTTGGCCCCTAGAACAGCAATTTTGGTCAGAATTACAATAGGAACTTCAATGGGAATAATAACAACAACAATGTAGGAAACAAAAATAAAGAAACAACTTCAATCCTTCTGATTGCAACAATGGCTTCCAAAGGTAGAACTGATAGTGGAACACCCAACCAAATAATGGAAGCTTTCCTACAGATAACAACAACAACAACGTTCAATATGCCGATATCAATCAGTATGATGATAGCCAAAATGCACTCAACAATGATGGTTCTTACTATAATGGCAATCATGAGATGAATCAAAATTCATAAGTAAATGAAAATCCCCCTCCTGTACAATTCAATGCTATGCTCTTGGAATCCTATGATTCTTCATAGAATACACAAGTGGAAAAACTAGCAAGTGAGGAATTCTCATTCCCATTTATTCAAGAACCTGATATTTAGTGTGATGAGATGTTTTCCTTTCGCAATGACAACCAAAATACATACAATCTTAGAAATAGAAAGGACCCCTTGATGGATGGGATTCCTTCCGATTTACAACCAACTCCACCTGATCCAAGGGCAAGTAACAATCTACCACCAGTAAGACCAATGTATGGAGGACAACTAAATCAGAACCTAGCAAATCTACCAACAATACTGAAGAATCCTGCTTGGTCCATTGAAAAGTACAATGCAATAGAGGATTTGAAAAGAACTAAAGCTAATATGTCCATGTTTGACATGTTATAGAATTTTCCACAACAAAGAGAAGCACTAATGAAGACATTGGATAATATAAAGGTTTCCCACAATATTAATGGTGTCCCTCAAAAGATAGTATCTCAACAAGTGAATGTTGCAGAAGTGATTCCCACTATGTTCAAAGACAAAATTGAGGTACCCCCATTTTTGGTTAGCATTAGGATATATACAAAGAATCTTCACAATTGCCTCATTGATTCAGGGGCTTCATGTAATGTAACTCCATTAACAATAACTCAAAGGCTAGGATTCATTCCTCAACCCTCTAATCGAGTGGTGATACAATTGGATAAAATAGAGGTAAAAGTCATTGGTGTACTGAAAGATGTATGGATATAGTTGACAGTTGACCCTAGGATTTAGGATGTTATTGACATACATGTGGTTGATATCCTAGAAACATATGGGTTACTCCTAAGTAGAGAATGGACCAAATGTCTAAGAGGATGGTTTTCTACAGACTTCACTCAATTGTGGTTGTCATGGAAGGGATTGAACAATCAAATCAAGATAGATGCTAAGCCCAAATTGAAAACAATGATCATAGATTACAATGCCCTGAATGAGATAGCATTCTTACAATCAGATTTGGGTTCTTACAAAGTGATGATATTGGATATAGTTCCAAACAATACACTTCAAGATTGGAATGAAGAACCTAAGGTGCCAATACCTAAAAGTGAAACCATGACACAGTGCATAGACAGAATGGTGACTAATTTACAATGTTTAGGAGAGGAAGCTGATCCTAATATCCTCCTCCTTCCAAGATTTTTTTAGTTACACAAAGTCACTATGAGTTTGAATGCTCATCTTGCCAAGAAGCAGTAGCAAAGGTACTGACACACATAATGGAAAACAAGGATAAAAACACCTCAACAAATGAACTTACAAAAAGCCAAAATTCAATGGACTCATCCAACCTTATTGAAAAGATCAAAGAAGAAATTGAAGATTTAAATGTGTCATATAGTGATACCTCATTAGATGGGGGAGGTTTGTCTTCTTCTCCTCCAGGGATGATCAAAGTCCAAAGAAGAAGATGATATGTGAAAGGTAAAGGATGGACTTCAGTAGTCATTCATCCTGAACCTAAAGTTGAGGAAATCAAAGAGCTGATAGGGGAAATTCAAGATAGATAAGAAAATCATGCACTTCCTCTATTTATAGATTATGAAGGGGACTCATCAAGTCCTACCCAAGGAAAGTTACAATGGGTTCCTAAGAAACAATCATTCAAGGCTCAAGTGAAAGAGAAATTAAGGAAAAATAAGCATAAAGTTAGAAAACCCAAGGAAAATGCAATTTGGACACTTTTCTTTGATGGTTCTAGGTGCAAGATGGGAGCCGGTGTAGGTGTCAAATTGGTCAACCCAAAAGGTAGGTCTTTCTATGTTGCATATCAGTTACAGTTTAGATGTACTAACAATGTTGTAGAATATGAGGTGTTAATTCGAGGACTTCTCTTTGCATTGGAGAAAGAAGTCACAACTCTTAAAATTGAAGGGGATTCTCAATTGGTCATATGACAAGTAAATTCCATATACTCTTCCAACAATAAAATATTACTTGCTTACAAAAAAAGGGTATGGGATATATTGGATGACTTTCAAGCCTTAAACATCAAATCTATTCGAAGAAGAAAGAACATGGTAGCAAATGCTCTCATCATCTCAGCAAGTGCTTTGCAACCAATCAAAAGAACCAAGTTGAAAAGATTTTTAGTAGAATTGGTTGTTGTTTCATCCATTCCTTATAATATCACAAACTTCTAGTTCTTTCAAGATGATCAACATATACTTGAGTTTATCATGTGCAGTCGCTATTTTGAGGGACAAGAAATTGATGATACACCAGATGACAAACCTAAAGATGATGGACTTGAAGATGAAAAGGGGATTTTGAATTTAAAAACTAACACTATTCCAAAGGGAATGGTTGAACTAGAATGCATCTTTGATCATGATGAATCAACACTCAATAGAAGGGAAACCCAAGAAAAGGGAATCAAAGAATGTGACTCGTACAATTTGGGTACTAATGGAGAACCAAGAATGATATAGATAGGAAAAGCATGCAACTCACAGGAAAGGGGAGACATGCTCAAATTACTCACTGAGTATAAGGATGTCATTTCTTGGAGCTATGAAGAGTTGAAGACTTATGATCCTAAGATTATCACACATGACATCCCGTTGAAACCTAATACCAAACCATTCTGAAAAAGACAAAGACTGATAAATCCTCTCATTGAACCACTAATCATGAAATAACTAAAGAATTTATTGGATGCTAAAATCATATTTCCTATCCACCATTCATATTTTGCATCCACCATTCCACATGGGTGGAAAATTTGGTTCCTATGTGAAAGAATATTGGAGAGATTCATCTTTGTGTTGACTTTCACAACTTGAATTTAGCATCTCAAAAGGATAATTATCCTCTACCCTCACTTGATGAGGTCTTGCAAATTGTAAATAGTTCAAAAATGATGTCTTTCCTAGATGGGTATTCAAGATATAATCAGGTGATGGTTGATGAAGAAGATAGGCTAAAGATGACTTTCACAACTAAGTGGGGAACTTTTTCTTATAGAAGAATTCCCTTTAGACTAATTAATGTTGGAGCTACATTTTAATGAGTGATGGATGAAGCTTTCAAAGGATTAATTAACAAATGTATAGTTATCTACATGGATGACTTAACTGTCTTTTCAAAAGATCAAAGTACTCACATTGTTAATCTAAGACATGTATTCAATAGGTGTCATAAATATGGCATATCTCTCAATCCCAAGAAATGTTCATTTGGTGTTACTAAAGGAAAGCTCCTAGGTCATGTTATTCATAAAGCCAAAATCTCCATTGATCTAGATAGAGTCAAATCTATTTTGAAATTAGCACCTCCACATAGTCGGAAGGAACTGAAGTCTTTCTTCAAAAAGATAGACTTTGTGCAAAAATTCATAAGTGGATTTGTAGAGATAGTTCATGCCCTTGATGATTTACTCAAAAAGGGGGCTAAGATGGAATGGGTTCCAGAGATAAAGAAGTCATTTGAAGATATCAAGGTTTCCATTTCTACAGCCCCAATTTTGGTTAGTCCTGATTATGAGTTACCTTTTAAGATCTATTCCTTTGCTTCTGAACACTCTTGTGTAGGGATCCTAACACAAAAAAGGGAAAAGGAAGATGAGAGACCAATTTATTTTATGAGTTGTCCTTTGAAGAACATAGATTTGAATTATTCAAACCTTGATAAACAATCCTTTGCATTAATCAAGGTGGTAAAGAAGTTTCGTCACTACATACTGAGAAGTAAGGTCTATGCAATTGTACCTGATCCAGTAGTAAAGATGCTCTTGATGTAGAATGAGCTTGGTGAAAGGAGAGGAAAGTGGATGGCCACACTTCAAGAATTCGATCTCAAAATTTATTCTATGAGATTAGTTAGAGGTCAAGGGTTGTCAAAGATGATAGCTAATAACCAAGATGGAAATGAAAAGGAATTCAAGTTTGACGATGAAATGGATAAGGATGATTAGAAGAAGATGGTTGTATCACAAGTTGACATTAATCAGGGAGTGGTGATAGATGTTTGGTATCAGGACATTATTTATTCTCTCCTACAAGACTAATGCACAAAGAGGATGAATAGCTCATAATGCAGGGGACTTAAAATGAAGTGGGAATCTTATATGTTGCATGACAACAAGTTGTACAAGAGAAACTATGATGGGATTTATCTGAAGTGTTTAGGCCATGAGGAAGCACAAGAGTTCTTGGAACACTTTCATGATAAGTATGGTACAGGACATGGTTCAGCAAAAGCAACAACCCATATGATTCTAAGATTGGGTTATTTTTGGCCCTCTATATTCAAAGACACTTTCGAGCATGTATGCTCTTGTCATATCTATCAGACTAGTGCTAATAGAGAAAGGAATTCAGGAATGCCCTTACAGCCTATGTATGAGATACACCCTTTGCAAAGTGGGGGCTGGAATTCATTGGTCCAGTCAACCCATTATCATCAACAAGACATGCATTTATTCTCACAGCCATGGATTATTGCACACGATGGATGGAAGTAGAAACATTCAGAAATTGCACTACTAAGGTGGTAATAGACTTCTTGGAAGAACACATTGTTACTAGGTTTGGAATTCCATTCATCCTTTTGTGTGATAATGGGTCTACTTTCACATTTTCATTTATGACCTAGTGGGCATTCAAAAATCAAGTCATTATCAAGTTCTCTTCAAATTACTACCTACAAGGAAATTGGGTAGCAAAATCTACAAACAAGAACTTGATCATAGTAATAAGACAATTGTTGAAGGAGAATCCTAGGGATTGGCATATATAACTAAAATACGCCCTATGGATAGATTGAGTGAGAGTCAAAAATGCCTTGGGGACTTCTCCATATTTGCTTGTTTACAAACAAGAACTAGTGTTCCCACTTAATCTTAGAATTCCAGTTTTGAAATTCATGAGTGGATATGCTAAAGATGCTGAAAAAGTGCAAATCTGATTGATAAATCTTTTAGAGATGGATGAAAAATGCACAATTGCATTGGAGCACATGGCTAAACATCAAATTGTTGTCAAAAGATGGTTCAACAAGAGAGCCATGATCAAATCATTCTTGATTTTTGACCTTGTTCTATTCCAGGATAAGGTGAAAGAAAAGTCAGTCAACCATACCAAGTTTCAATGCTTATGGACAGGCCCTTATCAAATCACAAAAATTCTTGGAGAAAACACTTTTAGGCTCAGTTCCTTATAGGGGGAATTTCTTCCCTTGTCCGTAAATGGGTAGTTTCTAAAGCATTATTTTGAAGCCTAAAAAATAAAATAAAAAATTAATTAGATTTTATTTTTTCATTTAGCTTAGATTTTCATTCTTACAAGTGTGTTTATTTCTAGAAGTGTGTTTTCTTTCATGTTGTGTGTTTTCTTTCAATTATGTGTTTCCTTTCAAAGTTGTTTCAGTCCTGGGGGTAAGGTGTATTTGAGATTTTCTCTCAAGATTTTACTAACCACTTTTTGGTTTCAATTTTAGGAAGAGGTATTTCTTTGTCAAAACATTTGGACAATTGTGTGTTTTATACCAACTAACGGACATTTCTTGTGGAAAAAAGGGATTTTTAGTACCAACAAGTTCTCAACACTTTGAAATTTTTTAAATTTGATTGTTTTGAGTGTTGTTGAATTGAAGTCAAAGATGATGAGAGATGATCCAAACTTTGACTAGTTCAAACAGGAGGGGTCTCCTCGAAAGGTTGCTAAGATCATTGATTGGCATGAGAGTTTCTAAAAGAGTTCTAAAAGAGGAATTCAAGGGATATTCACAAGAGATTGAATCCAAGAAATGACACCAATGTCCTAACTACACAGTCTAAGCATAGTTAGGATACAAAAAAAAAGAGAAAAAAGAAAAAGAAAAAAGAAGAAAATAAATGAGAAAAGTACAGTGTTAAGACTGAAGGATTCTAAAGATCTGAGATGGAAAAAGATGTGTTCTCAAAATAAAGTATCTTGTATTCAAGATATTACTTCATAAAAAGTAAGATTCTGAAAGACTTGGAGCAATTATTCAAGAAGCTAAAAGAATGTGTCATCCCGCGAAGAGCCCTCAAACTGATTCTCTCATCTAGTCAAGCAATTGATTGATGAAAAACCTACGTGGAGATTTTGAATGAATGGGCAAAATGGAAGATTGTTTTAAGTTGTCAAAAAAATTTGATAAATGGCATCTTGAGGCATCAAAGAGAATGAATACACAATGCACACACTGAGTTTGAATGTTTCAAATTTTGAGATTTTGATTGCTAAATCACTCGAAAGATGCTTGAGCTATTTGAACTTTGGTTGGTGTTTGACCAGCATTGGAAGAATGTTTGCTGATGAAGAAATGCCTTGGTCATTTCTTCCTTTTTCAGAGCTATTTATTGTGGTGTCCACAACACACACCTCATTCCTTGCTAGGAATGGGGACCCCCTACTTTTTTTTTACTCCCAAACTCACAATTCGAGAGTTGAGAGAAGATATTTTATTAGAATTAGAGTTCTAGAGTTGTCAAAAAAAAATTTTAAAAACAACAAAAAAAATTAGAAAATTACAAAAAAAATTAGGAAATTTCAAAAAATTAGAAAATAAAAAAATATTAGAAAAATTGAATAAAATAAAATAAAATAAATTAAGCATGTGCCAAAATGCACATGCGCGGGTGAAGTGTGCACCGTGCACCCCACCTAACACACAGGGTGAGGGGTTATAAAGCCCCTTCTCCCCTTCCCCCATTTCATTAACATAACACTTGGCATTTTTTTACATGCGGTGACACAAGGTAATCTACCCTTTGAAGTCATTAGTGTCGTGCATCACAAGTTGCAGGCTATGTGCTCTTGGCACCACGTGCCATAGGCCATGATCTTGGCACTACGCACTCCTTCACACTATTGTGACTCCAAAACCCTTCGTGGGTTTGGAATTGTGCACCCCTACTTTGCATTGTTGTGACTCTAAAACCCTCCATGGGTTTGGAACTGTGCACCCCTGCTTCGCGTGGTCGCAACTCATAAAACTCTCTACTAGTTTGGCATTATGCACCCCTTCATGGCACCGTCGTGACTCATAAAACCCTTTGCAAACTTTTCATCTGATCGAAACTTTTGGCACTATTTACAAGCCTCAACGGCATGTGTCCCTGGCCTTGGCACCACCATGTGTCAGCCTTGACACTACCACGAGACCCTACAATGTCGTGCGCTGACCTTTGCACCATGCGCAGACTTTTGCACCGCGCACCCTTATCATTTG
Source organism: Cupressus sempervirens (assembly GCA_028749045.1). Classification (NCBI taxonomy): domain Eukaryota; kingdom Viridiplantae; phylum Streptophyta; class Pinopsida; order Cupressales; family Cupressaceae; genus Cupressus; species Cupressus sempervirens. The sequence continues at coordinate 531,323,809 of CM053790.1, forward strand.
TTTAATTTAACTTTTTATTGAAAAAAAAATTAATATAAAAATTTAAAAATTTAAAAAATTAAAATTAATAAAAGAGATGAAATAAACCCAAGGGACATTTTTTTAAATGCTCATTTAGACTTTAATTAAGCATTTTTTTTAGTGTTTTTTCTTTATCTACTAATTAAATTTAAAAAAAAATGTTCTCTCATAACGTACAGGTGATCAAATGGCATCCACATCTAGAATGGCACTCAAACCGATCATGTTCAAGTTCCAAGGCATACCTTTGAAGTCTAGATTCCACGATGATTATGCAAAGATCAGAGATACTAACCTCGAACACACAGATCTAGGAGAATTCTCTAGAATTTGCAATAAACCAACAAAGAGGTCAACTTTGGTGTCCACGTTGATTTGTTCTGGGTTAGTGAATGCAACATCTCACCCTGTGTCAATACAGTTAGTTGAGCTAATCATGGCCCTGTCACAACATTTTGTTCTTGATGAAAGAGTAGTCAAGAGTGTCACCAAAGAGGTGGTGTTGGATCTACAACCCGATAACATTGAGAGGGTCTTTCATCTTCCTAGAGCGGACCAATTCATCAGACTGTCATATGAAACAATAGAAAGATGGTACAGGGAGCATTAGCAAGAGGCCATTGATATAATACAATCCTTGTACCTCATTGAAAAGCCTCCTTGGGGTAGGATAATGGGCAAAGTGGATATGACCCGAGGATATATGAAGGAGGATATTAGGTACTCTATTATTCTCCTAAGCAAAGTCATGGGTTTACCTGTAGTGGGCCACCTCAGTACTTTCATGGTCAACTTCATTGAGACCATTAAATAGGCAAAGATACCATTGGACTGGGCTACCACACTAAGTGAGAACTTGTGTGAGCAATGGAGAACAGTGAAGGACAAGAAGAAGTTTAACATGACTTCTTACATGGTGTACCTGCTTGCAACAAGGGCAAAAAACTATCCCCGTTTGTACAAGAGAAGCAGCATGTGAGACCACAGTGCCTGGCCATATATAGTCTACCCCCAACTAGTGAAGAAGAATCTCTTAGTGCAGAGTAAAGAATATAAAATTATGAATGATGCATTCACCTTTACAATCATTCAATTTATCGAGGGAGACTATGGGAAGAGGTTATTTGATGAAGCCAAAGCACAAATCACTGCTCTTGGAGCCTACTTCATCTAGTTCAAGATGTTCACCTATCTACAGGTAGCTAGTGCATCCATCAATCCTAAGAAGCTCCTGAGATACCCAAGTGATAAACTAGTACTATTGGAGATCTCCCAACAAATTGAGTCAGCCTATGAGAAGATAAAGAGACAAAAAAGACCTTGTTGTGCATGGCCATTGGTTATTAGGCCATATTAGGTGAAGAGGAAATAGGATCTACCATCTTTCAAATGGGAGTGGGAGAACTATCCTCTTGAAGAATACAACTCTCCCTGACCATATTTTGACAATGTCAAAAAAGTGGAGAGTCTGGCAAGAAGAGACTTCCATCATGAGGATCTTGTAGAAGATCACTGGATGAATGCCACAAATGACTACGATGTCTGCATTAGGGACTATCATAGGATGACTTTGTATCTAGTAGAAAATGCTCTCTAGTTAAACATCCTAGAGGAGATAAAGCAATAGGATTTGAAGGAGTTACTAGACCCCCTATTCAACATGGATAAAATTGGTGAAAGACTTATTTTGAATGCAAAAGTTGATAGGGAAGAAGGAGATGATATTAATCATCAAGCGAGGTATGTCATCAAAATGACAAAGAGTTGGATCAAGAAACCTTTTCCACTTGACCCAATTCCTAACACTATAATCTTCCCTGCACATGCTTACCCAAAAAGAGGTAGAGGAAGGAAAGTAAAAATTCCTACCTTTGTAGCTCAGTCTCCTATCAAGCAAAAAATAGTGTACTAGCTTGATCACCCGGTTGGATATTATCACCCTCCTAAAAGGAAAAGGAAGAACAAAAGAAAGAGGACCTCTCCTCAGAGGATTCAGAAAGCTCAGGCACTTCCCCAGTGGTAGGAATAAAGTCTACAAGGGTCCCAAGATACTGGAGCTACCCAAGTCCAAGATGAACTATAGTTGTCTCCTGTTGTGTCTAGCCAATCAGAAGAGGGAGAGATTCCACAAGTCTCCATACCTCCTATGCAAGAAGAGCCAACTTCTCCTTCTACCTCCAAGAAAAAAAAAAAGAGGATTAAGATTTTGATGAGGAAAAGGAAAAGGACTAGTAGAAGATTAGTGCCCAATCCATCTATTTTTGAAAGTATTTTAGAGGGAGACGAAGAGGAGGAAGAAGAAGAATCAAAAGAGGAAGAGGAACAAGTGCCCCTACAGGGAAGAACTTGGCTAGCTAGAGCCACAGAGTTGCAAAGGAGAAAGAGTGCCACAGGTACCCCACCATCCAATCAAGCAGAACCATTAGAACTCTCTTCTTTAGAAGATGAAGTACAGTAGTGGGTGGATGAGTAGAATGAAGAAAACAATGATGTTTTCTCAATGTCATATTTTGATTTCATGCTAGAAGGTATAGAGTTGATGGGGGATAAGATCAGGGACACCCCTATAGGTGAATCTCAACAAGAAGATTGGACACAGATGTTGCCAGGTACATAGGGTTCTAATTTTACTCCTCCATCCCCACCACAAGTTGTAGTGGTAGAACAGGGCTCGGTCACTCCCCCACCTTAGAGTTCAAAGGAAGAGCATGTTCAGAAGGAACCATTATCAGAGGAGGGACTAGAACAAAGGGCAACTAGTGAATTATCAGAAGGACAACTGGTGGAATATTCTCAACCACTTTCCCATGACATCGAGGTTCATGCTACCAAGTCTACTGAGACTAAGGTTACGAAAGAAGAGGAGTCCTCATAATAGGAGACAACTTCAAGCAAGAGTAATAAAGGGAAGGAGGGAGTTGAACACACCCCTTCATCATTAAGAGCCAGGTCCTCAACAGGATGCATCCCTTCATGGATTCAAAAGGAAATAATGAGGAGTACTAAGCCTCAATTTTGTGCTTCAGGGGAAGACATTTGTGATATTGTACAAATTTTGAACAAACCTGAGTCTCCATCACATGAGGCAGCACCATTGGCATTTATCAGCACCATACGAAACCAATATTTGTTTGCACAGTGGCTCTCCCTCCTGAAGGCACAGATGCAAAAGGCCTTAGCCTCAAAGATTATGAATTAAAGGATGTTATGTTGGGAAGGCCTACATGGGATTCAACTTGACAAATGATGATTATGGGAGTCAAAGAGGTCCTTAAGTATATAGAACAAGAGGAGATTGAATTACAAGCACTTTGAAGGAAATTTGAGATCCTAAAGGGATATCTAGCCAAGGTCATTGGTCCTCTTGATCCTGAACACCCTGAGCATACTTTGAATACTATACGTAGAGAAGGTGGAAGTGTGCAACTGGACCTATTTTTGAAAGCTTGTCAGGAATGGCAAGAACATTTTGAGGAGAAAGATGTTATGATAATCATAGGGAATTTGAAGTTACTACATGCTACACAAGAGAACATGAATAAGATCGTAGCAATTTTGAAGCAGGACTTCAATATCATGGATGAGGTACATGCCTGGAGTAAGGATTTGCAGACTCTACAAGCCATATAGGGTCAAAGATATAGGGTTTTGATTGATGTATATATTGGGGAAGAATTAGACATGATTGATGACTGGATAGAGAAAATAGCAAACAATAATAAAATAATGGAGACATTACATGAGGAGATCCATCAACTCAAGGACCAAGATCGAGAGTGAATTTTGGAAGCAAAAAGACACTATAGTGATGCATGCTTGGATATTTTTGAAGATGAGGAATGAGAGAGTTTGTTACCTATAAAGATAGTAGTGGAGAATTACAAGAAGATTTTTGGTGGAGGTTGTTGATGATGAGGACATTTGACAAGCCTTCGGGACAAAAGAAGCCATGTTAGAGTTGGACACCAAACTCAGAGATTTTGCAGAGACTAGAATTGAAGTGGACAACTATAGATAGAAGGTCAAGGATAAGTATGAGGCTTTAGATCTTCCAAATGCAACTAAGATTATTGAGATGATAGATAAATTCAAGGGCAAACATCCAAGCATAGCTTTGGGATGAAGAAGAATGAAACCCAGATGCCAGAAATTCAATTTTGACACTTAGTAAAATTTTGAGATTTTTGACCCTGTTGAGGTCTGCAGGTGCGTAGGTCCACAGGTACGCAGGTCCATAGCTCTACAATTCAGTGGTGTATCGACAATTAACTACCAGTTCCAAAAATAGCACTCTCCATGCATTAGAAATGCATTCTAACAATAGTTTAACTACGACACACTCCTAGTAGAGGACCGGCTTCTATTTTTGGCCCCTCTAGATGCTCCTACTTTGACTAAAGGCTTTCTCCTACTTTCTCTCTCGTGTTTTCTTTGTTTTTGACATGTAAAGGGCTCATGCATCTAATTAATGAATAAAATATGGATGGAGTCCTTCTAAGCACTAGATTAATTGTTAATCTGAATATATTTAGTTTGTTTTTTTTGTTTTAAAAGCTTTTTATTGCATGAAGATATCTCTCACTCTCAACATGAATTGAGGAGATGATTTCTTTTAAATACCCCATTATAAAATGTAGCAAGGGCCACTATTATTATGTAATAAAATTATGCTTTTGGTGCTCACATTTGGAGTGTAGTCATTCTTGCCTAAATGTGTCATTATTTTGTGAATTTTGTTCATGAGATTGTGATTGAGCCAAAGGTTTAGTGTGTTGTTTCTGGTTGTGCAATCTTTTAGTTCTGGTGTTTGCTATAGATTTATGAATTACGCTAACGTAATGAGCTCGAGAAGAGATCATCAAATTGTGCTCACATAACTTTTTTGTTTTGTTTGAGTGCACTTTTTGTGGCCTTGTGATTTGATAAAATGTGAAATATCATACAATTGTTAAAGTTTCTCATCGACGATTGCATTAGTGAATTCTAGGAAGCCTTGCTCCTATTTTTATTGGTTTCCTACCGATTTCTTCAAAATTTTAACTTGCAATGTATTTTTTTTGTAGCTTATGTCCGTTTAGGATTTCAATTTCATGTTATTTTCTTTTAGTTTCATTATTTTCTTTGCTAACCCCTTACTAGAATAGGAACTTGTTTTAGTTGCACTATTAGAATTGCATTCATTGAAAAACTAGAAAATATAGAAATATTGTTCTTTGTGTGTGATTTTGAGACAACAAATAGATTTACTTCATTATGAGATCATAATAGAACTAGTAAAGGCCTCCTCATGAACAATCACATTTATCTTCAACTGAGCAGATTTTGGTACATCACAAGACAAATACTGAACCTTGGAGTTGATCCCCAAAAGGTTAGCTTTTCAAGAGAGGAATTGTGCAATGGACTCATGCTATTGACCTCGTGCATAACGATCGCCCAACATGTATACTTCTTCTTCTAGTATCCCATTCAGAAATGCAAATTTGACATCCATTTGCTATACGTTGAATCCTTTATAAGAAGAATATGCAAGCAGTGTTCTAACTCCTTCTAATCTTGCTACAAGGGAAAATGTTTCCCCGTAGTCAAAATCTTCCTCTTGTAAATATCCTTTGCATAGCAATCTAGCCTTATTCCTTGTGACTTCATCGTTCTCATTCATCTTGTTCCTAAATACACACTTTGTTCTAATAACATTTTTGTCTTTAGTTCTGGGTACTAGAGACCATGTTTTATTCTTTTCAATCTATTCAATTTCCTCATTCATAGCTTGTATCCAATCTTCATTCTCCAAAGCATCTTTCACAAATTTGGGTTCAAACTCACAAAGTAAGCATGTGTCACTTCTAAGTATTTTTCTTGTCATAACACCAGACTCTTTATCTCCAATGATTTTCTCTAGTTTATGATGTCTTTTCACATATTTTGCTAACACAATCTCTTTTCTTCTTTGTTATTCAACAAGCTCATCTTGAAAAATAATTTCAATTGCATTGTCTCTCACTTGTTCAAGTTCTAGTTCAGGTTATGCACACTTGTCATTTCTTTGTTATTTGGCTTCCTCTATCTATGACTCGACATCATTTATCTATTGCTCAACACCTAGAATCTATTGCTCAACAACTAGATATTGCAACTCAACATTCCCAATTTGTTGAGGATCTATAGCTCTAATTTCTTATATAGGTGGGGTGCCTAGAGCAATATCTTTCACATATATGAATGAACTATAATCTTTAGGTTATGTCTTACATTTAACTTCATTTTTCTTTGTATATTCATTAACTTTCACATTTTGAATTTCCACAACTTTGTTTGTGTTAGAGTTCAAACATTTATAAGCTTTTCTCTTGGTGGAATCTTGTAGGAATATATCTTCATCACTTTAGCATCAATTTTTCCATTTCTATTGTCTTTAAGTATGTAACATTTCCTTCCAAAAAGTTTAAAATATTTCACATTAGGTACATATCCATACCATAATCGAAAGGTGTAGCATTTGTACCTTTCTTGACTTGAACTCTGTTCAGAGTATAAATAGTTGTACTTAAAGCTTCTCTCCAGTATTTTTGTGCCACATTCTTCTCCATCATCAGTGTTCTAGCTCAATCCATAAGTGATCTATTCCTTCTTTCATCTATTCCATTCTAAGGAGGGGTCATAGGTGTAGGCATCTATCTTTTGATTCCTCTATCATTGCAAACTATGTTGAACTCATTGGAAATTAATTCACCACCTCTATCAAATCCCAAATACTTTAGACTCTTCCCTATCTCCTTTTCAACTCTGGCTAGATACAACTTAATTAGCTAAAAAGTGGCATATTTTTCTTTAAAAAACATCATAATTATCATCATAGAATAGTCATCAACAAATAGAATGAAATATTTGTCTCCATGTTAGCTTTGAAGTCCAATATATCCACATAAGTCAGTATGAACCAATTCCAAAATCATTTTTCCCAATTGACATTGTTTACACATAGCATTGCCAAGTTTCTTTAGTTTGGCAAACCTCTTACTCTTTTCATTTTACTAATGCTAACCAAATTGTCAAAATTTACATGACATAACCTTTTGTGTCGTGACAAAATATCTTCATGTTGTGTAAACAAACATGTCTCATTAGATACATCTAGATAGAACAAGTTACCTCTTGTTTGATCACCACTTTAAATTAGTTTACCATCAACATCAAATATTTTGGCCTTTCTGTGATGAAATTCAACTCTATAACCTAATTTGTTTAACTATGAAACACTCAACAAATTATAGTTAAGTTCTTTAACCCAGTAAAAATTGTCACATTTGATTTTATTAGTTAGTTGAATTATCTCTTTACCTTTCACAAGACATGCAACATCATTACCAAATTTAACTCAGCCACCCTCGTATGGTTCAATGTCCTCAAATTTACTTCTATCACCATCCATGTGATTAGAGAAACCACTATCAATTATCCATCTATCACTTTTGTTCACATAAGAGATTAAAGAAGTTTTCTCATCTTCATCAGAATCTTCTTTCATAGCAACATAGATACTAGTTTCTTCTTTAGCAATATAACAAGATTTCTTACCTTTATCCTTGTAGTCCTTTCTCTTCTTGAAGTCTCGATCATCTCTTCTTCCTTTGTACTTTCTCTACTTTCTTGCATCCTTGTTTTCTCTATCAAGACACCTTGTATCAATATGACCAACCTTCTTGCATGAAAAAAATATTATAGGAAGTTTACCTTTGTATTTTCCTTTGCCTCTTCCAAATCTCCTAGCTATCAGTGCCTCAAGTTCATCAAGTTCATCATTAGAAGTATCACTATCACTCTTTACATGTTTTCCCTTTCCTTTTGTGTTAAGAACCAGTTCTGATTTAAAAGAAGATTCAATAGTAGCAGGAGTGTAATTATCAAAATTAGACATCTCAAAAGTTGTAATCCTACCAATTACACCTTCTAGGGTTAGAGAATTTCTTGGTGTACATATTAGCTCTTGTATTTCAAAAACCCTAATAGCATAAATAGGAAGTAAAGTTTTCAATACCTTGTTGATTATTGTTTCATCTTCAATCTTTCCTTTAGCTACTCTAATAGCATTGACAACTTCTTTGATTCTTGTGCAATATAGCACTATGTTCTCACCTTTCATTCTCATTTCATCAAACTTACCTCTTAGACATTCTGATTTGGCTCTCAAGACATTATCATCTCCTCCATAGATGGTTTTTTGTTTATCCTATATTTCCTTTGAGTTATTACACTCCTTTATGTCTTCAAACTCAACATAGCTTAGGGCTAAAGCAATCTCCAACATTGAATAATTATGTTCTTGCTTTTCTTTCAGTTATTGACCAGTCAGAGTGACTATTGTTATGCCCACATATGCACTGTCTAAAAAATCTGATTCAACATCACCAATACTAGCTATATGTAGCCTCCTCAACTTCTATCATTGAAGAAAATTTTCTTTGTTCAACTTTGGTACCTCTCTTTTTTACACCATGATCTTTAGCTTTGAGTACCTTCAAACTTCTCTTTGCAAGGACCAATTTTTTGATACCAATTGTTATAATATTTAGAATAACTAAGAGGGGAGGGTGAATCAATTATCTAAGGTCTAGATGTACCAATTGAACAAAAAAATGATTCAACAACTTTAGATCTAATCATTCCATTGCTTGGTCTCTATTGTAAACTATTTGCAACATTAGCTAGTTTTCCATTATTCTAATATAATATACTTGTAGAATATAAACATTAAATTGTAAAACACCATAATAACATTAACCACAAATTTGACACTAGGATTTAACATGGAAACCCAATTTGGGAAAAACCACCAACAACATGTCACCAATTTTCACTCTTCTGAAGTGAGCCCTATTAGGAACCAACCCTGTTAAAGGTTACAATACACACTATTAAATGTGACTCGATTAAAGTATTTAATCACCCTATTAGGAGTGGCCTTGTCAAAGGACTTTAGAACATTCCATTAGAATGTCACCCGGTTAAAGGATTTTCATAGGTCCTTATGACTGTTAGGCCAACCTTGATTTAAAAAATTTAAATACTATTCAGAATGGTTAGAAAGTAATAGTAGGTTTGATCTATTAAGTACAAATCACTTTGCATTTACAAATATCCATTCAACTCACTATCTGGCCTCCATCATCATCTCAATCTTAGATTCTCTTAGCAACCCTTCAAGAAATCACCCTTTATTTCTTCTCAACTCAATTAAGCCTTCTTTTTAGATTCACCAATCAACAACATCAGTAACAAACTCCAACTATCTGGAACTTCTTCACATGCACACAACCTCTCTACACTCTCTCTACACAAAAATTTTTCCTTTGTACCTATTTAAATAGGTAGTTCTAATATTTTTTGGCTTAAATAATACCATTTTGGCTTAAATAATACCATAGATCTTGGGTTTCATGATTCAATCCATCAGATAAAATGTATCTAATCGTCATTATGTTTATGTCTTCTTGTCTAGAAACTTTTCCTTCAATGCATATCTTAAGTTTATTACCTAATCCTTTCTTGGAATTAAATGATTCAATTCATCAACCCTTATCGTCAACACACTTTCCATATCCCAAGAATTTAACTTACTTAGCTAGAAATTATGATTCCTCACAAATAGTTAAAATGTTCTTCCTCGACCAACACTAAGTTCTAATAATCGGTCATCACTAGGTTACTTAATCTCTAAAAAACTTCTTGCTCAGCATCAACACTATCACTTGGTCAATACTGATGCTTTCTGAATTTGCTTGGTACTTTCTGTGGCTTGGTTGATACTAGCTTCACTTGGCATGTCCATCAAAATTCCTTATTCTTTTACTCTATTACTCAGTCAAGCCTACACATTTGATCTATCTTTTATCACACTTCCAAGACTTGAACATTAATGTTTTCTCCTCTTACAATATGATTTAACACAATCACTTTATCTTTTCAAAACCTAACTAATAAAAAGTCCATTTGTAGTTTCTTCTTCATAACTCAACTTTTCCTCTAGAAGCATTTGTTATGAACAACTTCTCAAATCCTCTTCATGAATTAAATAGACATGACATTTAGATCAAATAACAAATTGTCTCACCAATAGATTTGACATCAATGACAACATAATAATTGTTCCAATTATAGTTTCCAACATAGCATTGAGGTAAAATTATTTTGAATATATTTTAAAATAAATAAACGCAATGAACAATTTCCAAAGAAACTAATATGCCATAGTCTTGAGAATAGAATAAGAGACTAAAGTGGGTGATGCCCCCACAAGAAGGTGACAGGGAGAGAAAATGGGACCCAATGGGATCTCGAAAAGAAAGAATGCCCTAGAAGGAAAGGATTAAAAAGAGGCAAAATATGTTAAAATTTTGATCAATATACAAAAATAACTAGGGAGGGAAAATGGGGAATAAGAGGTCAAAAGGTGTCCTATATAAGAGCTTAAAGGGCTAGCAAGGATCTCATTTGTGTTCATTTTTTCTTTTGAGATCTTATCTATTTAAGCCCTAGATTTAGCTAAGATGATGATAAGAGGAGGGCATTTGAGACATCGAGCAGATGTTAGGAGGGGTGTACCTAGGCATCATGCACTTGAAAGACTGGTTGGGTTTAAAAACTACCTTTTTATTATTGTATTTTTTTTTTTTTGAATTCAAATTTGAGTTCCCATTAAGTTAGGATAAGTGGGATTGCAATCATGACAAGCAAGATTGTTATCCTACAAAAAACTCTTAGTAATTTGGGGGTTTTGGATGGGTCTCGTGGTCTTTTGCAAGAGTAAAAAATTGGGATTTGGGGTTGATTTACTAGCTATGACACAATCCCACAAAGAATTTCTTGCAAGATTGCATTCCTAGAGAAAAATATTGGGTGGGTTGGGTAATTATGCAATCTTGCATGATATCACAAGGAATTTGGAAAGTTAGTCATGTGAATGTGTTCCTACAACCAAAATGGGTCAGTTAGGGCTTTTCATACCTACACTAGCAAGGATGTAAGACTAGGGTTAGCTATGAGATTGCTAAGATTGACTAGAAAAATCATGGGATTAAGGGATTAACTTGGGGTTAAGTAGATGAGGGTTACGAGGACCTAGGGGGAGAGTTAAGGTTTTCTTAAACCTTAACTTAAGGATGAAAACTAAGTTTGACTTGGATGTGGTGGCCTATTCACCTGTTAACATCTCAAGAGATATGGGCAATAGTTTTGAGAGTAGCTAAGAAATTTATAGCTATAAATTAGACACATGTTGATGTTATCGTCATACTGGAGGATATTTTTGGTGATGGTCACAACACTCTATGAGTGTTGGTGCTCAGAGACAATTATATTCCATCTCCATAAATGGGAGATGACCATTACTCCAGAGGATGTCTACTAGATCTTTTAACTACTAATATGGGGTCTTGAGGTGATTACTATAGAGGCCCCATAGCGGTCAATATATTGGTAGGGTCTAAGGTTTTCCTACATTGAGACACAAAAAACTTGCATTAGACCATCATTTGGATGTTACATCCAAGAAGCAGGTATACTTCTTTGTCTATAGGTTAGTGTTAGGTTATATTGCTCCTAACATCAGAAGTACTAGCATTATGCTAGCCCTAATCCTAACTATTATATAGATAAATGATGTTGGAGTATGTGTAACTTAGGGGGCTTATGTTAGAAGAGTTATACAAAGACTTTCATTAGATAACATATGATGATGATCATAGCCAAGGGTGGAACATTAGATTCACCACTTTGCTATAAGTATGGGCTTGGTAAGATATTGTAGTACTCTAACCCTTTGGAAAACATGACAAACAAGTAGATAAGCCTATGGTTTTCAACTTGGGGAGCCATTGATGTACCATGTTGTCAAAGAACTTGACTATTGGTGACAGAATATTAATAAGATTTTATATAGGATCACATGGTGGTTGTACACTATATTTGTGTCATGCACTAAACACTTCTATCCAAGTGATTCCATGAGTTCAAAATGCTTGGATGCCGACCTAGAGCTCCCTATCCATAGAGTGCAAGAGAGTATGTTTCAAACATAAGAAGGCTCTTAGCTGAGCCTTAGAGATACTCTTCTTGCTAGTAAACCATGCAATGGGAGGTTCTCCTAGAGATGAGATGCAAGAATGAAAATGTCCACAAAGAATGCCTCAAGAATGCAATGCAAATGTAGACTAAACTAGTATGAATATACAAAATGCAGCTATGTTAACAAGAATGAGAGTATTACAAACCAACCTACTTATGCTATGTGAGATAGATTAGTACAAAATAGAAGCTAAACTAATATGCAACATGATTCTAAGCTAAAATGCCATGGTATGAGAGAATGTAGATAAGAAATGGAAGTTCTCCATAAAAGACTCTCAAGAATTCAAATGGTAAACCTGCAGTATAACAGTACTCAAGAGTGTGGATCCTTTGAGGGGGAAAGCTCTCTGTCTCTTTTAGAGTCATATGGATAGTGGAGATCAAGGTCAAGATGATGGAAGATCAGGGGTGGAGTTTGAAAATAGGAGTGATTGATGTGCATAAGCAAGTCAACCAATAAAATAGAAGTCGACTTCCCATATAAGACAAAAGTCACAAAGCCTTTTCTTTTAATTTGTAAAATAGAAAAAAGACTTTATGTGTGCACACTATGTGGGTTAGAAGAATGGGGCCTTTTATTTAATTAAAAGGGGACATGTTCTTTTAATCAAATAATGAACTTAGGATATCATAGTCAAACTATAGGTTATAATAAAATTAATTGATTAATTAATTTAGCCAAAATGTTGAGGAGGGGGCTAATAGTCTAGATGACCATTTTTAGGTGTTTTCCCCTCTTTGGCTAATGTGTGATTGATTTGGGAACACATTGCATCAAATAAAATAGAAGCCAAGAAGGCAGAAATAGATAGAAATATCTGATTCTAAAGAACGAAATACAAAAAGAGATAGCAAAACCTAAATGTATAGCCTGATAGTGGTAGTATTGAACACTAGGAAAGAGACGATGATAGAGAATTTTTGCACCCTTAGGATTGAAAATGAAATGAGGCAAGGGAGATGTAGAAATGATCTAGATATGATAAAATCAAGATATAGTAGTGTCCAAGATGGCAGACAGATGATTAAGACCAAAGAGTGACCATAAGGAAATGATAGAATGCCCTAATTTGACTAGAGTTGATCATGAAGGATAAAGCATGAAAATTTTAGGTCAAATTGAAAAGAAAGGTGATTTTAGACATGAAAAAGTGAATTGAAGAAGATATGAAGTATATAAATGATGAAGACATGAAGAAATGACGATGCCCTAATGAAGATTCAAAGATTAGACCTCAAGAGGTTAGCTAATTGCATAGAAGAAGGTAGTATTTTGAAATGTGATTTTGGCCATCAAGATGAACTCAAATTTCTATTTTGACCCCAAAAATGGATCTAGGATGTTGAAATTAGCCAGGGGTGCAATTTTTGTGGAATTATGAGGAGTTTAAAAAATGGGTCAAAATTAGATCAGAAGGCTATATAAGGGGTCCAAGTGTCATTTTCAATTCATTTTGTATTTTGTGAATTTGGAGAGCTCAGAATGAGTTTGAGAGAGAAAAAGTGGTGTTAGTTGGCATTCTAACCCACCGACACCATTTTAAGCATAACCGGCTGCACAACTAGCCTCCCGACTTCAAGGCGTCAGTGAGTCATCAATTTTTTTCATTTTTTATGCATTTATCACCTTTTTCCACATATGTTGGGGTTTGAAATATGGAATATCATACAATATTTAAAAATTATTATATGTTCACTTTGAGAAATATTGCACGATATTTCACATGAAAAAAGTGTCGCACCCTTTTTTTAAATGTGTTGTATGGGCTATACCCAAATGTTCCGAGATCCTATGAAAAATATCACTCGGGAAAAAAGTATCACCCATGTACTATAAAAAGTATCATTTGATATTTAGACAAAAAAAAATTATCTCCTACATATAGGAAAACATATTGCACAGTCTAATTTTTGTGTTTTTAGTTGACTTTTGAAGGTTTGAGGATTATTTTGTGATATTACTGACGTTTCTTTGTCATTGTTTTGCAGATGGTGTTTCCCACATTGTTCAAGGCCCCCAAAGTAGTGAGGTTGTGCATCTTAAATCATCTTACTAATGATGAGAGGGCCACTATATCGAGTATGGGGCTGAAGTGGGTGACACGGATGCCCCACATTTGGGTGAACCATGGGTTGTTGGCTGCACTAGCCAAGCGGTGGCATAGTGAGCACAACACCTTTCACCTGTCTATTGGAGAGGAGACAATAACTTTGGAGGATGTATATCACATCCTTCAATTTCCATGCTATGGCGATCTCGTGAGTTCTATGTTTAATTATTCTATGGATTTTTAGGTTTTTGATATCCATGTGAGGGATTATGATGCAAAGTTTGTTATATGTCACAAGTTAATTATGATCAAACCCCAACAGAGGGGAGAGTAGAGATGGAGGAGATGTTCCATGATGTCACCATTTTAGACTGCCAGTTGAGTAGGAAGTGGCTCATAGATGAGTATGGTGATGAGTATCCACTGCAATGCTTGATTTTCTCCCTAGTTGTTGAGGCTCTGGTTACCAACAGAGGCTAGAAGGGCTTCCCATGAGGATAGGGTAAGTTAGTAGTAGACTTGATTGAACAACCATGGAGGATGGCATGGGGGTCAACGATACTTATAGATATCTATCATGAGCTACATGAGTTCATCTATTATGAAGGACACTCTTGGGTATGTGGAGCAGTGTTGGCTTAGATATGGGCATGGGAGCACATTGCTATGATCTGACTGCGGCTACAGCCACGAGAGTGTAGCCAACCTTATATATTCAAATTAGATGTTTTGTATCATAGACACATAGCAAAGATCTGACATATCATCAGTGGGTTTTAGATGAGCTCACATCCTTTGTATGGTGGCCATACTAATAGTGTCATAGATGGTCCGACTCTTGGGAGTTGGAGTATATGTGGTAGAGTCGACCTCTAGTCAGTAGGCATATGGAGATCATTGAGAGATTTGTGATTAGTTGAGTATGGCAACAACTTGTGGAGTGGTAGGCAGTTTTAGTGAATTTGACCACTTATGCACGGTTCCATGGAGAGGAGGCATAGGGTTGGCTCCCCATGCTAGAGTATAACACAACACTCTATGAGATGGAAACATTAGTGCAAGAGCCTTAGGATTATAGGCCAAAGATAGAAAATGTAGGTGTTGATTTGATATATCTTTATGAGAGGTAGAGACATCCTTTCCCATGGTTTACTCAGTCAAATGCCCACTCATAGAAATAGGATAGGTGGGAGATGGGGGAGATGGTGGAGGAGGTAGAGGTAGAGGTAGATGGATAGAGGTCAAGGATAGTTCTTGATCTAGGAGGAGGAAAATGTGGGCCTAAGTTGTGAGAGAGGTGGAGGAGAAGGAGGAGCAACGACCACTAAGATGTCAGAGAATGGAGCGAGTGGAGGTGTAGGTGGAGTAGCCAGCTAGAGGTGAGGATGAGCGAGATGCTAGGCTATGGGCTATGGAGGTAGGGCAGGGCCTTCTTGACTATTCAAAGTGAGGTGGTAGATCAGAGGGTGTGATACAACCTCTAGATAGAAGACAAACTCCTCCACTAGGGCCACCACCTACTACAAAGGGAGCAAGCCAGTCTTAGGTCTAGGCTGATGGATCATGACAATTTTTTATTGTACCCCCTATATTTTGAATCTAGATTTTGGATCTCACATTGTATATGTATAGTGACACATTGTGATATATATGAGATATTGTATTTGATCAAGAGTTTTGTGTACATGTCTCATTTTGATGGATGTTTCAGCATTTTAAGCTTCCATGTGATGTTTCAGTTTCTTGCTCATGTATTCTTTGTTTTATGCTTATGTTGATATGTTCATGGATCTCTCTCATGTATGATGTTTAGCTCTCATGTTTATGATATAGACTTATGTTTTTGTAAAATGTAATACTTGGATAAATTAGATGTGATGTTTTTGATTAACCCCTTGTAATGATAGGACATCAAAAGATGTGAAGCAAAAGATCAAGAAGATGAAAAGCAATGATTAAGGTGAAAGCAAAGAAGGTATGAAAGGAGTTAGTTGATGTGCCCAAAAAGAATGATGAGAGAGCTCTCCCCACATGGACCAAGCTAGAAAATGAACCTAAAATGCAAGCTAATATGCAAAGTGGTTTACTAGCAAGAAACACGTAACATTTAGACTCTAATTTCATCATTGAGAATTTATTAGGGACATCATGAGATTATACAACCATCACTAGTGTAACTATGAGGATATGAATATGTTCGATATCAGATAGGAATGTAGAAATCCAATCTAAGCATCAAAAACATGTAAGTCAAGATTGCTATGCAATTGGATTCCCTAAGTTTAATATAGCAAGATTACCCTTGTATCAAGGCATAAGTGCCAAGATAACCCCCGAGTGCAATCTTGTGAAAATAGTCAAGGATGAATACGTTTGTGAGTCAAAGTGTCAAATAGGACAAGCATGAATGCTTTAAACATTGTAGACAGACAAAGTATACCCACAAGAAAAACAAAAGAACACATGCCTCATGCCCCTAGTCTTCTAGTTCATGACATCCTCGAAAGACTATTAGGGAGGGAACATATAGCAAAGAAATCATCATAGACAACACACAAAGTAGATAAATTCCATCATATCTTAGTCATTTAAATGTTTAAGTGCATGTGTGTAAGTCACTTGGATATTTCTTCAAGGCTTGGTTTTGATAGTGAGAAAAATCCTGAGACATATGAGACTATAGATAAACTATCTGAAAATTGTTGAGAAACACTTGATGTCAAAGGAGGTAGTGTAGAGAAACATTGTTTTGTGAGTTGCCAAAGAAACCCTAATGCACAAGAAGACCTCGATAGGCTAAGTAGTTGGTCCCCTAATATGAGGACAAAAAACAATTCCAAGCTAGGAAAATGTGTTGCAAAGTGGGTGATTGACACTGATAGACATAGGTGCAAAGGTCTCAAGCAGTACTTGTTTTTAGGTTTTCACCACTTGGTAGATTTTTTTAGGACTTTTTTTCTTTTTATTTTTTGAATTTTTTGGTGATAAATCAAAGTGTTTATTTCTAGGTTTTCATTAAGGTGATCATTTTTATAGGATCTCTAAGCATATACAAAAGAACTAAGTGATGAACCTCTAACAGTAGAACTTCTTCAGATGTAGGAAACTGATAGGCTCCACCAATTGTTCCCCTTCTAGAGTAGAAAGACGATAAGCACCAGACCCAAATTTTGTTGTGATAATGTACGGGCCCAACCAGTTAGGTTCAAACTTTCCTTTCTATTCCTAGTTCTGCTAATTTTTAGGGTTTTCTCTAAGCACAAGTTTACCTACTTAAAACTCATGAGAATGAACTTTCTTGTTATACTGAGTAGACATGTGCTTCTGATAAGCCCACATGTGATCAAGATTAGCCTTGCAGTGTTCATCAAGAGTTTCTAGTTCCTATACTCACATAGCCCTATGGTCTTCATCAGTTATCAACCCATGTAAGGAGACTCACAATGAGGGGATCTCAACTTTTAAGGGGAAGACAACCTCAAAACCATAGACTAAATAAAAAGGCATGGCCCTGGTAGGAGTACAAATGGCAGTTCTATAAGCCCATAGTGTCAAATTGATCTATAAGTGCCAATCCTTCCCAAATTTGTGAACCATTTGGTTCAAGATTTTTAGAAATATTTTATTGGATGCCTTAGCTTGGTCATTCCCTTGAGGATAGTAGATGGAGGACTAATGTTATTTGATTCTAAATTTCTTGAACAATTGTTTGAGGTCTTTGTTCTTGAATTTTCCTCCATTATCAGTAACAATGGAGGAGGGAATAACATAATGACAAATGATGTGGTTTAGTATAAATAGGGAAACATTTTTTCCAGTAGCAGTACATAGTGGCACAACCTCAACCTAGTTGGTGAGATACTCAATTTCTATGATGATGAACTTGTGGCCACTAGATGAACTTGGATGAATTTTGCCTACCAAGTCAAAGGCCCATTATTGAAATGGCCAATATGTCACAAAAGGAATCAACTCAAAACTAGGAGAATGAATCAAATTACCATGAAGTTGAAATTTCTTATAGGACTTAGCATAAGGAACTACGTCAACTTGCATGGTTGGCTAGTAATAACCCACCCTAAGAAATTTTTGAGCAAGTACAAGACCATTAGAATGTGCCCCACAAATGTCATCATGGACTTCAACTAGTGCCTTTTAGACTCTTCTAGCTCTAAACACCTAAGCAATGTTTCATCTAGACTCTTCCTATACAACTCACCAGAGACCAAAGTGTAATGTGAAGCATTGTGGAGGAGTTGGCATTTTGGTTGCATGTGAGGGTTTTAGGAATAACTTGATCATACAGGTAAGAGAAGATAGTCACATAGCAGGAGGAATCATGACCTACAATAGTGTAGATCACATGGTTATCTAAGGAATCATAGGTAGGATGACATAGTTCTTCCACCAGGAACTCAAATCCTAATTCATGTTCTTGCAACTGGAGGATAGGTGCTAGAGTGGCCATAGCATCAGTAGCCTTGTTTTCTGCTCTAGGAATTTGCTAGAATGTCACAAAAGTGAAATAGTTCCTTAAGGCATCAATAAACTTCTTGTAGGGTATCAACTTATCATCATTTTTTTGTTATTCATTGTTCACTTGATTTATAAAAAGTTGAGAATCTCCATAGATATGCAATTTAGTAATTCACCATTCAGGAGCCATTTTGATCCCATTTGTTAATGCCTCATATTCTGCAATGTTGTTTATGCAAGGAAATAAGAGCTTATAGGATTTTGGGATTGTATAACCATAAGGGGAAATAAACAAGACACCCACTCCAAGCCCATTCTATGTATGATAATCATCAAAGAACATTTTCCAAGTTCTCTTAGTGATGTACATACTTGAGGCATTTGGAAACTCAATTTCCATAGGTGTTGTATCCTCTAGTGGAAAATCATCCAATTGGTCAGTTATGGCCTACCCCTTAATAGGTTTACATTGAACATATTGAATTTCAAATTCTGTAAGAATCATCATCTATTTAGCTAGATGGCCAATAAGCGTAACTTTGCTCAATAAGTATTTCAAGGGATCAATTTTAGCAATCAGGTGAACTATGTGTGCCAACATGTAATGTCTAATTTTTTGAGAAGTAAAGAGCACTACCAAGAAACTTTTCTCAATGTTTCTATAGTTCATCTCATAAGTCACCAAAGTGTGACTGATGTAGTATATGGTATGTTCTTTTCTAGTGTCATCACTATATGCCAATAATGCTCCTAGAGAGGAAGTTGTAGTTGAGATGTACAAAATCAAAGGTTTTCCTACTATGGGTGGCATTAATATAGGAGGTTTATCCAAGTACCCTTTGATTTGGTCTAGACTTTGTTGGAAATATTTATTCTAGATATGAGTAGAGCCTTTATGCAAATTCTTGTTAAAAGATTGAGCTTTATCAACCAATTGAGAAATGAATCTTCTATTGGATTGCAGATGTCCCTGTAGACTTTTGTGTTGGCTGATATTTCTTGGAGGAGGCATTTCCATGATTTCTTGTACCTTTTCAGGATCAACCTTGATGCCTTTTTCTGATATAATGTAGCCTAGTAGTTTTTTAGATTTAACACCAAATACACACTTTTTTGGATTTATCCTAAGTTGAAATTGTTCCATACGGTTCAAGATCAAACTAAGGTCGTCAAGATGTGTGTCTCATTTTTCTGATTTTTTTAGTGTGTCATCAACATAAACTTCCATATTTTTATGCATCATATCATGGAAGATGATGGTCATTGCTCGTTGATATGTAGTGATAGCATTTTTTAGCCCAAAGGGCATTACATTCTAGTAGAAGGTGCCCCAAGCACATGTAAAGGTTGTATTTTCTTGATCAGCTAGAGCAATCTTAATTTGGTTATACCTAAAAAAGCCATCCATTAGGGAGCACATTTCATAACCCACCATCATATCCATTATCATGTCTATGTTTGGTAGTCGAAAGTCATCCTTGAGACATGCTTTGTTTAGATCTCTAAAATTAGTATAGACTTGAATAGATTTATCATGTTTAGAAACAAGTACAATGTTGGAAATCCATTCTGCATAATCAATAGCTCTGATAAACTTTGCACTTAGGAGGTTTTCCAACTCTACTTCAACCAAGAGGGCTACATGTGGATGCATCTTTCTCAATTTTTGTTTAAGAAGTTTTACACCAAGAGAGATAGATAAATGATGCATGATAAGATCTCTATCAAGTTCTAGCATATCTAAATATGTCCATGCAAAATTGATCTTCTTGTCTTAAAGAATTTGGAAAAACTCTCTTTTTCTTCAGTTGACAATGATTGAGCCACATGGATAATTTTAGGAGATTCCTCTATCTCCAAGTTGATAGGTTGTGTAGGTTCAATTAGAACCAAAGATTTGTCCTAAAAATAGCTTGGTAGACTACCAAGTACCTCATTCATAGGCACCTCAAGGAGATATTCACCATTGGATACATCTTTGTTTTTATATTTTTTAAGGTTTAGCTACTACCACAAAGTGGTTTTTTCCATTTAACTGCTTATTTTTTCTTTTAATTTTATGATTGATGTACTTGATATATGATTCCCTCATGTAAACTATGGGTTCACTAGTGGAAGAAGTGATGGGTTCAATGGCATTGAGGTAGCAAGCAATCTCATAGTCATTTTGAAAAAATGGTATATCAGGTCTTTGATGTTGAACCAACCAATCTATGAAATCAAGATGAAGCAAGGAGGGAGATGTGGAAGCTTCAAGGTTGTTAATATGAAAAGAGTCATCTTCGGTGACATTCGAAGTTGATCCTATAATGAATGTTGCAAAGGAATCCAAATGGGGAATAGACATAGAAGGACCAACATGATCCACTAAAGACGTTTGCAAGACAAACTCATCTAACCCTATACTACATTTGATTGGATTACATAGGTGTGAATAACATCCACCCCTAATTCATAAGAAGTGTCTAATAGACTTTCCCATTCATACTCATGAGAGTATGTACTCTAATGTCTAGCAATTAAGAAAGCAAAGTTTTGTCAAATCTATCATCTATTTATGTCCTCATGGTTGGATTCATCTTGTTCCTGTTGTCAAGAAGTGGAAGCTTTAGCATCATTGTGGGTAGTTAGTGTTTCTTCTCCCCAAAGGAGAGAGGTGAGTGGAATGAAATCCTCATCTTGCAAAGTGACAACAACAAAGGGAGGATCATCATCCTCTGATTCGCTAGACATGGGTGCTCTTCTATCAAATGTTGGTATTTCATCTTCTACCCCAAAACCTAGGCCAGCAATATCTTGAGTGTCATGACCCTAAGTATGACTTAAAGGTTCAACTAGAGCTTTTTTGTTACCAATTAAGGACTAGTGGCCCTAATAGCCCATGTTTGCAAGAAGTTTATATTCTTTTCCATAGCATTTAGGAGAGATGGTAGTAGTGACTGTGACTTCCTCCTCATCTTCCTCTTCCCTATATATCCAATCTTTGATTGCTTGTTCTTATTTTTTTACTTCTAAGGGAATTGCACAAAGGTGCCAAAAAGATTCATTGTAGAGGTTGAAGGCTTCTTGTTGGCAGAAGGTTTCCCATAAGACTAAGGGGAAATAGGTAAAGAAAAAATAGAGTCTAGAGTGTACTCACCCATGCCTAGGCTCATCATTTTTAGTTTCTATTCACACTCTATAAAGGATGGTGTCAACTCATGAGAAGAGCGATTATGCAGAACCAATGTTTTTGCAGTAGACAATGTATTGATAGACATTAAGTTGTCACCAAGAACAACTATCTCAGTACCATTAAAAGGGAACTTGATACATTGATGATACATGGAAGGTATTGCTTGCATGTCATGAATCCATGGTCGTCCCAACAACAAACTATATGTGAGGGGTATGTCTATGACTTGGAAAACAACATCTTTCTCAACTAGACCAACTCTAATTGGAGGCACAATTAGACCTTTGGAAGGTCTTTTGATGTCATCATAGGCTTTTATAGTGATCTTGCACCTAGGGTCAATAGAAAATTTAGACATGCCTAACTATTGGATCACATTGAGTGAGATGATGTCCAACCTTGCACCATTGTCTATCAAGACTCAACAAATGTGAGTATGGAAGATTTGGACTTCAACATGGAGTGAAATGTTGTGGGGATGATTGAGAGCTCTATCTTCTTCTTCCAAAAAGGTGAGGTAGTAAGGTGAAGAGATATGGTTCACCATAGCTTTGAATCTTTCTACATTGATATTTGTGGGAATGTTGGAAGAACATAAAGCTTTTTCAAGGATGTCCTTGTGCAAAGGGGATAATTCTAACAACTCAAAGATGGAAATTTGATCCGGGGTATGTTGCAGTTGGCTGACAAGGTCATAATTGGAGATTACAATGGTAGTTCCTTGTTTAGATGATGACACATTTTTAGGATCATGAGCAACTTTTAGAATGACTTTAAAATGCCCCCTTATGGAAACATTAAGTGGTTCACTCTGTGAAGAGGAAGATTAAGCCACTCAAAGTACCACCTTAGGTCTAGCATCCTTATGATGTTGGGGAGTATTGTACATTTGAGGACAAATTTTGGTCTTTCATCCTCAGCATCATAGTTGGGCTGATTGTCAAATTCAAAATTCATCATGCAAAGATACTCGACAAGTTCAATCATGTTTATAACATTATTTTTGTTAGCATAGGCATAATTGATCTGGGCATCATGATTCTTCTTAGGAGCCTTGGAAGTTTCACCTTTATCATATTTGGGCAAGGGTTGCTTGAAATCTTTATGGTCATAATTTTTAACAAGACCATCGATGACAACTTTACCAGTCTCTATGAGATCTTGAATAACATCTTTGAGTTTAAAATAATGTTCAGTGTTATGACCTTTGCTTCTATGATAACTACAAATATGATCATCTCGCCACCAAGGAGGTCTAATGGGTGGATCATAGGGGTAGGAATTGTCTAGTGATGGCACTAGTTTGTTTGCAATCAAGGTCTTTAAGACCACTTCATAAGGTTCAACCATTAGTGTATAAACATGTTGTTTTTTAGTAAACTTGGTGTTCTTGTCATATGTTTGTGGTTTCGAACCTTCTTGTTGTTTTGTAGCATAGATGGCATTGGAAAGATTAAATGTAGCTTCCTTGGTTTTAGTAGCATTTGCTACTCCATCATTGATGATATATTTGTTCTTGTTCCAAGGTTTATTTTTGTCTTTGCCATTTCCATTGTCATTTTTCTCTTTGTTCACAATAATGTCACCCTTCATAATAGCAACATCCTCAATGTGATATGAACTCTCAACCATTGCATAGAAGGATGTGAGAAACTATTTTCTTAAGTCAAAGTATAGCTCTAGTACAAGTGTGTTGACAAAGATGTCAATTTTCTTAGCTTCAGGAACTTGTCAAGGGTACCTAGAGTATAGGGATCTCCATCTCTGAAGGTATGTTGCAAAAAAATCTCCCTATTTTTGTTTGATTTGACACAATTTCGAAATTGTTAGAGAATGTTGAATGTTATAAGATTATTGTTGGATAAAGCATTATGTAAGCTCATCAAATGTTTTGAGAGGGGGAGTCAATATTGTGAACCACTCCATAGCTTGCCCTCTTAGACTCCTACGAAACAAATGCATAAGATAGGAGTCTCCATGCATGAAATCCATGCCAATAGCATAGAAATGCCTCACATGATCATGAGGGTCACCATTTCCATTGTATTTTCCATACTTAGGAACCTCTATATCCTTAAGAAATGGAGGCATGTATAAACTCCTAAAAAATTAAAGAGCACATATTGATTCAACAAATGAAGTTTTAGGTGGCTCTTTGGAAGTTTGTAATTGTCCAATTTTTTTCTCAATTCTTGCATTTCTTCTCTCAAGATTTCAGCCTTGGTGGGCTCTCATTTTTTGATTTTTTTGTACATCAAAATCTTGGGGGAGTTTCCATCCTTTTGTTGTCATATACTAGAAGTATTGGCCCCATTTTTCTCTAAAGATGTTACGATCGGTTTTTGAGTGAGCTTGTCTTGTTGAAATCTTATGACATCTTCACTAGTGATCTCATCATCACTTTCATGATGTGATTGTGATTTTTGGGTGGTGATGGGCATGCTCCTGTGTTGACTCTAGGAGTCCTTGGAGGTGTGTGATTGCCATTATTTCCACCAAGGGGAATGTGAGAAAATGGATTGTGATAATAGTCTCTTCTAGTTTCCTCATTGTGTGTATGAGTGTTAGGTTCAACTTGTTGATCAAATCTTTCTCTAGTGTGAATGGCTTTCATAAGTCTTTCATTTTCATGTGCTTGCTCTTCTAAGTGGCATTTGATTTCTTCAAAATGCATGTTGGTCAAAATGTTTTCACTCGTGGGTGTATCAAAGGGTGTTCCAAATGGGTTCTTAAAACTATAATGTGGATTGTGTCGGGTGTTGGTTGTCTATGTTTGACTAGAATCAAGATCTTCCACACAAGGTTGTCCATGAGGATGCCTAGGTGTAGTCTCTAACTATACAAACACAAAAGAGGGATGACTACAGTTACCAACTTGGAACCTAGTTGTGACCAATATGTAAGGACATGTCTTTGTTTAATAGAATGAGAGAAGTGTTCTAGATTTGAAGGTCATATAATCAATAATAATCACTTCTTAAAGAAAAATAGATGGCTTGTCGAGAGTGTTCAATAATTTACAATGCTAGTGACTCGAGCCAATAGAACAAGCAAGAAGCTCAGTGGAAAATAACTAACATAGAATAATAACCAGATTTCTACAAGTGATCATAAATGAAATTTTGAGACTTACATCTGACGGATGAAACACATCTTTTCAACTAGGACAATATCTAACATATAGATTGGCCTAGGAAGGATTGAACCGACAAGACCCTAGATCAGATAAAGCAGAATGAAGACTCTATGTTGATAGCAAAATGACCCAGGTGATATTCTTCTAGAATCCATGCAATAGCAAGACAACAATTTGTATCATATGACACAATTTATAGTAACAAGGTGATACTTTTCTTTGGGGTGATAGTTCTTCTTAAGCAGTATGATACAATGCAGTATGACCAGGTGATATACCTAAAAGGAACTAGGTGATACTTTTCTAGAAAAAAGTATCGCGTGATATTTCTATAGAGATTGTGTGATAGTTTTCCAATGAACTGTGAAAAGGACAATTCGAACTAAAAAAATTATGTTTTTCAATTTGACAGTCATGTAATATACTTTTTTGGAAAAAAAATGTCATGCGATATTTCTATAGAGACTGTGTGATAGTTTGCTAGTGAACTGTGAAAAGGACAATTTGGACTCAAAAAATTATGTTTTTTAGTTTGATAGTCATGTAATTTCATATTAGATAGTGTGAGATTTCAATTTGTGTCAAAAAAAAAACAAATTTTGCAAACAGAAAGGGTATTTTGAACATGTCTCAAACAATTGAACAAGGGTCAAAACAACCTTGCCAATAAGAATTTGTGATATCAAAATGGCCTTCCTATCAATTTTACCAAGATTTTTTTATTTGTGAGAATGTTTACACAAGTCAACATATGTGAAAACATTTGTCAAGAAATCTACTTTAGAGTCACAGTTCATTACTCAACAACTTGGCCCACGCTAAGTGCTCATTCTCCTCACACTAAGTGGTTGCCCACAAAGAGATATTGAATTTGTCATGGAAGTTTCATAAGCACAACCAAGGGAACACAGATGGTAAGTGTAAAATCTTGGGGTGATTCAGGTAGTCCACTAGGATCAATCCTTACACATAAAAGTTGAGCAAAAAAAAGGGTAGTTACTAACTTAGAGCATTTAGGAAGGTCTTTTGTATGTAATGTTCCTCTTGCACCCAATTATAGGACACCCCACCTTGTAGTGGGTAATAAACCTCACGGCCACAAGAGCACCTTAAGTGTTCTTATGTGGCATTTTCCTCATGGTCCTAATCCCACAAGTAATCACACTAAGAGAAGACAAACAATACGTCTACCAAGTTTTTGTGTCCTTGATAGCCTTGAGTTTATAGTAGATTGGAATATTCAAGTTCGCTCATCCCCACTTGGGTCATTCCTCTTGAACTTTCCAAGAGAAGGCCCTCTAAAGGACTCTAACTACCATAGCTTGGATCCACTTTCAAGAGTCAAGATTTTGATTCACCGCAAGGGTGAAGAGCATACTCTCCTATCTTGATCATTTCCCCAAAAACACTAAGAAATTTCAATTATCCCCTTACTTTCAAAATTCAAAGGCGAGTCAAGATTTTTGATTCACCACAAGGGTGAAGAGAATACTCTCCTATCACCAAAGAACCCCAATCACAAGTTTAATATACCTATGAAATAAAAACTAGTAGATGTCACACATGGAATAAAAGAAAAAATAAGAAAGTTTTGCTTTTATGCTTTGGGGAGCTCTGCAAACAAGTTTTAGTAGCCCTTGTGCATTTGAAGCTTTGACATGTGTTCTTTTTAAGATGTTTGTGCAAATAGTTCAAAGCAACAACCTACAAGCACAACCATTAGTCCCAAAATAGCATAAAAATTTTGCAAAGAGACCTCTGTCAAATAGTCATAGACCTTTAAAATCTAACAAATAGCAAGTAACAATTGAGAAATCGACCAAATCACTCAAACGTAATAAAATTTAAGCCAGGTGACATTTTTTATTGGAAGATTGTCATACGATACTTCTTAGTATACTCGTGTGACAATTTTCTCTTATGCAATATTTTTGCTTAAGCCATGCAACATAACTTACTATGGCGAGGTGATAGAGTTCACTAAGATCATGTGATACTTTTATCAAAAAAGTATTACATGGTAGTACAAACAAATGTCGCAGAATACTAGCAAAGTATTGCCTTAAAGTTGCAACTGTAAAAAAAAAGTGTGAAAAAAATATTGAAAATGCAAGAAATGTAGTGAGATAAAGAAAAAAACTAAAACATTATGTTGCATGGTGGGTACCAATAATGTATGCTATATTTGTGTCACACTCTAAATCCTTTTATCCAAGTGATTCCATGAGTTTAGAATGCTTGGATGCCATCTTAGAGCTCCCTATCCATGAAGTGCAAGAGAGTATGTTTCAAGTATAAGAAGGCTCTTAGCTAAGCCTTAGATATACTCTTCTTGCTAGTAAACCATGCAATGGGAGGTTCTCCTAGAGATGAGATGCAAGAATACAAATGTCCATAAATAATGCCTCAAGAATATAATAGAAATGTAGACTAAACTAGTATGAATATGCAAAATGTGTTAGAAATGATTTAGAATAATTGGGGGGGTGTGAATTAGTTATTCAAGGTCCAAATGTCTTATTCAAATTTTTCACTAAATATAGTGAGCCCATTCAACTACTAATTCATCCAAACTTTAACTTTTCTAATTAGCAGGTTACTATAAATCAACATGCAAGCATAACACATAAGAAATCAACACATGACATAGTGATTTACGTGGAAACCCAATTTGGAAAAAACCACCAGTAACATGCTACTCCATTCTCACTCTTCTAAAGTGATGCCATGTAAAAGGCCTACCCTATTAAAGGCTCACAACACACTTTCAAATGTGACCTTGTTAGAGGATTTAACCACCCTATTAGAAGTGGGTCTAGTTAAAGGACTTTAGAACATTCACTTGGAATGCCACCCTATTAAAGGATTTACAAATGGCTATTAAACAAACCTAAGTCCATAGGATTTTCAAATCTAATACAATTGCTAGAGAGTATTAGAAAATCTTGACTTGACTACAACATACAACTTATCTTGCAGATCTCAGATCACTTCTCAGCTCATACTCTTGCCTGGCCTTCAATCTCTACAATTCAGATAGCTTTCCCTCTTTTCAAGCTTAGCCTCCTTGAGTCTCCTTGCTCAATGTACCAGTGCAATCATCTCTTCATGACCACTTATAGAAGCAGAGCCTCTATGCTCTTCCTTCTCTAGATGTCTTCTCCTTAACACCCTTTCAACCACTTTGTAGATTTGAATCTTCAGTAGCAATAGTATTAGCAGCTCTTTGCTTCTTGGTGTATGACTCCTTAAATAGAAGTCTTGGAGTTCCTTTTCCTGCTCGATTCTTCCATTCTTTAATTTCAATTCGTATGGATTAGGTAGGATTCATTGCATCTAACCCATATTTTATTTCCTCAAGAAACTTCTTGAATAATCCTTTAGAATTCGCCCAAAAATGGTTTACATAGGATTTTGTGCCACCAACTCATCATCCTTATCTTCCAACTTGTTCACAAAATTCAATGCAACCACTTTTTTGGCTTAGATTTGGTGAATCTTTGTCATTTGAAATAATGCAGTAGCTCGGCACTATTGAAATACTGGTGCTCGGCACATACTGTGTTACTCGGCATCAACTATGTTTTTCCTGATGCTCGAAACCTGAAGATCACTCGGCACCAACTAAGAAATTTTTGATGCTCAGCACCTAATCTTCACTCGACACACACTAGAATTTCCTATTACTCAGCTTCAACTGAGAATTTTCTTGGCTTTAACTAACTTGCTTGGCACCCACTAAAGATATTAGTTTAAGCTTTGCAGTCAACCTTGTTACAACTTATTCCTCCAATGTTTCTAAGTGAGACCAACCTTTGTATCTCTGAGTATGCTATCAATACATCATTTAACCATTATGTTAATTGATCTTTGCACTTCATTACAACATCATCACTCAACCTTTCTCTTAGGTTCTCTTGTTACATCTTGTTGATCAAATCCTCTTCATCAATCAACTAAGTGATAGTACTTTGGATCTTATAAGAAAATGTCATTCCTTCAAGTAGTAGGTTTGACATCAATGATGAAACAATGATTGAAAACATTCTTTTAACAACAATCTTCCTTCTTTCCAATAATCTCCCTCTTTGATCTTCAACAATGAGATTTTTAATCAGATTTCCAACAATCTCCCTCTTTGGCATTGATGGCAAATCAAACTGATCAACCATCAGACTAAACTATTCAACCACAAGCGTTATAATAGTAAGTCATATGCCAAAAAGTAAATTTTAGCTTCACATTTCCTTCTACTATTTTGATTGCATCATTTTTGCTTCTCCCTCTTTGCTATTGTATCCTTGTTCTTTATCTTTCTCCCTTTGTATTGCTCATCTTCTAGTGTTCTAATCAACATCTCCTTCTATCTTCTTTTGATCAGTATTACCACAACTTCTAATATTGATCAATTTTTTGACTATTTCTCCCTCTTCGACAATAATGCTAAAGACATATTAGCATCTTAATATGTAAATATAGCTTTTGTAGGTTCATTCAATTTCTCCCTCTATCACCTTGCTTGTGACTAATTTTTAATGTCAGCACTTCTACTATTTTAAGCATGAATCCTAAAGTAAACATCCTCTACATCAATGTGTAAAATCTTCAACACTCAGCTCATTTGATGTAGGGCATTCTTGCTTTTGCTTCAAGTAGCCTTGGCTAGGGGTATCACCCCTAACTTACCTCTAAGATGCTCAAAAGAATCTTTAGGTAGTGCTTTTTTGAAGATATCAGCAATTTGTTCCTTTGAGCTAACATATTCCATCTTCACTTGTTTATCTCCCACAACTCTCTTACATAGTGATACTTGATTTCAATATGCTTGGTTTTAGCATGCATTACAGGGTTTTTTGATATTTTGATAGCACTTGTATTGTCACAATAAATTATCATAGGCTTGGTTACCT
Organism: Cupressus sempervirens; assembly: GCA_028749045.1. Taxonomy (NCBI): domain Eukaryota; kingdom Viridiplantae; phylum Streptophyta; class Pinopsida; order Cupressales; family Cupressaceae; genus Cupressus; species Cupressus sempervirens. Next base: position 531,353,704 of record CM053790.1, read on the forward strand.
CTCTTTCTTCATACCTTGCAGAAAATGTTTGATCCATACAATATTGGTGCAATTTATAGCAGCTGCCACATATTCAACTTCAGCATTAGACTGTAAGATGCAGCTTTGCTTTTTGTTGGTCCATGTAATCAACCTTTTTTCTAAGAAAAGTGCTCCTCCACTAGTGCTTTTTCTATCATCAATGTTACCTCCCTAATCTGCATCAGTGTAGGCTCTCTATTCAAATTTCTCACTCCTCTTGTAGTACAAACCAAAGTCATTAGTTCCTTTTAGGTATCTCAATATTCTCTTCACTGTCATTAAGTCATTTTCTCTTAGATTTGCAAAAAATCTTGCCACTATTCCAATAGCTAATGCAATGTCTGGTCTACTATGTACAATATATTGTAGCTTTCCAATCATTGACCTATACAATGTTTTATTCACTTTAGCAGACTCATCATTCTTGCATAGCTTATGTTCAGTTGCCATTGGTGTGCTAACTGGTTTTGACTTGTCTAATCCAATTTTTTTGAGTATCTCTTTGATTTATTTGGATTGGGTTACAAATATGCCATGCTTCAATTGATGTACTTGTAATCCAACAAAGAATTTGATCTCTCCAAATATTGACATCTCAAGTTCATGCTTCATTTGATTAGAAAAATCTTTGCAAAGAACATCTTTTCCTCCAAATATTATATCATCAACAAAGAATTCTAATACCAAAATGTCTTTACCTTCTTCAACTTTAATGTACAAGTTGATATTGTCATCTATTCTCTCAAATCCTATCTTCACAAGATATTTATGCAACCTCTAATACTATGCTCTAGGTGCTTGCTTTAATCCATAAAGTGCTTTGTTCAGTTTGCAGATCGTGTCCTTGTTCTTCTCATCAACAAATCCCTCTAGTTGTTCTATGTAGACTTCCTCTTCTAGTATACCATTTAGAAAAGCAGACTTTACATCCATTTGGTAGACTTTGAAACCTTTGTATGTAGCATATGCAAGTAATGTTCTTACTCCTTCCATTCTTGTAACAAGGGAAAATGTTTCCCTATAGTCCAGTCCTTCTTATGCATAGCCTTTGCAAACTAGTCTAGCTTTATTTCTTGTTATCTCACCATTCTCATCAAGTTTGTTTCTAAACACCCATTTTTTACCAAGCACATTCTTATTAGTTGGTCTAGGAACTAGAGACCATGTTTTGTTCTTCTCAATTTGATCTATCTCTTCTTCCATGGCTTTATACTAGTCATCATCTTATAGTGCATCTTTCACTATTTTAGGTTCAACCTTGCTTAATAGACATGATTCATTCCTCAATCTATTCCTTGTCATTGGTTTGGCATCCTTGTCACCAATGATTTGATCTGCAAGGTGATGTCTTCTCACATACTTGGCTAACCTTCTTTCCATGTTTGGTCCTTCAGCTTCAGAGTTAGTTTTTTCTTCTTCATATGGCACTTCATCAATCCTCTCATGTATACTATTTTTAGAATTAGAATGTGTATTTTGTACATTCTGTAGCTTGGCATCTGAATGCAGCTCAACATTCATAGGCTAAGACCTATACTAAAAAATTTTGTTGATTCCCAACTTGATTTGCAGCATTGTCTTCAATAGTCATTCCTTCATAGAAGTATAAAAATGATCTATAATCCTCTGATTTCTTGGACTCATCAATTTGGACTTCTGCATGCTCATCAAAATTTACATTTGCACTCTCCACAATCTTGTTAGTGTTAGTATTCAAACACTTATATGCCTTACTTCTAATGGAGTATCCAAAGAATATGCCTTCATCACTTTTTGCATCAAACTTGCCATTTCTAGTATCTTTTAGAATATAGTATTTACAACCAAATACTTTGAAATGTTTAACATTGGGTGAGTGACCACAACATAATTCAAAAGGTGTTGCATTTGTACCTTTCTTGACTTGAACTCTATTCAATGTGTAGATTGTAGTACTTACAACTTCTCTCCAGTATTTTAGTGCAACATTTTTCTCCATCATCAAGGTTCTAGCATAGTCAATCACTGATCTATTCCTTCTTTTAGCGATACCATTATGTAGTGGAGTTGTTGGTGTATATGTTTTCCTTTTGATGTCTTTGTCATTGCAAAATATTTCAAATTCTTTTGATGTGAGCTCACCTCCTCTATCTGACCTTAGGCATTTTAGGTTCTTTCCTATTTCCTTCTCAACTCTAGCCAAGTATCACTTAAATATTTGAAATGCATTAGATTTTTTCTTTAAAATCATAGCAGTCATCATCTTGGAATAGTCATCTACAAATAGCATTATGTATCTGTCTCCTAGGTAGCTTTGCACTTATATTGGACCACATAAGTCTATATGGACTAATTATAGTACTTCATTGGAAGTGTATGTTTTTCTTTTGAAACTAGACTTAGTCATCTTTCCTAGTTGAAATTGTTTGCACATTGTATTTTTAGGTTTCTTTAACTTGGGCAACCCTCTAACCTTCTTCTTCTTGCTGATGCTAATCAGATTATCAAAATTAACATGACATAGCCTTTTATGCCATAACCACACATCATCAAGTCTAACAATAAGACATTTTGCATCTTCCATATCTAGGTAAAATAGATTAGTTCTAGTTTTTTCACCTTTTCTTATCAAATTTTCATCAGTGTCATAGATTTTGGTAGTTTTGTTGCCAAATTCAACTTTGCAACCTACACTACCTAACTATGATACGCTCAACAAGTTGTAGTTCAATCCTTCAACATAGTATGCATAATCACATGAAATTTTCTCTATGAGCTTAATAGAACCTTTTCCTTTGATTTGACATGGAGCATCATTACAAAATCTAACACTATTTCCATCATATTGAGTAAAGGTAATGAACTTACTTTTATCTCCTGTCATGTGATGTGAGCATCCACTATCTATGATCCACTTGTCATTCTTGTTCACATAGGTAACCAATGTTGTTGCTTCATCTTCATCATTATCTGATTCATCCTTCATGGCTACATAGACTACTTCATCATCATTCTCATCATAATCTTCTTCAACAATGTAGCATCTCTTGCCTTTCTCCTTGTAATCTTTGCTATCATCTTCTCTCTTGTTCTTGTACTTGTTTCCTTCTTTGTAGTTGTTCTTCTGTGTTCATCTTGCAGCAATATGACCTACTTCATTTCAATTGAAACATATGATAGGGAGCTTACCTTTGAATTTATGTTTACCTCTATGGAATCTCCTAGCTAGTAGTGCTTCTAACTCTTCCACATCTTCCTCATCTATGCTGTTATCACTAGATGCATGTTTTCCTTTTCTTCTCTTCTTGCTTGATGTCTCCTCCTTAGTGTCTTTTATTATCATTTTTCCCTTGAAAGCAGATTCAAGATTCTCAAGTCTATAGTTATCGAAATTGGATAGCTCAAATGCAGTAAGTCTTCCTACTATTCCTTCAAAGGTTAGTGTGTTTCCTTGTACACACCTTAGCTCTTGGATGGCTAAAACTCTAATAGCATAGATAGGGAGCAAAGTTCTTAAATATTTTATAATGATAGTTTCTTCTTCCAATTGACCACCTAGACTTCTTATTGCACTTACCACTTCTTTCATTCTTGTAGCATACTGGACAGCATTTTCACCTTTCTCCATTTTCATGTCATCAAACTTTCCTCTTAGGTTTTCTCTCTTTGCTCTCTATAAATTTTGATCTCCTCCATAGATATCTAATAAGGCTTTCCATAATTTGAATGTAGTGTCACAATCTTTGATGTCATCATATTCTGCATATTTAAGTGCAGAGGCAATCTCAAGCATTGGTTGATTGTGCTCTTTCTTTTTGTTCAAATCATCTATAGTAAGAGGTCCTGTTAGATTTACATGTTCTGTTCCAATTGAGGTTTGTGCATAGTCACCTATTGATCCAAGGTGTAATTTCATTAGACTCTTCCATGTAGCAAAGTTGTCTTTTTTGAGCTTGGGAACTTCTCTCTTGGACATCTTGATCTTCCTATTTCTAGTACCTTGACACTAAATCAGCAGATGGCTCTGATATCAATTGTTCAAAATGCTTTAGAATAACTGAGAGGGGGGGTGAATCAGTTATTCAAGGTCCAAATGTCCTATTCAAACTTTTCACTAAGTATAGTGAGCCCATTCAACTACTCATTCATCCAAACTTTAACTTTTCTAATCAGCAGGTTACTATAAATCAACATGCAAGCATAACACATAAGAAATCAACACAACATAGTGATTTACATGGAAACCCAATTTTGGAAAAACCACCAGTAACATGCTACTCCATTCTCACTCTTTTGAAGTGATGCCCTATTAAAGGCTTACAACACACTGTCAAATGTAACCTTGTTAGAGGATTTAACCACCCTATTAGAAGTGAGCCTAGTTAAAAGACTTTAGAATATTCACTTGGAATGCCACCCTATTAAATGATTTACAAATGTACCAACCTAATTCCATAGGATTTTTCAGATCTAATACAATTGCTAGAGAGTATTAGAAAATATTGACCTGACTACAACATACAACTTATCTTGTAGATCTCATATCACTTCTTAGCTCATACTCTTGCCTGGCCTTCAATCTCTGCAATTCAGATAGCTTGCCCTCCTTTTAAGCTTAGTCTCCTTGAGTCTCCTTGCTCAATGTACTAGTGTAATAATATCTTCATGACCACTTATAGAAGTAGAGCCTCTATGCTCTTCCTTCTCTAGATGTCTTCTCCTTGACACCCTTTCAACCACTTCGCAATTTGGCTCTTCAACAGCAACAGTATCAGCATCTCTTTGCTTCTTGGTCTATGAATCCTTAAATAGAAGTCTTGGAGTTCTTTTTACCTCTCAATTCTTTCATTCTTTAATTTCAATTCATATGGATTAGGTAGGATTCATTGCATCTAACCAATATTTTGTTTCCTCTAGAAACTTCTTGATTAACCCTTTAGAACTCACCCAAAAAATAGTTTACATAGGATTCTGTGCCACCAGCTCATCATCCTTATCTTCCAACTTGTTCACAAAATTTAATGTAACCACTTTTTCAGCTCAGATTTGGTGAATCTTCATCATTTGAAATAATGCAGCAACTCGACACTATTGAAATACTGGTGCTTGGCACATACTGTGTTACTCAGCATCAACTATGTTTTCCCTGATGCTTGGCACCTGAAGATCACTCGGCACCAACCAAGAAATTTCTGATGCTTAGCACCTGATCTTCACTCAGCATCTAAAGATCACTTGGCACACACTAGAATTTCCTGTTACTCGGCTACAATTGAGAATTTTCTCGGCTTCAACTAACTTTCTCGACACCCACTAAAGATCTACAGTAAACCTTATTACAACTTATTCCTCCAATGTTTCTAAGTGTGACCAACCTTTGTATCTTTGAGTATGCTATCAATACATCATTTAACCAGTGTCTTAACTGATCTTTGCACTTCATTACAACATCATAACTCAACCTTTCCCTTAGGTTCTCTTGTTACATCTTGTTGATCAAATCCTCTTCATCAATCAACTAAGTGATAGTACTTTGGATCTTATAAGTAAATTTCATTCCTTCAAGTAGTAGGTTTGACATCAATGACAAAACAATGATTGAAAACATTCTTTTAACAACAATCTTTCTTCTTTCCAACAATCTCCCTCTTTGATCTTCAACAATGAGCTTTTCAATCAGATTTCCAACAAAATGCAGCTATGTTAACAAGAATGAGATTATTACAAACCAACCTAGTTATGCTATGTGAGATATATCATTACAAAATATAAGCTAAACTAACATGCAACATGATTCTAAGCTAAAATGCTATGGTATGAGAAAATGTAGATAAGAAATGGAAGTTCTCCACAAAAGACTCTCAAGAATTTGAATGGTAAACTTGCAGGATAACAATACTCAATAGTGTGGATCCTTTGAGGGGGAAAGCTCTCTCTCTTTTAAAGTCATACAAAGAGTGGAGATCAAGGTCAAGATGATGAAAGATCAAGGGTGGAATTTGAAAATTAGAGTGATCGATGTGCATAAGAAAGTCAACCAATACAATAGAAGTTGACTTCCCATATAAGATAAAAGTCACAAAGCCTTTCTTTTAATTTGTAAAATAGAAAGAGGACTTTATGTGTGCACATTAAGTGAGTTAGAAGAATGGGGCATTTTATTTAATTAAAAGGGGTCATGTTCTTTTAATCAAATGATGAACTTAGGATATCATAGTCAAACTATAGGTTATAATCAAATTAATTGATTTTTAGCAATTTGGTCTAGGTAATCGATTAATTAATTTAGCCAAAATGTTGAGGAGGGGGCTAATAGTCTAGATGACCATTTTTAGGTGATTAGAGTGACCATACGTTAAAGTGGGTCCTTGGCTAAAGGACCATCTACAATTAGAATTTTATATGACTCTTTAGTACATCACAAGACAAAGGAATTATGGCAAGGAATTTTGTCTTTACACATAGGGTACCATAACTGGATGTCCTATACCAAAGGACCACACAAGAGCAACAGGCATAATTTAGACCAAGTTAGAAAAGTATTATTAGTATCTTGTTATGGTATTTAGGTCAGGAATTGGGATTTCTAGGGAGGGATAGTAGATATTAGTACTACTCAAGGGTACCCAAAATGATTTTAGAGACCACTACCAATTAGGAGAGTGGGGTTTCCTCTAGTAGCAGAGAGGCTCAAGGTAACTGCACAAGTTAATAGAAGAGGAAGAGGAGCCATATATCGGGCTAGGGGAGGATAGGTTATGTTAGCATGAATTTTGATGGTATTACTATGGGGGAGTATGTTAGAAAAATGGAGACATAATTCAGAGATTATGTGTTGCATTCATGATAGAGTTTGTCATTGATCTGTCAACATACCCCTTATTTTGTGCAGAGTTCTAGAGTTACAAAGGAAGAATTGTTTGGTGTGGTCAATTGATGGTCAAAAACTTATGTTAAATGCAATTGAAGGTATATTCAAGATAATTTCTTAATGCTATGTCTATGTTTATGAAAAGAGATTTGTAGTTTTGGCAGAGTTATGTGAAGTTTTCTATAGGTTTCTTTTAGAGAGATTCTCTAGAAAGTGAGTACTAGTAAAATGACTATATCTTTTGACAAAGATGGAATCTAGTTAAGAGTATTTGAAGGATGGTCAGAGACATATTGAAGATACTATATTCCAAAAGGTGAAATTACATATGCAATTTTAGCAAACTATTTGAAGATTGTTCAAAGTATTATTTCCCATTAGCCGACCATTGTAAAAATCATTGTGGAAAGTGTATAATTTTAATGTAATGTGTATTGTAATATCTTAAGGATGTCTTATATTATTATTATAAATTTTTTAATCCTCAAGGTTGACTCAATACTTATTTTAGGACTTGGTATAAATGAAAGGTCATTTCGTTTGGTAAATGTGAAAGTATGTGATTATGATCAATGAGATCATTGTGTGAACTTGAATGTGAATTCAACTAATATAAAAGAATATATTGATGTGGATTAATGTATTGTGAGCTTAAAAGGAACTATATTGGTAAATGAGTTTTTGTTTAGTCAGTTCAGAGATCTTGGATATACTTATCCAAAAGATTGTCTAGTGGAGACTATTTCTGAGGTTGTTTGGCCAGTGGGTTCAATTGTCCTCCTTTTAACTACTAATAGGGTTGGTACAACTCCTAATAGGGATAGAATCTTTTAAATGGATTCAAAATATCATAATAGGGAATCTCATGCACTAATTGTATTTAATTGACTCCCAACATGGTTTATCCTTTCATAAGGAACTTTTATATTAGTACATCATATTATGGGCATCATTCCCACTAGGGTTTTCCCTTTGATCAAGGGTTTCCCTAGTTAAAATATTTGGTTTTATTCTATATGATTATCTTTCTATGGTTTATGCATCTATTGCTTACATGTTTTATAATTAATAAAGATAGCAAGAGTTGTTTTAAGCACATAACTAATTCACTCCTCCCCCCGGTTATCTTGGTGGACTTTACTTTCTAAAAAGCTACTAGGGTAGTGCCAATTAGGGAACCACCTAGGAGGAGGGTATATTAGGAGGAACTAGGAGAGGAAGCTAAGGGAGGATAGAATAATATGGATGTGGATGATGGAGGAGATAGAGGTGGTGGAAGGGATGAGAAGGAACAGGGTCCTTAGGTGCCAACAACTACTGAGGTACATGCAAGTAGATCGGGAGGAGGGGGAGGATGATCTTTTAGGGGTGGTGATCGTTGGTTGACAACACATATTCCATATCTCAAGGATACACATGCAATTTTGAAGTGACTTTTGTAATCCATTTAAAGGGTGAGAGATGTAATGGAGAAGGACAAATATAGGGTTTTTGTGGAGTTATCATGAATTATGGGGGACCAAGATACGTTGTAGGTAGATCTAGCATGAGAATTCTAGTATGGTCTTTCATTATCAATGAGTGAAATATATTATAGTACAAGAGAGATAGACTCTAAGAGGATAGAGATTACTTGCAACATGAGATGAATTAATTATTATGGGATATTGTTGTGGCACAAGATCAGGCTGTGACACAAGGTGGGTAGTTTATTAAAGAAATCTAGGAAATGTCCTTATTACATGGGAGATATTTGATCTCTGAGAGAAAGAAAGCTTCTAAAAGGATATTTATCATGCAATAGTTCCATGAGAGAGGATGGATCACTTTAGGAGGGTCTCTCAATCACAAGATATAGGGATAGGCACACAACTAGAGGGTGCCAAGACAACCACTCATAGGTCGGTTTCTTATAGAGGATGGGACATAATCACTAGTTAGAACACACACCTAGGAAGAAATATTAGACCAATGGTTAAATTTAGATGGGGGGAAGAGAGATTAGGGATGGGTATCTTAGAGGGAAGACATGGAGGCCAAAGGGAGATGTGATAGGGCCAACATTGGCATAGTCATCATATAGGGTTCCAGGGGCCACACTTGGGTGGAGAAGCCTCATTAAAAGGTTATGATTGCTACTACTACCACCTCCAAACCCTTCCAAGGTTTCTCCAAATACAAATCTAGCTACAACCACAACTACACATCCAAATCTAGCAAATATGAGTCAGCTAGCCATAGGAGGGACAAATGGATAGTGATATATTGTATTTTGGGGATGTACTATATACATTGATTTAATATATTAATTTTTTTGAGGGGGCATGAACCAATGGATTGTATCATCTAGACTTATTATTATTTCATGGACTCTTGACAAATATTTGGTAGACATTCCTTATTCTTTCATGGGATTTTGGGATGTGTTTTTCTATATTAGGTAGGATGTGTCAGTTTAATTTATGGATCATGTGCCTCATTTTTATAATGTTTATGATGTATGCACTTAAAGGTACTGACATGTGTGGTTACAGTTTGCAATGTCTTATATGATTATTATATATGCTCTAATGTGCTCATGTAGGTTTCGATATATTGATGCCATTTTATGTGCCTTATGTAATGTGGGATATGTTTATTTGTTGTTTTTCTATATGAGATATTTGTGTTTCTATATGTGGTTCATATGTATGATTTGATGATGTAGATATGTTATGAGATACATGTAATATTATTTATTCTATATGATGCAACATATGATGTTAAATGATATGTGTATGATGATGGTTTACTTCTATATGATTAAGTATGGTCCTATATGCAATCAAAGTTTATGATTGATTTCCAATTGACATTTAATGTGATGTATAATATAGGATGTTTATTATTTATGCACTTTTATGATATATATGCAAGATAGTTTAAATTCACATGTTTATTTACTATGCAACTAAAAATGATCTTAATCATGAAGTTGAAAATGAATATTAAAATAAATCCAAACTATTTGATGTTATTAAATGAACTAAATTTACTTAATAACATGGATGGATGCAATTAATATGATGATGTTGGAGTATCCTTGGGTTGTTGGAAATCTTGCATTACCCAAAATATATTTGTTTTATTTTCTATTTTTAGTTTCTTGCTGGATAATTTGAATTAGTGATCACTTGATTTCCTGTTCCAGATTCTATAGAATTAGCTTCTTACTATGGCCCTATCCTGGTTCATTCTCCTATGATTACCAAATTCAATGTTACAAATGTTTGGAGTTATGTTTCATCTTCTTGGGTGTTGATTTCCTATGTGGTTCTTTAAGTGATGCATGGTGTTTTGCTTTTATGAGGTTCATCTCTTTCCATGAGGTTTCATGGCTTTGCATATAGTTTCTTTGATCATGTGAGGACCTATATCTAAGGTTGTAGATTTTTTTATATTGTATTATGTATTTAGTAATTAATTCATTGAGGGTCATTCCTAATCATATAACAGATTTTTTATTTTGAAGCATATGAACTCAAAGCCGACCTGTGTGTCCTAATGGCTATATATGTAATGTAAGATGTGTCTTGTAGTATCATGGTTAGTATAGAAAAGGAAGTGGTAGCTGAGGTTCAAATAAGAAGAGTTGGTATGTAATTTTCAATGTATTGGCCATAACCATGAAGACCTTACATCTTGACATGTTTTTGTTCATTCGATGTAATTTAAGATTTGTTGGTAATAAATTGGCTTGTTTTCAATTGTATCTAGTTGTACTTTTTTTGCGTTATCTTTGTTGGGGGATTGGTCATCTCCTTCATGGATACACCTTCAGGGATACACCATCCTTTTACTGCATTAAATGACCATGCATATAATGAACTTAATGCATCTATATAATGATAACTTAATGAAAATATGCATGTATAAATGATAATGCACTTGATCGACTTTTTCTTACATTATAATGCACTACTCTAAATGAATTCAATTAAGATGTAATGAATATGGATATGAAACTTCTTAATAATGAAATGTCATGTAATAGAATGCAAGTAACATGAGCATGCACGTTAATATGGATATGATGTGATATGAGAATAAAATTTAATCATGAATCCATAGTAAATGTATTTAAGAAATGGATACAAACTAAATGTGATTTAATGATATAAATGAAAACTAATGCAATATGAAGTGATAATGCAAGTAAAATGACTATGCATATTAATATAATTAATGCAAATACCATATTATGGTGCAATTCAACACGAATGCACATAAAATTCAATGTAAATGATATGAATGCAAACTATATATAATTAAACAAATGGATGCACAATAAATGTAATATGTATACAAACTAATGGAATTTAAAATGTTTGCAATCTAATACACTTAGGATGCAAATGCATGATGCAGTATATCATTGATTAACTATACCTTTGCAATGGGTTTAGAATGTGAGGGGAATTATTTGTACATTTTTATTCATGAGGATTAAGAAATCAAGAATTTTTTGGGAGATAATGAGGGTGGATCTACTTTTTAAATTGAACCCTTAAGTTTTTGGTTTTTTCAAGGAGATTTTAAACTTTTTCATTACTTGGGATGTCGGATTTAGGATTGATTTTGGATTTGATTTGGATTTTTTAGTTAGATAGGATTTTGGTAACAAATTCTTTTGGATTTTTTGAGACATTGATTGGATTGTGTCTAGGAATTTGAGTGTTGTGTAAGATCTTTTTGAAACCTAAGCATGAGGTACTCTAAAATGCAATACCACCATGTAGTTGAGCACTTAGTTTGATATTTTAATGTCACATACCTACCAAGATTACCCAAAATATAAGGTCTTTTCACCATTATTGCATAAGACTAACTCAAAATAGAAACACAAGGATTTTCCCATTATCAAATGTGAGTCAATAAGGATTCAAGGTGGAAATAATACTAGGGATCCCATAGACAAATGCTATTTCCCAAGTGTACCATGTGTTGATTTTATGGGTGTTTCACAAATTGCATAATATTGTTATATTGTATTATTTTATTTTATTATATAATGTTACACCTAGGACCACCTAGATGGATGTGCAACATGTAAAGATTCCCATAAAGATTCCCATGGTATATACTTGATAAGTTGTATTGTAACATTGTGATAATATTTGATGTAATTATTTAATATTAGGGAAGAGAAATTAAATTTCTCATATTATATATGGGGTCAATGGGTTAGGTAGCACATGGTTTATGTAATACCACTTGGTGATTTTGTTGGACTTGCACTTATATAAGCAGTCACAAGGGTAGTTGTAAAGACAAGAGAAAAGGGAAAAAGGTGAAAAGGCAAGATTTGAGAAAGATAAGGCTTGAAAAGTTAGCCAAGGGAGCATTTGTGAAGGTTGGAAGCATGGAATGGGATGTGTGGATTCATATAATGCCTCACCCAGAGATCCTTGGAAATAAAGATAAATATAAGCCAAGATAATTTCTTTTTTAACAAGTATGGATGCACATGACATACAACATATAAGGATCACAAAGATCACAACTAAAGATTAACCAAACAACCTAACACCAACAGATCTCCAAATGGAACTACTAACCAAAATGACTAACAACAAAAGACACATAACTAAATTCTAATCAAAACACTAAAAATTCAAAATGCAATGCCAAAGGATTGAAGATCACTTAAGAGGGTAGCCAAAACACTTCCCAAAAAGTTTGGATTCAACCAAAAAGTACTCGTTTTCCACCTAGACATATTTTTGCAAATACTAGGCGATACTTTAAATCAACCCTGGGTGATACTTTCCAGTATTGTACAACCTTTCTCAAGAAGAGAGGTGATATTTTTAGGGTTTGGGTGACACTCCTCTAAAGAGCATGTGATACTTTACAAGTATCCTACAACACTTCTTCAAACAGGGTGCAATATTGGAAAGTATCGCACGACATTTCTGTAAGAGATGTGTGATACAATTAGGGATCACAAAATAGATCTCTATTAGGTGTGTGACACTTTATAGTATCACCCCATGCTAACACATTGTCACTCAGGAATACAAGAAAGAACTCTAAGGACAAACTAAAGAGCAAAATAGAGTTTAGAACCTCCACACTGAGGAGTACCAAATCCACAATTTGAGGCGTAAATATTAGAGCACAATATTGAAAGATGGAAACTACATCTAACCATCTAAAAATTAATGAAGAGAAAGTATAGTAGGAAAGATCATAGTCCACAACTAAACTCATGCCAAGAAAACTCGAGAAAATGGGGTGGCATTCAAAATGAGGTAAAAACCCTGAAAGTGGAAAACTTTGAAATTAAAACTCATTTGATCTTTGGGCACAAAAGTCCCAAAAATCCAATTATATTTTGGTTCAAAAATTGTATGCATAAATGACTAGCATAATGGTGTGAAACCCCAAACCCCCATCCCAAAAATAGGGAAAATGTTCATACCCAACCAACTAGGCAAAACTAGCAAACAAAAATGAAGGAGAACACTAGTTCTCAGCCTCTGAACAAACTACTACTAGAAATAGAAGTAGAAACAAGAAAATGGGAACACTCTATCTAATAGCAAAAGGTAAAAATATTGAAATTAGCTAGATAAAATAAATAATGCACTGATACTGCCGAAAGTGACAACAAAGCAAGGTCTCCCTGAGTTGGATCCAATGAGACTGACCTTGCAAAGATCCCGTGCTCATAGTTCTCTCAACAAATAGAAAACCAATCCTTCAAAAAGAGAATTTCATAAAAGTTCTCCAATTTCTAAATTGCAAAATTGAAAAGTGAGAAAAAAAAATCCCTTTTTCAATACTTATTCACTTTTTGAGTGAATAATTGATTAGGGAAAATAGCCAGTTAGACTAGCTAGACTCTTATTGGACCCCAAAAAAAACATGTTATTTGTCGTAACAAGAATTCACCTAAGGCAAAGCTACCAGAAATTAAATTTGAAAAGATTTAAAGCTTGAAAACCCAAAATCATAGAAAAACCCTTAACAAATTTCATAACAATGCTAACCTAATAATTAGATAATAAAATATCATCATAGACCTACTGTCATCTCAAAATGGCATTAACATGTAAATATAATAAACTGAATAGCATAGTAGTAAAGTATCTATGGTACTGAAATCAAAGTATAATATTTGACCCTTAGGTCATCTCAAAGTACATATAATAAGAGTATCAAGTATCTCTCCAATTAATATAAACAAGTTACAGACTACAAACACAAGATGCACTACATCCTCCCCCACTAGCATAGGCTTACTCCTGGAAGCCAACAAAAGAGTAGGGGTACAATCCTCTCAAACATGTAACATCTTCCCAAGTCACAGAGGTCTCATCGCTTGGGTCCCATTAGACCCTTACCTACTCGATGTCCTGACCTTGCAAGGTCAGCCTCCACTACTATAGGATACGAATGGGCTCCAAAGTAAGCTGCATGTCTGCTACCTACAAAGCATCCCAAACAAGAACATGAGTCACATCTAGAATATACTGCCTCAAAATAGAAACATGAAAAATGTCGTGGATGTGTGATAGGCTAGACCACAATGCTAGTCAATAAGCAACAAAACCAATCCTCTTGAGGATTTCAAATGGTTTGACAAAACATGGCACCAACTTAGAGCCTTTCCCATAATAGATGGGGCTCTTCCTTGGTTTCCCTCTTAAAAATACCCTGTCACCAATAGAAAAGTGATGATCCAGCCTATGGGCATTTGCATACTTCTTCTACCTATCCTACGTACTAACCAAATGCTCCCTAATGCAAACAACCTGCTACTCCGTATCTTGAAGTATATCTAGATGCAAAAGAACTCATCCCTCTCTATGATCCCAACTCAAAGGGGTATGACACAGTCTACCATACAAGGCCTAAAAAGGTGACATGCCAAGAGAACTATGATATATATTTTTTTATGTGAATTCAACAAGGTGTAGATAGTCCTCCCACTTCACCTACATGTCCATCACATACATGCAAAGCATATCCTCTAGAACCTAATTCACTCTCTCAGTTTGACCATCAATCTCTAGGTGATAAGCCAAACTATAATTGAGCTGCACATCCAAAGCATGTTGGAGAGATGTCCACAGTGTAGAAGTAAATATTGGATCTCTATCTAAAATAATTTTATGAGGGATCCCATGAAAATGTACAATATCCTCCAAGAAAACATGTGCTACAGAAGAAGCTGTGTAGGATGCTCTCATGGGTGAGAAAGTTGCTACCTTGGACAATTTGTCCACTATCACCATAATACAATGATGCCTCCATGATGACATAGGCAACCTTCTGATAAAATCAATGGATATCATATCCCACTTCCACTTGAGAATGGTATGTGGCTGCAAAAGGCCCACCAGATATTGATGCTCTGCCTTCAGTCTCTGGCACTCAAGACATCTACCAAAAAAATCAAGAACATCATGTCACATCCCTACCCTAAAGTATAGTTGTTTAAGATCAGCATGCATCTTGTTAACATCGGGATGTGCAAAATACAATGCACAATGTGCTTCCGAGAAAAGTGTACATAGATACACCCAAAGTGTCACAGTAGTCCATCAAACTCAAGAATATAACCTAAAAATCTCCCTCAAGGGTACGTCCAAACTCAATCTCTACCTTCACCTCCTAATACCAAGTGTTACTCTGCAAGGCCTCCAAGATACAGCCTCACAAATCCACTTCCAATGACAACACTAATACCTCATGTTGCCTCCTACTCAAGGCATCCACAACAACATTCTCCTTCCCTTTAATGTAATGAATATCAAAGTCATACATGCACAAGAACTCCATCCAATGATGTTGTCGTGCATTCAGGTTTGGTTGAGTAAAGATATGTAATGACCCATTTTGAGACATTCTCATTTTTATGTTCCATTTATATTTAGATTTTATAAAATCTATTCATATCCCCCATACTGACATAATAATTCTTTTTATATAGTAGTAAGACACATCTTTTCATTTAATTTGTATATTATATTATTAATATTAATTTTTTATATATACTTTAATTAGACAACCTATATGCTTAATATGTTAATATTTATTATTGCATAAAATATAATAATAGATGATATATATTTCTATAAATATTATGTTATTATTATTTCAATATGTATATGTCTATAATGATATGTTTTGATTACATAAAAACAGGTTCTAAAGAACCTAAAAATTTTAACAAAGTATCAAAGAAGAACTAACAAAAGAGTTTAGAAAATAAAAGGCCTCAGAGAACAAACAAACAAACACATAAACAAGAGGGCAAGTACAGCTATGTAGTACAAGACAACAAAAGGATAGCACCCGGATAGCTACAAATTTTTCAATTGGTCTGCAGCTTGGTTTGTCAGAATGTTCATATTTTCACAGGAGCTTTCATTTCATCCAACTTTTTCACTTTTGCTCCTTCATTCTTCTTGGAATTGGCCCTTGTGCACTTTCTTTGTCCCTGGTCCTTATTCACAATAGAGGAGTCAAGTCCTTTAGCCTGATCCATCTTGTTTAGCAATGTATTGAAGGTATCAGCCACAATCTTCAAAATGCTGCAATTTTGGTCAGCCAATTTCTTGATCATTTTTTCCATATTAATAACTCTAGCATCCAGGATCTCCATCCTTTTTTGGATATCTTTATTTGCCTATTCCAAGTTCCTATTTTTGGTTTCAATTGGTGGCACCCATTTCATTAAGTTTTTAACTTCTTCCACATTGCCAATGACTTTAGATAGCCTATCAATATGTTGACCCAAATGTTATTATATGTGAAATATATATTATAATTAATATTTAACCTTAATATTATTATATATATTTTAGATGTAAATATATCCAATAGTATATATTAAAGATATTTAATATTATTTATCTTATTTATTATAAATAATATTTATATTTTAAAATAGATAATATTATTATTATTATTTTAATAATCTAATATTGGTAATTAATCCTTATTTCCTATTAAAACCCATTCTGAAATTGGGGACATCACAGTCCTCCCCTCTCAAATTTGCTTGTCCTCAAGCAATTGATTTGATCCTCATTAATTCATATTCTAGATTCATCCTCTTTCCTACATATGTGTTAGGCACTTGCAAAGTAGACATGTTAGTATATAAAATCATATACAAGAACATATGAATGAAGACACAAGGTAGACACATAAATGCATGAAGACACAATGCAAACACAAGGTAGACACACAAATGCATGAAGACACGATGTAGACACATAGTATACATGTTATATTCCTACTTATAATTGAAAATAAGAGAAAGGTAAGGAAATTTTTATCCACTTTGATCATGAATGTCATGCTCCTTCCTCCCGTCTCAAAATCAAAAGTTCTTGAAGATGCATATTTTTAAAAACTTTTCTATAGCTAGTAATATAATAGGGCATATAATTTTATAATGGATGGTAGATTTACTGTTGCTCAAGTTTGGACATGCTCAGCTTGGGGCTCCCTTAGATTTTTAATCCATATTGGGATTCTCTTGCCCCAATGTGACCGATTTACTCCTCCCCCTGTGTACACTCCCTACCCACTAGGAACATGCTTAATTTTGATGTGGATGGTAGATTTACTACTTCTCAAGGTTGGACATGCTTAGCTTGGGGCTTCCTTGGATCTTTAATCCATATTGGGATTCTTTTTCCCCAACGCGACCGATTTACTCCTCCCCTTGTGCACACTACCTATCCACTGGTAACATGCTTAATTTTGATGTGGATGGTAGATTTACTACTTCTCAAGGTTGGACACATTCAGCTTCAGGCTCCCTTAGATCTTTAATCCATACTGGGATTCTCTTGCCCCAATGTGACCAATTTACTCCTCTCCTTGTGCACACTCCCTATCCACTGGTAATTAACTCAATAGGGTCTTACTTAAATCCTCACAATATTTGTAATTAGGGTTTAGATGTGTGTGTGTGTGTGTGTGTGTGTGTGTGTAAATTAGTGACATTGAATGAGACTATTTCTTCTTATGTATCAAATTATAATTTATATAATAGATGGTAGAGTCTATAAATTAATCCTATTTATATATTTGAATGCAACTATATTCTTATAATGTTAGAAATTGTATTTCAAAATAATATTAAAATTATAATAATACTTGAAGTGGGCTCTTTCCCAAAGACAATAGTAATCTCCATAAAATATGAACATAGTATCATTTAAGTGTTAAAGATTTTTGAAACATATATCTAATGTTTGAAATTATATAAATGATCATCACATTTAAATTTCATAAATATATATTTCTATATATAAATGGAAGTAAAATCTGAATTAAGCATACCTTATGCGTTGTCCTTTGGCATACCTTCCTAAGCTCATAAGGTGTCCCCAATCATAAAATAAATTCATAGGCCATTCACATAGTCATGTATATCTTCTCAATCTTGTAAATTTGCAATGTTACTAGGAAGGCTATCAAATCATATCCGATCACTTGTAATGTTGATTGTCCACTGCCTTTCTTATGCCTTACTAGTCACCTCTCTTTTCAACTATGCAAATTCATGGGATTAAATGATGGTGTAAATTTACTTGCATGCTTCACCCTTTTAAATGTTTTTCTTAGATTATTTTCAATAGAACATGTCATTCTCCTCATTGCAATTCATCCCATGCTGACATGTCTTCTGAGACATCAAAATTGGTTTAAATTCCTTTTCATTTCTTCCATCTCCTCCATTGATCGATGTCCATGTAGGTATTCCTTCATGTGGAAGATAATATACTAGATTATTTATTCATCATATAACTCTATGTTTTCTCCTTCGTTGGGTATTTTTACTTGTGGAAGAGATAAATTGATTTCTCTTATATTAATTCTCCCTCAACCATGTCCAAGTTTTGATCCCATTATTTAATATGCTCTTTTTAAATCTTTAGCTTCGGTTGTTTACATTTTCTAATTCATTTGGCGATAATTAGTCTTTATTTATTCGATACCTTGCACTTCTCGAATATTACACAATTATTCCTCCAAACATAAATGGTGGATTTAACAAGTCCTCCTATTATCATTTGCTCATCTTAGAGTTGTTTTTTATTTTCTATTAGTGCTCCAAGTGATATTGGTTTAAATTAGCACAAACATCTAATGATAGATTTGTTGATGGCTTTCAAACATAAAAATATGAAATGGTGGATATTTTTCCAAACTCGACAACCTTACTAACACTTTTCATGAATATATTGATCATGCATTTACAAATAGTTTTTACTTAACCTTATCATCATCCCTTGGTTGTTATCATTTTTTTTGTAATAATTAATTGTGAACATATGAGGTCACTTCCAATGTTAAGGGTTATATGTTGTAGTAGTAGACTAGAATGTTGTATGCACCATCGACTAGACTTATTGGGTTGTAGAAATGTGATTCAACTTTCATCTTCATTGTCTTAATACCTCCTCTTTTTAACCGAGCATTGATGTTGGCTAATCAAATATGATTTTATAACTTATTTCCTCATTATTGCTCTACTCTTAGTGATCATTTAATTGATATCCCTTAATTTTTCATAGTTCTATAATAGATGACACTTTGCAATAATAGATCATATGCATTTCTATCTCATTCAATATTATATCTAGTGTTGGTGTCAAGAAACATTTCATTCAGTATTATAGACACCATTGATGACCAATCTAGTCTTTAGAGTATAGATAATTTGAACCCCTGTAAATTTGTAATGTACATCGCATGTCTAATGTGATTTGATATCAAGATAGTTAGAGAATATATATGTACACTTGGACCACTTTTAATTAGAGTCATTTTCATCAATGATTGACTAAAGAGTAAATAACAATTTCCACCAATTTCAACTTATTGTTGTACTCTTCAATTGATTTAGCGGATGATCAGAATGAATCTCCAATAACTAAAAATGACTATATAGAAACAATGAGGACCTTCTTATGCCTTATATTAAATTTAACCACCTGTACCTTAGGAATTGGGATAGCATCGTTTCCCTTATCTAGATACTAACTTTTCATTTTTATTTTTCCTTTTTCCCTAGATTGTTAAATCAATGATTCAATTCAACTCCATCAATTTGCAATATATATGTAACTAGACATCAAATATGAAGGTTGAATGGCTTGTGTCGAGTGTTCAAATCACCATGCATATTCTCAACAATATTACTATATTTCTAAATTCATTGATATTGTTGATCTAACTGTAAATTTCTTCTACATAGGATGGAAATATCATAGCTCTGATACCAATTGTAATGACCCATTTCAAGACATTCTCACTTTTACCTTCCATTTATATTTAGATTTTATAAAATCTATTCATATCCCCCATACTAACATAATATTTCTTTTTATATAGTAATAAGAGAAGAGACACGTCTTTTCATTTAATTTGTATATTATATTATTAATATTAATATTATATTATTATGTATTAATACAATATTATTAATATTAATTCATTATATATACTTTAATTAGATAACCTATATGCTTAATATATTAATATTTATTATTGTATAAAATATAATAATAGTTGATATATATTTCTATATATATTATGTTATTATTATTTCAATATGTATATGTCTATAATGATATGTTATTATATGTGAAATATATATTATAATTTACATTTAACCTTAATAATTTTTTTTTTTTTTAGATTTAAATATATCCAATAGTATATATTAAAGATATTTAACATTATTTATCTAATTTATTATAAATAATATTTTTATTTTAAAATAGATAATTATTATTATTATATTATTTGAATAATCTAATATTGATAATTAATCCTTATTTCCTATTAAAACCCATTCTGAAATTGGGGACATCACAAGATATACTGCAAGCTCCTATGATCGCTATGCAACTCAAACCTGTGTACCAAAAGAAAATGCCTCCATCAAAAAAGAGTATGCACTATGACTATGAGTTCCAAATCATGAGTGGGGTAATTAAGCTCATGGTCCTTGAGTTTTCGAGACTCATATGCAATTACCCAACCATCCTGCATCAACACTACAAACCATGAAATCACCTATAGGATTAGGCACTACAAGGACTGGTGCACTAGTCAAACACTCCTTAAGAGCACTAAACATTGCCTCACACTACTCTAACCAAACATACTTCTCCCCTTTCCACTTAAGAGAAGTGATGGGATGAGCTACTCATGAGAAATCCTTTACGAAGCGATGGTAGTAACCAACCAATCCCATGAAACTATGAACTTCTAAGACATTAGTGGGTACCGGTCAATCCATGATAGCACAAATCTTCTCTGGATCCATTGTAATTCCATCACCAGTGATGATGTATCCCAAATACTTCACCTCTAAGTAGAAGAACCCACATTTACTCAAGTTTCCATACAACTGATGGTCTCTCAAGCACTGCAATACCTAATGTAAATGGACTTCATGCTCATCCATAATCTTTGAATAAATCAATATGTCATCCAAGAATACAATGACACACTAATCAAGGTAAGTGTGAAATACACTATTCATCAAACTCATAAATATTGATGGTGCATTGGTCAACCCAAAGGGTAAAACCATGAACTCATAATGCCTATATCACATTTGAAAAGTTGTTTGATGAATCTCAGCCTCCTAAATATGAAGCTGATGGTATCCTGACTGTAGATCAATCTTTGAGAACACTCATGCTCCCTTCATCTGATCAAACAAGTCATCTATCCTTGATAAAGAACCATCCTTCTTCTTCATGAAGATGACTGGTGCACCCCACGAGGATACACTAAGATGAATATGACCCTTGGCCAACAATTCCTCCAATTGCAATTTGAGCTCACTCAACTCCTGAGTAGTCATGTGGTAAGGAGCTCATGAAATCGACTCAAGTCCTAGTACAAGATCAATCTAAAAATCAATGTCACGTTTTCATGGCATACATGGAATCTCATCAAGAAACACATCGGCATACTCACAAAGGAGTGGGTGATCATCAAGTGTCACTGTATGACTCTCAACTTCCTCAAGATCACTGATAGACATGAGAAACAACTGACAAACCTTCTGCACACTCCAGTTTAGCTGATTAGTTGAGATCATCCGAAGTGAGACTGGTCTCAGAACTCCCAAAAGTTTCACCTATCTAGCTTTGTCATCAACACACTATACAATCTTATGAAGGCAGTTGATATTTTCCTGATGGGTGGCTAACCAATCCATGCCCAGCACAATTTCATACGATCTCAGAGGTAGGATGCAAAGATCCACTATGGTGGTGAAGGTTCCTAAATTCATAAAATAACCTTTGACTAATGAGTCCACAACCACCTTGGAACTCATGGCTAACTCAACCTACCACCTATCAACCTAACACATTACCACTAGCCCACATCATTGAACAAGAGATGGTGATGTGAAAGAATCAAAAGCACTAGATTCACATAAAATTGAAGATGAAATACCATGCAATGTACTTATAGCCTCGACTATTTTACCTTGATGATCCGCTTGAAATTAGTCAACCACCACAAAGACTCTATGATTCCTACCAGCATCTCCTATAGTAGGCTCAAATCTTGCTTCACCCTTACTAGGTCCTAAAGATGGTTTAATGGAGCACTCAAAAGATTTATGTCTAGACTGGCCACAAGAATAATAGTTTCCCCTGGTGTTGGAACTTGTTCCATGGCCACCCTGAGTAGCACTAGGGTAAGGTGCACTACCTCTGCTCAAGTTTTGCTAACTACTTTGAGGAGGCCAATCGTGCTAGGATCTCTACCCATGGCTTTGGTTATCTCCTTTCTTTCTAGAATTACTAGCACCTTTTCCACCTTTAGGCCATCTTCCTTTATACCTATTATGATAAAGACCACCATTACCACTTTGAGAGGGCACTGACTAGGCCTGGCCCTTCCCTAAGGACTGAGTAAATTGATTCTCCTATCCTAAGTTTCATACACTCTGGTTCTAAGAACCATATTTACCATTGAAACCCCTAGCCACATTTCTCTCTATGATCCTCACCTTGTTGATGGAAAGTGCAAGTGTTCTTGGTTGATGACCACAAACATCTCCACTCACAGAGTCCTTGAGGCCCCTAACAAAATGATGAGTGATGAGTGCCTCATCATGCTTGCAGCTCAAGTACTAACTTCTTCTCATACTGATCCACTATCATAAAGCCTTGCCTAAGCTCATGAAATTCATCAATGTGAGCCTCACAGTACTATGCAATAGGAATTTCTCTCTGAACCTCTCCTTGAAGATCTCCCAAGTGAGATCTGTGACACTGATCTAGAGCCTGTTGCACTCTAAATCCCACCAAATGAAACCATGTCCCTTAGCTATGTGATCACAAAATAGGCCTTTAAATTGATCCCATAAGGTATTAAGGAGAAATAATGCCCCATATCAAGCAACCAGGTCTCAGCCTTGAGTCTTGTCCCTTGGCCATCAAACAACAATGGTTTGGAGGTCTAAAGTTCTTGCATCATTTCAACCTGAGTGAAATCATCGTCATCCCAATCATGACACCTCCATCAG
This sequence comes from Cupressus sempervirens, assembly GCA_028749045.1. Lineage (NCBI taxonomy): Eukaryota > Viridiplantae > Streptophyta > Pinopsida > Cupressales > Cupressaceae > Cupressus > Cupressus sempervirens. The sequence continues at coordinate 531,377,151 of CM053790.1, forward strand.
TGCCTTCTTCTATTGGGTGGTTTATGAGAATGTTCTCATTTATGCTTCTCTCTATGCTCTAACTAATGGGATTCTCCCTAATTAGATCCTTCTTCTTGATTATGGTCCTATTGGCACTCTTGAACACGAGGGCCCAACCGAGCAAGAATGTCTTGAAGCACTGGCATCAATGCCCCCATGAAATTTTGATTAGCATTACCCTATTCTCCCTCACCATCTTGTCGCTCCTCCTCATGGTGTTCTTCCTCTTGAACAACCCATCGCTTACCACCTCGACCAGACCTATGTACAGGAGGCATCACTATGGAAGCAATAAGATAAAGTCAGACATTGTGTTGCATAAAAATGTAACTAAAGAAATAACACTAAGCAACTAATGCACATTCCTACATTATCATGAAAAACCTCAAAATATGAAAGAAGACATGTAAATGAACAACATGAAACAAACAAGAGTACTAATGACATCAAAATAGCACTATGCAAACCTCATGAAACCATCAAGTGATTGATGATTTCACGTTGTTTTGGGATGTGGTTGCTCACAAGTCCAACAGCATAACAATAAGGTAGATAGTGCTTCTTGAAAATGAGGAGAGGGCTCTCATTTTATAGGAAAATGGATGGCTAAGATTGAATGCAAGATGGAAGGCTAGGATCTCTCAGGATCAATGAGGTGTCAATGAGGTGGAGGCCAAGTAGATTCCATGTGGATTAGGTTTTTGACCATGCAAAGGGGGCAAGATGCTCACACATGTGTGAGCAACCTTTGATGTGACATGTCTATGACAAGTGTAAGAGGGTTGGAGGCTCATGGTCTCTCGCACATGTGTGAGACACCTTTGAAAGTGATATGTCTATGACAGGTGTAAGAGGTGTGGAAGATCATGTTTCCTCACACATGTGTGAGACACATTGATTCACATGTGAAGGGGGAAAAAGTGTGCAAGAGGTGTGAGAAGGCATGGCTTCTCACACATGTGTGAGACACCTTGACTCTTATGCAGGAGGACAAGTGTGCAAGAGACATGCAAGACATGAGGGATGAGGGAAGTGTGAACATCTCTCACACGTGTAAGGATTCCTCACACATGTGTGAGAACACACTTAGGATTAAGAGGTGATTAGCTAGGATGGTTATGCAAAGCAAGCATGATTAAGGAAGTGGGTAGGTTTAGCATGATGGGTTAGGTAGGCTAGTGAGGTTAAGTGAGGGTTAAATGTAGGAGCCATGTGCTCAAATAGGATTAAATGCAATATTTAATTCCAAGGGGGATTAGGAGGGAATTAATTAAGTAAATGACATACTTAATTAAAGTGAAAGGGGTTAGATGCAAGTGGGAATAGGTTAGGATTTAAATAAACCTTAGTTTATTTAAATCAAGGTAAGGCGAGTATAATTAAATAAATGCGAATTTATTTAATTAAACATAGGGTAATTAAATAGATAATAAATATCTATTTAATTGACTAGGAAATGGGTTTTGGACAATTTTAGGTGCCTACAGACATAAGGATCATAAGCATAAGAGTTGAAAGCATGAACCAATCTGATATCAAATAATCAAACATAATATAACAATACACAATAGAAAATGAAATTATAGTGGAAGAATAACATAGAGATCCCAATGTTTTAATATGGGCTCTAATACTAGATGTAATGCCCCACCCAGAGATCCTTGAAAAAAAGGATAAATATAAGCCAACATAAAAAAATTTACAAGTATGGATGCACACAACATACAACATATGAGAATCACAAAGATCACAATGGAAGACTAACCAAACATCCTAACACCAATGGATCTCCAAATTCCACTACTAACCAAAATGACTAACAATAAAAGATTCATAATTGAATGTAAATCAAAACACTCCAAATTCAAAATACAATGCCAAAGGATTGAAGAGCACTTAAGAGGGAAGCCAAAACACTTCCCAAAAAGTTTGGGTTCAATCAAAACATGCTCATTGTCTTCCCGGATAGGTTTTTGCAAATACCAGGCAATACTTTAAATCAACCTTGGGTGATGCTTTCTAGTATCATACAACCTTTCTAAAGAAGGGAGGGCAATATTTTTAGGGTTTGGGCGATACTCCTCTAACGAGAGTGCAATACTTTACAAGTATCATATGACACTTCTTCAAAGCAAGTGTGGTACTAAAAAGTATTGCATGACATTTCTCTAAGAGATGTGCAATACAACTAGGGATCACATGATAGATCTCTATTGGGTGTGTGACACTTTATAGTATCTCCCCATGCTAACACATGGTCGCCTAGGAATATAAGAAAAAACTCTAAGGAAAAACTAAAGAGCAAACTAGGGAGTACCATATCCACAATTCGAGTTGTAAACACTCAAGCACAATATTGAAAGACAGAAATTACATCTAACCATCTAACAATCAGTGAAGAGAAAGTACAGAAGGAAACATCACTATGTACTAAAAACAACATCGCAATAAGCTAAAACAACCAAACTAAGTACATGGTTCCTCGCAACCATAATAGCATCATAAGATCATCATGGGCCCTAGCCATCCCCCATGTGTAGCATCCTAAACTACCAACCAGATTGTCAGTCATATCTTATGAGGACATCACTACTAAAATGTGTTATAACATAAGAATAAGGAAATGTAACATGTTAGAAGTAAAGCATAAGATAATCCTACAAAATAGATAACATCATCCATCATATGCTAATCATCATAAAGAGGAAATGTGTCAATAAAATAACATCATCTAAACATGATATACAAGCATTACAATGAAAGCATACTCCAAAGCCCAAAGTACTAAGTGAAAACATCTAGCAATGGTTGCACTAGGATAGTAGACCATCTCTATACACTAGTCCCCATTAGTGGTATAGGTAGCTATGCCTCCCAACCACATGGAACCCATAGGTCCACTCCCATTGTGCTAACTATGCTAATAGAGATAATGATCCAACCACAAACACACACAAAGCACAATGTCCATGGCTAACACTCATGCTAGACAGTATGATAATTGAAGCCAAGATCATAGACAATGCATAAACTATAGGTCCTGGTCAGACATTCAATGGGTTACTAAGTAGGGGCTAACATCATGGAGAATCGCTTGGCATTGACAAGCCCAAGCTAGTATTGGCAGCTGCTCTCCCCAACGAAAGGCGCACAATCTAGTTTTAATTATCTTAAATTTATTACCACCTAGTATTTTTATTTAGTTACAACTTATATAAAACTTCCTCTTCCAATTGAGAAATGGACACTAGGCTAGAAGATAGAAGCCCCTCCATATGCTACCCTACCCTATCCATGCTCATCCAATGATGAGTGCCCATAGGCATGCAAATTCTCAACCCAACCCCAATGATCATAACTTCCAAAAGTACCATGAAAGATTAGGACTCACAAGTCACTCGATAAATGTACATGCACATACTCATGTGTGGCACACCACCATCATGAAGATCATAACACAAGGACTGGATGAGAACATAATGCAAAAAGTCACTCAACCAAAAATAGACTCAAGAGGATAGATGCATCATGCATCCCAATGCAACATTAAAAGAGCAATAAAGGTCTGACCGACATCCAAATAAATGATCCAGGTCCATGACCAAATTCATGCCAAGAAAACTCGAGGAAATAGGGTAGCACACAAAATGAGGTAAAAACCCCAAAAATTAGAGAACTTCAAAATTAAAACCCGTTTGGTCGTTGGTCACAAAAACCCCAAAAATCCAATTATATTTGGGTTTGAATACCATATACAATAATATCTAGCATAAAGGCACAAAACCCCAAACCCCCATCCTAAAAATAGGGAAAATGGTCATACCCGACCAACTGAGCAAAATCAACAAATAGAAATAGAGGGGAACACTAGTTTTCAGCCTCCTAACAAACTGATACCAGAAACAAAGCTAAAACAAATCAGAAACAAGAAAATGAGAAAGCCCTACCTGACAACAAAAGAGGTAGAAACTGAAATTAGTCTGATAAAATAAATAACTTGTCAATACTATCAAAAGTGACAACAAAGCAAGGTCTCCCCAAGCTGGATCCAACAAAACTTTCCTCATGAAGATCCAACACTCCCAACTCTCCCAACAAATAGAAAACCAATCCTTGAGAAAGAGAATTTCAGAAAAGCTCTCCAATTTCTAAATTCCAAAATTGAAAAGTGAGAAAACAAATCCCTTTTTCATTACTTATTCACTTTTTTGAGTGAATAATTGATTAGGGGAAATAGCTAGTTAGACTATCTAGACTCTATTTCGACCTAAACAAAAATAGGTTATTCCTCATAACAAGAATTAACTTAAGGAAAAGTTGCCAGAAATTAAATTCAAAAAAATCTAAAGACTGAAAACCAAAAATCACAAAAAATCCTTAACATCTTTTGTGATAATGCAAACCTCTAAATGCATAGACACACTCACTGGTCTAATCACATAATGTAGATGGGTTCGAATTTAATAATCACTAAAAGGTTTAATTTAAATAATTAAAATAAGGATACGTCGACCCTACAAGGATGAGATTGGTAAAATGAATAGTTGAATCACTAACTCCATGTGCCACTACCAAGGATATAAATCATGTGCATTACAACACATAATCAAGTGCAATTGAATATAATAACATAGCCAAAGCAATAAATTCATTAAATAAATAATTTAAAATTTTATTTAATTATACCTAATTAATCCATTGGCATCACTCACATTTTCTTAAAGCATAAAGAGACAAATATGAAGTAAATAACCATAGCATAAAATACATCACATAACATAATCAAAAAATATGTCCAAAAATTAGATAATCAGATATCATCATAAACCTACTGTAATCTCAAAATGGTATCAACATGCAAATATGATAAATTGAACAACATAGTAGTAAAAAATCTATGGTACTGAAATCAAAGTATAACATTTGACCCTCAGGTTATCTCAAAGTACATATAATAAGAGTATCGAGTATCTCTCAAATCAAAATAGACAAGGTACAAACTGCAAACATGAGAGGCACTACAGGATTCATACTTGTTCACATGGATTTCTTGGTTGTGGCTATAGATTTGAAGGCTTCCATGGTTGTATTGCAATGGTGTTTTTGTTGAACAATACATGCTAATGGATGCTTTTGGAGGTTGAGCTTTTACCTCAACAATGGTTTCCTAGGGTATATCTTGTGTCACATGTTTGTGAATATGTAGTTTATTCTCTTGCATGTGGATTTTCAATTACATATCTATTTTAGATCTATTATGGGTTATGTGGAAATGATTATATTCTTTGTTGCAAGTTTCCTTGCAAGTGGTATTAAAGCTATGGTATTGTTATTGTAACAGTAGATTGAATTCATGGGAGTGCATAAGAGGATAAAAGAGAGGGCAAAATATATGGGTTATATAGGTTGTTTATTGTAGATTTGATGGTTTTAAGTTTACTATTATGATGGGATTTTGAAAGATTTTGGGCATCTGAAATTGTTGGTCAAATGATTTTTTTGGATGTTCCATTTAAATGAGTGTTTTAGGGAGGGACTTGCAGAAATGACCTCCTCAGCAAACACATACCTCATCATTGGATCTAGGCCAACGTTTTCATAAATTTTGATATATAATATGCCCTCGTTTGGCCATGCTAATAAAAAAATACAAAGATTTTTAGTTTCATCCCATGATGGTTGTAAAATTTAATCCTGTCAGAATTTTTGTCATGCAAAAAAAAAAAACTGCAGTGAAAATTGCAAAAAGACCACCTTGGTAAAATGAACATAACTTTCTCTCAAGATATTAGATTTTGGACTTCTTATAGCTGTTAGAAAGCTAATTCAGAGAAATACAACTTGGTGTAGGTTTGATTCTATGATTTTGACATTTTGTAAGGTTTTAAGAGTCTAAAATTTAGATGTTATTTATTTTGAGCATAGATTTGGTCATAACTTGAGCATACAAAGTTAGATTTTGGATTTTGAGTAGTCAACAGAAAGCTCTTGGAGAGCTCTATACATTGGTTCAAATTTGGTGTCAGTTTGGTATGATTTATTTGTAGACACTAAAAAATGGTTCGCATCTATGACTTCATCATTTCTTCATACTAATTTGTCCCATTTTCTCATTCTACTAACTTCGATTTTTCAATCAAAATTGATTATAATTTATCATTTGTAACCTTCTTCACATCAATTTCATATCATTTCAAAACCACTTTATATCAACTCAAAATCACCTCAAATCAACATGGAATCACTCGAAATCAGTCCTAATCAACCTGAAACATATCAAACATCCCAAATCAATCATCATTTATTCAATCCTAGGAATTTTTGTGGCTTTCAATGCCTTGGAAACCTATCAAACTATCAATCTTATAAATTTGACCTTAGTACTGTCACAGCTCTTAGTGCTAGGTCAAACTATCATTCATGTCATCCAATATTTGACATTGTTGAGGCTTTCAATGTCAGATCATGGCATTATCAACCATTTTAATAATATTGACAATGTTCATCAATGTTATTATGATCAACCTTATCAATTAACCTCAATCCTGTAGCATTTGCAATGTCAGTTAAATGTTACATATCAATCAATTCATGTCATGCATCCTTGGCATGTTATCAACTTCAATCAATCAATCTGACCATGGCTTTGGTCTACTTATCATCCTCACATTTTCATATAAGGATACAGTCGCATTTATTTAATCATTTTGGCCAATCATTTACTAATTTTCCTCTATAAGATTAAATAACCCATAATTTAATCCTATTATTCTTTCTAATTATTCTTACTAATTATCATCCTCAATTAATTAATTTTATTAGTTAATTGATTCATTATCCACAAAACATGGAAATTCTACAATTTGCTAAGTTCCATTTTCCATTATTAATTCCATTTTCTACTAATTCTTATTTTGTGGAATAAAAGGATTTTTAATTCAAATATTGCATCATAGTGACATTTGGATATGACACCTCGTGGATTCTCCTTTGATACTTGGATAGGATTTTTCATAATCAAATATTCTTATTCTCTTACACACGTCCATATTTGGCTTATTTGTCATAGATTCATTGCTTTAAGTGGGCTTGAGGTGTCTTATGATGCGTCATAGATTCTCTTCCACATTTACTCAATTTTGACTTCCATGCATCATAGAATCTTACAATTGGCATATGTTGTCATATGTATCATGGATTCTCAAAGGAATCTCTTGCCACATCGCATATCTATGGGTGACAAATCCAAGGCTCTCATCCTCCATGCCAATTATAAAATGAGCACTCTTTCTCTCATTTCTGGTCTTGAAAGTCCTTAGGTCTAAATTCTTGAGTCTTGAAAATCCTTAAGTCATAATTCTTGAGTCCTTCAGTCCCTAGTTTCTTTGCATTTTGCATTCTTGTTCCCACACTAAAATCACACTTCTAGTATTCTCATGCCATTATCCATATCATAGACTTTCACTTCAATTTTGTGTGCACTATAAGAAAGTTGGAGCTACAATCATTTGGAGAAGAAAGAAGGACATGGGAGCTACAAATGAAAGAGGGGGTTTCTAACCTTGTGTTTGCTTCTTTTGATTAGTTTGGCTTTCATGGTAGGCTAGTGGGTGTTAACGTATGTTGATTGATTTTTGTGATTTTCTCATAGTATGTTATGCATTTATCCCATTTTCTAGTCCTACATTTTGGTGAACCCGATGTGAACATGCTTATCTAACTTGTGTTTTCTTGTTTTGTGCTTGTAGGTGCAAGGAAGGAGCTCATTTGGAAGGGTATAATGACTATCTTCTCTTCTTTTTCACACCTAGAGTAATTAGGGGGTCCAATAACATGCTTGTATGCTCTTGTTTCATGCATTATGTTAGCTTGGTGTCCTAGGGTGCACTCTGCTCTATTAGGGCGCACTTGGGACCCCTAGGAGAAATTTTAGGAGTCTAGAAGCCATCGAAAGCCCTTTTTGCCATTTTTAATTTACCAAATGCATCCAAAATTTACCAACTGCATCATTGATGCAATCTACACTATTTGGGCACACTTGGTAGTATAAGTGTCAAAAAAATTCAATTTTTGGGTCTTGATTAGGCACCATATCCTCACAGTTTGCACCTGCCCTCCCAACTACACCCTAAAACTACCAACTATGACCAACTATGCCCCAACTACATCATTGATGCAATCTCCACTATCTAGGTGCACTTTGGGGTGTTCTAAGCCATTTTGGCCTTCTGGGCTACAATCTGCTCTGTCAAAGCACACCTGGTTCACAAAAAAACACATACATCAATTAGAATCTGCATGCAAGGTTTTCATTTGCTTCTAGAACATAGATTAGATAATTTTGTGTTACTAATGATCTACTTGCAGCATGTGGCAATCATGGGATGAAGACATGATCATAATAGACTACTAATGCTTTGTTTGCAAGACGTTGTTGAAGACCATTGTGTGCTTGTCAAAACCATGTGTGTGGATTTCCTAGATTAGATAACCCTTCATTTGGTGCTTAAAATGAAGTTTTTCTTTTCTGCCTAGCATTTCTAGAGTGTTTGAATCCCTAGGAGTTACATTGGACATATCCTCTCCCCTCACCATTCGTGGATCTTGGGTGTAAGATAAATCAGTGTAACTTCTATAGGAGGCCTACCTTGGACCAAGATACTGGATATTGGGTATGCCAGGGGAAAAACTTAGAGCAATAATGGGCTAAAAGCTAGGTCAACGTTCCAGTTGCTATATAAAACTTGATTATGGTGAAAGCTATGTCGATAGTATTGTTGTGTGATAGCTCTCCTCCAGTACCCTTGAGGTACGTCAAACCCTTGTTCTTGGCGCTAGGAGACCTTCTGCAAAATTTTATCATTCACTTGCCGAATGGAATGCCCTTACTAAAAATTGTATTTTAGTGGCCAAAATCCTTTCTATCCACTAGCTCAAGGGGTCACCCATTCCTGTGAAGACATCCTACATTCTCGTGGTCCTTAGTAGAGGCAATAGTCCCTTGGAAAGTCATGCTCCTTGGGAAGCAGATCTTGGTAGCCCCGAGAAGTGAGTGCACTGTAAGGGGGAGCCTATGGTGCCAAGATCCTAGGTTGTTTGCTCTGGATAAGTGCGTCTAAACTTTGGTTCAAGTAGGAATTTAGTGGATACAGTCCTAAAAGCCTAGGTTGTGGTGTGCATGTTCACTTTTAACAACAGCTATTCTTGTCTTAATGTGTCTTCCGTGTGTATAAAACATTAATCAAGATAATAGCCAACATTCAAATTTACACCTTGGAAACTTGCAAACACTTCTCAAAACATTACACATTGTCAAATAATTTCAACATTTGTCCAAACTTTACAAACTTTGGTTCAACACATTCAAACCTTGGAAAACATGGCAACTTGTGCTCCAAAACTTGCTTGGCAAAACGTAGATCTCATCCTTGCATAGGCTCCACTTGCATTCACCCTAGTCTAGGCCTCATAATTGCATCATATAGACTTCATATTACACCTCTTAGTCCTCATTTAGCATCCATTTCCTTTCATATTGCATCCATTTGGGTTTAGCTTACCTCCCTTAGTTTTTTGCATTTCCATCTCAAAATCAGCACTTTGCATTCACCACCTTGCATCTTTGCATACCCAATTCTCATCTTGACCACTTTAACCATCATTCTAGGTATCCTAACCATCATTTTGAGCATTCATACTAGTCTTAACACTATCCCCTACTATTTACCTCTCTGTGACATCAATCTGGAAATCATAGCTCCCAAAATTGCCTTGGTTTCAGCCCAGTTTACCAACTACATCCTAAAATTACGTATTGCATCCAAAAATTACCAACTATGTCATTGACATAGTCTATACTTCCTGGGCACACTTGGTGGTCCTCAAACCTAGTTTTGGATTCCAGATAAAATTTTGGGGCTTCAACTATCTCTTTAGGTACCTGGTTAGCTCCCCTTGCATTAGCTTGCCCAAATTTGTATTCTACATCACCTACTCTTCATTAACTTCACTTAGGGCATCATTACTTAGGTAATAACCTCTATTTTTCACCTCCCAACCCATCCTAACATCAACCCCATAATCTTAGCTTCCCAGCATATCACTTTGGTAACCATACCCTTCAGAATCAGCAAACATTCTTCCTAGCTTACCAACTATGCCCAGAAACTACCAACTACGTCTAAAACTTACCAACTACATAATTAACACAATCTACACTATTAGGGTTCACTTGGGCACCTACAAGACCATTTTGGGCCCCCAAACTGCAGTTTAGGACCTCAAAATTGCATCTAGGAGCCCCTGTACCCATTCATTCTGCGCTTGACCCAAAATCGCATCTTGCACCCAAATCCCATTTTTCATCATAGACATTGCCCATATCACATATATTCTCAGCATCACCACCATTTCAAGTCCCAAAAACATCATTTTGTCCCCCTGAAACCTTTGAATTTAGTCAAAAATCTAGACAAAGTATGAGTCTTAGAGTATCTCCTAGTGTTGATGGATAATGGATCTTGACTAGTCTTTTTATCTTTTCTTATCATTTTCCTAGGTCAAAATTTGTCTATGTCTTGATAGATTTGACTTGTCATTTTTTTAATCAATTTTATCTTTTTGTCTTTTATCATTTTTGGTCAAGATCCAAAGTCCTTTATCACAAGGTTAAACTCCTAGACAAAATACTTTCTAAAGGTTTTACCTAAGTTCAAAACTTTCCATATACCCTTGTCATTAGCATAATCATATTCCTAAACATCATTTTGACTTATCCTAGTGGTATATCCTCTTCATCTTGCATTGATCAAAATCCTAGCATCATTTTCATTACCAAACCCTACCAAATTGTCCATCAACCAAATTGCCTTCTTGAGCGTTTACCCTCATTTTGCATATCCCAAACATCATTGAAAACCCTAGAAAACCATCCTTTTCATAATATACCTTGCATAAACCTTCCTTTAGTGTCATTACCAAGTCCAAAACATAACCCTAATTTTCATTTTGCATACCTCAGAATCATTTTCATCCCCTGTAGTCAAACTTCAAAATGGCTCCTTGCATTCGCATTTGCATAATATCCCAAGCACATTTTCACTTTTCATGTCAAAGCCCTAATTCATTTAGCATTTCCTCACATTTCATAACATCCCTAAACACTTAAAAATCCCAAAAACGCCCATATCTTGCATACCCACATCTTAATTATCAAGTTTTGACCTCTTTTACCAACTGCAACCCTATTTTACCAACTGCAACCCTGTTTTACCAATTGCTCACTTCAAAGTGTGTAGTTGGTATTTTTAGGATGCACTTGGTAGTTTCAGGATGCACTTGTTAATTAGGTTTTTCTTTCTAGGTTTCAAAACTCTAATATGCACTTCCACACCTTGCATTGCAGCCCAAGACCTTAGGAAACACTCTAAATCACTCAAAACACTCAAAATTTTCATTTTAGGCACCCAAGCACCTTTGTTAACCCATTTCATACCTCCTACTTACCAACTTCTTACCTTTAGACCCCCAACTACATCATAGATGCACTTGGTACTGTCTTAGCATAGTTGGTAGTTTAGGTGCGCACTTGGGAGGTAGAAAAGTCCATTCAAGTTCCCCTCCATTGCATCTACATTCTTAGGTACCATGCCAGCACTTACAAGGACACAATAAGCTCAAAGACCTGAAGAACTTTACCAACCATTGTTTTTTGAGACATCAATGCAACCAAAACCTTGTCCAAGATAGAAGAAGGGTAAGAAAACCCAATTGACATTTGACAAAGACCAAATCAAGGTGTCACAACCATTACTTGTAGACCCCTTGAACATTTATCCGCAAGATCATCATAATCAAGCTATGACACAAAAAATTATGAACAATTCACCTACCATGAGGTTTCCTTCAAACACTTCCCCCACACATGGGATGGTTCAATGGAGTCCTGACTTTGAACCTATATTTGTGTCGATACCACCTGCAGGAGGAAGTGTGCCAACCACACCTGAAGATGAACAATCAGACTCCTTTGAATTCAGTCAACCTAACACAAGTACCTTCCACTATAACACATCAAACATAAAACAAGGTACTATACACCTAAGTGATGACTCTAACACTGACTATGGCATCACTGATGAAGAAATGGCTAGGGCATGTCAAGACAAAAAAAATCGCAAGAACTTTAAACTTTTGGCAGCCCAAGAAATTGTCAAGTTCAACCCACATGTGGAAGGACCTAAGTCCAAACATCAAACCAACACAACCATTGAAAACATAAAACCCATGATCAATTTGGAATTAGATAAAGGAAAACAACCTTTGGAGTTTTCAAACACGATAATGGCACCTATAAGGTCCCATCAAGAATCAACCATCAAAATCCTCCAAAGTACATTTGAACACATCAATGTTAACCCCTTGTTCGAAAAAATACCACCAATTCCTAAACACCCCAAAAGAACATTAAGACTTGATTTTAGTCACATGATGCAACAATAAGATGCACCTAAAGGGACTTGCACTCTAGGGATGCCAAACATACCTTCTTTGGAGGAAAATCAACAAAGTACACCATTGCTCCTAACCCTACCAAGTGGTATGACATCACATTTACGGAGCCTCCCACGAGTACACTATGTGCAACATCAACTACAACAATCCCTTGTAAGGCACAAAGGAAATGCCTTATTAACATTACACCCATTCCCAGTAGGAACACATCTCATAGTCAAGTCAATATGATGTCACAAGGAGGAACCTCTAACACATAAAGGAGCCAAAGCAACAATACCAACATGATGATCACTTCTCAAGGACATAAAAAACTACCCCAACAACATCAACTTGCAATGTTCCAAGGACCTAATCTTTCCAACACACATCCAACATATCAACAACAACAACAACCTCAAGTGGTGCAAACATCCAACATCCCTAATATGCGGTCCAACATAAACCCACTTGACTTCCATGCAATGTATCAACAACAATTCCAACAACAACAAGCGATGTTTTCTAAACAACAAAAGCAACTCAAGCAATAGTTGGAATATCAAAGACGACTTAAGCAACAAATTATATACCAACAACATTTGTTACAACAACAACATGTGCCACAACAACCTCAACAAATACCTCTACAAAAACAAGCGAGTACATGATCTCACATACAACCAACAGAGGTATCTGTTGTCACTTAGGTTTGCACCCTTGTCCAAAGCCTATGCATGAGGAAAACCTAGTGAAACATGAAAACAACCTCCAAGATGTGGGACTTGAATTATGAGGTTGAGTCTTCGAAGAAGGCCGACTTCCTCTTACTATCAGGATGCACCTAACTACTCTTGGAGAGGAAAAGGGAGGAGAGCATGAAAGAAAATCTACCTAATCTAATCTAAAGAGGTGATGCACCAAAATAGAGTGCTCAGACCAATCTCTGTCCATATATGCACTATTGAACCAGAATGAAACTAAAGATATTATAATTCAGACTTGATTTAATCTAATAATCACATGCAGATCAGAAAATCCAAGATGAATGACACAAGGAAAGGGGTATTCACTTATATTATCATTCATAGATCCAAGGAGATACAGTCATGCAGATTACAAATCTCTACAGAACATCAGTGAGGCAAAGAGTTCTTGCACTTTTACACCAATGGCTGAAGGAGATAAGGAAGAATATCATTCAGTTCAGAGGCAAAGGGAATTTTTACACTAAAATTGCAGAGCAATGGCCGAGAAAAGTTAGAGAAGGATCGACCTTAACAAAATCTACAAAATTTTCCTTTATAGTGCAGGCATAATAGAGATTTTCCCTCCAAAACTATCCTACAACCACCGCCATCAAATCCTGCAAGGAACAATCATGGGGATTTGAAGAAAATTTGATCTTTGTTGAAAAAAAGTGCTTTAAGAAGATAGAAATGGTGCCATAACTATGCCTTGACCAGATAGATAGATTGGATCGGGGTGGTAGAGTGTTCCTCCATGTTCAGCATTCACTTTTGGGTGGTTCGGATTGATTACATAGATTAAATCTACAAGATAACCCAACTTTCTTCATTCTTGAGCACTTGAATCAGTGAAGTCAGCAAGTCAACTAAACCTTAGCACTAGAATGAGCCATGTGGTCCAACAGCCTTTTATCTTTTCACCACCCTGCAAAGTCTCTCTGAATTGACCATCTCCATTCTTTACTAAATGTGCCAACCTCTTAACCCCTGACCATGATGGTCACATTAACTACTAGCCACTAACTATTACTACCTGCACTAAACCACTGGGATACGTGTCACCTAGGTGCTAAGTCACTATGCATATCTTTCGAGCACTTTCCCATAGCGAGATAGCGCCCACCGTAGATTTAAACTGATCTAATGATCATGAGGACTCTCAAAAATACTATGCTTTTTCCTTAACCTTTAGGGCCCACGAAACACTTGGCATCTTTCTTAGCAACTGTACCACACTGGATAACATTTGGCATCTAACTGGTGATTCATGGAGAAACTAGTCCTGCAGAGACACGTGGTGGCTACCTACTTTCCCACATTTTTTAACTTCCTTGTAACTTGATAATGCGAGAAAGCCTTAGCCTTTGATTTGCCTACATCAGATGGTGAACATAATTCATACTTTATAAACCTCTAAAAACATTCGTCGTGACATCATCTGGGATACATACCTTCCACCCACTTTCTCGCAATATTTAACTTCCTTGCATCTCCATAATGCGAGAAAGCCTCAACCCTTGATTTGTGAAGATTTGACGATGCACGGAGATCTGTAGAGCTACATGTCTGGTCAATTGGGTGGGCCAATAAGATCCTCCTTCATACTCTAACCTACCTGATAGCTACCACAAAAGACAAGCCACCTGTTTATATCTTCTGAGAAAGTGGGCCCATGATGTCAATAAGACAGGTGTTTCCAAACCACTTCCCCGCATTTTTTAACTTCCTTGCACCTTCATAATGTGGGGAAGCACCAGCCCTTGATCTTCTTAGATCTGACGTTGCCTATCACTTGTACATTCTAGACCTACATGACCATACACCATGACATCACCTAGGACACGTGTCAATAGCCCACTTTCTCGCATTGTCAGAAGGTTTAACAAAGCTCAGAATGCGGGGAAGAGAGCACTAACTGATCTGCTAGCTCAACCACCACCTGTTCATCCTGCAGCCCATAGAAGAAACACAAACCCATCTGCCACACATTGCCGAGGTGTTATGTCACTAACGGTGAGAAGAACCAATTTCTCAATAGTGCCATAGCACCCTTTGGTGCCATAACCTGCCGTTGAAACTTGGTGAAGACCTTGTGTGACATCACCTGTCCACGCGTTAGAAAGGGGGTTTCCCACATTATTTAAACATCTTGTATCTTGATAATGCGGGAATGCATCGACCGTTGATGTGGGAAGATCTGAAGGCAAGGAAAGTTGCACGCTGGCGAGGCAAAACATTAAATACCTTGGGCATTAAAATATCATAAATTTGGTGGGTAGCCGTTGGGTAGGCCAGGTAAGCATTTAAATTCAAATTTTGGCAGGGCACAAAAATAACAATAGAATCCCAATAGCAACTGCCACATATGGCACAACAACAACACATGGTACAACAATCACAGTAAATCTCACAACAAGTGCCATATCAAATACCACAAGTTCCCCAAAAATAGGGACCTTTCTATCTTTGAGGTACCAACATACCTCCACCACCAAGTGACACATCACCAAACTCATCAAACACAGAAATGTCAGAACCAAGTAGACATAGCTCCCACCACAACAAATGGTCTACTCATAGGCACAAAAGACTTGAAGGAAAGACTATCACACAAAATCCGAATGAAGAGCTATCACAATAATTCAAACAAATTTCCAAACAAGTCGAGGCATTGGGAGTCCAAAAGAAACAAGCTTTATATATAGAAAGGGACCTACGTCCTAATCCATTTGACAAAATTCTGTATATGCCTCCATTCCCAAAACACTTTGAGGCTCCAAGGTTTGAAAAATACCAAGGAAAAGGAAACCCTATTGATCACATCTGAGAATTTTGTGCCTTATGTACTGAACTCAGTGATCAGCCCACTTACCTCATGAGATTGTTCCCACGTTCTCTAGGTGGGCCTACACTTGAATGGTACTCCAAACTTCCTAGTAATATCAAATCTTGGTTTGAACTCATAGACAAGTTCATATCCCACTTTGCCTTTAACATTACAAATGAAGTGACACTTTTTGATTTTTGTTCAACTAAACAAAAGACAAGAGAACCATTCATCACATTCTTACTTCGTTAGAGAAGCTTAGTCAGTCAATGCTCACTAGACATTCCTGAAGAACAACAAGTAAACTTGTGCATTGAGAACTTATTCCCGAACTTAATCTATGAACTCAAAATCAAGAGCCCAAGCATTATTTCCAAACTGATGAAAAATGGGGCTAGTATTGAAGATGCTCTTATCCGTAAGGGAATCCTCAAGATAAACAAAGAAAACATAGACACCAATTCCTCTAATTACAAGCCAAAAATTTTCTCCAAAAACAAGAATGTGACTAATGATGGCATTGTGGATGCATGAAAAATTAGCACAACACAACCACAACTGACTTTGAAAGGTGCAAATCCTACAAATTCACAAACTCCTAATCAAACATCAGCCCCACAATAGAAGACTGAGACTTCCATGCAAGACAAACCTTAGAGACATCCTAGAACCAAGGACAAAAAATTCACACCATTGGGGATACCTCTTGAGACTACATTACAACAATTACTGAGTAATAACTTCCTACAGTTACCCCCAATCAAAGATGAACCATTGACTAAAGCTGATTGGTGGGATGACAAAAAGTACTATGATTACCATCGCACCAAAGGACATAAAACTTCATCATGCTTCCAATTGAAACATGTAATACAAGACCTTATTGATGATGGTGTAATCATAGTTGACCCACCACTATTAGCATCCAACTTTGACCACACTACATTCAAAGATCCTTTGGGTAATCATGACAAATAGAAACCCTTAAGTTCAAACTCAAACTCGCAAGGTAATGTGAATTACACACACACGGGATATGATGACAGCATCAATTACTTTGATGAGTCTAATTCCCACATATCCACATTCATATTGAAGGCTGAAGACCCTCATTGCACTATCACTACATGCCATAGCAAGATCACCCTACCTAGAGCCCCATTTAGACCTACTGCTCCAACTAGACCTGCACCCCCTAGTAGACCTATTGCTCCTGCTTCATCTTATTATAGCCTTGTTGAATAGCTTGGCAAGACCCCTAGGAAAATATCCATTTTGGACCTACTACGTGCATCTCCCCAACATCAAAAGATCTTGGATCAAGCTCTTAAAGAGTCAATAGTCCTAGATAACATTGATGTTGCCCAGTTCCAAGCCATGGTTGGGAACCTATCCGCATCACAGCATATCACTTTTTCCCCTCGAGATGTTCCTAAAGACAAACCCAACCATAATGATCCCCTCCACCTCAAAGTCTTTGTCCACGATGTTAAAGTCAGATGCATCTTGATAGATAGATGAGCCGGGTTGAATATCTATACCCTTAAAGTAGTCAAAGGTTTGGGTTATTCTGAGACTGATGTGGATCCCTCTCAAAGGATCATAATCAAAGCATATGATGATGGTGAGTGTTTCTCTACAGGGGTTATCATCTTACCAATTAGAGCTGGTCCAGCTACTAAGAACACTTTATTCTAGGTCCTGGATATAGAAATGAATTACAATTTGATACTAGGTCACCCATGGATCCATACTATGAAAGCAGTTCCTTCTACATATCACCAGTGCCTAAAGTTCTCCTATAATAATGTAGAGGTAACCATCCCAGGTGATCCATATCCCTTCCAGTTCTATGCCAATCTTAGAGGAACCATTGCATACAAGGTCCCAAAAAACCAAGCAACAAATCCCCTAGAATCCTCCAAGTATGTTAAGCCTTCTATGCTCACACCTACATCCAAAGGAAAGCTCAAAATCCAAGACCAAGGTTGCGGTGAGTACTCCATGTCTCATGCCTTTCACATTGGGAAACTTCCTTTATCCCCTAAGTCATATGGTAAACCTTAACTTATACAAAACAAGCCTAAGTTCGCATTTCAAAAGAAACCTTCTGTGGCTTTCACTAGTGGAGGCGGACTACATGAAGAACGTATCTATGAAAATACCTCTACATAGATTGAAAAGGCTAAAGTAGAACAAGAAATTACTCCCATATCCCCTGACAGGTATGGACCTAGATTCACCATCATGCATAAAAAGGGATATGATGGATGTAGTGGCCTGGGACTCCAAAAGCAAGGCATTGTTTAACCCATCACTGCATTAGGAAGGCCTCGTAGCTTGGGACTTGGATTCAAACCATTTATTTTGCGTCTTCCTAATATTGAGTCATCCTCATCTAAGGAGGTAAATGCTTCAAATGATGACAGGGCATCTAAGAATAACCAACCTAAACCCACCCAATTAGTATCTAACATTGATGATCCTAATACCTCCCTCAGTCTTGATCATATATTTTTAGACCTGGATAGCCTACCTATGGAAGATAAATATGTCAATCAACCTGTCACTCAAACTGATTCTTCACCTTGGATCAAAACATTCTAGGATCCAAGCCCTCCTACTTTTGAACATGATCCTGATGACATCACTAAAGCATATATCCATAGATATGCCTTTGACCAAAGCTTATTCAACACTGATGATGGCATTTCCTTAATTTTCCCTGAACTTATTGATTGGGACTGACAAGGACCACCAATGTTTGACCAGTTTCAAAATGATGATGACATCGCAGAGTTCTTTGAGCTTCGTGAAGATGTACCATGAGGTGATCACAAGTTTGGATTTTCCATTGATCTAAACATCATGGCATATTTTGGGGATTCAACTCCATCTTCCAGTCACAAAATTGGGAAAATAACAAAAAAAGACACAAGTAGGTCTCTTGTTAAAAATCAAAAAGGTGTCATTAGACCATGAAAAAGTAAAAATAAAGGACATATCCAAGGGTGAAAACCTCTTTGAGGCACCCAAGGATGGAAGATTGGATGCACCCCCACTGAAGGAAAGATCAGCACTACTTGTGGAGATGACAGAAGAGATTAATCTAGGAACTCCTAACAATCCCAAAGTCATCCACTTCGTAGCCTCATTATCACCAAAAGAAAAGGATGAATTTATCATATCCTTTCTAGAGAGGCAAATCAACTTTTCCTGGTCTTATGTAGACATGCCTCGATTAGATCCTGAATTGGTCCTTCATCACTTGCCACTAAAACTAGGAATGAAACTAGTCAAGCAAAAGTTGAGGAAAATGCAGCCTCAAGTTGCCCTCCTTGTCAAAGCTAAACTGAAGAAACTATTTGATGTCGGCTTCATAAGACCCATTGATTATGCAGAGTGGATATCTAATCTAGTACCAGTAAGGAAACACTCTGGGGGCATCCAGATATGCACTGACTTTCATGATCTTAACAAGGCATGTCCCAAGGATGATTTTCCTTTACCAAACATAGATATCCTCATAGACATGATAGTTGGGTATGAGATGTTATCACTAATGGATGGCTTTATTGGCTATAACTAGATAAGAATAGCCCCTAAAGATCAACACAAGATAGCTTTTACATGCCCTTGGGGAACATATTGCTGGAATGTTATGCCCTTTGGTCTTAAAAATGTTGGGGCAACATATCAAAGAGCAATGACCACCATCTTCCATGATTTCATGCACATCCTCATGGAAGACTATGTTGATGATTTACTTTGAAAATCCTATAAAAGGAAAGATCATTTGGGCATCTTAGATTAGATATTCACCAGAATGGAAAGCTATAAGCTTCGTCTAAATCCAAAAAAATGTGTATTTGGAGTTGTCTCTAGAAAGCTCCTAGGCTATATTGTTTCTCAACAAGGCATTGAAGTGGATCTCGAGAAAGTGAAAGCAATACTTGACATGCCTCCTCCAACAAATCTAAAAACCCTAAGAGGACTGCAAGGAAGATTATAGTCTATTTGCAAATTCATTGCACAATTGGCCAATAAGTGTCACTCCTTTCAACACCTCTTGTGTAAAGGAGTATCCATTCAATGGAATAAGCAGTGCCAAGAATCTTTCCAATAACTCAAGGATTATCTTCTACATCCACCAATTTTAATGGCTCCTATTCCAAGTAAACCATTCATTTTATATATATCTGCTATAGATACAGCATTAGGAGCTCTCTTAGCACAAAATTATGAACAAGGAAAAGAGTGAGCCATATTACATTAGTAGAACATGTGTGGGCTATGAGCTAAATTATTCACTAATTGAATGAGCATGCCTTGTTGTTGTCTTTGTAGCCCAAAAGCTCAAACATTACATGCTCCATTAGAAAAAAATGCTCATCTCTAAGATCGACCCACTGAAATACCTCCTTAGCAGAGCTGCTCTCACTAGATGCTTAGCCAAATGGGTCATGGTCCTTAGTGAATTTGACATAAAATATGTAGATAGAAAGGAAATCAAAGGGCAAGTAATAGCAAATCAATTAGCAGAAGCCCCTATGTCAAATGATCATCCCATGTTGATAGACTTTCCAAATGAAGCCATATTTCACATGGATGTAGCTAATGAATGGAAGCTTTATTTTGATGGATCACATACACAAAATGATTCAGGAGCTGGCATTATGTTTATCACCCCTCAAGGAGACATAATCCCAAGTCATATAGGATAGCATTCCATTGTATAAACAACATAGAAAAATATGAGGCACTGATCACAGGACTCAAGATAGCTATCCAATGGAACATCCAACATTTACAAGTCTTTGGGGATTTCCAGTTGGTCATCCACCAAGTCAATGATGACTATGAGACTAAAGATGATAAACTAATGCCCTAAAAGTAGATGGAAGACTTCCTTAAGTCTAAATTTGCTACTATCTCTTTTTGTCAACTACCAAGAATACACAACAAGCAAGCTAGTGCTATGGCTACCATCACTTCTATGACTAATATGCCTCAAAATATGGAATGCTATGAATTCCTTATTGAGAAACTTTTGATTCCAACATTTGAGCTCCCTCAATCTGAGTTTGTGTGTGAACTTGTTGGTCCCAATTCTCCATGATATCAAGACATTTATGATTACCTACATGCCCAAATCCTACCACCCAAATTATCCAAAAATGATTGTCAAGCATTTATCCATAAAGCCACTAGATATGTCATCATCGGTGACACCCTTTACAAGAGATCCTTTGACCAAACCCTTCATAGATGCCTTGACTCGCAAGAAGCTTAAACTGCCTTGCATGAAGTTCACGAAGGTATATGTGGAGGCCATTTCAATGGTCTGAGTCTAGCCAAGAAACTTGTTAGAGTTAGGTACTATTGGCCTACCATGGAACAAGATGCCCATGACTTTGCCAAAACATGTCATAAGTGTCAGATACATAGCAATCTAATCCATGCACCAGCACAAGAATTGCAGCTAGTCATATCACCATGGCCCTTTTCACAATGGGAATTTGATCTTATTGGAGCTATTTCTCCTCCATCCTCTGATGGTCATAAGTTCATTATCACCGCAACAGAATATTTTACCAAGTGGGTTGAAGCTCTCCCTTTGACCTTCACCATTGGTAAGTAGATCTCAAGGTTTATTCTAAACTACATCATATGTCGATATGGAGTCCCCTTAGCAATTATTACTAACCATGGTAGTCCATTTCAAAACAAAGATGTAGACAAGCTTTGCAAGAAGTACAACATATACCATGGATATTCTAGTATTTACCATCCATAGGGCAATGGCCAAGTAGAAGCATCGAACAAGACAATTGTTAAGATTCTCCAAAAGACTATCAATGATTTCGGCCGAGACTAGCACCTCCAACTAAATCCAGCTCTTTGGGCATACTGGAAAAGTGTGCATGCTCCTACTAGTGCAACACCATACTCTATTGTCTATGTCACTGAGGCCATGCTTCCCATTGAAGTTAAAATTCTATCATTGAGAGTATCCCTACAAGGTATTGTTGATGATGAAAACTACCAAATATCTAGACTCCATGAGCTAGAGATGCTTGATAAACGAAGATGAGCTACCTTGACACATTTTCAAGCCTACCAAAATTGACTCAAAAGGAGCTATAACAAGAAAGTCTGAGGTCATCATTTTGAGATCGGTGATCTGGTCCTAAAAATGAACTACAAGACACAGCAGCATAGAGAAAAACAAGACAAATTTGAGCCAAATTGGGAGGGACCTTATGTAGTTACTGCATCATTTGGGTCCAGAGTATATCAGCTTGTGACTCCAAAAGGTGAACCACTGCCCATGTCCATCAACAGCATGCATCTTAACAATTACTACACTTGATTCTATCTAAAAGTCTTGAAAAAATAACAAAAAAAAAAATTAAAAGTCTTAAAAAAAATATTTTTAAAAATTGCAAAAATTCTTGAAAAAAAGAAAAGAAAAAGTGAAAAAGTCATGAAAAAATGGATGCCTTGATGAAAACCTAACAAACAGGCACTTTGAGCAAGTGTCATGGTGAAAACTTGGCAAACAAGTGCCATGTGTAATCAGTTGTTGCTCCTCCATCTATCAAGATTCCATCTGGTCTTCTCCCCCTCTATCATTCCTTGATCACATCCTTGGTCTCTTATCATGGCTCATGAACTAATTAATATCCTTTGTTATCTTACCTAAGGCATCACCAGTCTGCACACACTCTGTCATTGACCTTTGTACATAGTTTGTGTCTTGTCTGGGGGCATATTACCTACATGGTGCATGAGTTTGAATTTGAACTGGGGGCATATCCCTAAGGACTTTTTATCCATTAGATTTATCGCATAATGGATTGGAGCTAACACTTGTACATGCTTTAATGATCCTGAAAAAAATCCCAAAAATTCAAATACGATCCTAAAAAAGCACTAAAAATTATAAAATGTCTTGAAAAAATCTATAAAAATCATATAAAGTCCTGAAAAAAGCACTAAAAATCATAAAATGATCCTCAAAAAATTCTTAAAAATTCAAATACGATCCTGAAAAAAACCCTAAAAATCGTAAAATGTCCTGAAAAAACCACTCACACAAAAAAAAATCAAATATCCCCAAAAACCCTAAAAATCACAAAACCCATCAAAATCTGCAATCCTTGTAAATATTCACTGTGGATAACCACCCCCCCCCCCCCACCCTTTTGCATAAACATTTTCACTTTGCAGACTGAAACTCAAAGCAGTACACTTTCATGACAATCACACTATCTAAACAACGTGAACCAACAATCAATCCAACATATCACTACGAACCTTTCAACTAAATTCACAAACAGAGCTATCACATTATCAACCTATCAAGCACCATCTAAACACCTAAAACACTAAAAAGTGAGCAATAATGGACAAGAATGGTTGTTGGCTCATGCTATTTAATGAGTGATTTATTTTTGATTTGTTTTCTTTTCGATCATGTTCCTATGCCACTTGATGACATAAACTGATCTATGAGAGTGCCCAAGATGGTTCATGGTCATCTTTTTTCTATTTTTGTTTGTTACAATGTACCTTTGAGAATCTTGGGGCATGTATATATGCCTCAAGAAGGACAAGGTCATTTTTTGTGTACATCATGCTTGTTTACACAAAAGGCTTGCATATATGCTCTGGCCCTTTATGCCATGATGCATTGCATTCCATTTGCCATATCAAAATAAAACTCCACTTGAAATATAGTGCACTTTACAAAAGCAAAAAGTCTTCTCATTGTACTAACAATTCTTCATCTCATCTCTTCTGTCTTTTGTGTCTTCTTCATTTGCTACCTTGGTCTCGTACTCTAATACACAAAAAGCATTGCCATCCTGCATTCCTACATGTATCCAAAGTCCAAAATGATTGAAAACAATAAAAATGGCATTCACATTTCATTTGTATCCATTTTACATTTCATTTGCATTCATTCCCTATCATTTTACATTTCATTTGCATTCATTTCATTTCATTTACATCCATTCCATATCATTCACATTACATTAGGCATTCATTCATGAGAAAAGCATGTGGCAAAAATAAAAAGATGGAATTTCTTATGCATAACATGTGATAAATAAACACATGATGTCATCATATATAAGTCCACATGAAAAAGCATAAATACATCCATATAAAACATATAAGGTACATGCATAATCCATCTCATATAGTCATCATAACATAATTCCATCTCGTAAATGTCTCACAAAGGTGTCAGAGTACATGACCATGGTTTACATCAATACTAACTACCTATAGGTGTGAACCATGAAAGAGCAAAATAGAAACCAAAAAGCAACATAGAGAGGCCCCTCTATATGTGAGTCTACCAGTGTCATCCTATGCTATCCCTAGCCTCATGGCCTCTATCCAGCCTTGAGGATGATCCCTCTACTCTCTATGATGGCCTCATAGGCCCCATCACCCCCACGCTACTCTATGTCCTCTATGTCATGTGGGAATGCAATCTTGATGCACAAAAACTCTCTACTCTCTGCCCTGGTGGCACCACCCTCTCATACTGATCTCGCCAATACTATGCCTCCATGTGAGCCCTACTCATCATCATTGCTAGATCTTGAAAGTTTGCATCTCTAATGCTACTGATGAACCCCTTCAACTCCTACACTGTTATCTCTATCCTGTGTATAGTTGCATCCCTCTCAGCCCAATCTTGGTCTCTCTCAGCCATCACCTAATCTCTCTCTACTATAACTGCATCCCTCTCTCCCACCACAACATCCCTCTCTACCACAACCCGATCTAACTAAATTCGTAGACCTCTTATCACCTCCATCAACTTTACCTAGCTAGGCCCTACCTCTACTGGTACTAATGCTCTACTGGTGTCCTCCACTAGATCCCCCTCCACGTCCATCACAACTGCATCCCTATCCTCCCAATAGTCCTCCTCATCCTCTCCCTGTCATCACCTCCAACACCATCCCCACCTCATTATCTCCCTCCTCCTCATCATCTCCCTCATCCTCCTCCTCAACATCCTCATCATCACCCCTTGCATCACCCTCAGCATCCTCATCTCCCTCCTCCTCCTCCTCTCCTCCCTCCTCATCATCTCCCTCATCATCCTCCTTAGCATCATCCTCTCCCCCATCACCCTCATCAAATCCCTCATCATCCTCTCCCCCATCCTCCTCCTCATCATCATCCTCCTCATCCTATGGCCTCCCTCAAGGTATTGGTACTGCTGGATCCGTCAAAG
The DNA here is from genome assembly GCA_028749045.1 of Cupressus sempervirens. Lineage (NCBI taxonomy): Eukaryota > Viridiplantae > Streptophyta > Pinopsida > Cupressales > Cupressaceae > Cupressus > Cupressus sempervirens. The sequence goes on from CM053790.1 coordinate 531,402,505, forward strand.
GTCTCGGCCGATTCTGTACAAACCACCTATCATACATTGTTGTCATGCCTACATCCACTATATCTATTGCTGCCCCCCATAGTGTCAGTTGTAACTCTGCTAACTGTGCATATGCTACCTATGTTTTGATAGGTGGTCCCCACTCTCGAACCTCTCCTCTAGATTGGGAAAATAATGCTAACCCTGTAGATACATCTTGTGTTTCCCCAAACTGTCTTCATACCCACTCTAGTAGGTACATCTCTATAACTAGGTTACTGATCATTGTCCACCCTATGAGGTAGTGCTCCTACCAGCAATAGGGTAAGTGGATGTCATCATCATCCCATCCAAGATAATCTCTATATGGTCTCCATATGAACTGTGTCATCGTGTCTATCTGATGGCGAAAGTATCTCATAGATCGCAATGGTCCTCAAGCTAGGGCACCTCTATAGCTATAAGCATATGACATATCATCTACCAACACTCACTCTACCAGAGGCTTAAATACTACAATATGCTCATAGGCCCAGATCTATAATAATGTGCCGCTAGTGCTGAAGGATAGTCCTCCTCTATACGCTACCTAATGTAGATAATAATATAACATCCCCAACATGCATGGGCCTCAAGCAAACATAGTGCCCTCCATAATCATTTGCTCAAGTACTCAACCCCATCCAACCAGGAATCGATGTCCTTGTCTATCTGGTATCAGCAATCCACTAATCACCCAGCAAATCACAACTGTCAGTTGCTCATGGCATGCCACCAATAAGTCCCATTTGATCTCATGGTCTTGGATCCCTAGCTCTTCATCTCCACATCCAAATAGCCAGTGTTGCTCGCCCTATAGCTGGGTCATACACAGATAACTCTCCATTGATGTCATCCAATCTTTGACATTGTCGAGGCTTTCAATGTCAGATAATGGCATTATCAACCATTTTAATAATATTGACAATGTTTGTCGATGTTATTATGATCAACCTTATCAATCAACCTCGATCCTGTAGCATTTGCAATGTCAGTTAAATGTTATGTATCAATCAATTAATGTCATGTGTCTTGGAATGTTATAAACTTCAATCAATCAATCTAACCATGGCTTTGGTCTACTTATCATCCTCACATTTTCATCTAAGGATACAGTCGCATTTATTTAATCATTTTGGCCAATTATTTACTAATTTTCCTCTATAAGATTAAATAACCCATAATTTAATCCTATTGTTCTTTCTAATTATTATTCCTAATTATCATCCTCAATTAATTAATTTTATTAGTTAATTGATTCATTATCCGCAAACCATGGAAATTCTACAATTTTCTAAGTTCCATTTTCCATCATTAATTCAATTTTCTACTAATTCTTATTTTGTGTAATAAAAGGATTTTTAATTCAAATATTCCATAAAATATTGCATCATAGTGACACTTGGATAGGATTTGTCATAATCAAATATTCTTATTCTCTTACACACGTCCATATTTGGCTTATTTGTCATAGATTCTTGGCTTTAAGTGGGCTTGAGGTGTCTTATGACGCGTCATAGATTCTCTTCCACATTTAGTTAAGTTTGACTTCCATGCATCATAGAATCTTACAATTGGCATATTTTGTCATATGCATCATGGATTCTCAAAGGAATCTCTTGCCACATCTCATATCTATGGGTGACAAATCCAAGGCTCTCATCCTCCATGCCAATTATAAAATGAGCACTCTTTCTCTCATTTTCGGTCTTGAAAGTCCTTAGGTCTAAATTCTTGAGTCTTGAAAATCCTTAAGTCATAATTCTTGAGTCCTTCAGTCCCTAGTTTCTTTGCATTTTGCATTCTTGCTCCCATACTAAAGTCACACTTCTAGTATTCTCATGCCATCATCCATATCATAGACTTTCACTTCAATTTTGTGTGCACTATAGGCAAGTTGGAGCTACAATAATTTGAAGAAGAAAGAAGGACATGGGAGCTACAAATGAAAGAGGGGGTTTCTAATCTTGTGTTTGCTTCTTTTGATTAGTTTGGCTTTCATGGTAGACTAGTGGGTGCTAATGTATGTTGATTGAGTTTTGTGATTTGCTCATAGTATGTTATGCATTTAGCTCGTTTTCTAGTCCTACATTATTTGATGATATATTGATCTAAATAGTTTATGATATATATTGACTATGTTAACATTGTGAGCTTATGACACTGTGTATTTTGGAGATTTGAAGATTTGATGTCATTGTATAATTAGTTTATATTTCAGATTGGGCTCATGATGATATGATTATCAATGTTTGATTTGGATATGTGTGATGACTTGTTGGGTCTACAAGTTGTGTAATGTTGTAAGAAATCTATACTTACAAGTTGCATTTACGACATGGATATGAGTTGTCTTTGCCCATTGATCTTTCACTATTGATGCATATTCATACTGATGTCTTGGATTTGGGTTGTCTATTCCCTAAGTCACATGATTTTCTATTTTTTCTTCATATAGAAGGGATGAGATGTTGTTACCAAGTGGAGGATTTTGGTTGACTATTTTGTGCTAACAGGCTCGAAACATTGAGAGTTAGTTGCTCAGTTAGTATATGTGATCATGGTGCCATGGATTTTGGCATGACATGATTGGATATATAAGTACATCCTTGATGTTCATTGGTTTGGATTCCTAATTTGGTTATGGTGGAATACCTTGTTGGTTGAGGATCATGGTTATTTGGCTTATTTTGAGGAGTGTGTGATGTGTACTTTGAATTCTTTTATGGTTTTATGCCTTGGTTGATTATCATGGTTAGAGGGTGGTTTTTTCATCATGGTTTCATGGGTAGCTTGGATACATGCTTTAGTGGGAGCTTGTGACAGTAATGAGGTGGCAATGTAGGATTAATTTTTGGTTTGCTTAGTATCTTCTTGGTTTCACTTAGTACTAACACATCAGTTGTGTGAGTGTAGACCTAGGGGATCTTCATGTAGGAGATGAATTTTATGATTTCATGGGTGACTCAATATCACAATTGAGTGGAAATTTTTGCTATTGATATATTTATTGAGTGTTTGTAGATGTTGGAGGTTTATCTTAGATCTTGTTGCTATAGAAGCATCTTTGACATTTGCATGGTGTGCTTGTTATCTTTATGGTGTGTAAAGATGGTTGGATCTTGAGGAATCATGGGGTTCTTGGTTATCTTCATGGTGTGTGGAGATGGTTCTTCATGGTATGTGGAGATGGTTTTTTTAATGGTGTGTGGAGATGGTTTCATCTTGAGGACTAATGGGGTTCTTGGTAAAGGTATGGTTTATGCTTTCATTTGACATGTTATCCTTGGTGTTAGAATGGTTTCATTATTATGTCATGGTATACTCTTGATACATGTTTAGAGTTTTGACATGTTATGGTATGTTCATATAGAGCATGTTGTCTCTTTGGTTGAGATAGTTAGATCATGTTATCATGTTTATGTTCCTGAGGCCATGGTTGGAACTTTGACATTGATCTTGGTTTAGTTTCTTTGTATTGAGTACATTGATCATTTGTTGGATACTTCATAATTTTTCTATGTTGCACAGTAGTAAATTTGCACCTATTTTTTGATATTTGAGGGTTGGTCAATATTTTGACCTCCAATGGTTGAGAAACTCTGTCTCTATAATTTTGTCAAAAATTTGACAAAATCCAGGGTTGTCTATATATTGACAGACAACCCCGTAGAAAATGATCACAATCTCTGTCATGAGGCGATGTAAAATCATTACTAGAAAATGTCAAAACTTTGACAATTAGGAGATTTCTATTGATGAGCTTTCCATGCCATTGATGGCAAGTCTCATTGAAACTCCAACAATTAGTAGATTGTTATCGATGATATTGACATGCCATTGACGATAGGCCTCATCAAAATATCAATTAAATGTCATCAGAATCCTATGAGATTCTGATGACATTATCACATCATCGACGATAAACATCATTAATAGATCAACTATTGTTCATTGAAACTTCGATAATAGCCCTAGTTTTAAAAAATAAAATCATAAGAATCCTATTTGTTTAGTAATCCAAGGTAATTGGTGACTATCATAATGGCATTGTTTGGAGTGTAAGAATCCTATTTGTTTGGTGATCCAAAGTAAGGCAATGGTCAGTCTATGGGGAATATATTTTCTAGTTTGATAGGTGACTGACATTCCACATTTTTAGTTATTTGTCATAAGTTTGAAAAAGTTAAGGATTCTATTGGGGGTTTAGTATCAGTTGTTAGTTCAAGGGTTTGTCACAAGTAACATCCTTAGGCCTAAAGAGAGTTAAGGACTGAAGGGTCAAGGGTTAATCCAAGGACTCAATAAATGAAAAGAAGTAATGTGGGTTGGTTGGGAGAGAGGGAAAGTTACACTTTATTGTCTACATGCTGATAGTTATGGTAGTTTTCAATGGGCATTAAGGATGGAAAATAGTGTGTTTGAACAACCCAAGGGTGTGGATGTAGGGAAGGACAAGATGTCTCATGATGAAAGTGTGTTCAAAAATTGTGATTGAAATCAAAAGTTGGACCTTGCTATATGATCAACAATTGATGGACCGATCAAAGTTTGAGTGCTTGATGTTTAAGGAGTTTAGTTTTGAACATTGACATTGGTAAGGATAGATGATGTAAGAACCTGTATCTTACAAATAGTTGATAACTTATCCTTATTTAAACATTGTGTGTAGCACCCGCTTATAACCAGCCAATCTATGCTTGTAGGGGTGTGTCTCTTCGCATCCTTGCAAGATATAAGATGGGATTCAAACTCTTTTAAAGGGGGCATCAACCAAATATTTTTATATTAAAATACTATCTTTTATAGATTACTACAATTAGAGTAGCCTTAATAACATTCTATCCAATTGGAATAAGAAGGAGAAGATCATTAATTGATATCTGTCATTCAACACCAAACATGTAACTGTTATCTCTAGAAGTTGTGCCTAGATTGGATTTTAACTCAATCAACTTTGAGTAACATCGAAACACTCCCAGGTAGTGGGTATACCAAAATTAGGAGTGAATCTTTGGGTTATACACCAAATATTATGATGAAAATATTGTTGGCATGACATGATGAAACATTTTTGAATAGCTAAAATAAGCACAATCCTAACCTCAAGGAAGTCATATATGAATATTTCAGAAGAAGGATAAACTTCAGATAAGATGCTAAAGGAAATGGTAACATTCAAAATTCCAAAAACTCAAAAGAAACTAGAACATCACAACTTGAAGCTATATGAATACTCCAAGCCTCCCTTGTAGCTGAAACTGAGACAAAACTCAGGGATTCAAGATAAATCACAAAAGTTATCAAATCGGTAATTTAAGCAACAATAAAAACACAAGAAGGGCTCTTGAACTATTCCTTTATTTAGATTTCAAAGGTCATTCCACAATATTCATCTGGATTGATTGTAAAGTAAAGTAAGTTGCATAAAAAGCATGAAGGATTCTTAAGAAATCTTGACAACACTATTTTGCATAAAACTTCAAAATCCTAGCTAGCCCCCCTTTTTTCCACACCTTGGAAATTCTTATAAAGAGAAGGATTACAACCAACTTCAAATGAGAGGGGAACATGTCAAAAAAAATTGGAAGAAAACAAATATTTTCAAAAAATTACATCTTACATTTACATTCTACATCTTTGCCTTCAGGTAAAACCAAGAAGATGATCATGAAAATGTCAGGTGGTACCTGTTGTAGGAGTTCTTTAACTGATTATGTTTCATGAAATTTCTCAACTGCATCAATTGATAAGAGTCATGATATCTTCAACTTCTCAAGTACCATGTCCATTTCTTCTCTGGGGTCATTCAAAATATCTGATCCTTCCCTTCAATCTCTTGGCTCTGCTTTATCCAAGATCATATCTTCATTTTCTTGTTTTAGCTCTACAACCTAAACCTATCATTTCTGGTCACCTTCGGTTAAATTCTTAACTAACTTCCTAGTGAGATAACAGATATAATAGTTGAATAGTCAACTTCAAACTTTGACCCCCAATCTCTTGATGCTACGATCATAACTCAGTCACTCTATCACCATAGTTAAACCCTTAACATTATTGTTGACCATGATCATACAACCAGTGGAAACATTGATCACATCCAACCTCACAACATATTCTGTGACCATTGGATTCTAGTTGTGATACTACACTAAGCTTGAAAGTTAACTATTTGACTGAAGTGATACAAGATTCAAGATTCATGACCTATATCTTCACTCAACCATTAACCCTTGTGACCAAGCAATAGAGGCATTGCCACATCAAAACCTTAACCTCAAGTTACAATTAACCCATTGCTATTCTGCAACAAGGGCACATGAATTGCTATTAAAAATGGGCTCACTAGTACATGTGTTAGCTTCTTGTTATGTCGCCTTGGGTAACCTTCTTGCTTCTTTGGTTAGTGACATAACAATGACCACTAATCTATCTATCTTTGATTGAATGACTAGGAAGATGAATGATCCTCTCTCTCAAAAGTCAAAATAGGGCCCACAATGTTATGTGTCACCTCTTAGTCACTTCACAAGCTTAACTTGTGATAATTCTTAACCCCTCATGAACATGCAAACACAGAGGAATCACATGCTCATAGCCTTAACCATGAGTCTTCATTAACATTGGAATTTAATCTTGTGATCATGCAACCAATTGGTAGACTGACTGCTTCATTCTTAGTGCATCATCACAACTTAAAATTTAACTTGACCATTAACTTTTTTGAATGAGTGATCAAGGCAACTATTGTGTTGTCATCTTGATCTTGGGTTAGCATTAACCTTCTACGACTACGCAAACCATTGCTTCTACTGCCATATTAACTTCTTTTCCCAGTTGTGGCATAAGATGTAATTGCTTCATTCATCCTTGTGAAGTTGTGACAACCATCATGCATCACTCGCTCAATCACAACTTAAGATAGGTTAGAGGCAAAATATATAACAAGGCAACATGACCAAAGACTTAGGGGCAAAAGTATATGCATGGTTTTTTACATCCCCCCCTTTTATTTATGTGACATTTAATAATTCAAATATATTATGGCCACCACCCTAAAGGAAAAGATTGTTCAACATCTTTATCCATTTTTTGCACAGTGAGGATAAAATGGTAACAATAACAAAACAACATTATGCACGAATCTTAATAAAAACATTGTCATCGATACTTTCTTTCTAGATTCAAACCATAAATAGATTCAGTAGTTACTTGGAATTACCCTCAAATGATGGAGATGCTTTCTTTACCCTACAACCTCAATTTCTCATTCAATTCTACTATTCAATACCCTACAACCAAATACAACAAAATCATGATCAATTAGTGTTATAAAAGATGTTGAAATTTTTTAAGATATGTTCCAATTTTGTTGCAATGGTGAGTGTGCTATATGCATATTAGAATATAGTGTTATAAAAAAAACTTTAAGAAGACTAAGATCAACATGTTACCAATATGGTTACAATTACTAGAGATCAATTTTAGTGAATGGATGCATGACACATTTCAACAAAGGAAACAAAATATTACTTTTAATAACATCAAAATGTATAATGTATCAATAGTCAAAATAAGGAACTCAGTGGTAGAACTACAATGTAAATAGTGAAGAATCATTGTTTGTAGCCACTAAAGCATCCATATGTCTTTGGCTTCTCTCCCTCCCATCCAAAATAAGATTCAACCACTATAATTCAAGAATGCATGTACAACAATGATCCATATGCATGTACAAAAGGTGAAGTTAAAAAAATGCACCACGTTTACATTAATGACCTATATCAAAAATGCCAACATGTTGCATTTTCAAGTCCACCTAATGTCCTATGCATATCAATTGAGATTGCATATTGAACTAGGGCCTCCTTCTACATTGCTTGAAGCCAAGAGATTGACAGTTAACATCTAATACTATCTCCATTAATTTGGTCCACTCAAGAATAATATTTTAATTTTTCTTTGAAACATAAATAGTAAAGGATATCCAACATATTAATTGCCAATTTCTCTTGAATATGTTCACTAACATGATCAACTCACAAATAGAAAACAAATTGTCAAATGTAGATGAAATGAACAGTTTAAGTTTTTCTTCAATTACTTTAAATAGCTACAAAATAGAAATAGAAGACAAACAAATTATCACTATTAATTGAAAGATTCTCAACAAGGTATGTAAAGTCACATGACCAACCTTTTCTTTCCTAGCTTGTGTAGCCTTTTATGTGTCTTTCAACCTATACATGTAAACTTTGAAATATGTTAGATTATATAAATTTAAAGATTGTGAATTTGTACATAATTGTATTAATACTACCACATACCTATTTTTGTCAGGTGGTAGGTTAATTCCTTTATCTCTTAGTCTTATCTCTTTTGCATCTTCAATGATTTCATTCCACTCTAGCTCTGGAAGCATAGGAGGATGCTCGTGCTTTGGGTTGAGCTTTAGAGCCCTTCTGTATTGGTCTCTCATAGTCTTTAGATATTTGAAAGCTTTTTTAAGAATTTGCACTCTATTTAAAATATTTTGACCAAAGAGATCCTCTAGAGATTTTATGAGACAATTTTTTAATTTAGGGCCTTGCTCATTCCACCTTTTAACAAAAATCAAAATTGTTAGATAAAAAAAAATTAGTTCAAGCTATGTATCTTGAATATATTACAACAAATCGATGAACATAAAAATGTAGCAACCAATTATATGAAGCTACATACCATTTAGGTAAGGTGGTCCCCAAATATCTTCAATGTTAAATCATAACAAGTTTCATAAAAAAGATCATTTCCTACAAAATCATCATGGAATCATTAGTCAAAAATGAGTTATGAATAAGTAAACTACAGTTACACTCTAAATAATTATAATTTTAAAGTACCTGGAAGCTTATGCAATTTTAAGAGAATCATATCTTTCTCAACCATCAACAATGATGCCTTTAATGATCTAGTAGAAGTAACACAAGCTGCTCCAGGAAAGGCTGGTAAAGTATCACTAGTATTGGTATTTGTTTTATCATCATGAGAAGGTGTACCTATTAGTGCACAAAGTTAATCAATGACATACTATGACCAAATGAACAAGAAAGTACAATTAAGATCATATTTAACACATAAAAAAATGTATCAAAATAAGGATTTACTAACTCTAGTTACAACAGGTGTGGATGTTTGCATGCCTCTTTTTGTCAATCCCATAGTCAGCAATCTTAGAGTGTTGGTCGGCCTTATAAAGGGAGGTGTATACATGTCATTAGGACCTGAAAAATAATTATTATATATACACAATGTGTTGTCTTTTTAAAAACATGACAACAATAATATAAAATTATCAATAATAATCATGAAGAAAATAATGTCCCTTCTGATGATTAAAAATTGAAATCACATACCTGTAGGAGCTATACTGGTACCCTTGTCAGGTGGAACAACTTGGTAAGGTCTCAAAAATTATTGTAACAACACATACATATTTTGGTTCATGATCCATAAATTAATATAAAATATAAAGCTTTATTGAATGATTATCCTAGCTAAAGATTCATTATTGCTTAATTCTAGTGAATGTGCTCTCTTACACTATTCATTTCTTGTTGCCTCTCTCTTTGGTTGGATTTGGATCCATTACAAGTGCAGGAATTTGTAGATTGATGATTTTGAGGCTCTTTTTACACATTCTTTTAGGGTCACTGGTATATGCAATGTCATCATCACATAATACTATGGTCGCCATATCAACAACTAGTTTCTCTTGTGTAATATGTTATTTTCTCTTTCCCTAAGCATTAAATTGTGACAAAAACATCAATAAAACAATCAAAACAAGTCCAAAACCTTAACAAAAATAACATAATAATATGACATTTTCTAAAATTATAATTACATATTTTTTTATACAAAAGGTTTACCTAGTTGAAGAAGGAGTGGGAGCAACATCCTTACCTCTTTCATTCAATGGATCGGCCATGTTGCCCTATGACAAAGAATATATGTAATAACATCAACATAATGAAAGGAGTAGTCAACTTAGCAAAAAACTTATTAATACAATGGTATATTGTATATTGGAGTTATAATTGGAAGTAATTAGTTTAAATATTACATATATAGTACTTCCAATGCCATGATAGTAACTTTCTTTGAATCTATGCGATTCAAATTGTAATCTGTTAGTAGCTTTTCCCTTGAACTTATTGATTTTGTTGCACATACAAAAATATTATTTCCCTTACGTGCCTCAAAAATGCAAGTGGGTTGCTTATTAGTTGACCCAGGATGCATATAATTAATAAAACATGCAATGTTCCTTGTTTCTTTTGGCCTTCCATCAATGTACACAACAAGTCTTTTACTTTGGTACTTTTCTTTCCATTGTAGATACTATGTTGACAGTGCATACCTATGCATACCTTTTTTATATTGAACTATCTATATCCAATTATTGTAATTGTAACAAGGTCCCACATACTCCATCAATTCAACAACTTTGTTATAACTTACCTTTATGTCATCCATGGAAAATAGGCCCAAACCATGTAATGATGATGGAGCTATACAATATATCCTCTTGTTAACACAAAAATCAATGTTAATTGGAAGTAATTTCTTGGGTACTCATTCTTTCTGAAGATGTATGTACCTCAAGGGAACCTTGATGTCACCCTTTGTCTCATCATCATAAGAACATGAACCCCCTTGAGAAAGGAAAAATTGGATGCATTTATTCAATTGTGTTCTAATCTTTTGACCTCTAGTTTGTCTCTCTTTTGTAGACCTACTACATGTCTCACTATTCTTTTCTATTCCCAGATTTCCCTCACTCGAGGAAGAAAAATATGATAGATACCTATTTGGTGGTACCTACATCCCATCAAATGAGAGATATAGTTGAAGGAGCAAAATATTTTACTATAAAATGAGACTAATATTGATGAATTTTGCCTAAAGTTAATGTTGAAGGTAAAGAGAAAGCAAGCATTTCATAAACTTATACCTCTCAATGCATGTCACTATGTATGATCCTCATCAATCCTCATCAAAGGGGTATAGTTTCTTGTATATGTAAATCATTTGTCTTGAGTTAGTTACAAGTTACATGATAGTTATGCTACAAATTACATATAACATAACATGAAAAATATGCATACAACATAATCATTGTATACTTTTTAATTCTTTACCTCTACAAAAAACATATTATAAGTAATCAACACCAAGAACTAAACATCGTAAAAAATATTTACACCTAATTAGAACCTAATACATTTCCATTGATATGTTAGTTTCAGAATGGTTTTGACATTTGAGTGCCAACACAACTTAACCACTTTCTACATTGAAGCCGAGTACACTATGTATGTCGAGCCACAGCTTGTGTCGTGTCAGGAAATCCATCAGGTGCCAAGTGATCTTCAGGTGTAGAGTAGCCTTTAGGTGTCGAGTGAAGATCAGGTGCCAAGTGACTTCAGGTGCCAAGTAATATTTAGGTGTTGAGTCATAGACGATGTCGAGCACCAGGAATCAGTAAGTGTCAAGTAACACTGAATGCACATATGAGTTTGTAACTTCACTCATTCAGATGTAAAACATTTTCATGGCCGACATATGATGAATCTTGAAGGATTTAAGTGATAAGATTGAATCTTCTATGCAATCTACATGTAGCCAATAAGAAAAATGGAGAAGGCATGCAACCAATAATAAATGTGCAAGGAATGAGCGAGAAACAAAGATTCAATATGGATTGTAGATCCATGTATAACCCTAAGTCTTCAAATGCCTTTATAAGGAAGATGAAATCTCATTGAATCGAGTAGATGGATGAAGGAGTGAATGAAAAATTCTAGTGGAGTTCAGAGTGAAGAGTAAAAGACTTAAAGGAAAAGAGTAATAGTTAAATATTCAATTGATCAGAACTAAGCAAGATATACGAATAGACATCAGATTTCATAGAATCAAGATCAGAGAGAGCATGATACAAGTACCTGAATTTAGCAATCAAGAATAGTAAGCCATCAGGTTTATTATACCTAATACTCTCTAGCAATTATATTAGAAAGGAAACCCTATGGAGATAGGTTAGCTTAATAGCTATTTTGTTGATCCTTTAAATAGGTGATTAAATCCTTTAAAAGGGTAACACTTCATATAAAGTGTTTGTAAATCCTTTAACCAGGTCACTATTGATATAGTGTAAAGTCTTTAACAGGGCAGACCATCAGAAGTGGTCAAACATTATTGCTACAGTGATTTTGTGGGTATCATCCCCACCCCAGTTTTACCTTCTTATTCCTAGAGGGTTTTTGTGTTACCAAAATCTCAAGTGTTATGTGATGATGCATATGTGTTTCTTATAATTGCTTAATGTTGATATGCATGCATGCTCATTTACAATAATATGTTATTAAGGGTTCGAGAAAAATAGGTCAAAAGCTAGTACTTCTGATTCACCCCCTCCCCCCCCTCTTAGAGGCATTATTTCCATGAAGACATTCCAAAAATTCATATCAGAGCTGCACGATTCTCACAAGGAGAAGTCTAACAGCTTGGAAAAAAAGATCTAAATATGGAAGTCTTCAAACTTGGGAATATTATTGACAATCAAGTGATTGATGTGCAACTAGCTCTACACAAAGTAGAGGAAGCCAGGGAGGAACTGAGAAAACCCTTGAAAAGAAGGAAGGATATAGCCATAGCTGAAAATGATATAAACTATAAGGAGATTGATACCACAAAATTGTTTGCCAATGGAGATACTAAAGAGTTTGATGCAGCAATAGAAAAACTGATGGAGAAAAACAACGTTCAAGCAAATGAGATAAGATCTCTCAAGATGGAACATGAATCATAGACCATAATGTTATGTGAAATCACTAAACAAAAGAAAAGAGAAGTTGAGGATAGAGTCATGATGGAAGATGACAAAATAAATCTTGCAAACAGACTTGAAGAAAAATGTATTGAATTAATAAGGATCTCAAACATGCAGATGGATACACTTGCCCAAATGATGAACCTTCATCATAAACTTAATATGAAAGATATTGAGATCTCTACTTTGAGGATGCAGAATGAACAATTGCAAAATGAATTGAATAGAGGAAAAGAAATAGCAGAGAATCTCAACAAGTCAAGTGAAGCCATCAAGTACTTTGAACAGTTGATGAAATTTCCAAAATCAGCCCATGATACATCAGGACTTGGATACAATAGCACTGAAGTAATGGAATCATCAAAGAGTGTTGAGCAAATAAGTGACAAAGGTAAGGATTCTAAACCCACTTGTCATTACTATAATAAAGAGGGGCATACTGCCAATGTTTGCAGGAGTAGAAGAATCAATCAGCTAAACACACCCAAAAGCAAGAGTTATTGTCACAAGTGCAACATGCAAGGACATATGACACAAGATTGCAGATCCAAAGTCACAAGGACACAAAGATTTGATGGGCTGTCATAATTGTAAGAAGTATGGACATAGAGCATTTGAATGCAGATCAAAGCCTATGTGGACATCAAATCAACTAGCAAAAACAAAAGGGAATGAAAGTCACTATCATTGGGATTATAACACCAGGTATAGCTATCATTATTGTCAAGAATATGGACATATTCCTAAAAATTGTATAAGGACACACTTCAGAGGGAATTATAGTAGGTGGATAAGTCAAACCACTTGTTTTATCTGCTTGAAAATTGGTCATATCAGCAAAAACTATCCTACAAGGTCCAAAGCACCAAAAACTGAATTCAACAAAGGAAAAGAAAAGATTGATGTTGAGAAAATAAGAAGAAAAATGAATAAGACTTGGAAGAAGAAAGATGAGTGCAGCACATCAAGTGAAGGGATCACATCACCCAATGGGTCAAGTGATCACACTTCATCAAACTAAGCATAAGAGAGGTGTATGGGACTGATATGCAAAGTTACATCATACATCAGTCCCAAGACAAAGAAGTACTAAAAAGAAGAAATAAGCATGAAACAAGATGCCAAGACAAAATTTTAAAAGATGATGTTGATTTGTCTTTGGAAGCTGAGTAAAATTCTAGTGGATGTCAAGTTCTTAACAGCGAGCGAGTTGATAATTGATGCCGAGTTAAATAACTCCAATGGAAGCTGAGTGAAGTGGAAATGTAGTGCAAGCCAAGTAATGTTAAAAATCCTTCAGAAGTCGAGTGTGCAGTTGAGCATTTAATGCAATGGAAATAGGGTATATTATTGCAATTTTAATCACTTTTCTTCATCACGAAGCAGAAGCAAAGGAGAAGAAAAGAGCAAAGTGACTTCATAGCAAAGAATCTAGTGTTCTAAACAGATTTCAGCTTCTTTCAACAATGATTAAGCATAAATCTCATCGATCAAAGGTATTTCATTCAAGTGCTGAGCTACGTAGAGTTTGAAAGCTTGTTTATATTTTAAAACCCTAGTTTGGAAAACAATGGAATCTGGGTTAGGAACCACTAAAGGTAAGGAAAGACATAAAGTACAATTGGTCAGTAATGAAGTCAAACAACCTAAATTCAAGCCCATTCCAAAAGTCGCCTACATAAATGACCCTGCTAGCGCATTATCCATTATTCTATCCAAAGTAGTTATGGTGCAGGATGTAAGGAAGTGTTATAAATGTAAAATTGGCACCATAGGTGATCTTGAAATTTTCCAAGCCTATGAAAAACTATGCGAGAATAAGATTTTGAAGGATGAATACAAGATAGTCGAGAGAAAGGGTTTGACCAATGCCCTAGTTTATCCTATAGTATTCAAAATTGAATGGATACGGATTATTTTAAGCAAAATCCACAATGGATGTTTATGGTTGGAAACAGGTCTAGTTAAGATTACAAAAGGGATCGTACATAGGGTTATGGGTTTCCCAACCCTAGATCAAACTAAGACCCTACGCAATGAATCCAAGGAGGTTATTGAGAAAAACACAGGTGCCCAGTGGAATAAAAGAGGAATGACAATTCACACCATCCAAGATCCTCTCGTTGAATTTGTTGTTAGAGTCATTGCCCATAAATTCTACCAATCTAGTCGATTGAATAGTGTGCCATGCATAGCTTTTGATGTAGCATACAAACTGGTAAAGAAAGATCAAACATATGATTTGTCAAAAATTATGTTGCAATAGATAAATGAAAACCTAGGAGCTAAAAGGAGATCAAAAGGTGCTCAATGCAAATTTGGTTCAGTTCTTATGTGTATGTTCTTTTATGTTATGGAAGAGTTTCCTTCTATAGGAAAGGTGAATTGGGACCCTAACAAAACTGCAATCACACAAATCAATGAGTTCATTGATCAGATGGGTGATAACTTTGAAGCCCAAATGACAAGCTATTTTGAGGATTTCAAGAAATCCATGAAGCAAAGGGTAAGAATACCAATTTCCTTAGTGGAAAAACACATCAATGACATATGTTTCCTAGTTGATATTGATTTCACCTATATCCAAGTAGCAACTCCAAGGGTGAGATGGCTAAGGCCATTTGGTTATGAACTAAATGTGGATGAAGTATCTACAGCTATCATTGCTTTGCTTGTAGAGGAAATAGACAAGTCTGCCAAATCTTTTGGCACATATGATATGGTTAAATCCAAAATTGAAATAGAATTAAAGAATGCCTCTGTAATTAAGAAGAAAGATAAAATGGTGAAGAAAATAAAGATGAAATTTGGTAAAGGAATTGAGATAGCAAAAGAAGAAGATGGAGAAGAAGATGAAGAAGATGATGACGAAAATGAGGATGAACAAGAACAAGGCTCAATGGAATTAACTCAAGGTCTAGGTGAAGATAAGGAGGAAGGTGCTGAGGAAGAAGAAGTCAAGGAAGCACCAACTCAAGCTGAGCTAAAGAAAAGAAAGGCAACAGTACAGCCTCCAGCTCAGCCCAAACCAAAGAAAACTACCATGCCATCACCCCAAAAGCCAACAACCAGAGTTGCAATGAGGGCCCCCACACAAAAAGCTAAGAGGATGCTACAAAGAAGAAAACAATCAAGACAGCACAGGAAGAGCCAAGGAAAAGAATAAAATATTTGGCTCAACCTAACACTGATGAGGAAGATCAATCTGAAAAGGTAAGCCATTCTCCTAAGTCTTCAGTTGATACATTATGTGAAAAGATTGGAAATGGAGACTTAAGTAACATGAATAAAGTTGATTTCAATAAGTTCACTAAAGAGGAACAAAATAGAATAGAAGAATCAATTTATGGAATGATGGCATAGTTCAAGTATACTCTTCTTGAACTAGATGGACAATTGCCAAAGGAACTGTCTAAAATTGTAGAAGACAGATGGAACTTTTGTTTGAAAATGGATAAGGAGATGAGAGAATCAATCCTAGCAAGCATACTGCATGATTTGACTAAGGAGAAAATAGCTAAAGCAGTCAAAAGGCATAATACTAGGTTTACACCTAAGTATAGGGCATTCTTCATTCTCCAAAACAAAATTGAAGAAATTGTACAAAGAACAACAAAATCATGGAAGAATTTGTACAAAAAGGTTGAAGATGTTCTTGAAGAAGAATACAAGGAAGAAGCTACTGCTCAGCCAGAAGAGAGAAGAAAAAGGAAAGAAGAGAAGACAAAAGTAGAGAAAAATATTGAAGAGGAGGAAGGAAAAGATGAAGACAAGGGTACTAGTGAGCAGCAAGAAGATCAAAATGTGCAAGACACACAAGTTCCACCTCCTAGTCCTCCTCACTCTACTACCACACCTGCAGAATTCATAAAAATTAAGGATGTTGTTGACACCTCATGTCAAAACATCAACCCATTAACTGTAGAAGATCTCACTAAGATCCTTGACCAAACAACTCTACAAGCAAAATTATGTACAATTCCAATTTTAGTCAGTGTGAATGACTTACAAAAGTTAGTAGAAAACAAAGTTAGAGATAAGGTGAAACCACAAGAACCACCTTCCATCATCTCTATAGCTACTAGTGGTCAACATCAAATTCTATCAGGAACAGTTAACACTACAGTGCAGAAGCCAAGTGCAGAAGGAGACAAAAATATAGCACAAATAGGACAGACTATTGTTTCTAATCCTATAGCACAAACACAAGGTTCACCTCCTCACATTCTTACTATTGATCAAAGTAGCAGACATGAGGAGAAGGAAGCAGAGAAAAACCCCAAAGAGTGAGAGGCTATACAAGCATTGATAAATTTGCCTACCTTAGAGACTCCTCCTAAATAGCCTAGAAACGTTGCAATGCCACTACAGATGTCAGCACCAAGATCAATTACTACAAAATTTGCAAGGGTGCTTCACTATGGAGACCCTAAATTAGATGAGGAAATAGTCATACCAAGTTATGACTCAAAAATAATAACCATTGATCAAATCACTGAGGTGCAGGAAGCATTGAATAGAAGAAAGAGGCAGGAAATGCTCAGAAAGGAGTATAAACAAAAGCAAACATTACATGAGATTAAAGACATCTTTATGGATGTCTTCAATTTGTAGTCACCATATGAGTCCAAGCATATAATGGAATAGTTGTCAAATATTGTTGACCAGGTGACAAATGTAGACCAAGAGACAAATGTAAAACTTATGGAATGGTCTAAAAGAAAATTCCAAGGGAAAGTAAATGAGAAAATATCTAGTCAAATTGCACTTTCTCAGGTTGAATTGGAAAAGGTAATAGACAAAGTGAAAAAGGTACTTGAGAATATATTCTCATTGTATAAAAAGTTGTGTGACTTTTCATACTTCACACAGGAGACAAGCCAAAGAATAATGAGCATGGAGAGGAATCTAAATATTTCAAGCATGCAGCTACCAAAAGATCCAGCTCAAAGTGAGAAGCATTTTTCTCAAATGCTTCACACCCAATGGGAAATAGCTGTATTAATAGCAGAAGAGGCTACCATCAAGGCCAAACTAATGTAGCTCCAATCTTCCATTACTACACATTTGGAAGTACTCCATAAAGAACAGGCCTATGCTGAAACTATTCTCAAGAAAGATCTTAATCTTTCTACCTTAAACGGGCTTGTTTACCTTGCTACAGAGACTACCATCCAGCATAGGTCATTAGAAATTTCCTTGAATAATTGGGATGCAGCTCTCAAGATGATTATGGATGTAAATAGTACATTTTTAGCGAAATATGGTCTTAACCCTTAGTGCCCTTTGACATTTGCATCAAAAAGGGGGAAATATATATATATATATATATATAAGTAAGGGGAGATATAAAGTTGTAAAAGGGGAGACAATGATCAAAAAGGGAGATATAATGTTTTGGGGAACTGTAAACAGAGAACAGACAAAGAGTATCAGTATAAGAGACATATTCAGCATAGAATTTTGGTCACAAAGACAGAATAGATAATGGCTCAATTAACTCAGGGGGAGTTATAATAATTTTGAGGTATATATTGTAAGTTACAAAATTTTGATCAAGTTTTTTAAACCTCTATATATATATATATATATATATATATATATATATACCAAGCAGATTAGTGAATGTACTCATAAGGTCAGATGAATAATGCTTAGTTAAGTGTTTTTGCCACTCATGTCAAAGGGGGAGATTGTTAGTTTCAAAATGGTTTTGACATTTGAGTGCGAACACAACTTAACCACTTTCTACATTGAAGCCAAGTACACTATGTATGTCGAGCCACAACTTGTGCCGAGTCAAGAAATCCATCAAGTGCCGAGTGATCTTCAAGTGCCAAGTAGCCTTCAGGTGTCAAGTGAAGATCAAGTGTTGAGTGACTTCAGGTGCCGAGTAATATTTAGGTGTTGAGTCATAGACAATGTTGAGCATCAGGAATCAATAAGTGCCGAGTAACACTGAATGCAGATATGAGTTTGTAACTTCACTAATTCAGATGTAAAACATTTTCATGGCTGACATATGACAAATCTCGAAGGATTTAAGTGGTAAGATTGAATCTTCTATGCAATCTATATGCATCCAATAAGAAAAATGGAGAAGGCATGCAACCAATAATAAATGTGCAAGGAATGAGTGGGAAACAGAGATTCAATATGGATCGTAGATCCATGTCTAACCCTAAGTCTTCGAATGTCTTTATAAGGAAGATGAAATCTCATTGAATCGAATAGATGGATGACGGAGTGAATGAAAAACTCTAGTGGAGTTTAGAGTGAAGAGTAAAAGACTTAAAGGAAAAGAGCAGCAATTAAATATTTAGTTGATCAAAACTAAGCAAGATATACGAACAGACATCTGATTTCATAGAATAAAGATCAGAGAGAGCATGATACAAGTACCTGAATTCAGCAACCAAGGTTTGTAAGTCATCAGGTTTATTATACCTAATACTCTCTAGCAATTATATTAGAAAGGAAACTCTATGGAGATAGGTTAGCTTAATAGCTATTTTGTTGATCCTTTAAATAGGTGATTAAATCCTTTAACACGGTAAGACTTCATGTAAAGTTTTTGTAAATCCTTTAACTAGGTCACTATTGATATAGTGTAAAGTCTTTAACAGGGCAGGCCTTTAATAGGGCAGACCATCAGAAGTGGTTAAACATTATTGCTGCAGTGATTTTGTGGGTATCATCCCCACCCCAGTTTTACCTTCTTATTCCTGGAGGGTTTCTGGGTTACCAAAATCTCAAGTTTTATGTGATGATGCATATGTCTTTCTCATAATTTCTTAATGTTGATATGCATGCATGTTCATTTACAATAATATGTTATTAAGGGTTTGAGAAAAATAGGTCAGAAGCTAGTACTTTTGATTCACCCTGCCCCCCTCTCAGAAGCATTCTTTCCATTAAGACATTCCAACATGATCATCTCATTGATCATCTTCTTTTCCCATCTTGTCATCATAAACATCATCATTATCGCCACCATCATCCAAATTGTCACTATGAACATCGTTATTGTCGCCGTCATCATTGTCACCATCACCACCATCATCATCATTTCCACCACCACCACCACCATCATCATCATCATCATCATTATCATCACCACCACCACCACCACCACCAACATCATCATCATCATCACCACCACCACCATCATCATAAATGCCATCACCATCATCATACATATTCGCCATCATCCTCATCATCATTGTCTCCTTCTTCATCTTCGTCATCATCATCATCTACTTCATCTTCCACTTCTTCAGTATCTTCTTCTTCAATCACATTATACTTTATTGATATTCCTCTTGGATCATGTCTAACAAAAAATAACTAACCTAATTTATGTGGAATGCCAAAGTAAAACATGCTCACATTGGCTTGGAAGAACATAGGGCTCATTTCCAACCAGCTCAAATGACCTTGTATTAATCATTGTAAATCTATTATCATGTTCAATAACAATTCTATCAAGATCATTTTGATTTAGGTGTAGCATGTACCATTTGACAATTAGGTGTAGCATGTACCATTTGACAATTAGGTGTTGCACTCAATTATATCAGCAAAATGCCATAGTATCTATTTTTAGATTGTTGAGGATGCATGTCATTTCTAGATGAAATATTGGTGACTTCAAAGACTGCAGTTATCCTAGAATCACAAGTTCTCTTAGTGTCGTCCACCTTTTTTATGTGAAATTTATGGCCATTGTAGTACAAATTTTTGTGGTGCTTGACTTATTATTTTTTAAACATATCAAAATTATGCATCTATCCATGATTTGATATTAAAAAATGTATCATGATAGATTAACTTATACGTACCTTTCCACCTCTTAATCCATTTGCTAGATCAATTATCATTGGCATAATATTGGGATCTCCATTACAATGAACTTCTTTAACCAACAAAGCAACATCTTCCCATGTTAATGAGTGACCATTTTCTTGAGATTGGTCAATCCATACCATCATCCCATCAAGATTTTTTGCAATATACAAATGAAGTGCATTCCACTCATGAGCAACTGCATAAAATGACTAAACCAACTAGAAACAACTTATATTGATGATGGATAAGAAGTAATTAACTAAAATAACATCTTATAATTACCTCTCACTTTTCTCAATCTACCTTTCCCCATCAAGTACCCCTCTTCAAATTTGTTAATGGGGCTGGGATCTCAAATGTGATCTACATGGATCTTCGATGCAAACTTGGGAAGATATTCACTAATGTACACCATGGTTTGGTATACCATATATCCCTCGACCATAGAACCCTCAAGACATTCTCTTTGTCAAACCAAGCTCTTCAAAAAAATTAATTGCCTCTTAACCATCCACATTGAACTAGTTGGTACAGGTCCACACAATTAAATTTTCTCAACTAGATGTATGAGGTAGTGTTCTTGTGCATTGAAAAAAGTTGAAGGTAGACACTTTTGCATCTCACACAAAAGTTGAGGAATTTTTCTCTTCCAATGCTTTACGTCTTTTTTATCAATTTCTTTAGATGACAACCACCTAGAAGATATTCATCACATAAAAACATATTAACAAGACTACAAAAAATTATACAATAAATTACAAAAAAAGAAGACTAAGACACAAAAATAATATCTATACAACAAATCTAACAAATAACACTTCTAACCTCATGTATTTCCCAAGATAATATAAAACTTGTTTGACACTCATGTTGTCAAAGTTTTTTGAGAGAGATAGAGGTAGAACATACTGAAATAATAATGAAATGATAATTTCAATATATTATAAAATAAAACAATGAAAAGTACGTAATGTTTTACAAACTTATTATAAATAGAGAAGAACACGACTTACCTTGAGGAAGGTATGTCACTCATGTGTTTTCAACCCTAACCCAAAATCATCTTTCTTTGATATGAGAGTGCTTATGTTTGTAGAAAATCTTGTGGGAAATTTAGTATTTTTTATGACTTCAAATATGGCATCAGTTTGTTGTTGTGTTAATAACCAAGGAATGACACTCGTATTAATTTGGTTTCCATTATTATTTGATTCAAGGAAAAACTTCAATGCATTATTAGATTCATCAATGTCATTACAAATTTTGACCGTTTTTTCTTTGTCACACCTTCCATCCAATATTTTCTATAGTGTATTTGTTACATTCTTTCCAATATGCATAGTATCAAACAAATGCATGATTGGGAGGTGATCATAGTATGACAACCTACTAAATTGTCTAGGATAGCTTTTAAGTCCTGTTGGAAGTTTCTCATCAATGCCTTGA
The DNA here is from genome assembly GCA_028749045.1 of Cupressus sempervirens. NCBI lineage: Eukaryota > Viridiplantae > Streptophyta > Pinopsida > Cupressales > Cupressaceae > Cupressus > Cupressus sempervirens. The sequence goes on from CM053790.1 coordinate 531,424,694, forward strand.
TGAACTTCACAAACATCGATTACAACATTACTAAATAAAAGACAATATCCAAATTTTAATTTCATATAAAAACCTGCATCAAATGGAATGACATTACCTTAACGATTCATCCTATTGTATTCCAACTTCCACACATAAGGTATCATTCTTCGTGGCTTTGATGTTGTTTCTTCTTTACCATTGAAAAGATGTTTTTTAGTAATTCAATACTTATGATATTCGTGGAGAAAGTAATTATGCTCATCAAACACCTACTTTCCTAAACTTTTTGAATGATGAGATTTCATCTTTTGACCACAAATTGGACATGCAAATTTTCCCTATGTATGAAGACCTACAAGATTGTGTATAATTGGATGACATATGTAGTAGAAGATTCATATTTATAATTATCGCATGCAACTTAAACATACAATGAAAATGTTTTAACATTATTATATACCAAAAATATGTGTTAACAATTTTACATACCACAAAAATGTGTTAGTCTAGGGGCATCATGTATTGTTCATACAAGCATTGCACGAAATTGAAATTGTCTTTCACCAATTGGTCTAGAGTTGTCATACATAGTGACCCCACTCCATAACTCCAATAACTCATGAATCAAGGGCTCAATATATACATTCATATATTTCACTTGGTACTTACCTAGTTGAATGAACATGATTAAAACATAATTATTATAGCCATTTTGATATTGTGCTAATAAATTAATTTAGATGACTATTAAATGGAAAAATGTTTGGTACAATCATTGCCAAAATTAATTTGCTCCCTCTTTATAGACATGCAAGGAGGAATGTTATTTTTAATAAAAAAATAGGCCAGATCGAGTAAACAAATCTCATTTCTCCAAATGGATTGACACTGTCTGCTACCAATGAAAGCTTTAGATTATAAGGTTCTTCTTTAAATACTAGCTACCTATCTTCTATGTCCTTAAATGTAGAACCATCCATATGAATTTTCATAATGTCATCTTGACTTCTATTTTTTTAATTTTTTTTGAGGGGTAAACGCTTTGACCTGGAGCTATGAACCAGTGAGGCCACAAATAGGGGACCTCATCCCTATGAGATTTGAACCTTGATAGAAAGGATAACAATGCAAAAACTTAACCATCACAACATGCCACTATTGGCACAACAAATGTGAAAACACATTTTTTTTTTCAAGAGGGGTAAACACTTTGACGTGGAGCTATGAACCAGTGAGGCCATGAACGGGGGACCTCATCCCCATTAGATTTGAACCTTAATGGCAAGGATAAAAACTCAACAACTTAACCATCACAACATGCCACTATTGGCAATCTTGACTTCTATTGCATGCATGGTAATCCATAAATTGTGCCAAGCTAGTGCACTTAAATAATTGTTGCAGATGTGGAATAATGCAAATGTATCGAACAACCTTGCGAAGCACCTTTTGGGTTATTTGATCTTATCAATATCTACTAATGTGACAATCAAGACATTGTGTTGTAAATTCATTTAGTTTATGATATATAATATGATCATTGGGACAGGGATTTATTGTTTGATACTCCATTCCAATATCTTTCATAATGGCCAATAATTCTCCGTAAGAGTAAGGTAGAATGTTTGATGGTGGTAACAAAAACTCACATATCAACCTATGGAAAATAAATTGTTAATATAAAGAACATTAATAGTATTCTAACGTAGAAAATGGCACTATACCTTAGCATAAATGAGATTGCTACATTAGATATACCATTCATAACATTGAAGTTTGCCAATAACAATACAACAGATAGAAGCATTGTTTGGGAGCCTTGGTACAGAGGCTTGTGTGCCTTTTCAATTATAGGTATATCAACATTATCTTCATCATCATCATTAGATGTGCTAGTATCATCATCTTCATCATCTTCATCAATTGCGCTAGTAACATCTTTTTCAATCATGTTCTCTAGCACATTATCAGTTGTGCCAATACCAACATCGTCAATTGTGTTTTCTACCTTAGGATCATCTTCTTCCATGGGGGGATTACCTTCTACTTTGATATTCACACCTCCATGTTCCACAATTCAAAATCCACATTCACCAAAGGATAAAAGTCCTTTCCCCCCTTCAATTTGATCATGTTGCCTACAATGTCTTTGAGCTATTGTGATTATAATTCTTTGATTCTTTAAGACCTTTCATTTTTTGCAAGGAAAATAAAATTTTCCATCACCTTTTCTTTTGAGTTGAGACCACAATCTAGTAAGCATCACCTTCTTTTTTTATGGCTTCATATTGTTAGTCATGGACTTTCTTCACAAGAAAATATTCTAGCTATAAAATTGTATCAAATATAAGCATACAAGCATTAGTAGTATCTTGTATATAATCAAAAATTATAAAATAATTAAATATTATTATCTCTTTAGTAAGGGTTGAAAATAAATATATTCATTGTTGAATCCTAATTGAATAAGGTTTTCTTTTTAATGATTTATGATGGTCCACAATTCTAGATAAGTATTAGTGAAGTTAGTTTCATATGTTTACAACAATGCACTACACTTATCATTTCAAAGAATGTGTTATATCTTATCTTGAAGAGGAAATGTTTAGTCTACAAGTCTATTGTATATTTACCTAAGGTTGCACACATTAGCATAAAAGTCAAGTTAGGATCATTCAGATTCCTTGGTCTAGAGCCTAAAATTGTGTAGCCAGTGTTCATACAGTCTAATATATCAGTCTAAAATTAAATCATGGAGATCCTATCTTTTCCAAAAAAATCATGGACTTCAATATTTACTTTCATTTTCACTTCCTCTGTCCAAATTTGCATTGATATGAGATCTTGCAATTAGGATTTCTCAATTTATGATTTGCATGCATCATTAGACATAAACACTACTCATTCAATTATTTTTTATTTTCTACAAATTTGTGAGGATGATTTTTTGGCACAATATGCTTCTAGTTTTTTTTTTATGCCATGAGTATCATAGTCCATGAGTCTTACACACCTTTAAAAAAATCAAGAATATTTATGTATTTAAAAGTGTTGTTTTCTTCATCTCAAAATCTTATTTTTAAGTCATTCACTTGATATAGAATTTTGTAAGTGATTAAGCTTGATGTAGACTCATGTAAGTGATCAAGGTAGCTTGTGATTTATTAGCTCATTATATCTTTAAAGTTGATTTAGTGAAGAATAGATAGAAAAATCTTCCAGTCCTTAAAACATCTCTATATTTCATGACTTTCTCGATTTATCAAGCCTAAGTCAAATTCAAAAATTAGATTGTGCAGTTTGTGCCATGTATGAGTTTAGTAACTATGATCCCAGTTCCCATGCTCATCTTAAAGGAAAGAAATTTCCCACAACTAAATTGTTGGTTCATTGAGAATGTAGTTTTTGTAATAGAATATAAATATATAATGAATACTTGTTAATATTATAAATGTATAACATCAATAGTTATCAATAATAGAATATCTTGTAATAGGTTGGATAGAATTATAAGATATGCGGAAAATTATTTGTTAGTTTACTTAGGAGATTGTTGATTTACATGTATATTTTTTACAGTTTGGTCTTAGTTACCAATTCTCTACTAGTAGGCCTAAAGGCAGATGTAGGTGCTTGTGGAGGCAGATGCAGATGCTAGTACACTTTGGATGCACCCAAGAAGTACATCATAGGATTTTGGATGCTTTGTGGATGTGTTCTAATGCATCCACAATGCATCTATAGCCTTGTGATGTGCTTCCTAGGTGTATCCATGACACATCTTTGAGCATCTGGGGCCCAAATTGCTAGGAAATGTTAGAACTAATGTTTTTTCAACTTAAAACATGGAAAACATGAGCAGGTTTTTTTAGCTCTAAACACTAAAATGAGCTTAATAGAGAGGTCATTCACTATTTTTCATTTCAATTTGTTGTAAAATTTGAATAATGAAGTAAAAAAAAAAATTGCCATTGTAATGATTTTCTCATTTGCATTATAATCTTGAATGCATTCAACGCATCCATGATGCATTCACAGCCCTATGATGTGCCTCCTAGGTGCATGCAGGACTCATCAAAGCTGATGTTTTAAAAAATGAAAAACATGTGCAGATTAGAGCTTTTTTTTTTTGCTTCTAAACCCTAAAATGACCCTAATAGAGAGGCCATTCACTATTTTTTTCATTTCAATTTGTTGTAAATTTTGAATTATGAACTAAAATTTTATTTTGCCATTGTGATGGTTTTCTTATTTACATATATGATGGCTTATTAGTTAATCCAATTTGAATATTTGTGAGCTATCAATTGACATTTAATATTTACCTTAATCAATGATGAAGTATTCATACAATCAAGTGATTTAATTTTGTAAATTTCTTGCATGCGCACAGACACACACACACACAAACACACACACACACACACACACACACACACACACACACACACACACACACACACACACACAAACCCATCCAAACACATCCCAAACCCAAAAAAATTGTGCATCCCCACACAAGATTCTTGTACCTGAATCGTTAACTTAGAATTTAGTTATTTTTTGTCCCATCATGTAAGGGAATTGTTATATGGGAGGATTATTTTCTATAAATTGGCATGTCTAATATATAATTGAACAATGTGTGTGGAATATAGAAGCATTCCAACATATAAAATTCTGAATAAATTTATGATACAAGCCACATGTAATTAAAAAATTAATAGGTTTCCTTCTATTACCATTCCTATATTTGGTTAGCAGTGCACAAATACTTCATTTAAATCATAACATGTTATAGCATAAATAATGAATATTTTATTTTTATGCTCTAATATAATTCATAAACCTAACAACCACTCTTCTAAAAAAATCAGCATTCCTATGAACATTCAAGTATTGATTAGAGGGTGTATGACATCTAATCAACTCAGGTGGGAGTGGTTACAAGTGTTAATGAAAGTTGCACAATCTCAAGTGTTCCTAACATAGGTGTTGCTAACTTTTGTGACTTGGCCATAGGAATATAAATGTCTAGTCTTTTGACTTCACTATTTACCATAAAAAGCACTTCCATGAATTGTGAAGCCATCTTTTAAGCAATGTATATTTATTCTCAATGGTATTCCCAATTTAAGCAAATATACATTTGGCACCTTATCCTCACTTCCTAGAAAATCTAGATTCTTTCAAGCCAAGAAGTGTTTTAGGTTCATCTTCTTCGCTATTAAAATTTTGGAACTAATTTCACCAATTCCTCCTTTTCGCAAAAACAATTGGCTCAAAATATTTCTTTATAGTCATAGTTACCTAAACTAAAAATGGAACTTCCTTCAGAACATCTAATTTGGCTAAAGCTATTGTTTCCTAATCCTCAATAAGGTTGATCTTAAGATTCTATAACTAGGAAACTCTGAGATAGTTGCTTGAAACTCTAACATGCTATAAATAGGTACTGACACGATTTTTTTTCAAGGTGCAATATCAAGTTCATGAATGTATACATATGGCATCAGATGCAAAAGTTCTTTCTAGCTGATAGTTTCAGTAGTATAATACCACAAATGCCATATAAGAAAACACACACAATAAATAAAAATCCATATAACTACAAGTAAGTTGATATTTCATTGGAAAGCGAGATTTTAAGATATACAATCCAAAGGTTTTTTATGGTCACTAAGGGCAGCTTTGGGTTGGACCCTGAAACCCCTTGTTACCACCTCACTATCCTTCTTTACAATCATAGTTACCTCACAAACTAAAAATGGAACTTCCTTTAGAACATCTAATTGTCCTCATCATGTAGAAATTTTATCCACAAAAACTAAAATTTGGCTAAAGCTATTGTACACTGTTGTTTCATCCTCAATATGGATGATCTTTAGATTGTATAACTTTTAATTAAGTTGATAATTTCTACTAGGAAACTTGAGAGAGTTGCTTGAAACTCCAAACAGCTATAAAGTATATACTTACACTAATTTATTTTAATCTGGAATGTCAAGTTCATGAATGTATACTTATGACATTAGATCCAAACATTCTTTATAGCTAGGATAGTTTCAGTAGTATAATACCACAAATTCCATACAAGAAAACACACACAATAGATAGAATGTCATGTCACTGCAAGTACACTAATATTTCATTGGATGGAAAGAGTCTAAGATATACAACCTAGAGATTATTTATGGTCACTAAGAGTAGCTTTGGATTAAAAGCCGAAACCCATTTTTACCCCCTCATTATGAGTATAGGTATTAATCATGGAAACTTAAAAAAATCTTATCATGACAACAAATTATATGAACCCAAAAATTTAGTAATATTTCCCAAGGAGGGGTTTCTTCTAAATTAATGTGAATCAATGTATAGGTAAAATATGAATTGGAGTAAAGATGTAAAGGAATATCTTTTTATCATTTGTTGAAGAAGCAACACAATGAAGGCTAAAAAATAAAATTGTGATGATAAGAAGACAAGGTGGAAAAACATACCTGAGTTGTAATTAATTAGCTATGGGTATTGTCAAAGGAACACTCGATGAAATCTTAGTTTCTCCCAAAGAAAGCATGTATGTGTTGCGATGTTGGGGTAGTGCAAATTTGGCAAAACCCTTCCAATTGATACTGACACCGCGCTTTTCCTTAAATGCAAAACTCCTCCAAGCACTTGTTATCCTACACACTTACAATCTGAAAGATATAAAATGAAATGTTTGTTTTTCTTTTTTTTCTTTTTATCTAACAACATCAAAATTTTGATAATAAACTTAATTGTCATCAAATTTGTGATGAAAACCTTAAGTTTTGTCAAAATTTTGATGAATAAACTTAAGTTTGGTTGAAACTTTGACCTAGTCGGGATCATATTTTAAAAAAAGGGGATTTGACAAGCCAAATTGGCTTGTCATCAAAAAATTTGGTCAAAAATGGAGGCCTAATGTACTAGTGGAATTTGGAGTTTGCATGGACTAATTGGTTATAGGTTCTCATGGATACTTAGAGATGGTGGTGATGCTGATTTCTCTTATGATTAGAGAAGTATTTGTTGGGAAAATTGATGGTTTCAATAGGAAGTTTGAGGGACATTCACCTGATATTGATTTCAGAGGAGATTGTTCTTATATGAGTCTTTGTTGAATACTTTGATATCTTGATGAGCATTCTCATTCCCCACTCTTGGTGTACTCGACAATTTACTACTTGAGAGGTGCAACCCATTATTTCTTTCAGGTATATTTATGCTTATCTTTCATGGATATAGATCTTGAGCTATGGTACATAAGTTAGTTCTAGAGGTTTCATTTGAGAGATGGTTTAGCATTGGTTATTTCCATGTGCATATGTTGTTGTTATGTTGGTTGAGTTTGGGAGATGGTTTTGTATTGGGCATATTCCTTGGATTAGGAATGGTTATTTCTTGAGTTAGGAATGATTTATGAGTTTGATCTTCTTGTGAGAGGCTTACATCCATGACTAGTTATATGGTATGATATGGGTGTTGTTTTGGCTTCTTGTTGGGACTTTATGAAGGAGATCTTACTTGGCACAATTTACATATAGAGGTGTGCGTAGAAGGACAAGATATAGGTTATGATTTACATGGTTTCTCTTTGGTCTTGGTTATCTTCCTAGATGTTTCATTTCACTTACATTGGATTTGAGATTGTTTGGAGATTGTAATCATTAGTTTGTGTTCATGTATGTCATGTGAGAGATGACATGGTTATTCCTTTATCTCTTTCCTTTGTTGGTTGTAGGGAACATGGGAGAGTGTTGGAGACTTGTTATGAGAGTTGTTCTTGTAGGTTATTGTTTTATATATTGTGGATGTCTTTGATGCTACATAGATTCACTTCTTTGAGATGTTGTGAGTGGATGGTTATAGATTTGAGACGTGTGATTGTAAGTATAGATTGGATATGTTGATGATATGAGATTCACTTGGTGTACCTTTGGAGGTATGGATAGTTGGATGGGTTAGCACTTGTTATGGGTATTATTTTAGGTATGGATTTTGATAGCTACAAATACATGTGATTACCTTTGGATCAGGGGTTTTTTCTTGATATTTTAGTTCATACATGATTTTATGATCTTCTAATGTGATAGGTTGGGTGGATTTCTCTTTGAATGACTTCTATGTATGTCTGGTGGTGTTGGCATAATAGGAGGTGGGATCATTCATGTTTGAGATGCTAAATACTTTGATTTTGTTGCAAGTATCAAAATGGAGCACATGTTGTACTTTGATCCATGATGGTAGATGTTCTGGGAGGGATTGTTTCCTTGTTCATTTATGTGGCTACAAATTGACCCTATGCAATGCATACAATAAGTGAGAGACTATTATGATTATAGGTGTTGCACATATTGCATAATATTGTTATATTGTATTATTTTAGTTTATTATGTAATGTTACACCTAGGAGCACCTAGATGGACATACAACATGTAAAGATTCCCATGGGATATACTTGATGAGTTGTATTGTAACATTGTGATAATATTTGATGTAATTATTTAATATTGGGGAAAAGAAATTAAATTTCTAATATTAAATGTGAGGTCAATGGGTTAGGTAGCACATGGTTTATGTAATACCACTTGGTGTTTTTGTAGGACTTGCTACTATATAATCAACCACAAGGGTAGTTGCATACACAAGACAAAAGGGCAAAAAGAAAAAAGGTGAGATTTGAGTAGGACAAGGCTTGATAGGTTAGCCAAAGGAGCATTTGTGAAGGTTGGAAGCATGGTATGGGATTTGTGGATTCATTCTTTTTCACATGGATTTTCTGGTTATGGCTATGGAAATGAAGGCTTCCATGGTTATATTGCAATGGTATTTTTGTTGAACAATACATGGTGATGGATGCTTTTAGAGGCTAGGTTTTTTTCCTCAGTGAGGGTTTTCCAGGGTATATCTTGTGTCACATTTTTGTGGGTATGTTGTCTATTCTCTCGCATGTGGATTTTCAATTACTTATTTATTTCAGATCTATTATGGGTTATGTGAAAATGGTTATATTCTCTGTTGTAAGTTTACTTACACCATGCAACCAGAAGTGATAATAATTTGGATATGCAAGGGTAATATTCTACAGATGCTTGGGAAAGACAAAATGAAAATGAAAATGATCAAAGACCTTGCTCTTAGATTTCCCCATGAATAGCACACCATGATATAAGAGATCATAGAAACCCTGAGGTAGGAAAAAGACAAATTTCTCAAACAAGATAATAAACAACCAAAATTAAAATCAAGCATCAAAATGATAAAATCTATGAAAATAGCCTTTTACCAAAGAGATTTATAAGATTGGATATTGATGGGATAAGGTCAAACATGAGGAAGGATGCGTCCTACAAGGACCCATTGGTAAGACTTGGAATCATGATAGTGTAACAAAATTGAAGCTTTGGGATAACTATGATGATAAAGGATCTCACTTGAGGACTTTCTAAAGCGCATAGATGGAAGAACATGAGACCTTGATCTGACACAGACTAAATCAAAAAAATGAGATATATACAATTAGATTGTATCCTATTAAATTGCAATCACTTAAATTTAATGATAGTTTCTCACTTATTTAATGTAATTTCATCATAAATTGCTTTTTTTTTTGTCAATAATATTTTTTTATATTATTAAAATAATATTTTTACATTACGACTAGGCTTTTAAATATTAGCTTTTCCCATACATATACATGTTTCATCTCAAAAAACCACCTTTCTTACATCATTCCCCCCAAATCATAAACCCTTATACAAAATTCACATACATCTTGGCATTTCTTAATTGGGAAACAACAAAAGACTCTAAAAACAAACATATTGTCCTCCACCTATCCTGCTATTCTCTTTCCTTGTCTTCCATCTACAACTCCCATGCTTGGCCTTTACCACTACAAGGTATCTCTATCAGTTCATGACATTTCTACAACTTCCTCCTCAACCCACAAAAAATAGCCAAGAACATCTTCTTCTTTATCATGACATTGAGTTGCAATATTGTTATAATTTTGCCTACCCTTACTCATCATCTCCATCGGTATTTGCATACTTCTAAGCCCATATTAATCCAAACAAAAAATGGCTCCCTTTTCTTTCCCCTTCTTCACTCCTCCACCCTAATTAGAAATTTTACCCTAATCACCCTTCCAATCCTTCTCCCTCCCACACTTCTATGCTTCCTTGGGCGGGTAATGAAAAAGTCCATAACCTTTCTGTCCTTCCTCTCCACAAAAACTTCAATTTTTGCCACCAGCTTATCCCCAAGCCATCTTTATCTTGGCTTTATATCCTTCTTTTTCCACCCATGTTGGCCACCATAGAAAACCAACCCATCCAAGTTTCCTTCCCTCTTCATAGTTCTCATAACATTCACTATAATCAAAACCTTTCCCTGGCCATGCCCACTCTAACAGGGAATCAATTTCCACAATTAAGTCCTCCAAAAATAGATTTTTCATAACCCATTCCACCTCTTGCACCAAGCACGTTATCTCCAACCCCTATGCCATTATTGTCACTACTATATCTACATTCATCTTCTAATGATGGGAGGAGTTTTGAAGTAGCTCCCCCACTATCTCTTTAACGACTTCTATCACACTTGATGATAAGCACTTGAGAAGTAGTTTCAACCTCTTGTCCTGCACTAGTTTGAACAATGCCTTCTGTTGTTTGCTTATTTTAAAGGTAAATGTTGCTTCCATTCTGCCTTTCTATTCAGTCACTATCAATTCTATAAATTCATTGTTTAGGTTTTTAGAAAAAGTCTTTTGTACCTTTGTTATATAATTCCCCCAGATAGTTTCCACACTAAAGGAAATGTCACATCAACATTCCTAAAAGATCATGCCTTCCCTGTTATCCCATCTTGTCATGATGAACATATTTATTGCAAATTTTCCAAATCTATTCATCCAGCTTTTCTAACAGTCCTTTATGATGTCAATCACCTTTCCATCACCTCTTTTTATAAAATACTCAACCAATCTTTAAAAAAAAACCAACTAATAAAAGCATAAAACATCTTCGTCAATTCCTTCCCAATGGCTACAATTTTCAAAAACTAACCTTCCATCCTCCCTTAAACCAACCACTAATTTTGAAAGAGCATCTACATCTCTATTTGCTTCTCTAAAGACATGGTGAATTTGAAATTCCGCAAATTCATTTAAATCTTCAATTATACAAACTAACAAATTTTCTAAGTGTCATGCAGAGATCAAATTATTGCTAACAACTTGCACAACCACCATCAAATCACCTTCTAAAATAATTATATTTCCTCCTAATCTTTTTGCACATTTTAATGCTAACAATTCAACCTAGAACTCTGCTTCATTATTTGTTCCATCTTGTAACCTTAAATCTCCAAAGGCCAAAATCTCTCCTAAATAATCCTTGATAATGCATCCTGCTCCTAATTTTCCAAGGTTTCCTTTAGATGCCCCATCAAAATTTACTTTTAACCAACCTTCTTCAGTTTTAGATGTAGATTTCCCCTTTGCCCCTGCCTTTCCTATTTTTATCCCAAGCCACATTTTCTAAATAGCTCTTTCATAATTCATAAACACACATTTTGAAATATTTTTTCCTAAATATTGCAGCATTAACAACTTCTTCAATAGAATGATCAATCCTTTCTAAAATTTGATCAATTGTCTTTGATAGTTCCGAAAAAATCCTTCTATTTCTTTCCTTCCAGACCTCCCTTATAATAATTGAGGGACTCACTCTCCAATTGCATTCAAATAAGTTTCTTCTTCCTACTCTTGGCCATGATATAAAGAAGGCCTTAAGATAGGGGCTACAAGGTCCAAACCAACCCAATTTCCCTTGAAGACACCTCCAACATTGTGCTACAATGCCATAATTTAACAACAAATGATCAGTACCTTCCTCTTCCTTTCCACACATGATGTAGTTTGTAGGACCTTCGAAACCCAATTTTCTTCTTCTATCCCCTGTTAGGATTTTGCCTTGTATTGCTAGCCAAGAGAAAGTTCCCACCTTTGGAAGTATTTCTTTACTCCAACACAAATCCCCCACTTCAAAATATTCTTCCTCCTTATTGTCTAAAATTTCATATCCAAGTTTAACTGAAAACTTACCATAATTTGTCGCACACCAAACAATCCTATCTTCTCTACTAATTATACAGACCTTTCTTCTATTAAAGATCTCCCTTATGGATTGTTGTTGTCCTTCAAATAGACCATCCACCCTCCAACATTTCCACATCCACTTTTCCCCAAATACTTCCTCACATTCTAACATATAGTTTTTAACATTCCTGCCCCACAAATCACATAAAATTTGTTTCATTTCTCTATCCCCTATTTCCTCATCTAAGGATTTGTTTCCATTCCATGAATCCTCCCAAAACTTTGCCCCATTACCATTACCAATGACCCATGAAATATGGTCTGTTATGACATGCCTACAAGAAAGAATAAAGTTCCAAATTGTTGAACCTCTAATCGGATTTTGAATAGTTAAAATCCTTATATTCTCATTAGAGTATAAATATTTGGCTTTGAGAATCCTAATCCATATTTGATCTTCATCATTTACCATCTACCACACCAAATTTTCCCCTAGAGCAATGCTCATTGTGTTCCAATCTCTAATTCCAACACCTCCAAACTTCTTAGGTCTACAAATCTTTTCCCATTTAAGTAATGGCCATTTTTTCTCTTCCCCCACCCCACTCTAAAAGAATTTCCTCCTCTACCTTTCCACTAAGTTAATAACCTTCTTTGGGATTTATAAACACATCATTGAGAAAATAGGCATTGTTGAGACCACTAATTTTAGCATCAGAATCCTTCCTACAGAAGTTAGTCATTTACCTTTCCATCCATCCATCTTCCTCAAACATTTTTTTGTCAATCCCTTCCATACTTCACTTCTATCTTTCCCTTGGAATAAAGGGATTCCCAAATACCTACTTGGAAGACTTCCCCACTTTATATTTACAATTCTTTCAATAGCTCTTCTCTTGTTAAGAGGAGTGTTAAACAAGAAAACTTCAGAGTTTGCCCAATTTATCTTTTGTCCTGACACTTTTCTATAGATTTCTAGTGCCTTTTTCATCAATCTAGCATCCTACTCTGAAGCTTCACCAGTTAGAAAAGTGTCATCCACAAACTACAAATGTGAAATTGGATCCACTCCCCTTGCCATCTTTACCCCTTTCCATAGACCTCAAACCCTTTTTTATTTAATCAACCTCCCTAACACTTCCACCAAAATTATAGCTAGGAAAGGAGATAAAGGGTCCCCTTGCCTAATCCCTTTATCTAACATCATAATTTGCATTTAATTTGAATTTGTATTTCTTCTTATTTCTCCTAGATGGAATTCAGTTAGGATCTAATGCATCCTCCCTATTATTCATATTTTATGGTAGAAATCTTGAGGTATGACCTATCTACTTGGTCTCCTCCTTTTTCATCTTCCAATCACAAAAATACCTTTTATGTATTAAAATAAGGCTTTTCTCAGAATTTGCACCTAATCTCCCAAAAATTAGTGCTTGTTATGAGACCTCAAGGAAATCCAAAAGGTTCTTGGGTCTTGGGACATGGATTTATTGTATCTGTAACCTAAGATAGGGACATATTGCATACCCATCATAGGACCCATCATAGGACTGGGACATGGTTCGTACTTATCCAAAGACCTATTTTGGTTCCCCTTCTTGACCCTTGTGTCAGGGTTGATCTAAAACATTATTTCATTTCTCATTCAGATGGTGGGAGATTTTTGTATTTTATATTTGAATCATTCTTAAGAACACCTAATTTCCTCATTCTCCATCCATACATCCATCTCCATAAGTACAAATCAAGAACATAAATAGCCACATAAAGCAAGCATTCAAGCATTCAAGTCATCTTCAAGTGAATTTAATGAGATTCTTTTTGAAACTATTGGAGACGAAATGTACTACATTCAAGGTTCTTTCAAGGAGCTACAAATGAGTTCATTTGGGGGCTTCATCACCTATCTTTCATGATCATGCAACAACGTTTCAAGATTTAGCTTCCTCCATTGGTGATAGCGAAGCATGTCATCAAGAGAGGGTTTCAACATTCATCCTTCTTCTACATTCACATCTTCTCTACCTAATCAACTTGGTAAAGAGGGATCATTTCTTTTCATTAAGAAATCCTACTATTGTAATTTAAATTCATTTATTTACTTTACATTTACAACATTCAATTATTTCAATTTCAAGATTAATTCCTAAACTGGGGTTTGACTAAGGTAAACCCCTCATTCACAAAACAAAATCATTGTTCTTGTAGGTTAAAGTAAAATAGATCATATATTCAAATACCCATTTTATCAAATTTTGTAGATCCAAAATTAGTTTCATGATTACGCATAAAAGGACATGGACACATTACATCTCCATCCCCATGGATTGACCCCTTGCCAAATTTGCTGAAAGATCAACCCCACAACTCCCAAGAATCACTACATGCAAACACGTGTCATAGAAGAGAGAAGAAAAAAGCTATTGAGGCTTGAATTGCTAGATCCATAGATGAGACATTCTTGATGAGCAAAAAGAGAGATTACTATAATCAAAAGTGAATGAATTAATAATTACAAAAGGAGATTATCCTTATAAAGGATATCAAAACCCTAAAAGGGTCTAACCTAGGTTGCATCATGATAATTAATAAAAGAATTAATTATTAAATGTTTAAAGTTTAGCTTAAGTAGAGTAGAGTTAATTAGAAAATATCTGCTTACTCTAACACCTTCCCCACCTGAAGATAAACTTAGGGAGTAGCTAAAAACCTATAAATTACTATAGAAAGTAGAATTGGGTCCCAACAACAAATCCTAATGAGGTACCCAAGCACAACCAAATCCCTGAAACAAGGAGAAATAGAGAAAACCACATGAGAAAAACCCTACTCCAAAAAGAGATGGAAAACATGCTAAAAGAAACTAGTGAAGGACTAAAGAATCCTCCAAACTAGGGAATGTCCTAGAAGATAGGAACAAAAGATTATCATGAAGAAAACCACTGAAGCATGTAGAACATGCAAAGCTCTATCAAAAGTAACTGTTGATCTAAAGAACCTCCACTGAAATAGAACTTGACTAGGTAGAGAAGACTATAATTTGCATCGAAAAAAGATGCACACAAAGGAAAATAATTGAACTCAAAGATAAAGATGGCATGAAATGCCAAAGCCTAAAGAGCCTATCAATCAAACTAAGGAAGCATGAGAAACAAAAGAAGAACCCCCCTAATGAAGACAAGGGTGAGGTGACATGAAACTAGAAAAGTGGGCCAAAAGAACTGTATGTTTAGGAACCATGATCAAGATGCACAAAAGAGTACATATGTGTGTACTGAGGTGATCAGTCTTAGGCACAACATGAGGCTAATGTCACATAAGGGACACTCACTAGACAAACGAAGATGGCAAACAAAGGTAAAACATCAACCCCCCCATGGCACTTTAATAATGATTAGTGCATGTACAGTAAGGCACAAGACATAATGAATCCCAAGAATACAATAATCTGCATAAGTGTCCTCAAATGACACTACTTGAGTCAGAAGGCAAAACAAGATAAATAATTGAAACAAAAATACAGATGCAATATGACACTTTATATCAGTGTGTTTGCAAGAATGCATACATATGATTTATAAATAGACCAGAAGAGACATAAGACTAATACAATAGATAGTACAATTCATGACAAATCATCTGAAGTAATCAAATTGATCCCTGAACATGAAACAACCAAGATACTACCAGAATGTAAAAATGCAAAAGAATGAATAGGATGTGCCTAGAACAAAATTTGGAAAAACAACTAGCATCACTAAAAAGAGGTTGGAAAGACCTTTCCAATGATATAAATAATTTCTAAATTAGAGATCAAATTCTCAAGATATGTCTACCAGAGTGCAAAATTGTACCACTAACTTTGACAGTAGAAAAATCCAAACATCAAAATTGACTATACCACTATGTGGGCTCCAAACTAGCTTTTTGATGATATCTTGTTTTCAGAAAATGGAGTCTGTATGCCTGAGATATGAGCCACAATGCGAAAGTAGGTCCAAATAGAGCTCGAAGAGGTGATAGGAACGTTGATGTAGTGTTGACATAGTTCTGACATCAGCAAGTGATGAGCCCAAATTTGATAGTCAAACAAGCATCGAGGTATAAACAATTCCATAAAAATGACCCCTACTAGAAAAAAAAACTAGCCCTCAAAAAGACTTTCCAAACAAAGGGTTGGTGCTAGATGAAAAATCTGGTCACCAAAAAAGGGCATGCCACGTGTCAATTTTTTCCATGTGGGAAAAAAATCAAAACCATTGTGGGGAGGGGAATGCAACAACCATCCCAACCAAACAACACCCAATAAAGACTCCAAATCTACCTTTTGAAAAAACAACAATTAAGTCATTTGCTAATAAAGGGTGGTTTGAATGAGGTCACTTGGTAGAATTCCAATGGAGAGTGTCCTCCATAATCTATCAAATTTGGAGGTCGATGATTGGGCTCACAGGCCAATCAAGAAGTCCCAAGGTGAGTGAAAAAAAAAGTCTTCCTCATTAACTTGCAACATCCAAGTCAACGAAGCATAGAGACCAAGATGGCTTTGATAAATAGTGGAGGAGAGGGGGCCCACTGCCCAAATACATAGCACTAGAACCAACCAAAAAAAAGTGTTAAATCTCCATCAAATATGCCCCATGGGAGGTTCAAAAATAGTGCTAAACCTCCATCAAATTCACCATTGGTAAACCAAAACAAGTGGTAAATGGTGGGAACTGTCCATTACTAAAACTACCACAATCTCCAAGTGTTGGTGTTGATTGTGGTTAGGTGGCACAGAGATCCAAAAAAAAAAGGGATCGATCTTCAAGAGCGAAAAATCCTAAAAACCACTAGAGAGTTGGCTATAGATGGGTGTATGTTTAAGACTTGAGCATAATTGGTGGGCGCATGAAATGCGCTACATGGACCCAAGCCTCATAACAACTGCATCATTCCTTAAAAGAATTGGTGCAGAAGACCCCATTCATGGAGTCCATAAATGGTGGTGGCCAATGAAGGCAAGAATCACAAACTTCCAAACCATTTGCCTAAAAAAAAAATGTGCAAACCAAAAAAGAGTTTCATTGCTGAGAATAGAAGTGCATGGATGCCAAAAATTACGATACATGGGTACAATTGAATCAAACTAAAATCACATATTTCCACAATTTCATGCACTAACATGGGGTAAACTCCAAAAAATGTCACTGATATCCTTGTCAACCCTGCACAAGTCTCAGAATTACATGAAGAGCACTGTAGACTTGGAAGAAAGGGTAGGGTTGGTGGTATATCTAATGCAAAAAAGGCATAGAGAGAGAGGAGTACCAAGATGCCCTACTTGAGCCAATGGAAGAGTTGTGCATGGTCCACATGAAGCAAAAGAAAAAACCATCTTTTGACAAAATTGCATGCAAGAAAAATGCCCACACCACCATAAACTTCAGAGGGTATTGATTATGCCAAGAACTTGTTGTACAAAAATGTCCTCCTTTTTTCAACTAAAATAGAAATGTTCCATTTTGTATCCCAAAAAAGGTCACTTCACCTCAAATCCTATACAAGGCTAAACTGAAAAAACACAGGCCTCATAAAGCATGTCCAAATCAAGATGGCCTCGATGCAAAAAAAAATTTGCCTTAGATTTCAACATCATCCAAACTGGACATATATTATATGAAAATGGGGGTTTTCAAGAACTCTAAGCTTAACGGTGATGTTTTTTTTTTGCTCAAAGTGTCTCAAAAATTAGTGAGCCCCCAAATCTAATAAAAAAATTGTTGAAAGATTAGATCTAAAAATTGATGCCAAATATCTCAAGAATAGAACATGGGCATGAAGATTTGGAGCTTTGATACCATATTGAAGTTGATGAAAGATCAACCCCATAGGTCCCAAGAATCACCTACATGCAAACACTTGTCATAGAAGAGAGAAACAAAAGGCTATGGAGACTACAATGGCTAGATCCATAGATGAGATATTCTTGATGAGCAAAAAGAGAGATTGCTATAATCAAAAGTGAATGAATTAATAATTACAAAGAGAGATCATCCTTATAAAGGAGATCAAAACCCTAAAAAGGTCTAACCTAGGTTGCATCATAATAATTAATAAAAGAATATATTATTAAATGCCTAATGTTTAGCTTAAGTAGAGTAGACTTAATTAGAAAATATCTAATTAATCTAACAACCCCATTATAGAATGACACCATCCATGTAGGTTGACTCTTTTCTTGGAGCCAAACAATTTCTAGGTTTTGTAGATCTTGTAGTTTTAGGTCTAGAATCAAGTTTCTTCACTTTATGGAGCAGTACAAAGGGCATAAATTTAGATCCAATCTTCCATTCACTTTCTAGGGTTAGTCCTCTTATCTTCTTTATTCATTTTAGCCAATTTACTTTCTAGATCCATAGACTTAATTGCATATCATAGATCTTTGCTACATTAGGGTTCAGTGATCTATAATTCTTTCTCTAATTTTATAATCATTAGATCTTTCTTTGAATTAGTGATCCTTCATAATTCAAATTTCATTAGTATACTTGGATCTAATAACCTTAGAGTTAGAATCGAAACGATAAATCTCCTTAACAAATCTCCTTAACTTCCCTTTGAGGTATAATGTCCCCACAAAAAAATAAAATGTGGAGTAATTGATAGCTTTCCAATTGCTTCACATTTCACCTTATACATTTTGGTAAACCCACCTACGAAAACTCTTTGTTTTGTGGTGATTAGATTTCCTCCTTGATATTTTGCATTATTTAGTAAAATACATCTCTTGTGATCTCTCTTTGTGTGTTATATGTATTTACTTCCATTTAGATATATTGTGTGTATTCTTGTAGATCTAGTTCATACCTCAAGGTAAGATTCCCTTTATGTGATCTTCCTATTGCCCTACTTTGTGTATGAGCTTTATTACCTTAAGCCCCACCTATAGCATTCAAATTATGATTTAATCCAAAATCTTCTTCCTCCTTCTTTAGAAACCTTGATGATAATTTTCTTTCCCATGATTGTAATCCTTCTATGGAGAATAATTATTCCTATTCATCTCATGATGAAGAAGAGGCTTTAAGAGTTCCTCATGTCCAATTCCATAATCTTTCTACTGAGATTCAAAAGATGCAAAGTTGTTTTATTCAAGAGAATCATAATATTGATACTATTGCCACTTTTGAAGCTATCAAGAAAGTGATCCTTAATGATGAGATTGGTGTTAATCTTCTATATGGTTAGACTCACCTTATTCATTCACAAGTTAATCCTTTTACTTCAAGTGTATATGGATTAGGTATGGTTCCACCCACCACTAGTGTTGGGCCTTCTTTTCCTATTTCCACTCCTATATCTAGAATTCTAACTTATGTTCCACCTATTGTGACTAATTCTATTCCACTATCTAATCCTACTAGTGTGAACCTTCCTATTCCTTCCTTCCTATTCCTTTTCTTCCTATGAGTGATCCACCTACTTTGCCTACCTCACATCCTTCATACCATAGTGTTCCTTAAATTTATCCTTGTCCACCTACTGCTATGGTTCCAAGTGTCCCACCTTTAGTACCAACTATTTCTTTTAATGATTCCACCATCACTAGCCTTGCTCAAAAAATTTCTTCCTTGCAACAACAACTTGCTTCCTTAACTCAATCCAAATATAATGTTCCTCCATGTGATATGGGTAGTTGTTTATCCTTAGACATTATCCATGTTTCTGCCACTCATCAAGATGATATGCCTCACCTTGATACTTATAATGGTAAGGGTGATCTTATGACTGATCTTAAAAAAATTCAAGTCTTGTATAGTGATTAAGCTTATGACTGTAGGATTTTAACTAAGTGATTTATCTATTCTTTTCATGAAAATTTATTAAATGGTATTTCTCCTTGCCACCCTATTCTATTAATTTATTCCGTAAACTTTTTAATGCCTTTATCAAACAATTTCAAAATGACATTGGTCCTCAAGTGTCCTTGAATCCTTTAATGCATTTTAAACAAGGTCATAAGGAAAAAGTGACAAGTTTTATTGGTAGATTTAATAATTTTCCCATTTAAATTTCTTATCCTATGTTTGATATTGATATTCAACATATCTTTATTGCTAATTTTCAAAAAGGCATTAGAGATAAGAATTTTCTTTATTAGATTTACCTTTTTTCACAACTTTGTGAAACACTTCATCATTATCAATTATAAGTGAGTAAATTTTAGAGCATCCCTCCAATGGCTCATGCACTAGTTTATAAGAGTGATGTTGCACCTAATCAACAAATTTCAAAAACCTAACAACTATGTCAAAGCAATAAATAAAGTAGATGAACAAGTATGTGGCATACAAAAAGTGTCATTGCTTCTTCCTCCGTTCTTCGGATGAATCATAAGTCTACTCCTCTTTTTTAGTCTTTGAAATCTATTATAGAAAGGTTAGTAAGTTCTAATATTATCACACTTCCACTTGCTATACTACTTCTTCCTTCTTCAATATCCAATCTGCACTGTGATTCCAAAGCCTTCAACCAATATCATTGTTATCCTAGTCATCATACTAAAAAGCGGTTTACCTTGAAACATAAGTTTCAAGACTTGATTGATTCCAATGCTTTATTTATTGATAATAATGATAGTGGTAAAATAACTATGGTGTCTTCTAATCAAAATCTTTAAATCTACACTAAAATTTTACCTTAACACACTACCAATATGATTGCTTGACCCTTTTCTTCCTTTGTAATGCACATTGTTTACAATCACCAAATAGATGAGGATAACCATATTGTTAATATTGTAGAGAATGTACCTAAACCTTTGCCTCAACCTAAACCTAAGCCTCAATCTAAACCTCAAGTTTAACTCAAGCCTAAAACTACCCTTAAGTGTGGTAGAGAGCTTACTATTACACTTGATGATTCTAAAATTACAAATGCTCTTGATGGCCCTCTTTACATTATTAATAGGGCTCCTAGCTCACCTTCTTATGATTTTCTTGTTGATCCTACTTCCATGGTTAATGTCATTACTGAAGAACATACTTTTTACCAAACATTTACACTATAACTTTTATGAGTCAACTAATACTTGGATTTAGACTTGTGTATAGACCTCATGGTTCCATTTCTTTATGTGTTGAACTTTGTGGCAAAGTGGTGGATACTACCTTTGTTATCATTCATACTTCTGATCAATTCCAAGTGAACCTTGGTTTATATTGGTTTACTTCCATGCAATCCATTTATTCTCATATCCATAAATGTATCAAATTTCCTCATGATGGTCAAACTAAGACAATTAATCATAGTTTTTACCATCCTTATAGGCCTAGGAATGGTGCTACAATTGACTTATTTGGCCTTCTTTTCCCGCTACCCCTCCTACAATTCCTAATTTCCTCTTCCAATAATATAAATATTATAAACAGAGAAAACTTGTTGAGCTAAGTATGCCCAAGCATCTTACTCATGGTCTTTTTCCTACACCTTCTACACCTCTTTCTTCAGATTCTTCAATTTCTAATGAGACACACCTCTCGAATCAAATGCTCTATCTAGTGTGGTTCTTTCTCTTCCTACATCTCAATCTCTTGTTGTTCCTTTTTTTCTCTCATCACAAGGTGTAAAGGAACCTATGTCTATATATTCTTCTTCTTCTCAACTAATATCTAGCGAGACCAAATAAAACTAACATACACATGATTGTCGAAAGAAGCATCAAGCTAGAGACAAAGCCCATTTATATTCTTCTTCTTCTTCCTTTTCCCATCCTATGTCTATGGAGGAAATTAATAAAAATCATGATGATGAGATAGATAAACATGATATTTGCATTTTGGAATCTATTTCTATTAATTTGATGAAGAAGATACATTAGATGATCCTATTGATAACAATGATTATGACTATTTCAAAAACAAAATAATTACTTCTAGTCTTGATCATAATGACTCTTAAGAGGGTCCTTGTTTGGACTTAGCTATTAGTCCTATTGTGTTGGATGCTACTCTGCCTACAAGCTACCTTCCATAAATGATATAGACTGAGATTAGAGAGGCAGGTGATATGCTTGAGCGACTTCTCTATCGTGTTATATTTTGTGGCTTTTCCTATTTTGATGTGCTTCTCCCATATTGTGTTTTCTATATGTTTATTTATATTTCTTTAAGTCACCCTTGTTCCTCTGTTGGTGCAAGGTGATAAAGGTATCAAAATTTCATGTCATTATTCTATATGTATCTCACTTCTTATGTATGGTGTTATGTGTTTTGTTGTAGTGTTATTATTCATAAATGTGGCATTGTGTTGGCTTGCTTGCACTTGCAACATGGTAGCACCAATTCTTTTTGGTCTCCATGGTGAGTTACAAGACTCCTCTTCATAACTATTGTGTATCTTTCTTCCATTGTGTTGTAGTTCTACTTCCCTTGGAGAATGATGAAATTTTATCTAAAATAATATTCATTTATTATCTCATGATCATATTGACCCTGGAGTTAGTATATCCCTTTTTGGCCTTTTAAATGTTGTGATTATTTCCCTTGATTTTCCTTTTGTTGGGGGCATTTCATAGTGGAAATATCACTAAGTGGATTTATGTATACTCTATTAAATCCATCACTTCCATTAAAGTGATAGCAATGACTTTAATGTGAGGACATATGCTCTAGTCACT
The DNA here is from genome assembly GCA_028749045.1 of Cupressus sempervirens. Classification (NCBI taxonomy): domain Eukaryota; kingdom Viridiplantae; phylum Streptophyta; class Pinopsida; order Cupressales; family Cupressaceae; genus Cupressus; species Cupressus sempervirens. Next base: position 531,447,469 of record CM053790.1, read on the forward strand.
TTTTGCATACAAACACTAACTTGATAGCCTAAACATACACTTGTGAATCCGTTTGCAGATTATGCATAATCCTAAAGAATGGATTCTCCATGCACATCTTTGATCCCCTAAGTACGTGGGTATACTTAAGGTTGGGTCTCTCTTTCTTTTGCATTTATAATATGCTAAATGTCATATACGGGTAATGCATTCAAAAGCATAATATGCTAAATCCTATACACGTGACACATTCAAATTCAATATGCTAAGTCCCATATATAGGTAATAGATTCAAATTCAAATATGTTAAGTCTCATACATGGGTAACGAATTCAAATTCAACATGCTAAGTCCCACACACGGGAAAAATATTTTTGAACTTTATTTTTGCATGATTCATTGGGCAAGATAATAATACCCTTTTTTATTTGCTTCCCTCTATTAGTTATTCCTCTCTTATTATGATCTTGGAGATTGCAAAAACTCAAGCCCTTGGGAGGTTGATGGATTATTTTTCTCCTTGATTATGATAAGATCATCTCATAGCTTATTATCTACTTTACCAAGAGTTTGGGTTGATCTCATACTCTTGTTAAAGTGGGGGCTAATTATCTTATCTTAAATTGGAAGAACTTCAATTTAATGATAGTTTAACACCCATTTAATATGATTTCATCATAAGCTACATTTACTTTGTGTTTGTATTTCTTCTTATTTATCCTAGATGGAATTAGGGTGGGATCTAATGGACCCTCCTTGGTATTCCTATTCTATGGTGCAAAGCTTGAGGTGGGACTTATCCACTTGGTGTTCTCATTTTCCATCTTGATGTAGAGTTTTACCTTTGGGACACCTCTTGTAGAATCAACACTCAAGAGGCTTCATAATGGGCTCGTGCACACCAATATAGAGAATTTTTAATAAGTTCACTTCCTCCATTCTCCAATGATTGATCCACCTCTCCAATAGGATCCTCAACTGAATCTTATGCAACACTCTCCTTCTTTATTTCCCAAACCTTCTACTAGGTGACCTTATTAATGGGTTACATGGCTTACCAACTCCCAATCACACTCAACAATCCATGGAACCATAGAATCTATATTTTGAGGTTAGAAACATCAAACTAACATGTTTCATCTCTTGGAATTGACTTCCCTCATTAATTCACTATACTTCCTTCTTTAAAGGCCTACTTTTGCTGCAACCCTGCTCAACTAATTTTCCTTCCTCAACTCCCAAATTTTCCAAAGGAATCCTAAAATAAAGGGGCTTTCTAGATACCATTTTCCAAGTTCCAATTGTAAATTCCTAATTCACAATATAAAGCACCTAAAACTGGTAAACTTCAAAGACCTAATTGCCCCAATTACGCCTAAATTAGATATCACCTACTTGATAATGGTGTATCTTGACCAAATTAACTCTTAGAACAAATTGAAGTTGCTAAAAATATTCTAAATCTCAAATTGTAGCTTTTCACTCCACCAATTGCTTCAGTTATTCAAGATAGTAATACAGTTCACAACAAAACTACCTATCCAAACTCAGCTGGGACATAAAATTAAAATTCAATTCCATAACCAATGCCCAAATGACTTGAATTTTTTTGAATCATGCTCATTGGGATAAGGAATTCTAAAAGGCCATTAAAAGTTACTAGTGGAATGTATAGTTATAAGCAATTATCTTAGAAACCCTAGGTATGTAGTTCAATTTAGACATGTTATCAATGTTTCCACACTTTCTCATCAAAGTCCATAAAACATATAAGCCTTCAAGTTGATGCATAAGAGATCTAATTCACACCTTCACACATGAAAATTGATTTCAAACCCTTACATGGTCATACGTGTCTATTCAAATGCTTGTAACAACAAATTTGACTAGAAAATAACTTATTTTTATTTAACATATCTCGCTCACACATCAAAAATTGTTCAATAACCACATCTGAGACTCATTCAACATTTTTTTGTCTTAAATACATCAAAATCATTGCTTTCCATTACATTTCAAGCAATTTGACCCTTGGGCGTCTATATTGCACAAAATTTGTAAAAAGTTGCAAAGTTGTAAAAATGCAACTTTTACAATTTTGCAAAAAATGTTGTAAAAATGACAACTTTATGGATAAGGAAGATCTTGTTTAAACATATCAAAAACATCCTAAAGAACTCAGTTCCACAAAAAAAACCTATCATATCCTCCTAATGTCCAATTTTGGTCATTTTACCAAAATGTCTTATAAACATGCCTTCAAAATGGTAAGGCTAAAAACATTTTGGAAATTATTGCTTGATTACTAAAAAAAAACCAAAAACTTCCAAAATATATTCTTAGTTCACTTAAAGCCTTAGATGGCCTTATCCACCTAATGTATGTCAATGGGTGCCCACGCACTATACTCCCCTAATGGAAATATGTCAAGCCTACTTGAGATTAATTTTTGGAGTGATATACCATGCTTGCTAATCTAATCTTTAGCCATTCAAATTTCTTTTGATTCTAGTTTACCTTTCCACTTTACCAGATATTGCTTGTACTTGGCCCTTCTTATTTTATTTACCTTTGTGTCTACTATCTTTTCTAACTTAGATGGTTTTGACATTAGATTATCTATGAGGTCATTGTCCATTATTGATGCTTCTCATGAATTTTCATCTTTAACTTCTCATTTAAATGACATTAGATCACATTTATTCAAGATTGGGGATATCCCTATATCTACTAGCAACTAGAATTTGCATACATCATTCCCATATTTTTCAAGAATTTTGCAAGGACCAATCTTCCTTGGCATTAGTTTTGCATGTATTTATTTTTCTAACCTCTCATTTTTTAAATATGTCCAAGCCAAATCTCTTATCCAAAATTGAAGTTCTCTCCTTTACTAATATGCTAAATGTTTGAATTTAGTTGATGACTTTGGAGTCATGCTTTGACATGATCATGTACCTCCTTAGTTGCCTCTTCAAATATCTCTTCATCTAGACTAATCTAATATGTTTGAGGTGGTTCCCTTAGTTCTAAGACTCCTCTTGGGTGCATCCCAGAAACAATCTAAAAGGGTGATTTCCTATACTCCTATTTCCAGTGTCATTATATGAAAACTCTGGTTGAGGTAATATACAGTTCCACTTTTCTCCATCTTTTCTTGTAAGACACCTTATTTAATTTACCAATGATCTATTCACAACCTCTGGTTTCTCATTCTTTTGTGGGTGATAGATTGAAGAAAAAGATAAGTTTCTACCTAGTTTTCTCCATAAGGTCCTCCAAAAGTAAGCAACAAATTTTATACCCCTATATAACACTATGCTCAAGTGCAATCCATGGATTCTTGCTACTTCTTTGAAAAATAGGTCTCCAATATAGGAAGCATCACTTATTGACTTACATGGCAATAAATGAGTCATTTTACTGAATCTATCCACAACAACATAAATACTATCAAGTCCCTTTTGTGTTTTAGGAAAATCCCATTATAAAATCCATACTTACACTTCCCTACGACCTTGAGGAAATAGGAAAAGGTTGATAAGACTAACTTTAGTAGCTCTCCCTTTGGCTCTTTCGTAAATAATACATGTCTCAACAAACTTAAAAAACATCCAATTGTAATTTATGCTAAGAGTAGTACTTCCTTGCCAATCTAATGTCTTATCCAAACTAAAATGACCAACCATGGCTCCATTATGCTTTTTTTGTATAATATTTTTTCTCATATAACATTTAGATATACATAACTGACCACCCTTAAATAGGAATCCATCTTGTATCAAAAAATTAGACTACACATGGTTATATTTGTCACTTAGATCAACACATACCTGATAAATTTCTTTGAAGTCGTCATCTTCTGCATACATTCCCTTCAAGGCATCTAGTCCCAAACTTTTGAGCTCAATCTCTAATATGGTGAGTATCCTTGTACTTAATGCATCTGCTACTTTATTTGCAACTCATTTCTTGTGCTTAATGGAAAAGGTGACTGATTGTAGGGTCTCTATCCACTTCATATGACTATGACTCAAATTTTCTTGACTAGTAATATAACTTAATTCATCATTATCAATGTAAACTATAAATTCTCTTGGCAAAAAATAATGTCTCTACTTCTTGAGAGACTAAACTAAAGCATACATCTCAAGGTCATATTAGGAATACATTTTCTTTGCCTCATTAAGATTCTAACTAAAAATGTTATGGGTCTTCCCTACTGACTCAAAACTCCTCCTATAGCCACATGACTAGCATCACACTCAATTCGAAAAACTTTATTAAAATTAGGGAATGCAAGAACTGGGTTTTTTTCCACCTTTTGTTTGAGTAATTCAAATGCTTCATCAGCTTCCTTAGTCCATATGAACTTACACTTTGCCCCCTCTTTGTTATATCCAAAATAGGTGTACAAATTTGAATAAACCCCTTTATAAATTTCCTATAAAAAGTAGACAAGCCATCTAAACTTCTAACATCAGAATGGTTCTAGGAGTAGGAAAAGAGGGTATAACATTTACTTTGCTTTGATCCATCTTCAATGTTCCCTTGGATATGAAAAATCCAAAATAAGTAAGATCCTACCAAATAAAATTACACTTCTCCATGTTAATCATCAGTTTTTCCTCATGTAATCTCTTTATCACCATATTCAAGTGCTCCAAATGCTCCTTCTTGGTTACGCTAAAGAATAGGATGTCATCTAAATACACTATCACAATCTTGTCTATGTAATCCTTTTGGACCTCATTCATCAACCTCATGATTGTCCTTGGAGCATTGGATAGGACATTTGGCATTACCTTCCAATCATATAACCCCTCATTACTCTTAAAAGTTGTTGTCCATTTATCAAAAGACCTGATTCTAACTTGGTGATATCCACTCTTTAAATCAATTCTAGAAAAATATTTGGAATCTCCTAAATAATCAAACAATGCTTAATCCTTGGCACATGGAACCTATATCTTATTGTAATCTTGTTCAAAGATATTGAATCTATATAAAGTCTCCATGTTCCTTCCTTCTTTGGAGATAAAATAATTTTTACTACACATGGGCTTAGGCTTTTATCAATTAACCTTGAATCTAGCAACTCTTGAATTTGCTTTGTCATTTCCTCATTTTGTTGTGGGTTAAGTTTGTATGCTTCCTTTTTGGGTAGAGTGACCCATAGTATAAGAACAATGTAGAGAATTATTTCCCTCATGGGTGGAAGACCCTTAGCTATCCCATCTACAACTACCCACGTGTTCTTTTCAAACAAAATAGCCACATCTTGATCCAACTTCAATGATCTTTTCTTTGATTATTTTGCCTTCATGTTTGCCTTTTCACTATTTGTTGCCTCCTTTTGTTTATTAGTGACAAATTGGATGTTGTCCCTTAGAATGGTACTAATATAAAATAAGGTCATTTTCTAGCTTTCATCTACTTAAGGAACTCCTTCCCTTTCATTGCCATTTTCTTGGCTTCCTTAGCTTTTGTCTCCTCATAATTGCCTTTTGCTAATGGAAACAATTATATACTTTTTTCATCTCTAATTATGGTATACCTGTTCCTAACTCCATCATGGTGTGTATTTAAATCATATTTTCATTGTCTCCCAAAAAGAAGGTGGGGTAAAAGCACAAACCTGTGTCACCCTTTTATAAAGGAAAAGTCTAACAAAAGTATAATTGTTCAACTATAATGATATAAAAGTGGTATTATTGTTTAGAATTTGAAAATAAAATAAACTAATGAGATGTGTAGAAATGTATGAAGTTTGGGATTATTATTTTTAATGATTATTTGGAATAAGAATTGATATGTTTTTTCTAATTTTTAAAGATGATTTTTAGTTATTAAAAAATGCTAAAAATAATACGGCTCTAGTTCCCACCACAAAACTATATGGAAATAAACCTTTTTCCCTTTGATCTTAGAATACATTATAGATGACATATATAAGTAGCTATATAAAAAATAAAAAATATTTTTTTGACTTATATTTTCTCTTTCATAACAATTGATGTAGGAGTATCTTGGTTACTTTGGCAATCTTGCATCAACCAAAAAAGATTTCCTTTCAATTGTTCTTGTATGTTATTGAGGAATGGCCTTTGGTGTTTGAGTTTTCTCCTTTTGTGTAGCTAGTACCTTAATCTAGATATATCATGGATTTTTGTCCTAAGCTCACAAGAACTAATTCTTTCATTTGTTGGAGTTATCCTTTCCCTTTTCTCATGGCGTGTTCTTTCCTGTCATCTCGAGTAAATTGTGGATTTGGTTCTGACAAGGTTTTGTATGTTATCAAGTCTTTTTCAACCTTGGGGTTTTCTTCTTGGATCACGTGTGGACCTATCTCTATCCTTGTGAATGTTCTTTTTCTTGATTGTAAGATTGTTGAATTCTCCTTTGGGGTAGGACCTATATTTTGTAATTATTTGCGTAACAAGATGACTTATGGTCTTGCTAGCTATATATTTTAAGATCTAGAGTTAGGATAGGTAGAATGAAGTTATATAGAAGAAAAATATTAAGATTTGGCTTTGTGAGCCTGAGCTTTTAAACTAGAAGATTGTATCTTGGATGTTTATGGTTGCAACCAAGTAGACCTTATGCTTGGCATGTTAATGAAATATTGTCTCACATATATGCATTATATTACATATAATTTCTCATAGTTTCTCCTTATTATTGGCTTCATGTGTAACTATTAGTGAGGGTAGTTTAGGATTGCCTTCTTTGGACTTCCTACCTTGCATCAACAATTCAAATTCAACCCACCTAAAATCAATAGTTTTTATCTTGCACCACATTTCTCATAATAAATTCTTTCAAACGAAAAGAAAAATTATACATTCTGGAAGAGGACTCTCTCCTCTAGTGCATCATATGCTTTTCAAAAATTTTTTGGCAGGATTTACTATTTTTTTCTTTCTCAAAATTAACATTTTCTCAAGTGTTAAAATACATACTTGGTGTAGTTTTTAATTACAATATGTTATGCCTAATTAAAATGCTATAAACTCCATATGATCATATTCTTGACTCTGAGCTCTACAAAATGGTATTTTTATAGTATTAAAAATATGTCATTAAAAAGAGTAAGACATATTTAAGTGTCACTTTTTTGAAATAATTTTAATTATTTAGTAATTGGACACAAATTGATATAAAATATGCATTTAATAGATACTTTCAGTTGGAAAAGTTGGAGAACTTATATAACTTATCTAGAATGAATTTATCTAGATCATATGTTTGAACAAAATTGAATTTTAGATAGAAATATCAAATTTAGTCATTCCAATAAGTCATCCTAAAAGGTGACACAACTTTGTACTTTTATTTGGTGACATGCATCCATACCACTAATACTTCCATCGACTCCTTACCATCACATGAGTCTCCCCAAAAATTCGCTTTACATCCATCCTTAATAAGCCAAGACATGTGCTCTACAATAATAGATCTATAATTGACAATAAATTTCAAAAGGTGTCAACCCCTCAGAGTATCTGCCACTTTTGAATTCCTTCATGACCTCCTCCAAAATACTTCTTGTTACAAATTTGTACCCATCTCTACATAAGTTTTCTAAACATTTCCCACACCAATTCCCCCCCCCCAAATGCTTCATTCATCTTCCTCCAATTCCTAATCCCTACTCCACCATATGATTTTGGCTTACAAACTTTATCCTCAGGAAAAAGAGGAACCTTATCATGTTCACTATTTTCATTCCAAATGAATTTTCCAACTCTCTACTTTTTTTAAAAATCGTATGCAATAACCGAATACAAGACATAGAATATACCGAGATAGCTGATACCATCAATTTGAGAATAGTGATCCTTCTTGTTAAAGTCAATCAACACACCTTCCATCCTTTTATTACCTTGCAACATCTATCCACTAACTAATTCCATATACAAGCTCTCCCCACCCTTGTAAATAAAGGAATACCCAAAAGCTTTCTCAAAAGAACCCCCTGGTGAACACCAAATACCCCTATAACATCCCTTTGTAGGTTTTTAGCCACATTTAACATGAATATTTTGGACTTATCCCAACTAATATATTGTCCTCATACATCTCTATACGTGTCCAACATGTCTTTAATGACTCTAGCTTTCCTCATAGTAGCTTCTCCAACAAAGAATGTATTATTGAAAAACTAAGAATGTGTGGAAGGATCCAAACCTTCCATAATCCTAATTCCCTTCAAATGGTCCTTTTGTCTTTGGTTAGCAATGAAGCTACCTAACACTTCTATTAGTACAATAAATAAAAGTGGATAAATTGGATCACCCTGATGCAAGCCCCTAGAAGCAGAGAAGAAACCCTATGGACTACCATTTACTAGCATTGAAACATTATAATATTGTCATACTTATAATCTAGGCTAATGATCAGCTTCAATTATTTAAAACTAATAGGATCTATTAGCCTGTGATTATCCTCTACCAAAATAGCTAGTTGAATAACATACAAGATCCACTCTCTTCTCAAGTCCCTACACATATCTCCAGTACTCCAAAGATGTGAGAAAAAGTCAACCACCTGGGAGTTAATCTCATTGGCCTTTGAAACCTCTCTATCATTTGGAAGTCAAAGATTAATTTATTTTTTATTTATCTCTTAGTTTTGACAAAACAATGAAACAAAATTGTGTTCTTATGTACTTCTCTAAGCTACACCTCCCTAGACTTCTACTTGAAAAAACTTTCTTCACTAGCTAGGATTTCCCCATACTTAATCTTAAGGTCGCTTTCAATCTCAAACTCTATTTTGTCCATCCCTTAATCTATAACTTTTCTATTTAAGGATGCCAACTGGCATTCTTAAATCTCCTTCTCCTTGAATATGTTCTTGAAGTGCTCTTTATTCAACATTTTTACTAGTTTTTTAATGCATTATAATTTCTTGAAAAAAATAAAGTGTTTGTTACCTTCAACTTTTAGGGAATTGATCAACCACTCCCTAACCATGTCATAGAAGCCTTCCTCCCTGAACCACATCTACTCAATTTGAAACAAATTTCTTAAGGGAGTGCAATCCTTTATCAATACGATGAAAACTAAGAAATGGTTTGAGGTCGAGAAAAAAAGAATCTCTACTTCAAACAAAACCTGAAGCCTAGCCCAATTGCCCCAAGAAAAGAAACAATCTAGTTTTTCAGCTATGCTAGAGAAGCTTATATGTCGATTGGTCCAAATATATTTACCACTCTTTAGTTTAATCTCCTAGAGGCAATTTTCCACCACAAAATTGAGGAAATTAGTTTGAATTTTTCCTGGCCTACCCATTACACCCACTTTTCAACTAACTCCAACATTTCTTTCAAGTCTCCAGCTATGATGTTATCTTACTAAATAGGATCAATTATTGCAAAGATCTTATTCTGCAATGCCTTCTTCATCTTAGTCTTCATTGATCCATAATTATTGATCAACTTTAGGCTAACATCCCACAACAAGAACTGAACCTTAACCATAAACTAGCTTTAACCTTGATCCACTAACTCTACCTTAATTGTTGTAGGATTCCATAATATCCTCAAACCACCTGAAGCTCTAACTAAATTCAAAAAATAACCTTACCATCTTATCTTAACACCTAAAAACCTAGCCCCCATCTCCTTAGATACCTTAGTCCCTTGTAAATGTACAATATCTGGTTTCATCTGATTAAAAAAAACTTAATCAAATGAAATTTTTCAATGGCATGAAACTCCTAACATTCCATGTCAAGAGCCTCATTGTTACCCATGAGGGAAAAGGCCCCTCCTAGATCTCAATTTTTTTTGGTCTTTCATACTACTAGCTTCATCCAACAACTTCTAGACTAACTCTTGACCTCTGTTCTTCTTCCCACAATTAGTGCTATTTCTTTCACCAAGTGATTCTTTCTTAAGAGTTCTTGGAGAAAGCACAACATCCTCATTAGAGGACTCAAATTTTGATTCCTTATCAAGATCCTTTGATTCCCTGCTTGAAAGTGCCTTACCCAACTTTTTTTTCTAGCATCATCATTCACCTCTCCCCTAGACAGGGAAATTTTGATCTCTTTAAAAACCAACTCCCTAATAATATTATTCTCCTGACTGGGGCCCCAAAACTCCTCTATGTTAGGATATGAAAACAATCATTATAGCTCTATTGAGTTGACCATCTCCATCACTTTTGCACATGAGTAGCCTCCTAATACAGGAGTCGCCTAACAAGCCTGTCCCATTTATGGTTGGGATATAGTCTTTGGACTACTCATACGTGAACTTTCCAATGACCTTGGCATCATCGAAGCCCTAGAGCATCTAAGATCCTATTCAACTAATTTTTTGCCATTTGTCTTCCCCTTGTCAGAGTAGTCATCACCCATTGGAGGAGAAATGAGTTGATCCATCTCTATGAACCCTGCCAAAACCATTAGGGGCTCCTCCTCCACTGCCAACCTATTAATGAGTCCTACCTCTTCATTATTCTAACTCTTATCTTTAAGTAGTACTTCCACACCTAAGCACTCCATAACTCATTTTGATGTTCTCACCCTACCATTCTGAAACCTAGCATCCCCTCAAACTCTGGCCAAAAGGGTTTCCCCTAAATTCTCCTCTTTCTCTTTATCCTTACCCACAAAAGAACATTCTTCCTTTCATGTCCCCATTTATTGTGTATTTCACATTTTTTTCTATCTCCTCCATCTCTTTTTCCTATCATTAATATCCTTCTAAAGTTCAAATTTCTTTCACATGTAGAAAGGGTGGGTGAGGTTTCCATGCAATGCAAATTCTTGTATAAAGACTAAATTCCTTTTGATCAATCACTTCATATTTGTAGATAAACTTACTGAGATGATTCCCTATTTGCTCAAGAATCTCCTCTTGTCAGTATTCATGAGGTAAGTTATAAAGTATAACCTAGACCAAAACTTCCTCCATAAAGTCTTTTTTTGGGTTGAAAGTTGGTACCCAATCTCTAATATAGAATCCTATACCTCCCATCATAAAAGTTCTATTGAACATAACCCACACATTTTCTCTTTTTCCCTTGTCTTGACTAAAAGGAACCCATTTTTCAAAGACTTGAGAATGAAATACTCACCCCAGTTTTCATCTACCCATTTGTAGATACATGGGTATGTCAACCACCTTCCTCCCTATTTCATAATGAATGTAGTATCCCTTAGGTTTTTGACATTCTCTTTCTAGGTTTCTAAGTCAACCCTCAGATTCACAACCCTCTTCTCTAAAATATTTGGCTCTAAATTGATCATTTCCTTTGGATTCTCTTGTCATTTTGGAAAGCATTTATAATTGTTCTCCCCTGCCATATTTTTTCTCTAACCATTGTAGAACCTCACGTCTCGCCACTACTCACCCTTAGAATTATCTAGAAACTTGTCTGACTATTTACCATTGCTTCATTTCCTATTCATTTTCATAGGCTCCCAAGCCTCTTTCACTGGAGACCATGACAACCAACCACCCTTGCACTCTCACCTATGTCCTCTACAAGTATTGTTTTGCTAGAAATCACAAAAATGCTCCTTATGAAACCCTTATCCCCTTCCACACTTCTGCTACATATTTCCAATTAACACTTGAATTAGAGTTGCCAAGCTCAAGATATGATCAAATTAGTGAGAGAGAGCAATACTAACATAAAGGGCAAGACTGATTAGTAGAATATTCTAATTAGGGTTAAAAGAAAGTATGAGAAGGATACATAAAGTAGGAGATTATGGTAAATAATTGTTACTAATGATAATGTGATAAGATCTAAAATGAGAATTATTTTTTATAATTATGTCCATTAATCCTTATCAAGACAATGTACCTATTTAGTATATTAAGGGCTATGAATATTTCTTTGGATTTTACACTTAAAGTGACTATGTTTATCTTGAAATGTGATAACTTAAGCTTACTAAGGATTGATTATAGAAGCATGAGATTAATTCATGATAGAGTTATAGTTAGTGGTTGAATTGTATCAAAGGTGATTAATCCAACACAGTACATACACAATATTATGATACATTTACACAAAATGGATATTGTTCTAATACAAAAAGCTAGATTATTAACATTACCTTATTCAATCTTTTAATCTTGTGTTTAAACTTTCTAAAATGTGACAATACGAACCCAGTGGAGGGTTATACTATAAAGATAAAAATACCTTATTTGTGGCTCACATAAAATATGGCTATAACATATGATTAATTAAGTTAGTAAGGTCTTAAATTTAGTGTAAAGAAAATGAGGTTAATTTTTTTAAAATATGGTGTATAAAATAATAATTGGAAACAAGACATTATAATGTTTTACAAGTCAAGCCTGGAGGGGCCTTTCTTAATTTAAAAGAAAAGTTTTTTTTTTTTTTTTTTAAGAGGAAGTTAGATTAAAAGTTATTATTTTAACATGGCATGAACTTAATAGCATGTGAATAATTATATTATTTCATCAAAAATAATTGAATGATTCAGTTCAATTTGCAAGTCGTCACTAACTTAACCAAGATGATTAATTTATTGATAATAATTAACTCCACCTAATGTTGACAACTTTAATAAAATCATTGTTTGATTAGGGATTTAGTTAACCCCCTTAGTCTGGCATTTACTTTCATATTGAGACTTCAATTATATCAAACTTCAAACTGTAATCTAAACAAGTATATCAAACATAGGAATGATTCAATTTCAACCCTAGTACATCATTAGAGTTTCAACATATTATTGTAATTTTGGTATTTTTTTTGCCCTAGTTTTTGGGATGACATATCACTTCACCAAAAAATTAGATACCAATAAAATCATTACAATTTCAATATTTTATATAACCTGAGCGTATAGCTCTAATTTTGGTACATGCATGGAGTATACTATCAAAAAATAAAGAATTTTGCTTTACTTTACCAACTGCATTTCGTTAGAAATTTGTAATGCCATTTGGACAAATCCATTTTATGCACATTCTCATATTATTGGAGTCCAGAAGACGACATTTCTTTGAGGCATTTTGTCAAACAAGTCACATGCCTTTCTTATGTTTCACATTTTGCATATGTGTGAGATGCAATTCTAAAGCATACATGTCTATAGTAATGAACACGTGTAGTGCCTACACAATTGCATGTTAGACAAGAATCCTAATAAAAAATAGTGTTCAATTAGATGAAGATTATCTATGCTTCACATAATGTAAAAAAATGTTTCAAAAAAGTCAAAAAAATATTTGATATCAAAATGACAAACATAGGGAACACAAACCAAAAAATGATTAAGAAAAAGAAGTAACAAATTGGTAAATATTTACCATTGTAATCTTCGTACTCCAAAGAGAAAGTCAAAAAATATTACATTGACCAAAGGAATTGAGATGAGAGTCATGAAAACTCATCCTTGAAATTTCAAAACCTCATACCGAAAAAGAACACAAATGTAAATATAAATAAAAAATAAGTTTTTCAATCTAAAAGTGTAAGTCATGAATAGAAAACGAATGAACCTTAATGAGCATTGGATTTATTTTTAAAATATAAATAGTGTACCTACATAATATGAGACTGAATGCTTGGACACTTCCTATGCCTTAGGAAGAGAATTACACAAGGAAGGAAACATTTTCAACTACAATCTAAACATGCTAAATCTATAAGATAGGAACAATATGAAGATTAGGAGAACAAAGGGATTAATCTGCTAAGAGTAGCAATGATAAGAAGTTACCCAATAATAGGATACACAATTCTGATAAACTTGGACTTGGTGACATTGACTCACAACTCAACGATCATTTATATGCCCTCTTATATGTAAGCTCACCTTCAAAAGAACTAGATAGTGGAAATTTCTTTTTAAAAAATCATAAAGCTTTAGATTATTTTTTATCATGACGATGTTGAGATTTTTGTATTTTTCTTTAGAAAATCTAATTTTTCTCATTGCTCTAACTAATAGAAAACAAGTGTGACATAGTGGCTTGTATTTGTCGTAAGTTATAATAGTTTAGTTAACTAGAACAATACAACAAATTTAATTATTATAAAAAAATCAACCAAAGTAATGGTAATATTTAATATAGTTTAATTAAGTAGACTAATAATAATATTTAACATAGTTTAATTAGTATTATAATATTTTTAATAAAATTCTAATTTTTAATTTAGAAAGATTAAAATTTTTATCAATCTGTGTTTTAAAATTATTCCATATTTAAATAGTTTTTAAATAATATTTTTTTGATATAAGAAATATTTAACATAAAATATAATTTTTAATTTACTATACAAATGTAATGTTACCATAACTTAATTGTTTTTATTGTATTAATATTTAGTTTTATTTTATATATAATATGTTGAGAAATAAACTATAGCTTAATTGTATTTGTTGTACTAATATTTAGTTTATGTTATTAAAATTAAAAAAATCTTTAATATCTGATAGTGCTCCTATAATACCCCAAACATTTGATCCAATCAAATTGAAATAAAATAATTTCATTGATTTTGGAAATTAAAAATTCTATATATATACATTAGTCACTACAACAAATACAACAAGTGCCACGTAGTGGGGTGTACTTGCCTTATAATTTTTTTTAATAGGAATGGAAAGTGAAGAGATATTTCAAAACTCATCAAATTTGTTTTTCATTTCGTGTCATTAATTGTATATTAATTTAAATTAATTTTAATCCATAAACTTTTTTTTTTTTTATTGATAATAGGTTGAAGCCATTAATTTATATATTTATAATTTAAGAAATGTCATACAAGATTCTCCGTTCAAATGGGCACTAGTAGGAAAGAACGGAGAATAAAACCTCTAGTCTTATCTGTGACCATAGTCCTATATTATTACAAAATTAAAAGGGGCATAACCCAGTTTGTAGAGTCTCAATTTTGAAGATCTTTGAATTTATAGTACAAAAACCTTAGCTACATTAAAATATTGTCGTCTCTTGATTATTTTGAATTTTAGAAATAGAGAAGTTGTAGGAAGTAATAAGATCAACGAGAACTGACATGAGATCAAGCTAGGGAGAGAACAAGAACCGAAAAAGTCAATTAAGTCTGCAAGTAAGAGAGTGAAGAACTGGAGGAGATTCGTAGATTTAATCTTGTTAGAATCCTGCAAAAATAATAAAAAGAAACTCTACATTACTGCATATATAGATTAGATTCTACCAAATTCAATTTATGGATGCCAAATCCATCTGAGGGTTAAATAACTACACCTTATGATATGTCAAACCAATCCTGGATAGTGAATCTGTCAATGGTTAAAAGGAAGACAACATATAGACAAATGCAACAAATAGAAAATAGTATTAAATATTTTCATTTCGAACTCTTCATTGATGATAATAACATGATTCTCTCTAAAGATAAATGAAAAGAAACTAGGATAATCTTAAAGAACTAAAGATGAAAACTTAGGTCAAGTTTTAAAGAAATGACAAGGATAGATCAATCTTGGCGAATTATAAAATCCTCCCTATTCGCTCCCTTATTTGCAAGGAAATCTGATTTTTTATTTCCTTCTCTATATATGTGTTGAATTATGATTTCTTCTAGTAAATCTAATAATTTTAATACTTCTTCTAGTGTTGAATTTTGAATCCAATTTGGAGTTTTTCTTTTCCTTATAGCATTAAGAACAATTTGGGAGTCTCCTATAATAAGTTTCTTAATCCCTAAATTTAAGCTAGTTGTAGCCCTTCTTAGAGGGCTTCTAACTCTGCTAAATTATTTGTGATTATACCCATAGGTTTGGCTCTTTTAATGACCCATTTTCCAGAGTCAGAATTGATTATGTAACCTATTCTAGCTTTTCTAGGATTACCCCTAGATGCTCCATCAAGATTTAATTTATAAAAAACTTTTGGAGGAGGTTCCCATTTACATTCCATTCTAGCTTTCTGGTTTTGATTCTTATAAACTCAAGAGGGATTAATAAGTTTGTCCCAATTTTTCTTCATCCCAATCTGTGAAAGTTCCTTCCTCTTTCTCCATTCCTCTAAGATAATTATTCATGACTTCTGTAATACTCGCTTCAATTTTGTTGAGGAGTGATGAAGACTCAAGTTCTAAATTGTAGAATATTTGTATATCCCTTTCTTTCCATACCTCCCACATAAGGATAGAAGGAGATATATTCCAACATTTTTCATAGGTCTGAAAAGAGCTACTATTAGGCCATCCTAGCAGTAGCCTCTCTAGATTCCTAGGAAGAGGAGAGGTCCAACTAAGCTTATGTCAGAACCACTCCCAACATTCTTGTGCATATGGACACTAGAATAATAGGTGTTCAATATTCTTGTTGTCTTGTTTGCATAGGTAGAACCTTGATGGTCCTTCAAACCTATCTTTCTGAGTCTATCTATTGTTAGAATCCTCTTTTAAATTGCTGCCCAAAGGAAGATTCCAACTTTTGGTAGGCATGTAGAATCCCATCATAATTTGGTAGGCATATTAATAGCTTCCCACCTTTGGGATTGGATTATTAGGTTATATCATGTTTTAACACTATATCTTCCATCTTTAGAGCCTCCCCAAATGAGTTTGTCTCTACTTTCTTTATGATTAACCTTTCTAAGTTTAAGAATTTCCTCTAACATCTTTTTACCTTCTAGATCTAGGCCTAAATTTTCCATAGATTTCCAATCTCATATCTCTATTCCATTCTCCTCCCTACTTGCTTATAGTTACTTAATTTATCACCCCATAAACTTATTAATGTTTTTTAATAGTTATCAGGATGTTTAAACTATCTAGTGATGTAAGACCATCCCACGAATCATCCTAGAACAGTGCTTCTTCTCCTAAACCTATATCCCAAGTCATATACCTAATAATGAGTGTTCAAAATTTGACTATAAAGTTCCAACTTTCTTATCCTTTAGGTAAGTTGTGCATCCTAAAGATGGATGATGGATCCTCTTTGTTTAGGTACTTTTTATACAATATTTTTTCCCACTTTTGTTCTTGTTTCTAATATCTTCATCATACCAGTTTAACTCCTAATGCTTCATTTTGCCAGTTGATGTTTTTAATCCCTAAAGCCCCTAATTCTTTCGGTTTATAGATATTTTCCCATTTAATTAGGGTCATTCTCTTTTGTTCATCTATATCATTCCAAAAGAAACTTCTCAGCTTCCCTTCTAGAATTTTGTTTACTTATTTGGTTAAAGGGAGACAAGACATTTGATAACTAGGAATGACTGACAAAATAGCTTTAATTTTTGTTTCTTTTCCTACCTTTGTTAACCACTTACCTTTCCAACATCTTACTTTCTTATCAATTCTTTCTAAGATACTATTCTACCCTTTATTGTGGCTAGTTCATGTTTCTAATTCTATTCCTACGTATTTACATGGAAATTTTCCTTTTTATATCCTATACAGTTATAGATTTGATTTTTAATATCAAGTTTAGTGTTTATAAAGAAGATCTTGGACTTTGTTGCATTTACTTTTTGACCTGATGCTTCCATGTATTGATGAATAATATTTTTAAAGTTTTGTGCTTCCACCAAAGAGCTCTCTCCTGGCAATATTGTCATCAACAAACTTTTGATATGTGATGTTTGGGATACCTTCTGCAATAGTTATACCTTTAATATCACCTAGTATCTGAGCTCTTTTTTATTGATTTCCCAAATGCTTCTACCATAATGATAAATGGAAATGGTGATATCAGACCTCCTTGTCTGATACCCCTTGATGTATTAAAAAAAACTTCTAGGGTTTTGTTTATGAGGGGTGAAATTTTGGGTGTTGATATACAATTAAAGATGGAATTAATCCACTGATGAGAAAAACCAAAGGTTTATAATTCTTTGCATAAGAATCTCCAATCTACCATATCATATTCTTTTTGTATGTCCAATTTCATAAACATACTAGCCTCTTTATTTCTAGTGGTTGAATGCATCATGTCTTGAATAATGATTATTCCATCTAAAATAGATCTACCTAGGACAAATCTAGTTTATTCCTCTAAAATGAGTTTGGGTAGGATCAAATTGAGATGACGAGCTAAAACTTTGTAGTAGATTTTATATATAGTGTTACATAATGCTATAGGTCTATAATCCCCTGGTACTTCAACAAAAGTTTTTTTAGGAATAATGGTTAAAAATGTATGATCGATCTCTGCTAAGAATGATCCACCATTTCTTGATGCTTCTATTGCTTTCCATAAGTTTGTTCTTATTATATCCCAGCATTTTTGATAAAAGAAAGCCTAAAAGCCATCAAGCCTTGGTGATTTGTTGGGATTCATACTAAAGAGTGTTGATTTGACCTCTTCTAGAGCTAGAGGCTAGTTTAGTAATTTCTTATCTTCCAAAGTGACTAGCTTCAGGATGCTTTCTAATATCTTTCCTTGTGCGAATAAGTTAGAACAATCAAATTTTTTTAGGAGATGTTTAAAATAATCCACAATATTTGTTGGTTTCTCAATTATATTTCCTTCTTCATCCTTGATTTTGAAATTTTATTTAAAGATATATTAAAAATAGTATTGTTGTGAAAAAATTTAGTATTGTGATCCCCTTCTACTAACCACATCTCTGTCTCCAGAATATCTCTTCTTTTTTTAGTATCTCCTCTTGTTTTACACGTAATTCTTTTTCTTTTAGATATCTTTCATTATCCATTCCATTCTTGATGACATCATTGTTTAATGTTTTTTAATTTTCTTCATAGTTTAACTTTTCTTTGAAAATATTGTTAAAATGTGTTGTTTTCCATTTTTGGATATTCTCTTTGAGCATTTTCATTTTAGACATGAAGCAATATGTTTTGTTACCCTTGAAAGTGTCCTTCTATCCACCGCAGTTTGATGTTTTCCATAAAACTAGGATCTAAAAACCACACTTTTTCACATTTAAAAGGGTTTCTAGATGGTCTAAAAGGTTTATTTAATTCAGTTCTTACTAGATAATGGTCTAATCCTACTAAGGGAAAAATAGTTGATTGGATAGTCATCTCTATATCTCTTAATTCTCCTTTGCAAAGGAATCTATCTAGTTTTTCTGCAATGTAGGTAAAATATTTCCTCTTGTTTTTGTGACAAATGTTGTTGTCCCCCATACTTTTCTTCTAGATTTAATATAACATTGAAATCACCACTTATGATGATGTTTTCATTTTGGTAGCCTCTCAAAAATATGCTTAGTTATTTCCATAAATGCTTTTTATTTGTGTTGGAATTACAATAAGAAAGGTAAACTTCTAAGTGGGGGGGGGGGGAGGGGGTGAATGAGTAGTTTAAACTTTGACCAATAAAACTTTCACAACACATCCATCTCATGCATTCAATAAGTAAACTGAAATAACATGTAAATCATGTAGATCTAAAACATGTAGACATATAAACATTCACACATGTATGACACTAGATATGATTACCTAGAAGCCCTCCAATGAGAAGGTAAAACTGGGGTGGGTATGGCACCCATAAATCTTCACTATTGTAGTAATAAAGTGTATCCAATGAAGGTTACAATGTTTTGATCATGAGACATGATCTACCCTATGAAAGGTCTACCCTATTAAAGGATTACAAAGACTATTAGGTCTCACTTTGTTAAAGAATTTCAATAGCCTGTTTGAAGTGTGCCTTGCTAAAGGACTTTAACTCATAATTAAGTAAGCACCTTGTTAGAGGATTTCAATACAGCTTGTTAGGACTACTATGTTAAGAGATTTAATTGATTCACCTGCTAGAATGATCTTGCAGTTAGCACTTGGTTTCTTGATGACATATCACCTCTAAAATAATGTATTCTCAATCCTTCTTGATCAAATGTCTCTTTGTTGTATGCTCTTCTCTTCCTCTATTCTCCTTTAACTTATTCTATAATGCAATCATGAATGCCTTGTTTGCACATGCAAACTTCTCTCTTTTCTCATTAATACACCTTTACACACTCTAGAGAGTTTAGGGTTTCTCCTCCTTAAGAAGACTTAGGTGACTTAGGGTTAGGTATGAATCAACGACTGTGATTCATCCATTTTGTCATCTAAACCTTCCCTTTTTCTAATTGGTTGCATGTAATGCATTGGGAATCCAACTTAAGACTTGTTCTTATCTCCAAAATATCATTATTCAATCTTTAAGTTGGCTCAAAAATGGTTTACATAGTTATTTGTGTCATTACAAACAATAAGACAAAATTGTCTTACTCAGCATCTGAAGTCTTTGATGCTCGACATATATTTTCTTCTATACTATGACTCAGCATGCACTTCTTGCTCAGCTCCTAAATCACTCAGCATACATTGTCTGCTCGGCACATGAGTGGCTCGACACTCACTGTGGACTCAACATGCTCTATTATATACATGTTTTACTCGGCATGTACTACTTGTTCAACATGAACTAAGTAAATGACATAAGTGTGTAGACACTCATTCATCAAAACCAATCTAAGATCAACAATCTCCCCCTTTGACATGAGTATCAAAAACACTTGGTCATGCATTGATATCCTTATTCTTATGAGCATAACATATCTCGTATTTACCTTATGTACAAGACTTCAAAATTTCAAAATTTTGTAGCAACTTATACCTCAACATTTGATAACTCCCTAAGTTGATAGGTTTGTTCTCTATTCAAGATTTTGTACTCTTACTAAGTAAATGTGTCTCAACTGATACTCTTTCATCTAATACGCTTCCATCTAATACTCTTTTCCTTGATCTCACCCTTTGCTCTCTATCTCCACTCTATCTCCCCCAACTTCTATATCTCCTTTATTTCTCTATCTCCCCCTTTTTGACACTAATGTCAATGGGCTATAAACTTATACTATGTTTGTCCAAAACCTATTTATGGACCTCTAGTATAATCCTGAGAGCTACATCCCAATTTTCACATGCTACATCCAAAGACTTAATTTGAATAGCTAGCTCAGCAGTAACATGAACTAGGCCATCTAGTGTAGAAAGATTGGGGTCTTTCTTCATAAGAGTTTCAACATAACCTAATTCCTTGTGCAAAATTTCCATGCGTGGGTCAATGTTGTTTGGATTCTAATTAGTTTTTCCCTTATATTAGCTTCATTTGTAGACAATGGTGCTAACTAACTCTAGGTTTGTAGCAAAGTTCTAAAGTGCTTTTCACCTTGAGCTAGATTCATAGGCAATTTTGCACCTGATGCATTAATTTGGCTTTCCAAGCTCAAAATGTGACTTCGTGTCTCTTGTGTGAAGAGTGTAGGATTGCATAGTTTAGTGTACAATGAGAAAATGTTCTCAAGTACCTTCTTCACACTTTCTACCTTTTTTGCCAATGCAACTTGTGTGAGTTCTATGTCACCTAATATTTTCTCATTTACTTTATTCTAAAATTTCTTTTCTAATCATTCTAATAGTTTAGCATTTGTGTCAAGGTCTGCATCACTAACCTTTTCCACTATGTTTGTCAGTTTTTCAATCAGTGGCTTGGTCTCATTTGGAGTAGGTAGAGTAAATGCATCTAAAAAGATGTCTTTGATGTCCAATAATGTCTGCTTCTACCTATGCTCCCTTCTGAGCAATTCTTGATGCTTCTTTCTAGCTAGAGCTTCTTGCAAAATACCCATCTACTCTATTGCCATTGTGTCATAATCATACTTTGGTAACACAATCTCTTCATCAAGGCTTACATCTCCATATTGTATCACTTCTTCAGCATTTGATGAGCTTGGACTTAGCGCTAATATTTGCAATGGTATTGCATCTATGCTTGGCTTCTGAGGAATATGACTTGAAGGTGTGCCAAATTTTGGTAAAGTTATCCAGGCTTGAATTGCTACTTGCTCCTTCACCTTTAGTGTCAACTCGGTCTCTTTAGGCTTTTCCTTACATTCCATAATTCCTTGACTTGCATGTTGTACTTGTGCTAGAGGTGCATATAAGATTATTTGACTTGATTGACTTCGTTCTTCAGCAATGGCCTGAGTTTTCACTGTATCCTTTCCAATTGTATCAAATATTTCAATTGTATCAACCTTTTATGATGTAGTTTCAGGTACTTTATCCAAAGGTTGTGAATTAGTGACTTGAGGGGTGATGATAGATGGTTCTTGTGTATTCACCTCTTCCCTTGTTGCATCAGTCACTATTTTCTGCAATTCATCTACACTCACCAATATTGGTTTATCACACAATTTTGTTTGCAATGTAGATTGATCAAGTATCTTTTTTAGATCTTCTTCTATAAGGGGATTGATGTTCTAAGTAGTTAGATCAGAAACATCCTTAACTATGGTTGTTTAGTATTATCACTTGTTACACATTGAGGGCTAACATCTAGCAATTGTGAATCTTGTACATTATGTTCTTCTTATTGTCTTGTCTCAGTTGTTGCCTTGTCATCTACTATCATTTTTGTATCTCCCTCAACAGTATCTTCATTTTTATCATCTTCCTCGTCATCTTGAACCTCTTTGGTTCCTATTCTCCTTTTTTGACTATATCAAGCCCATAAGTTATCTTCCACATCTGTGTGGACTTCTTCACAACATCATCAATATTATTTTGCAGTATGTTAAAGGCTTTGTATTTTGGAACAAATCTTATAGCATATTTCTTCATAGCCTTAGAAATTTGTGCCTTACTAAGTTCAAGGATAACTTATGCAAATGATGTCTCCCTTATTTGTCTTTCCAAGTTTAAACAATGATGCCATTTTTGCTCAACTCTCTCATATAAGCTTTTAGGCATAGAGTTAGCAATCTCTAGTAGGGCTTTCTTAAATTTTCCATCATGGCATAAATAGCCTTCTCCACTTGATTATTTTCTACTTTACCAAGGTTATCAAAATCAACATGAGAAAATCTTGATGAAACTGCACTATTCTTAATATTTTCACATAGATTCTCTAGATCTGATAATGGATTGTGACTCACCACTTTGAATTAGCTATTGTCATCTAATTCTATTTTCTCCTCATCAGATTCAGCTTGTACAATGTATTTCCTCCTTGATTTTTTTTTGAACTCCTCCTTCCTGCTTTGTTGGTTTGGCTTTCTTCTTGGCCTTTTGTCCAGTGACACGTGCACTAGCCCTTGTAGTAGGTGCAGCTGGTTTGGGCTAGCTTGGTTTGATAGTCTTCTTGGACCTAGTCACTAGTTGAGCCTTAGCCTTTCTCTTCTTTTCATCAGTGGGAGTAGGTGCTTCCTTGGCTTCTTCTTCCTCAACACCTTCTACAAATTTTGTCTCCTCCTCTTGTTGATCTTCTCCCATTCCTTGAGTAAGTGAAGTGGTGCTTGGGTTTGGGTGTCTTCTTCCTCTTTGTCCTCCTCCTTCTCAAAACCTTCACCAAAATTTTCTTTCAATTTCTTCACCAACTTATCCTTCTTTTTAATAACAGGGGCAATTTTGAGTTCCATGGTACTCTTAGATTTTGCCATCTCATAGTTTCCAAATGCCTTGGCATTTTTGTCTATCTCTTCTGCAAGTAATGTTGTAATAGTTACAAAGCCTCATCTACATTTATTTCATTTCCTAATGGCCTTATCCATCTTACCCTTGGAGTTTCTTCTTGAACAAAAGTGTAGTCAATATCTACCAGGAAACAAATATCATCATAATCCTTTTCCACTAGTGATACTGGAATTCTCAATCTTTTCTTCATAGACTGCTTAAAGTCCTCAAAGTAGCTGGTCATAACTAACTCAAAATTCTCATCCAATTGTTCAATGAACTCACCGATCTATACTACCACTGACATATTTTTTTTCCATGTAGTCGTGCCAAATGTGGGAAATGTGTTTTGAACATAAAACAAAATGCATATCAAGATTGATCCAAATTTGCATTGAGCACTCTTTGTCCTTCTTATAGCTCCTAGGTTCTTAGTCAATTGTTGTAGTTGAAGCTCTGCAAGATCATATGTGTGATCTTTCTTGGCAATCTTATAACCAACATCTACAACAATACAGGGCATACTGTTCAATTTGCTAGATTGGTAAAACTTGTGTGAAATAACCCTTACTACAAAGTCTATCAATGGATCTATAATGATATCAATACTCATTCCTCTCTTGTTCCATACAACTCCTGTGTTTTACTTAATAACCTCTTTTGAATCACTCGTAGAGTCTTAGGCCCATCTAGGGTTGGATACCCTGTTACCTTATGGATTATCCTCTTGGTTATTTTGATAGGTTCATTGTCTAACCAAAGTGAACTATCATGAATCCTGCTCAGCACAATCCTAATCCATTCTGTTTTGAACACATTCAGCAAATCTAGGGCACGATTTAACCCTTTCTTCTCTACAATTTTAAATTCTTCCCTCAATACACCATTCTCACAAAGTCTATCATATGCTTGCCTAATCTCCATATCTCCAATACTACCAATTTTGCAATCGTAACATTTCCTAACATCTTGACCCATTAAAACATTTGGTGGTATCATGGATAACGCACCAGAGGGGTCTTGTTTGTAAGAAATATCAGGTATGGCCTTGAATATTGGTTGCTTAACTTCATTACTAATTCCTTACCCTCAACATTCTTTGAACTAGATGTCATTATGCAAAAGTAGGGTTTATGGAAATATAAACAACTTAACTTGGCACTTGCTAAATACCTTGCAAGATCAGATGAAATGGTGTCAAAATGTTGCTCAAATATTTTGCAATCACTTTGGATGGATTTCCATTTGAAATGATGTAAAATGAGTTAAAATGAATCAAATACCCTTTTGAAAACCCTTCAATTAATGCTAAGTGCTTACACAATTGTAAGCTTAGCATCAACAAATTTTAGGCTCACTCGGCATCCATTGGCATTTCACTCATTTGACAACCATTGCGAGCTCGACATCAATTAGCTAGTCTATTAGCTCGGCAGTAACTTGAAAAACTTAGAGATTTTCCTTGGATTCCTAATAACATCTTGCATCTTTGTTCATTCTTATGTAAACATTTTAGTACTAAATCCTTTTGGAATTGATGTGTGATATAACTTTCAAACATCAATCCCACATACCTCTTGATTGCTTAGTTTGATGAGGTGTGATCACCTAACCCATTCGATGAAGTGATCCCTTCTCCATTTGATGTTCTGCAATCATCCTTTTTCTTCCATGTCTTCTTCATTTCATTTCTGACATTTTCAACATTTTCCTTGCCTTTGCCTTTATCAAATTCACAACTTGGTGCCCTTGATCTTGTTGGGCAATATTTGCTGATGTGACTAGTCTTCAAACAACTAAAACATGTGGTTTGACTCAACCACCTCTTGTAGTCATCTCTGAAGTGTGTCCTAATACAATTATTAGGAACTTGTCCATATTCTTGACAATAATAACAACTATATCTTGTATTATAATCCCAATTATAAGAGTTGTCATTGTTCCTTATGTTTGATGACCACATGGGTTTAGATCTGCACTCAAAAGCTCTATGTCCATACTTCTGACCGTTATAACAATATCCTTCAAATCTTTGAGTGTGCATGGTCATAGTTCTGCATTCATGTGCCTGACGACCTTGTTTGTTGCACTTATGACAGTGAACCATGTTCTTATTCTTGACATTCTGATTTGTAGCTCTACTCCTGCACACATTAGCAGTATGTCCTTTCTTACCACAATTGAGACAAGTAGGTTTGGAATTCTAACGTAGGTAAGGGATGAATAACTAGGGCCAAAGGCTCACCCAACTATCCAAACCACCTTGCAAAAGTTAACATGGCAAAAACACAACACATTGAACAACAACCAAAGGAGGAAGAAGAGAAAACACTTATTGATTCATCAAATAATCAGCATACATTCCCAGTTGTAAGGCCTTCGGGTTTATGGCCGGATACAAAATATATTCAAGATCAAAGATCCAACATCAAATTCATAGCTCTAAATACATATGCAACAAACTTTCCAAAATTTTGCATCCTACTCCAGAATCCTCCAAAAATTGCCCTAACTCTAAGCCTAAACACTCTATATATACTTGCCAAAATAGCTCACAGATCATTCTAGAACATTAAATAAGAGGAAGGTTGATCCAACAATAGTCTGGACACATCCCAAGAAAAGATCTTAACATAAATATTGTGATCGAAATAAATCTCGCAAGCCAGCTCACAGAAATCACGTCCAAATGTTGACACTCAGCATAAACAAGAAAACTTGGCACATGAAGGGTCACTTGGCATACACTGGGTAACTTGGGACATGAAGAATCACTTGGCATACATTGGGTAACTCAACACATGAAGGAACACTTGGTCAACACTAGATTGCTATAGTAACTTGGCACCAACTAAGTGCTACTGTAACTCGGCACCAACTAAGTGCTACAGTAACTCAACACCAACTAGAGCTATAGTAACTCGGCATCAACATGCAGAATGAACAAAAATGAGCAGGATAACAAGGCACCCTAGGATGCTCCTACATTAGATAATCGAGGTTGAAAGAAATAATTCTCCTAAATCATTGAGATTTCACAATCTGAGTTAAATCCAACTTAGATTGAGAAACCATGAAGCATCTTCAATAGGCCTATTCTTACACTTCACCAAATATTCATAGTAATCTTTTCCTCTTGTGCTCTTCCCAACTCTCTGATCCAATATTTGTTCAACTTCTTCAATTTTCTTCTTAGGATAATCTTCTGATACAACAACTTCATCATCTGACTCATGATACATATACAAATCAACAATATTGAATATAGGAGATATATCCATGTCATCAGGTAACTCAACTTCATAAGCATTACCACTATTAAACTTCTTCAAGATCTTACAAGGTCCAAATTTCTTCATCTTTAGCTTACTGTATGTCCCAATAGGAAATCTTCCTTTCTTTAAATGAACCATCATCTCATCACCAACTTCAAAATCATGATGTCTTCTAGACTTACCAACATTCTCCGTATACTTCTGATTACTTTGTTCCAACCTCAACTTCACTTTCTTATGCAAAGACTCCATAAAATCAGCAAATTTTTCTCCTATAGTGCTTCTCTTTTCTTCACTAGCAACATCTCTCAAATCTGATATACCTCTAGACTGCATTCCAGTAACAATCTCAAAAGGTGTTTCCCTTGTACTCCTATTCACAAAATTATTATATGCAAACTCAACTTGTGCCAACACGACTTCCCAATTACTTGGCTCATCTCCAACTAAACATTTCAACAAATTACCCAAGCTTTTATTTACAACCTTTGTCTATCCATATGTCTATGGATGGAATGTAGAACTAAACTTCAACTTAGTACCCATCTTCTTCCATAAAGTCTTCCAAAAATAACCAATAAATTTACTATCTCTGTCAAAAATAATACTTCTTGGTAATCCATGCAATCTCACAATCTCTTTAAAGAAAAATTTAACAACATGTTCTGCATCTGATGTCTTCTTACATGGTATGAAATGAGCCCTCTTAGAAAATTTGTCCATTCACTGTCTTAGGTAATCCAAGAAAAAAATCCATACTAATGTCACTCCAAGGTTTCTCAAGAATAGTAATAGGTGTATACAAACCAATATTTTGATTTACTCCTTTTACAATTTAACAAACTCCACAACTCTTTACAAATTTCTAAACATCCTTATACATTTGTGGTCAATAATACTCCTCTTTCAACAAACTCCATGTCTTATCAATTCCAAAATGTTCAGCCAATCCGCCACTATGCTTTTCCTTAATCAGATTCAACCTCATAAAACTTCTAGAAATACACAACTGAATGCCTTTGAACAACATACCTTCTTGAACAAAATACTCATCATACTTACTTATGTGATCTATAAAATAAATGGTGCTCTACACTCTCTCCATGCCTTAGAAAAATCAGGATCAACATCATACAACTCTTTCATTTCATCAAAACCAAGAACTTCAACCTTCATTCTAGTCAACAAAGAACATCTTCTACTCAATGCATCATCAACTCTATTAGTAACTCCACTCTTATGCTTAATAACAAATGTGAAACTTTGCAAGTACTCAACCCACTTCATATGTCTCTAATTTAATTTATCTTGACTTCCCAAGTATTGTAAAGCTTTATGATTAGTATACAACACAAACTCCTTAGGAATCAAATATTGTCTCCACTTCTTCAATGCTTGAATAATAAAATAAAACTCTTGATCAAACACATAATACTTACTTTTGGCATCATTCAACTTTTCACTAAAGAAAGCAACGAGTTTACCTTCTTGACTTAACACAACTCCTATTGCATTACCACTTGCATCACATTCAACATGAAATACTTTATTAAAATTAGGCAAAGCCAATACGGATAATTCAAAAAAATTTTGCTTGAAAGTCTCAAAACTCTTATCAGCTCCATGTGTCCACTTGAATTCCTTTTTATCTCCCCTAATTATTTTAGTCATAGCATTACAAACAACACTGAAATTCTTTATAATCTTTCTATAAAAACTAGCCAAACATGAAATGATCTTACCTAACCCACATTCTCAAGTGCAGGCCCTTCCAAAATTGCCTTAACCTTCTCAGGATCCATCTCCAATCCATTAACTAAAATCACAAATCCCAAATACACAATCTCCTCTTGCATAAAATAACACTTTTTCAGATTAATCAACAACTTTTCCTCTTTCAACCTCTGCAATACTTGTCTAATATGCTCAATATGTTTTTCCTTAGTCTTACTAAATATCAGAATATCATCCAAATAAACAATCACAAACTTAGCCAAAAATCTTTTAAGAACTTCATTCATCAACCTCATGAAAGTATTAGGTGCATTAGTCAAACCAAAAGGCATAACCAACCATTCATACAAAGCATCTTTTGTCTTGAAAGTAGTCTTCCATTCATCACCTTCTCTAATTCTGATATGATGATAGCCACTCTTCAAATCAATCTTGGTAAAGTACTTTGCTCTACTCAAACAATCCATTATGTCATCCATCCTCGGCATAGGAAACCTATATTTCATTATTATCTTGTTAATAGCTCTGGAATCAGTACACATTCTCCATTCTCCATTCTTTTTAGGTGCTAATAAAGTAGGTACAACACATGGACTCAAGCTTTCTCTAATCAAACCTTTCTGCAGCAACTCATGCACTTGTCTATTAAGTTCTTCATTCCCTGTAGGTGTCAATCTATACGGTGCTTTGTTCGGAAAACTAGCTCCAAGAATTAGATCCATACAATGACTTATACTTCTTAATGGAGGTAAACCATTAGGTATATCCTCTGCAACAATCTATTTATACTCATTAAGCAATTCAACAATTTCTTCTAGTACTTGGTCAATACTACCAGCTGTCCCTCGGTCACCACTGACTGGCACTTGGTTAACACTGTTTTCTGGCACATGGGTACTATTGACACAACTTGGTTTCTTTGGATTTATAGCAAAACAAACTTGATTTTTTTTTCATGTCCTTTTCAAATTGTTTCCCATTAACCATGCAAATTTTTACAGCAGTACAATTAACCTCATATGGACTTTCAATTGAAGGCAGTATTATTTGTTTCTTCTCATTCACCCAAAGAGTATATTGATTCAATCTTCCATCATGCATAGCATATCTATCATATTGCCAAGGTCTACCCAATAGAATATGACAACAATCCATAGGCATAATATCACACAAAACTTCTTCAAAGTAATGTCTGATCTTGAACTTCACAAGGCATTGCTCACTTACCAATATCTTATGCTCATCTTTGATCCATGAAACATGATAGGGTTTAGGATGCTTCAACCTTTGCAATTACAACTTTGTAACCAGCTCTTCTAATGCCAAATTTGTAGAACGTCCACTTTCAATGATCACTTTGCAACATTCTCCAACCATCTTACATCTTGTCTCGAAAAGACTTCTCCTTAAAATAGGTTCCTCATCACTTCCCTTATTACATAAGGTTCTTCTCACCATCAAATTTTCTCCTACCTTAGGTCCATTGGGTGAACCCTCATCATCTCCTTGAATCACAACATTTTTGTTACCTTACTCACTTTCGAATGATCTACATTCAAAAGATCTATGTCCCTCTTTACCACATCTAAAACAATTACCATGAAATCCACCTCTAGAATAAGAATTACCTCTTCTTTGGTAAGAATTACCACATTTCCATTTAGTCTTTCCTTTGTCATCATTCTTCCATTCAGATTTGCATTTATCCTACACAAAACTTTCAGATCTACCACCTTCACTATAAGATCTACCTTTGCCTCTTTGGAATCTACCACCTCTACCTCTTTGTCTTTATTCATGCTTCTTTGCTAAGATCTCCTCAGGTTTCAAGGCATATTGATATCCTTCTTCAACACTTTCCAACTTCACAAAACTTATTTTATCTTGAATTCCAGATCTCAATCCATTTATGTACCTTGCAATTTTCTCATCATCATCCACATGTCCAGATCTGATGTCCAATCTATATAATTCCTCGGTATACTCTTTCACAGTCATGTCCTTTTGTTTCAAATTTTGCATTTTTCTCAACAAGCTAACTTGGTAATTAGTAGGAAGGAATTTTTTCTTTGCCTTGTTCTCCATCTTTGGCCAAGTTCTGATCTTCTCCTTTCCTCTCCTTTGTCTACTAGTTTGCAAATGTTCCCACCATAGTGATGCATGACCTTTCAACCTAGTGACTACAATCTTCACCTTTCTATTATCAGGAGTGTTTTCACACTCAAAGAACTTCTCCATATCTGAGATCCAATCCAACACAACATTGGTATCCAATTTTCCATCATAAGGAACAACTTCTACAAAAGGCTTTGAATTTTCCCTAGACAACACTCACAACAATCTTTCCTCGTCTTGATCTTCTTTAGATTCTAGGTTATGGTTTGGTGCTGCTACTTCATCATCAAGATGTGCTCTTCTCCTTTGGGTTGTATCCACAACATCTAATCTAGCTAGAAGTTGTCTCAACTGATCCAATATAGCATTATCAACATTTCCTCTACCATGAACCATCTTTACAAATCAGGTTTCTGCAAGATCATAACCCCCTACAAGTTATAGGTCAAATCCGTAGATCTACAACCCTACAACCAATATCCAAATTAAGGTTCTACATAATCCAATCTCCACAAGGATGAACCTCAAGCTTTGATGCCACCTAACGTAGGTAAGGGGTGAATAAATAGGGCCAAAGGCTCACCCAGCTATCCAAACCACCTTGCAAAAGTTAACATAGCGGAAACACAAAACATAAAACAAAAAC
Source organism: Cupressus sempervirens (assembly GCA_028749045.1). Taxonomy (NCBI): domain Eukaryota; kingdom Viridiplantae; phylum Streptophyta; class Pinopsida; order Cupressales; family Cupressaceae; genus Cupressus; species Cupressus sempervirens. The sequence continues at coordinate 531,478,641 of CM053790.1, forward strand.
TAAAGGAGTAAGAAGAGAAAACACTTGTTGATTCATCATATAATTAGCACACATGCCCAGTTGTAAGGCCTTTTGGGTTATGGAAAAATACAAAATATATTCAAGATCAAAGATCCAACATCAAATTCACAACTCTAGATACATATACAACAAACTTTCCAAACTTTCACATCCTACTCTAAAATCCTCCAAAAACTGCCCTAACTCTAAGCCTAAACACTCTATATATATTTGCCAAAACAACTTACAGATCATTCTAGAACATTACATAAGAGGAAGGCCAACCCAACAATAGTCTAAACACATCCCAGAAAAGATCTTAACATAAATATTGCAATCAAAATAAATCCCGCAAGTCAACTCACATAAATCACATCCAAATGTTAACACTTGACATAAACAAGAAAACTCAACACATGAAGGGTCACTCGGCATACACTAGGTAACTCGACACATGAAGAGTCACTTGGCATACACTGGGTAACTCGACACATGAAGGAACACTTGGTCAACACTAGATTGCTATAGTAACTCGACACCAACTAAATGCTAAAGTAACTTGACACCAACTAAGTGCTACAGTAACTCAGCACCAACTAGAGCTACAGTAACTCGGCATCAATGCGCAAAATGAACAAAAATGAGCAGGATAACAAGGCAACCCAGGATGCTTCTACATCAAATTCTTACCTTTGTTGCTCCTTTCTTCAACACTTTTGGATGACTCTCCTTCATTGTTACTTGTTTATCCCAGTCTAGATGTATCAATATTGGATCTAGGGGATCTCAATAATTGCTCAAAGTATTTAATGGCTTCATTTGGTTTATTGAAACTTTCAACAAATTCCTTTTCCCTTTTTAGGTCACTTTGAAATTGCTCATTTTGCATCTTCAATGTTGTTATCTCAATGTCCTTGACATTCAACTCATAGTTGGCATTCATCATTTGACTCAAAATATCCAACTGCATGTTGGAAATCTTGGTTAGCTCTGATGATTTCTCTTCTATTCTATTGCTCAAAATTATTTTGTCTTCTTCAATCATGGCTTTGTCTTCCATAGCTTTCTTCTTCTATTCAGTCACCTCACATAGTAGCATGGCTTGTGATTCTTGATCTAACTTTAGATTTTTTATTTCTTCAGCTTGGGCTCTGTTCCTTTCCATTAGATATGCAACTGTTGCATCAAATTCATTGGAGTCTCCATTAGCAAATAGCTTAGTAGTGTCCATCTCTCTGTATTGTGTGTCATTCTCCCCAATAGCAATTTCCTTCCTTCTCTTCAAGGATTTGTTTAGTTCTTCTCTGGCTTCATTCAGTTGATGTAGAATGAGTTGTATTTCAATTCCTTGATTCTCAATGATCTTTCCCAACTTGTAGACTTCTATTTCAAGATCTTTCCTCAAAGCTACAAAGCTTCTCTTTCAAAGAACAAGGCTCTAATGCCAATTGTTGGAATTACAATAGAAAGATAAACTTCTGAGAGGGGGGAGGGGGGGTGAATCACTAGTTTAAACTTTGACCAATAAAACTTTCACAACACATCCATCTCATGCATTCAATAAGTAAACAGAAATAACATGTAAAGCATGTACATCTAAAACATGTAAACATATAAACATTCACACATGTATGACACCAAATATGATTACCCAAAAACCCTCCAATGAGAAGGTAAAATTGGGGTGGGCATGACACCCACAAATCTTCACTATTGCAGTAATAAAGTGTATCCAATGAAGGTTATAATGTTTTGATCATGAGACATGATCTACCCTGTAAAAGGTCTACCCTATTAAAGGCTTATAAAGACTGTATTAGAAGTGTGCCTTGCTAAGTGACTTTAACTCACAATTAAGTAAGCACCTTGTTAGAGGATTTCAATACAACCTATTAGGACTACTCTGTTAAGAGATATAACTGATTCACCTACTAGAATGATTCAACAATGATCCTATAGTTAGCACTTGGTTTCTTGATGATAGATCACCTCTAAACTAATGCATTCTTGATCCTTCTTGATCAGATGTCTCTTTGTTGTATGCTCTTCTCTTCATTTGTTCTCCTTTAACTGATTATGCAATGCAATCTCAAATCATAACTCCTTAGCCACCATGAATGCTCTATTTGTGCATGCAAACTTCTCTCTTCGCTCCTTCATACACCTTTATGCACTCTGTGATATCCCCATTTTAGTATATAAATTAATTATACACAAAGGGTATAATATTAATAATCGATAATTTATATAGAATAAATTATAATTATTCTAAGCTACAAATATAAAATGTTATATATTATACAATTATAAATATTAATTATATATATATATATATATATATATGAATATGTGAATATTATTATCTATATATATATAATTAATATATACATCAACTGTTTTATGTGCTATAGTATATGCCTATATTAAAATAATAGTATTATAAATAATTAAAGTGATTCATATATAATATATAATAATAAATAATTAATATAATAATATATAATCATATATTATTATAATCACATATAATTGATATTAATATATATTATTAATATGGAATCATATATAATTAATATTTGAATAGACACACCTCTATAAAATATATTGATATATATATATATATATATGGTATATCTCAGGCTAAGGTAATCATCATACGAAATATTATCAAATGTATACCATTCAAGAGGAAATTATTTAATATCCTGAAACGAGACATTACAAGTGGTATCAGAGCATCTTTCCTACCATCCTGTGGAAAGTATTCAGTACAAAATCATAAAAAATGTCCTTGCCAACCTAAGGAGATGAAGAAAGTAGATAATAAAGATTCGAGATCTTTTTAGAGTTTAGAAAGTAGCGCTGAAGTAGGGTTTGATATTGTGAAATAGAAGCAGCCAACTCCTCTGCGTATCGCGTTGAAGTTAGGGTGAAATATATAAATCCCTTCTTTGTGAAGACCGACGAAGAAAATTTCAAAGCAATTGTACACAACTTAACTGGCCAAGACTCTCCTGCAATTCTTAGCAATAATCTTCTTAATGTTGATGTTCTGATCAATCTTCACTCAAACTCTATTCCCACTGTTGAATATGATTTTTTGCAAGAAAAAGAGAATGTTGAGGAGTTGCAAATTGAGGGCAAGAGTTTATATAGTATGCCAAGCTTTGTGGGATTTGAAATAGATGTTTTAGTGATGATTTAGGGTTTCAGAATTATAACGATGCATTTGAGCTTCCCCCATCGACCATATCAGACTTAGATATGTGGTGGGATTCTTCTCTCTAGTCTGACTGAATGAGTTTCACCATGTGTTGGTTAAATCTCAAAAACATGGTAGAGAGAATGGGCAGCTTGCAGAAATGGCGACATGGCAAAAATGGTATCATGGAATGAGAGATATAAGTCACCAAAATAAAGGCCATTCAGTAGCTAACATGAGCATACAACTTAGACAGGAAGAAAGAAAAAAGGATAATAATCAAATAAAAAAGGTCAAATACCATACATCGTGGCATGGTTTGGTTCACCAATATGCGAAGCGACACATAATATTGAGAAGTAGTACGGAAGATAAAAGATAAGTAACTCTCACATTTATCATATGAATGGTGTATGAGTGTATTTTATGATTGACGGTAGTTTGAAAAGGTATGTTGAAGGAAATAATATAAGGTATGCGTTATTCCCATCTTCTATTTCATTTACATCTAGAAATAGATATTAAAGAAGATAATAGCTAAAAATAAATGATATTGAGAACCGGGGATCAGACATGAAGCACCATGTCATTGAAAGAGGGAAAAGATTGGATAATACATATTATTGTGTACAAAAGCAAGAAGTGATCAAAATACTGGTCATCGGTGCTATTAAAAGAAAATTCCAAGTCTAAAGGTGCACGACAATTTGGACAAACAATAGTTCAAGGCAGATGATAATTCACAGAGGTAAATAGAATAGAGATTAGAATGAAAGTTTGGAAAGAAAACAAAAAAAATGAAGTCATAAACATTTCCACCAAGTTGCGTGAAGATTCTACGCCAGAGGTACAATTGGATACCCATGATCTCTGTGTCAAACATATGGCCAAATACCTGCCATCCCTGCATAAAAGGACTAGACATCAGGTATTGATCGCAATACATCAAAGGACGTTGGTAAATGCACTTTTAGGTATGAATAGTCTATATTTATTCCCAATTAAAATATATATTCATCCAATTCAATATTAAGGGATAGATGTAGTTAAATAAAAATTGATCAATGAAATTAAATAAAAAGCTTTTACATAAAGGAAAATACATTAAGTTGATAATTGAATTAATATTAATTTCTCTATTAAAGAAATATACATTGAAGTTGATAATTGAACATTAATTTCTCTAATAAAAGAATATACATTTAAATTGATAATTGGATTAATATTAATTTATCTATTAAAAGAGTACATTATGAGAGTAATTGAATAGGTTAATTTTTCTATTAAGGGAGATTTAGATTTGAAACGGCTAACCAAAGGATAAGCAGATTTCTCCCCATGCTTTAAACTGAAGGTTTAATAAATTTTAATGTTGTTAAGCAAAAATGATTAATTATCTTAGGTCATCATCTTCCAAGATAAGGTAAGGCCTGCGGTGGAATGGACTGAGTGACATCACTCAAGGTACCAGATAAAGCCTATGGGTACTGGGTAAGGCCTCGATGACGGGATATCTCAGGGTACATCATACAAAAGCGCTATCTTGGAGATGATGGTCAGAGAGAGATAACAATAATGAGGGAGAACGGTGAGGCCCACTGATTGGGTAATAGGGCACCCCATTATGGTTTCTCCTCCTATAATTGAATGATAAGATTATGTATCTGATATTTCAAAGATTATGCTTTAAAAGACTTCTTATTGGAAAGTAGTTGATAGAATCACCTTAGGATCATGATTCTCCAAGTCGAGATAAGGCCTGCGGTGGAATGGACCGGGGGACATCACGTGAGGTATCAGATAAAGCCTAAGGGTATCGGGTAAGGCCTCGGTGATGGGACATCTCAGGGTACATCATGCAAAGGCATCTTCTTGGAAATGATTATCAAAGGAAGGTAACAATAATGAGGGAGAACGGTGAGGCCCATTGGTTGGGTAATAGGGCACCCTATTATGGTTCCTCCTCCCATATTTAGAAAATGATGAGTTAATAAATGGATTGAGACTATAAACACCTTATCAAGGGATTGATTTATATATAATGTGTACTAATATTTTTTCTTGGTTGCAGGTTCACAATTAAGGAAATGCATGATGTGTGTCTTATGTGTTTGCATCGTGTTTGCTCCGTGTCTTCATCTGTCTGCATCGTGTCCACTTCATGTTTTCATGATCTTTCTACATCGTGTATGCTTCGTGTTTTCATTCAATGTATATTTCATAAATCTTTTGGTATTTTAAATGCAAGTATGTTTTATGTCTATGACAAAGCTTGCGTATGAATGATTTGCTTGAGGACAAGCAAATTTGAGAGGGGATGGCTATGATATCTCCATTTTAGTATATAAATTAATTATACACAAAGGGTATAATATTAATAATCGATAATTTATATAGAATAAATTATAAAGATTAATTATATATATGAATATGTGAATATTATATATATATATATATATAATTAATATATACATCAACTATTTTATGTGCTATAGTATATGACATTATGCCTATATTAAAATAATATTATTATAAATAATTAAAGTGATTCATATATAATATATAATAATAAATAATTAATATAATAATATATAATCATATATTATTATAATCACATATAATTGATATTAATATATATTATTAATATGTAATCATATATAATTAATAGTTGAATAGACACACCTCTATAAAATATATTGATATATATATGGTATATCTCAGGCTAAGGTAATCATCATACGAAATATTATCAAATGTATACCATTCAAGAGGAAATTATTTAATGTCCTGAAATGGGACATTACAAGTGGTATCAGAGAGTTTAGGGTTTCTTCTCCTTAAGAAAACTCAGGTGACTTAGGGTTAGGTATGAATCAACGACTATGATTCATCCATTTTACCACTTGAACCTTCCCTTTTTCTGATTGGTTGCATGTAATGCATTGGGAGTCCAACTGAAGATTCATTTTTGTCTACAAAATATCATTATTCAATCTTTAAGTCAGCTCAAAAATAGTTTACATAGTTGTTTGTGCCATTACAAACAACTAAGACAAAACTGTCTTACATGGAATCTAAATTCTTTGATGCTCAGCATATACTATCTTCTATACTATGACGTGGCATTTGTATTACTTGGTATGCACTACTTGCTTGGCTCTTGAATCACTCAGCATACACTATCTGCTCGACACTTGATTAACTTGGCACATGAGTGGCTTGACACTCACTGTGGACTCGACATGCTCTATTGTATACATGTTGTGCTCTACATGTACTACTTGTTCAACATGAACTAAGTAAATGGCATATATGTGTAGACACTCATTTGTAAAAACCAATCTAAAGTCAATAATCTATTGTTTGTACAGGTTCGTATACATTTATAAATATGATTTTGAGGTTGTTTTTAATACTTTTAAATTTACAAACCATCTAGTGATGATTCAAAATTATCAAATCTAATATAATTCTTCTTGGGTTCCATATAATCCCTATCCCTCCTAATGCTCCACTAGACTCCTGGATGAATATTTTCCAACTTCCCAATTTCCTGCCTAATTTGTTGCCTTCTTTATTTAGTTTAGTTTCTTGTATTTTTATAATTTCACATTCAAATAGAGATATATTGCATTTTAATAAATGATTTTTGCTAGAGGCATTTAGGCCTCTAACATTCCATGTTGTAATCCTCATACTGACATGGGAAAGTTCTTCCCCTTCCCTACTTTTTGATTTTGGAAACGTTTTCCTTGTTCTCTCGCCTGACCATATGCCTCTCTTAACTCTTTGAGTGATTTCCTCCCTCATTTTGATTTTTTCTTACCACATCTTGGTGTTTTGATACCTTCTTGGTTCATTGTTATTCCAAGATTTTCTATATTCTTTTGAGCATTGTCAATGCTTGCTGTATTACTTTCTTCTTCCATGTTTTCCTTTTCCCTTCTATTTGTTTAATAACCTGGTCTGCTAGATCCATTTGTTTCTCAAACTACTCCGAGTTTTCCTCAATCTTCACCCTCCCTATTTCTGATTCTTCCTTGTCATTGGTCTTCTCTAGATCCATCATCACTCCATATTCTTCCCAACCTGCCATGATTGTGCTTATTCTTGATTAGTACTAAGTATTTGATTATTTGTAGTTCTTAATAATGCTTCTTCTTTTGCTAAGAATGTATTTTCTCCCATTTTTCTTAGTACATCTACATTTTGAATAACCTCAGATGCTATCACTTCAAATGGGTCCTTTCCATTAGTCGGGGTTTCCCAAAATTTGTAGCTACTTTTTTTGGCACTTTTTCTCATTGTGACATTACTCCGTTGAGTTGTTGATGCTGGTGGAATTCTACCATCTTTTTCCTTTTCTGAGATCTCTACTACTATAAGATCCACATCATTCTTTCTAGTTTTCCTTGTGACTGATTTTGACTGGTCTCACTCCTTATTCAAATTGGGATTGTTTATTCCTTCTTTTGGAGAATTCATTTTTGTGGAAAGCCCTCAATTTTCAATATCCTCAATATTTAGGTTATTGTTCTTTTTCGAGGAGGAGTCTCTAAATATTTACTTTGAGATGCAAGTTTATCCATCTCCTTGTGTTGAGTCTTTTCCGACTTCTAAAGCTTATTCTGATCCTCTTTTTGTTGTAAAATCTCTATTTGATCTACTTTGTCATTAATCTTGTGTGTTGTTTCTTCATTAAGTTGCATAATGCTCCCATATTCTCCTCAATTTTCTTCATTTCTATTTCTAATTGCTTTGGGACTTCTTTTAAGCTTGCAATTTTTATATTTAGTAGGTTTAGAAGACTGAATCCTTCCATATATCTCTGTTGTGTGACCTCATTGATGTCCTCTTCCTTTGATTTTATGGGTTTCTTTTCAATACTTCTAAGTGTACTTTGTATCACCTCTAGTCCAGTAATTTCTCCTTCTTCAATCTCACTATTTGGGGTACTAATAAGGTTCTCTATATAATTTTGTTGTCTAAATCTCTCCTTTTCTAGAGTTGTGCATATCTTTTGTAACCAATTCTAGATGTTGTTCCTCTATGCTAGTATCCAAACTGATTTCCTCAAAATCCAATTTTTTTGCTGCCACCCTTCTCTCATGTTTGAGAAATTTCAAATATCTGATTTTCCCTTGATGTTTAGTGAATTTTATTTTATATATTGATCTATTTGAGATAATTTTTAATGTATTCTTGTTGATCGTATTTAGGTTTTAATGTAACTAATAGTTTAACTAATGAAGATTTGATATGATGATGCTCATAAGCCTTGATCCCTCCTAATAATTGTCCAATTTGTACAAAGATTCTAATATCACATAATTTAGCAGGAATATTGTTTAAGATAATCCATATTAGGATCTTAAGAGTTTTCTTTGGAATATCATTAAAATTAGCTTTCCATTTTTAGAAATTTAGACTATATCCACTAATAAAATAGAGAGATTTTTTAAGTAAATAAGACCTAAAGCTTAAATCTTTACAATGCAAAAAAAACTAGCATTTTTGAGAAGAAAGTTATACTTACCTATTTGGGGTCAAGGGAGTTGAACCAATTTACCTGATTTGTCCATTTTGATTTTGGTCTGGTCCATACCACATACAAACCCCTTTCTTCACAATCAAACCATTTGTCTTTGCTAGTCTTATTACTGATTATGATAGTAGGAACTGCAATTTCTTTTGGTTTTCGATTCATGGGTAACTGGATTTGAACTTCTTCAGAATTATGGTTAGGAAAATTCCCAAATTGGAAGCATGGTTGGGGAATTGAGGAAGATAATTTCGAAAGATTAGGGTCATAATACAGATTTAAACAGTTTCTGTTGGAATTCTTTTTAGAATAATTTGGGGGGGGGAGGGGGGGGGGGTGAATCAATTATTCAAGGTCCAGATGTACAAAATAAAACTTTTCACAATTCAGTGAACCCTTAAATCTTTCTCAACCGTGCATGCATTCATTGTGTGTTAATCTAAACTGATATGTTACTGTAACATTAACATGCAGATGTATAAAGCATAAGACATATCACATCCATCAGTACACTTGACACAATGATTTAATGTGGAAACCCAATTTGGAAAAAACCACCAGTAACATGCTACTCCTTTTTCACTCTTCCAAAGTGATGCCTTGTTAAAGGCCAACCCTGTTAAAGGTTACAACGCACACTATTAAATGTGACCAAGTTAAGGGATTTCAATCACCCTGTTAAAAGTGAGCCTTGTTAGAGGACTTTAGGCCATTCACTTTGAATGCCACCCTATTAAAGAATTTTCCAATGACTGTTAAGTCAACCTTTCTCCAAAGGATTTACCCCAATCTGATACAATTGTTAGAAAGTAATAGTAGAGCTTTGATCTGATACAACTTCCAACCTTACTTGTAGATTATAGATCACTATTCAGTCCTCAACTCCGCTTAGCTTCCAATCTTTGCAGCTCTGACAACTTTTTAAGCCTTCAAGCATTCATCCTCTTTAAGCTTTCTTGCTTAGCTCGCCATTGCAGACTTCTTCTCTTGGGTCACTTGAAGAAGCAAATCCTTTTCCTTCTCCTTGTCAGATTTTCACTTCCAAAACTCTCTAACCTCAATCCAACATTGCTTCATGACTAGACATCCCTACATATAGGAAATTATAACTCTTTTCTCGCTCATTATCCATCTAAAAAATTAAGGTTTTCGATGGATTAGGTAGGATACAATGTATCTACCCTATATCTTGTCTTCTCTAGAAACTTCTCCTAGAATCCACTTGAATTCTCCTCCAAAATGGTTTACATAAGATTCTGTGCCTGCAGCTCATCAATCTTATCTTCCTCTTGATTTACAAGTTCCAAGAAAACAAACTCGTCAGCTTTTATTTGGTGAATCCTTGATCTTCTTTATAACGCAGTAGCTCGACATTATCAATTTACTAATGCTTGGCACATACTGTGTTACTTAGTATCTATTGTAAAATCACTCGACATCAACTCAATTTTACTGGTGCTTGGCATCAACTGAAAGTCACTCAACATCAACTATCTTGCTTGGCAACTATTAGTTTGCTCAACATCCACTAGAAATTGTTTTGCTCAGCTTGCATTAACTTTGCTCTGCACCTTCTATCAACTTGGTCAAGCTTAGCAAATAAACTTTGTCCAATCTTTTTCTTCTAAAATTTCTAAGTGTAGCCAATCATTTTGCAACCTCAAGTAGGTCATCAAAACATTATTTTATCACTCTCTTAAATGATTCTTTCACTTCAATACATAATCATAACTCAACCTTTTTCTAGGTACTTTTGTTACATCTTGTTGATCAGATCCTCCTCATTAATCAACTAAGTGATAGTGCTCGAAACATATAAGCAATTGTCTTACCAACATGTAGTAGGTTTGACATCAGTGACAAAACAATGATTGAAAACACTTCTTCAATAGTTCTCTTACTCAAATGATCCTTTCAATCATATATCAACAATTTCTAGGGTTAGGGTTGATATGTACTCCATTTGCTTTTGATAGCTTAGTGGGTTTGGGAATAACCTGTGCTATTGGATCAATCGATTTAATTAGGGTTTACCTTTACTTGACACCACTCTTCATATTTATATTGCTTCTCATTTCCTTAGATGCCTGTATTTGCCTAGCATATTTTATTTTCTCGAAGAAATTAGCTTGCTTCTTTTGTCAGTCTTTTTCACCAAGACTCTGTATTAGATTTCTCTATGCTTCTATGATTTGTTTTGTGCTTTAGATCATTATGCTTTTGAATCTCCTTCTAGATCGATCTCTCTCCCATCCTTCCTCCTCCTCATGCTTATGATTGCTTATCATTGTTTGCATTCAAGGCTTTGATATTACCGAGGCTAAATGTTTACAATTTTGCTCGATAATTTCTCTATTTCGTTCCTCATGTTGTTCAATGAGGGCATTTAACTGATTTTTTAGAGGAATTTGATCAATTTTTTCCCATGGTGGGCATTTTGTCGTATTTTCATTTTAAAATATAAATTTTATTTGAAGTATGATTTTGTTTTTTAAATTGTAATAGAGAAATTATGTAATGGAAAATAATTTTTACATAATTAATGTTTTAAAATTTAAAATTTAAAATTTCTTTTGTTTGTTTGTAGCCAAAATTTGACAAAGAAAAGTACAATATATCTTACTAAAATAGAGAATATTTTCATCATGATTACATAATTTTTTACAAATTCTAAAGTAAGTTTGATTAACTTCAAACAAATTATTATATAAATAATAATAATAAATACTAAATACTAATAGTTTGTCATTATAAACATAGAAAAAATAAAATAGGAATGCTCTTTTATTGAATCAAATAGATTAAAATAAAAATAGTTGTTAGTTCTATTATAGATCCATTGTACCAATTGCAAATTGTCTCCTCTTTAAATACAAATTATATATGCACTCATAATTGATATGTTTAGATTTTGAATATTGAATACCACAACATTAATATTCCAACCAAAAATATGAAAGATATTTATCCATAATAAATAAATCACACAATATTATTCAATGAAAGTTCTCTTAAATGTAAAAATATTATTTTAATATTATATATCTTCAATTTAATTACAAATTATAAAACACTAAAAAATAGTTATAAAAAATTCAATAGATAGAAAACAAAGGCTTCTATTAAAGCAAGTTAGTTATTTTCCTATATATTATAGTTATTTTTAAAAATAAAATAAATTATTGAAGGTAAAAATTTTGGAAAAAATATAGATTTGGAAAAAATACAATTAATGTTATATTTGCATCTCATTTATCATTTATTTGTAATAAATCATTCAATTTTTTTAAAGCTATATGAGATAATGTTTTAAAATTTAAATTTAGGCCCGTTCATGGATGTATTGGGGCTAATCCAACTTCAAAAAGGGAGGTGACATCATGGATACTTACAGAGGAGGGATAGTTAAAAATTAATTTAACGGGGTGACAAAGAGAAACCCAAGTGTATTAGGATGTGGATGCATGGCAAGAGACCATAAGGGCAACATACTTACGTTTGCGGCTAAACGCTTGCAGGATGGTAAAAATAATACTGCAGAATGTTTTGCTGCTAGGGAAGCTTTAGGATTAGGAGCAAAAATTGGATGCAAATGTATACATTTGGAAGGAGACTCAGAGATCATTATAAATGGCATTAAGAGAGGAAAGATGGAGGCTTGGCATCTGGATCAAAGTATATGACAAATCAAGGAATTGCTTTTGGACTTCGACGATTTTAAGGTTTCACATTGCTTTCTGGAAGCGAATAGAATGTCAGATTGATTATCCAATTTAGGTGCCAATTCAAATTGGGTCCTCAATATAAAATTTTTGAGGACTTCCATCATCTTGGTGTTAATTAAAGAGAGCAAATTTGTTTGGACATTAGATTGAATAATTCACTCATGGTGCTTCAATTTGGAGTTTGAAGGGAATGACATCATGAGTTTGAGTTATGATGACATTAATCATTCCACAATAAGCAGAGATCTCCATGTTACCGATGTATCCCTCGCGTGTGTCAAAAGGAGAGTTTGGCTTGCTTTGGTACTTTGTTCCAAAGAGTTCTGAGACAATTATATTTAGGCTGAAGGTAGGTAAAGTTCATTTGCTTTCTTTGAGTTAGAAATGGAGACAAATTTTGCTCTTGGGTTAGATTCTTAGATAGATACCTATGAAGGTCAGATATCCATGTGGCACCTGAAAGATATCTTTATTTTTGATGACCTAGGCTTTCTGAAGGGCAACCAACAAATTTTAGGGCCAGAGTATTTGGAGGCATTCTGGAAGAGGAGATCAAATTTGGATGTGGCATCATTGTTTGTTGCACTTGCATTGATGGTGGGGGAATCGAAAGAAGGGGCTCAACGGGTCGTGGTTGCAAGTGTGGATAGGCAAGGGCTTCTAGGACTTGATGACATCATTGAGAGAGTTGTTTTGGGTGTTGGAATTGAGATGGGTATTGAGCCTTGGAGGCTAATTATCGGAGGGGACTCTTCCATTCAACCACTGGTGGTGTGGCCTTCTTCAAATCTGCAAGGCACTCATATCCCCAAAGCATAACAGGGTTAGAAAATGATCATGGAATACTTGACTAAGCACATTTGGGTGACGAAGGAGCATGAACGAGGCTTTATGAAGGCCATGCCGAGGAAGAGTACACTAGCCCTTGGACAACAAATTTGCCATCAGATTGCAAAGGAATCTCACTTGCATGAGGGCACGCCTATAACAGAGAGAGTTTGGGTTGATGCCTCTCTGCTTACCGACGAGAGGATGGGTAATGGAAAGCACTGTAGGGTTAACCAGGGGTTCTTAGTGATGGATGACCACTCAACCCCAATTTTCACTCATGAGGAAGTAACAAATTGGTTTAAGAAGTAGCTGACAATGAGGATGGTGGTGGCTCTTTTTGTCTTGGTAGATCGGTTTAATGTATGGGTGGGTGGTTTGTACTTTCATAGTGCTTATACTCTTTTTTTGCTTATCTAATGACATCTATATGGGTAGGGTAAGGGTAGTTTAAACTGTAAGGCTCTTAGCCATATCGCCACAATGTACTCTCTTTATCAATACAATACAAATATTATCTATAGAAAAAAATAAAATAATATTTAGAAATGTAAATGTTATCAATGTCATTATTATTTTAATTTTAAAAATCTCAATATTATCTGAAACAATATATTATTTTTAGTATTTGCTGACAAGCTAAATAGTATTGCAATCAATTTGTGTTAACTAGCTATTAAAACAAATTATTTCTACCAATCACAATATGGTATTTTTTTTCTAAGTTTTTCTCAATAACTTCTGAAGTCTATATGTTATTTTTTAAAGTTTTAACATTATCAATATTATTTTTCTTAGCATTGATTGGATGATGCATTTAACATCTTATACACAGATCATTTATCAAACTCATCCAAATATTATGATTAGTTTAGATTTTAAGTCTAATTCATCTAATTTAATATTCAAAAGTAAACATATTATAATATAATCATCAACAATCTATATTTTTATTTAAATTATTAATTTATAAATTTATTTTTATATTTTTATTAAATAATTTTATACTTATTTTTTTTATAGATATTTTTATTACTTTATAAGTTTATTCTTATATTTTTATTAATTAAAATTAAAATTTTATTTTATAAAAAAAATTATATTGAATTATTAAGAAAATACTAGCCACTACATGACCCTTGTTAAATTTGTAATAAATAATTCATGTAATAGAAAATAGGTTTTTTAAAAGATACATGAGATAATATTTTAAAATATAAATTTAGAAATGTAGATATGTCAATGTCTTCAAATTTTTATAATCTATAATATCAAAGTTCTTTTGTTTGTTTCTAAGCCGAGAAAAATGCAATATGGACAACGGAGTATAACACCAAAACAATTCATCCAATCATATAATTTGTATAATATTTAAAAGTCATAAATAAATTACAAAACTTTACACATTAATAGTTATTAGGTAGAAACTGATTAGTACTTGAACAAAGCCAATGCAATAATGTAAGAAAAATTATATTTTTTAAAATTTTGAAAATAAATATTAATAATGAATTGTAAAGTTTTTGTTAAACATAATTTAATAATTTGTTCAAATAAAAAATTTGAAACTAAAAAATTCTATAAGCATCCTTTCAATAACTAATAATTAAACATATTTTATTAAAAAAACTCTTATACAAATAAAAAATATTACAGTTAAATTTTAACAAATCTGTAAAAAATAAATCAAATTACAATATCTAAAATATTTTGAAAATAAAGTACTTCTAAAAAGATGTACGTTCAGTTCTAAAAATAGAGAATAAAGAGAATTTTCCAGCGGAGCCTATTTATTACAAATAAATTATTAAAAAAAAAAACCGAAAACAAAACAAACTACTTTCCAGTTTGAGAAGCTAAACTTCCAGTTCTCCAAAATAAACTCTGAACGATTGCCAACTCTTAAATTCTGTGTGGATCTTCCCAACTGTCTAGATGTCTCTCTTCGCGGAAAGAAATTGAATAAAAACAGCTGCCAATGTCTAATTGTCTCCATTGCAGAGCATAGCAGAGAAGAAGTTTAGTACAGGATAAACAGAAGAATGCCTTCTATCACGAGACCCGCTCGCCAGACAGATTATGCATTGGTGCCAAGGGAATGCCCTCTGGTTATCGACAATGGCTCTCTCAGTTTCCGCATCGGGTACTTGTAAACCCCTAATTTTCACGTTCTCTCAAAACTTTTGTTTTGCTTCTAAAGTTTGCTTAAGATTGATTAGGGTTTGATTTGTGTCTTGCAGGTGGGCAGGAGAGGTCGAACCTCGCCTCGTGTTTCGAAATGGCGTTCACAAGCTTCGCCACAAAGCCTCCGGTAAATTGAATTCTTTATTTCGAAGAGAAAAACGTTGTTGAATTGGAGTGGAGAACATGGTTATAATGCAATGGAATTATTAAATATATTCGATCAATGTAGCATACTATATATAGGGCGAAGACAAACACTTGGCTACACGTAGAAAACTGTAACGAGACAGGGAAAATTGGAATGTTTTATAATTCTTATGTTAGACTTACACGGTGTAACTGAATAAACTTAGCACTGTACTTGTAAAATTTGCATGTAATGAATAAACCACATTTCGAAAACTACATAATCTTCTCAGTATGGAATGAAGAAATGAAGACGGGTAAAGGGATTACTATCTTGATAAACGATATGTGGAACAAAAACATAAAGTTTGAGAAAGAGGACTCAAATAAACAATTCATATGGCTAAAGATTGAGGATAACGAAGATATCGCATGGTTGGCAGCATGCTATTTTGTGCCTGAAAGCTCTAAACTCTACAAAAGAAGAAATTTAGATAATGAAGACCCATTTGCAACCCTAAAGAAATACGTGCTCTCTTTTAGCTCTACCGGAAACATTATTCTTATGGGAGACTTTAATGTTAGGACTGCAAGTAATCAATCGATTCAGTTGAGCAATGACTCAACAGAGCATGCAACCCCTTGTGGCTAAAAGAGGAGGAAGACAATATCAATAAAAGGACCTCATAGGATGAAAAAGGCAGGGTGTCTCACTTCGGGGCTGAACTTCTAGGGCTTTGTAGCCTACACGGGTTGGTGGTTTGCAATGGCATGAAGAAGTGGCCAAATTTAAATAGAATCACTTGCAAAACTTATAATGGGCAAAGCGTGGTTGATTATATGATTTGTTCTCAATCATCTCTCACCAAGGTTGCTGATTTCAGAATTCAAGAATGTCCTATGGAGCTAAATTCAGATTACATGCCTCTCTTTATTAAATACAACATGAGAGTTAGAAGGCTGAAAAACGAGCAGGCCCAAGAGGTCAGCACGAAAGGCCATAAAGAGGAAAATATTATTATAAACAATGCAAATAAAGAGTTATTTTACACTGCCCTTGAACAACAGATCCAATCGACCCAAGGCAGCAAGAACCTCAATGTCAACAAGGATAAGAATGAACACATTAACAGCAATTCAATGATCCCCTTAATACAGAGAGCATTAAACGAGTGTAAGAGAACAAGAACAAAGAAGCATATCGCAACCACTTTTCCGGCTAATCCATGGTATGACGAAGAATGCAAGGCTGCAAAAAGGGGCCTGAAAGGGAAAAAGGAAAACAAGCCAATTACACATGAATACAAACAATTGATTAAACTCAAAAAAGATGAATATGTGGCTAACCAAAGAAAACAGTTAATCAAACTAGGAAAGCATAACCCTAAAGGTTTTTAAAAGGAGTTACAACAAGTTAAAAAACAGGTCGAAAACAAAATCACAGATTCTCAATGACTGGAATATGCAAAAAGTCTTTATGAAAGACAAGAAGGGGAAGTAAAACTTCCCACCATCAGCAGCTTGGTTGAATTATTCTCAGACAAGGACATTAATTTGGGGATAAAGAGACTTGCGAGCGGCAAGACTCGGCTATTGATGGTTTACAGGCTGAATTTAATAAGTGGGGGGCAGATTTGTTGACTTCACACATCAAGAACATTTTTAATAAGGTCACTCAAGGCAGCTTTCCCACTGAATGGACAAGCAGCGTAGTTATCCCCCTCCATAAAAGCAGAGATGTCAACAATCCTTCCAACTACCAAACCATTATGGTGAACCCTCTCTTAGGCAAGCTTTATGGGAGTATGTTAGAGCATAGAATCAGCGGTTGGGTAGAAAAAGAGGGAAAAAGAGCTAAGGGGCAGGCGGGTTTCAGACCCAAATACTCCACCATTGATCACTATATTACTCTACGATATATGGGAGAAACAGGGAGAAGAAGCTTTTTGCTGCTTTGTCGACTTTAAGAAAGCTTTCGACACCGTACCTAGGGACAAACTATGGAGGAGATTGGAGGAATTGGAGGTTCCAATAGAGTACAGAGCTGTTGTCTATAAGCTTTATGAATAGGTTAAAGCAAAAATCGGAACCAAAGAAGGCATGTCAGAGTGCTTTGACAGCGACATAGGGGTCAATCAAGGCTGCCCACTTTTCCCCACCTTGTTTGATCTTTATATTGACAAGCTAGAAGAATGGTTAAACAAAGCTAATGGAAAGGGAATTCAGCTAGCAGAGTATGTAATTATGTTGCTCCTTTATGCCGATGATCTTATACTCATTGCTAATACAGCCCAGGGATTAAAGGAACAGTTGAGGAATTTAGAAACATTTTGTACGGAGGTCAGGATGGAAGTCAACAGATCAAAGACCAAGATCATGGTCTTTTCCTTGAAGAAAAGAAAACAACAACTTACTTTCATATTCAAAGGTAAAGCCTGAGAAATTGTAGAAGAATACAAGTATCTGGGGATAAACTTCCACTACTGACTAGGTTGGGAGACATGTAGATCAAAAAGAATATAGGGAGGGTGGAAGGCCTCGTACCTTCTACAGAACAGATGCAGAAAAACAAAGTTATGGGATTGGAAAACTAGAAAAACCCTCTTTGGGCTGCTAGTGATTCCGGCGGTTCTTTATGGCAGTGAAATGATGGGGAGCAGCATTTCAAACCACAAATGGTGGCAAATCAAAAGAATACAAAAGTATTTCATCACCACTAAACTCAAAGTCAAGTCAACGGTCCCATACGAAATTCTTTTTGCGGAAGCAAGCATGTTTCCGGTAGAGACCACGATACTTATTTGTCTGCTGAGCTACCTTAAAATAGTAGATAAAATGGATACGCATTGCTGGCTTAAAATGGTGGTTGATGAGGAGTTTGACTGTTGGAAGAAGACATGGAAGAAACAAAACAACAAATGGTTCAATAAGTGGAACATTGACTACCAAGAATGCCTAGAATCCAACTTAGAAATTAAAAAGTAGGTGGTAGAAAAAATCAGATCTGCCATGTGGACAAATTAGTTAGGTAGATAAAAGGCTCATTATGTCAAAGAATTTAATCCCGCATGCAATCACGGCGACAAAGAATACTCAGGGGCTGAGATCAGAGGAAAAGCTAAAATTCTAATTGCCCAATTGAGGTGTGGATTGCACTGGTTGAGATGTAAAATGGGCAGATGGGAGGTTCCTAAAGAAGAGTGGGAGGACAAAATTTGTAGGTTTTGCAAAGATGGAGTGGTAGAAACAGAAGGGCACTATGTGAAAGATTGCACTGCATGTGAGGACATTCGCAACCAGCACAAGGACTCTTTACAGGGGACCGACATAAAAGAACTTTTTGAAGGTGCAAGACTCTACAAGGGGGGAATCTTACTTATGCAGATCCACAACAAAAGGGATAGCCTGGAGAAAGCATAGTAATTTAACTAAGGGTTCTTTTGGTCCCATAGATCGTGGGTCTTGTGGACGTCATTAAAGACTTTCATTTCATTTCATTTCATAAAATATAGTAGACTTACATGTTTGAGAGTAGACTTACATGTTTGAGAAGACCGTAGTGTCAACTTGCGTGTGTTGGAAAAATAATGGCTGGAGTGCCGAGGGTCAACTGCTTGGAAATCGTTGAGATATATATTTAATTGTACTCATCCATTATCCGACAAATAATTGATGGCAACAAGCTAAGTAGGCTATTTTCTACACGGAATGGTTCCATCTTGCTAGGACTGCACTTAGCTCATTACTTCAATGTTGCATGAGTCGTGGTGATTGAGCCCTAACAGAGCATTCTTAAACAGATCCTTTTTGTGATTTGGGTAGACAAATGATTGAAACCATTCATCTAGGATGATTCAATAGACCTAACTGTGTCTACACATTTATATTAAGTATGAAGAGCACTCAATTATAGTAGGAGGGGGGTTTGAATTAGTATAACAACAATCGTTTGCTTTTTCAAAGCATAAATTATACATAGGTAATTGGTAAAAGTTTGAATGAATTAAGTGAATGAACAAGATGTTAATTTATAGTATACAAAGAGATGATGTTTTTATAATGAAACAATTGTAAGAATTAGAAATATTCTATTATATACAAGATTTACAATAGTGACGATTAAATAAAAATACAAAGATATTGATGGATACATTAGCCTAATATAAATAACCACTGCAGTATTATCTCAAAACTTAATTATCCTCAACAATAACACACATGCAAGATGCAGCAATAAGGAACATATGATGAATACACAATTTATGTGGAAACCCATGTGGTAGAAAACCACGATGAAATACTGCTTTTGTAGGTATTCTTGTAAGCACCTAACAAGTTCATTTTAAAAAGCTTCTTTCATGGGCACCTGCCCATGGGAGTGAAATTGCACGGATTAGGGGTGGTAAGGATCTCATCATGCAAGCTAGAGATCAAACCCACTATTCCATTTTCATTGGGGGGATCACCACATGATTCAACTTCAAGATGATGAAGATAGGCAAGAGCTGAATGCAACGTGGTTGAGGAGATACACCCCCTTATTGATCTGGATTGATTTATGATATGCAATGGAAACTAGGTAAAAGACTTTTAGTTGAGCATCAATCAACATTGAGTTACTGGTCCTAGTTTGGATTCAGATTTGGGTTCGTGGGTTTGATCAAAATCATATTTGGGGGGTTCAGGTTTGCTTTCAGTTTGTCCATACAAAAAATTATAAAAACAATACATATATGCTGCAGCAAGTTAATTCATAATATAATTTTAAAGTAATATAGCAAAATGCACTACCATATATATTAATGTTTTAGCCCAAATAACAAATCCAAATGCCAAAATACAACACTAAATCAATTTTTGAGTTCAAAAATAATAATGTCAACTCAAAAAATCAACCATCATCGATCAAATATCATCAAAAGTCTAGGTTACCTAGTTCTCCCCTTGGACCTTCAGACCAGACAAATTTTATATTGGTCCTTGGTCTTGGTCCTTTTTTAATCAAATTTTTCTTTTTACCACAATGCCATATAATAATTGAAATGATTATGCATAATAATAAAACATACAAAACAAGAGAACTCATAACACCATGATTTTTTCTCAAGGAAATCCTAGCGGTGGGGATTGAACCTACAAGATAATGCACTAGTACAAATATATCCCTGTTAGGAGACCTGATCTATTAAGAGTTGATACAATGTGTCTACTACAAACTCCCTGTTAGGAGACCAAACCCTATTAATGGACTACAACCCTATTAGGAGTTGTGACAACAAAAAGGGAGCTCATGTTGTTATTAAATATATTACATTGATTAGGTTAGATAGTTACAAAGTGGTTTGTGCATAGTTAAATTGTTTAATTGTTTTTTATGGGCTACACAAACATTATAAAATACCTATCAAATGTAATATTTTATACACTGAAATAAAATAATATTTGATCTATTTTCATAACAATTGGTATCAGAGCTAAGACGATCTGCACACAATATTTTAGATGATAAATATTTGATTCTTCATTTCTTGATGCCACTGTGAAGATGGGATTGCAGCAAGTGGTAATATCTTTATTTATAGAGAAGTGAAATAGATTTAGAATGAAGAGAAGATAAGTTAGTATAAAGAAAAGTTTTATTGATCCTATATACTCTTGATAGCCTTTTTTTTAATTGCTTCGTGGTCATTTTGATGAAAAGAAAAAGTTGGTGCAAAGGACATTAATCTTTTAGATCGGAGTTTGCAATAGTATTATAGAGATATATGCATGGTGGCATTTTTTGGTTTTCAAGTTTGACAAGGAGAGAAGTGCGAACAAAGATGTCTATGAACGAAAATATAAATTGCAGTGCTTCCTCAAATGCGTTATTTGAACAAGGGAAAATTGAATGAGCAATCAAGTAAAGGCAATGTTGCTGACATTTATGATAAATATTCAACAAATGGTGAGCATGTTATTAATGGATCTTTTGGTGATTTTTATTTAGTACTTTGAGCCTTCATATTTTGGAGGTTGGAGGCATAGGAGGATGGAGGTTTATAATCATCTCAAGCTAGCTTCTCACTTTGAGATGATGTTTTGGTTGAGAAGTGTTTTTGGTTTTCTGGTTTTTTGTTTAGTCCTCCTATTGCTGATGTTTTTGAAGATACATGTTTTGTAAAGTTTGATTTGTAGTGGCAGGTACGGGGTTTTGTGTAGAGTTCAATATGGATGGTTGTCCAGTAGCTTGCGAGGCTGTGATTCGGGAGTTATGGTAGGAGAACTCAGGAATCTTAGATAGGGGCTACACCTTTACGAATCTTATCGGATAACTTGATGAACTCCACTTGATTCAAGATTTGTTTCTTAAGTGCAGAGTTTCACAAAATATGTATACATTTTGTATTCATCAAATTTTAAAATGTAGATTTTGAAGGGGGTTTCTCAAGAGATGAATACAATTGCAGGAACAATGTAATAAAGGGGGGATTGTTAGTATAATGTATTACATTGTTATTAAATGTATTACACTGATTAGGTTAGATAGTTATAGAGTGGTTTGTGCACAGTTAAATTGTTTAATTGTTTTCTACGGCCTACATAAACATTATAAAATACCTATCAAATGTAATATCTTATACATTGAAATAAAATACTATTTGATCTATTTTCATAATAGCTCACCGCTTGAAGATGAAGGTCAAAGCCACCTTCAAGGACTCACTGTCCATTAAAATAGCATATTACATAAAAAATTGGGTTATACCCAACGAACTATACATACCATCACAATGCTTGATTGGTTCCAACAAAGCTCGCATATGCTCTGTTCTGACATTCAGCATCAAGGCTTGCACATCACAACAATATATCATATCCATCCATATCCTTGCATACCAAAATAATTTCCTTTGTACCACTTCAATTCTGTTTTCTAGTAGGCTTCAAGAAGGCTTTACCAAACATGCACATACCCATACCAAAACACAAAATTGGATCATGCTATCCAAGAGATAAGACCTTGGATGTTTTACCTTTAATGCTAAGTAATTGAATTGGTAAACCAATTCAGCTTACTAAGCCAATTTGTTCGATTACCAAAAACTGTCATGTGATACTGCCTTCCTGGACGTGTTACACTTCACGCTATTATATCTTATGTTGCATCACATACTCACACTGGCGATCGTAGCAGTAGATGATATACATCCCAAGTAACACATTCCCAAAGTTATAGACCCATCTAATAAATCCTTTTTCGTCGCTGACCAAAATGTGTTATCAACATTAGTGGCCATACAAAAATGACATGTTGCCATCAATGACAATACTTATATGGTTGCTTGCCATTGCCATATAGTTGCCAACAATCTCCCTTTTGGCATTGATCACAAGGTTCGCCAAATTTTTGGCTTGAAGTTCAAATTTCGTGAAATCCATAAAAAAATATTAAATTCACAAAAGTTCGGCTGAAGTTTGTATGGCTAACACAAGTCCAACTTGTTAATAAAACTGTTTTTTTTTAAGGCCTTTTTTTCATGTTTTCAATCAATTTTTTTCAATAAATATTGTTTGATCATTGTAAGTGCTAGTCGTTTGACACTAGGGCAGCCAAGGAATTATATAAGTTTTAGCACATAATTCTTGTCCATCTTGCAACCATGAGTTCTTTGAAACAACAAGTTCTGTGCTGCAACTACGAGCTCTGGTTTTGCAACGCTATTAGTCTACAACGAATGGAAAACTTCGTGGCACGCTTGTTTGCTGATTACCATATGCTCTCTGTGCATTGCTACTCTTTGATATTTTCTTTTGTTCTATTTTTTTATAGACATTTGAAGTTTTGTTTAATGTTTGAAGTTTCTGTTTTAAACTTTAATGTTTTATAGTTTGAAGTTTTAGGTTTTCAATTTCATTTTGTTTTCTTGTGTTATGATTTTTTTATTAATTTATTTAGTAATATGAAACAAAATTTATTATTCTCTAAGTTTTACGTATATTAGTTTTTTATTTAAATATTAATATTTAGTATAACTTATTTATTAATATTTTAATTTACATGTAATCTTAAATGTAATAAATTCAAGTATTTCATTTATTATTATTATTTATTTGGTAAAGTTAAAAGAAAATATCAATATATTTTGATTTTATGTTTTAAATGATATGGTTTAAACTTTAATTACTATATATATTTGTTTTATAAATTTAATGTTTTTTAAATTAAAAATTAGTTTTATTTTTATTGACTTAAAAAATGTGATATCTTTTTATTATGATTTCAAATCCATGTTGTAATGTTAAACTATTTTGATAATTTATTGAATATACTTAGATTTTAAAAAATATTATAAAAAATTATACAAGTGGAATTTAGTGACGATTTTTAAATTTTTTTTTAATCCTCGTCAAACTTCTTTCGAACTTCATAGTTGTTGAATTTGAACTTGAACTCAAATCTTGTGACTTAGGCAACACTTTGTGAAAAATTGGCCAAGTGTCCACAATGCTCTAAGTAGTACTCTGATAATACTCCCCCTTGCTACATGATCTATGTAACAAATGAATTTTCATAACCAGTTTAAAACACCTAATAATTTGATTTAATAAGTAACTGATTCCATTTCATATGACAATGACTTCCATTAACTAAATATAACTATGATAAAGTAATTGTTTTCTGTTCCCACTGTAATTCATGTTCAGCCGATATAACGAAATAAATAAATAAATACATTGCTAACATTTTAACCATTTCTAACTGATAACATATTCAGCTGAAAATAAAGTAATGACTATCTTCTATATCAACTAACCATTCAATTTATGCTATTACAAAACTAAACTATCTAATTATTCTTCTAAGGATTTAAAGGTAAAAGTGCAAAAGAAACATACAAAAATAATGAAGAAATTTTTTTATCTTGTTGTTCAAGTGTCAACATTGGTGAGAGGGGAAGCATTGACATAGGTTTAACCTCCCAACCTTGGACCATACTTATCCCCACACATCCTAACTTAATAGAACGGCCCTCCCTTCCTCAGGATCGGGCTTGGGATGTTCTTAAGTCTAGCGATCTGAGCTACCTAGTGGTTTGAGTGCCCCATCAATTATACCTATACAACTGATGTCTATGGACAAACAAAAAGATTTCATGATTGGCGCATATGCCTATAACTACCTTGGCCAAGGATTTCGGTTGGGTTCGTGAACCCAATCTCCACCACTTGACTTGACAACAAATTCCATTACTGGAGCATGCATGAGCTATTAATTATTTATTATTCCAATCTGATTTCATTATTGTATCTGCAGGTTTATTTCCACTTCTTCACCATTCATTGGCTTCTCTACCGAGTGAATTCCTCAGTGTCCACATGATTCTGATTTTGTTTTACACCTCTTCAGCAATTCTATGGCTTCTTTGCCGGGTGAATTCCTCGGTGTCAAAGTGTTCTGAATATGCTTGGAAATTTTATTAAAGCATGTGTAATGATGTGGTTTCATATAATCAATCAAGTTTATTACAACTTCCAAAGGATTTCATAAATGATGTAAACTCAGGAAAACTTGGTGAATGATTTCATATCCACCTCAGATTACAAACAGTAGTACTTTGGATTGATCTCTACTTAACAGGCTTAGCTAGCCATGGGTGGATATCGAATCAAAAAGAGAAAGAAAAAGATTTGGAAAAATATGTAAATTATTCTCTACCTATCTTTATGTATCGGCTGAGTTAGATATCGAATTCAGTAAGATTGATTTATGTTTTGCATTGTTTCTATGGTATTCAATCTTGCAATTAGAAAAATTATTCCAGTCGATTTATCTTGGAATACATGAACAAGAAAATCATTTTCAGAAATCGTGGCCTGAGATTTGATTGTATCTTTTGCTCTAGCCGGGCCTCTTGTCCTCCCACAAATCTGAGGCTGATTCCGGATTTCAATTCATCAACAATAATATAATGTATGAACAACAGGGATTAATATATTGGAAGAACAACAGGGATTCAGGGTATGAGAAAGGAAGGTATTCGATTGAGAGCTCAAACCTAGATGTATGGTTTTTGGAGAGAACAAGAGATGGAAGGAGTGTGTCCACCTAATTCAATCATGGCTCCTTAATAACTTAGCTGAGACTCCTCGGCGTCCATCAGTTTTCAAGATGACTATTCGGATGCAATAAGAATTTCGATTTTGAAAAGAAGTAAAGCAGGAAAAGAAATGAGGAGGAATTGAAGAGTTTAATCTTTTATTTTATTATTATATGCTCTTATGTATGTTTATGTATATATATATTGATGAGGCGACATCATTAGATTATATTATTATAATTTATTGGTGCTATTTTATTTTTATATTTAGGTGATTGTATTTAAGTGTTTATTATAATGATAAAATAAGAAGATTTAATATTAAATTTCTAAAGGTATGAATTATATTTTAATTTAGATTATTTTATGCTCTTATTACATGGTTTTCCAAATAGCTCATGCAGTGCCATGATGTAACCTGTGGTCAAGTCTTCGTATCCTTTCGAAGGGAGTCTTAGGTCATACGTGCTGATCCTGATGACTAAACCAAACGACCATCCCATTCCGATGATCCCATTTAGCAATGCTTCCCCTCTCTTCAGTCTCCTCTTGCAATCACCCAAGCAAAAGCATTCTCGCCAACACATTAATTCAAAAATATATTGATCGTTAATTCAAATCAAACAATTGCTAATCATCTAATAACAATTATAGTTTACTGGTTATTTCATCAACGTTTATAATAACTAACTCATTTCACATGATCATGAAAGAAATAATTCGTTATCAGTTGGTACAACTAACTCATTTCACATGATCAGAAAAGGTAATAGTTCGTTAAACCAACATTTATGATCAAATTTAAAACTTTAGGGCAAAATTTGGGATGTAACATACCCTGCCCCTTAGATTTTTCATCATCCTCAATGAACATAATAACAAAACTTAAGCAATACTTAGTCAGTTTATACAAGAAGAAAAGAAATATTCAGTTTTCAGTTTTAGAGAAAAGATGGGGATATCTTTGAAATTTTTTATGATAATCTTCCCAAGTGGCATTATCCTCAGCATACTGGTTCCACTGGACTTTGCACTGAGTCACCTCCCTATTTCATAAGCGTAGCTTACGCACCTCGAGTATTCTGAGTGGTCTTACCTCTACCACCCCTGGTTCTCACACTTGCAATAATTTCCAATCAATCATATGATCATGGTGGGTAATGTACTTTTTAAGATATGACACATGGAAGACGTCATGCATCTTGGCAAGGGCTGGTGGTAAAACAATCCTGTAAGCTACTGGGTTCACAACTTCCAGAACTTCAAAGGGTCCCACATATCTCCGGGCTAATTTAACATTTTTGCCAAACTTGATAGTACTCTTCAGAGGTTTAACTCTTAGTAATACCTTGTCCCTTACTGAGAATTCTCTAGGTGTTCTTCTGGCATCAGCATAACTTTTCTGTCTGTCGTTAGCTTTCTTCAATCTTTGATGAATCTAGATTACCTGCTCTTCCATCTCTTGAAGCATTTCAGGTCCAACAATGATTTTATCTTCCAACTGATTTCAACTCGCTAGAGTTCTAGATTTACGACCATATAAGGCCTCAAAGGGAGCCATTTTAATGGTGGACTGATAGGAGTTGTTATATGCAAATTCTACCAAATGTAAGTATATTTCCCATTGGTACTGTCGGTCCATACAGTATACCTTCAGGAGATCTTTTAATACTTGATTCACACGTTCTGTTTGACCATCTGTATCAAGATGGTAAGCTGAACTAACGTTTAATTTAGTACCCAAGGTTGAAAATAATGTTTTCCAGAATCTGGAAGTTATCCTAGCATCCCTATGTGAAATAATTTTCTCTGGAATTCCATGCAATCTGAAAATCTCTTTCATGAATTTATGGGCAATCTCTGGTGCTCCATCGATTAAATTCCCTGGTATAAAACGAGCAACTTTTGTCTATTTATCAACCACGACCAAAATGGTATTGTGTCGATTTCATGTCATAGGTAATCCTTGTACCAAATCCATGAATATTACCTGCCATTTCCACTCGGGTACTTCATTAGGGTGTAACAGACCTGCTGGGTACCGATTTTTTGCTTTTACTCTTTGGCATTCCAAACAACCTACGACAAACTTGGTTATCTCCCTTTTCATTCCTTTCCAGAAATATAGGTGTTTTATATCAGATAGCATTTTTGTTACTCTTGAATGTCCTAAATATGGGGCTGAATGAAATTCACCTAAAATCAGTCTTCGGAGTTTAGGGTCATTGGATACATAGATCCTGTGGTGATATCTTAGTAATCCATCATCTTCTAAGTTAAACTCTGAATACTTGGGATCTTGTGGGTCCCTGATAAGAGCTAAGCTAACTTCTGCATAAAACTCATCACGCTCTAAGTGTTGTAAAATGAAAATCTGATCCCTTAACTTGAAGTTTACACTAGTTATTGCCGAGATGTGTCTTCTCCGACTTAGGGCATCTGCCACCTTATTTTCTTTGCCTTTAATATAACTTATATCGAACTCATAATCTGCTAAAAATTCCAGCCACCTCCTTTGTCTAGCATTAAGATTCAGTTGGGTGAAAATATACTTCAGACCATGATGATAAGATCTAAGCTCAAAAGATTTTCTGATTAAGTAATGTCTCCACATTTGCAAGGCATGTACAATAGTTGCTAATTCAAGGTCATGGGGTGCGTAATTCTGTTCATAGTTTTTCAGTTTTCTGGATTCATAAGCAATAACCTGTTCATCTGGCATTAGCACACCTCCTAGTCCTTCTCCGGATGCATCTGGTATAACTACGAACTGTTTTTGGGGGTTAGGTACCCTTAATATAGGTGCTGTAGTTAGTTTTTCTTTCAAAAAATCAAAAGCTGATTGACATCCAGATAAATTTCTTCTCCTTTCTTTGGAGTGAGGTGATCGGGTAGGCTATCCTTGAGAAATTTCTGACAAACTTTCTATAGAACCCTGCTAACCCCATAAAGGTCCTAACCTCGGATACATTTCTAGGTATAGGCCATTCCTTAATTGCTTTTATTTTTGATGGATCTACTGCTATACCCTAAGCTGATATAATGTGTCCTAAATATTGTATTTCCTTTTGATTAAAAGTGCACTTAGATAATTTCCCATACAGTTTATATTCTCTTAATCTTTGCAGAACTATTTCTAAATGCCTTTGATGTTCCTCCTCGTTCTTAGAATATATTAAAATGTCATCTTTAAAGATCAATACAAACTTATCCAGGCAGTCTTGAAATATGCTGTTCATTAAGTTCATAAAAGTTGCTGGGGCATTGGTTAACCCGAATGGCAATACTGTAGACTTGTAATGTCCATACCTGGTTCTGAATGCGGTTTTATGTATATCTTCGTCCTTTATATGAAGCTAGTGGTATCTTGACCTCAAGTCAATTTTTGAAAACATTGTCGTGCCTTTCATTTGATCAAAGAGATCATCTATCCTTGATAATGGGTAGCGGTTTTTGATGGTGACTTTATTGAGCATTCTATAATCTATGCATAATTTCATGGTTCCATCCTTCTTCCTCACAAACAGTACTGGGGGTCCCCATGGTGAGACACTGGGTCGGGTCAATTTCTTATCTAACATATCCTGAAGTTGGATTTGTAATTCCATTAATTCTGTAGTTGTCATCCTATATGGTGCTCAAGATATGGGTTCTGTTCCTGGTATCATATCTATGGTAAATCAAATGCTCGGGAAGGGGGCAGTCCAAAAGGTTCTTCAAGGAACACATCTTGATAATTCTTTAAATAGGGATATTCTTCCTCGAAGGATTCTTTTAACGTTTCTCTGATTTTCCCATCTTCATAAATGTAGTCATCTCCATAAGTGGTGGTTTTAGGTTCCCTTGTGTCCTCAATCCTAACTACAAAAATCTTACAGCCCTTTCTTTCATATCTTTTAAGTTGCATTGCAGAAATCTATTTTGATCTAATTTCATGCTTAATCCCTGTAATGCTTGTTGATCTACCTTGATCATCCACACAGCTTACAGTTTTGGCAAGACAATCTACTTTGGCCTTATGTTCACTGAGCCAATTGATTCCTATGATAATGTCGTATGACCCAAGAGGTGCTACACATAAGTTCAATTTTGTTGAAAAATTTGGGAAGTCAACCTGAGCTTCAAGCAAGCATTGCTCTACCTTAGCCCTTGACTGGTTTGCATACTTGATTGGCCATGGTTTTGCTATAAAGCTAGATCTTTTCGGAAATCTACTTAACAACTTAGGTGATATAAAACATTTAGAAGCTCCAGTATCAATTAAAATGGACACAGGATTTCTGTAGATCTTACCCGGAGTATCAATTGGGCCTATCTGTTGTTCTGCCTGCTTATTATCTAGGGCCGCATGAATTCTCTGTTGAAAAACTTGGTGTTGTTGCGGTAAAGGTGGTCATTGTGGCTGGTTGGTGTTGGGTTTACTGGGGCCCCTATTAGCATAATGATCTCCTTCATAGGTAAAACATCCTCCAAATGGTCCCTTCTTTTCATTATTCTTGTTATTTTTATTGGTATTGAAATTGCTTTTGACATCCTTAACCCCATTACCCTTTGATTCTGGTTTGCTGTACTTGTAATCCTTAAGTTGTCTCTTCTGGGGCCTGAAATCAGCACCCTGTGAATTCCAGGTTGTCTTTCTCTTGTTATCTCAGATGGAGTCATCCTTCTTGATCTTGTGTTCTTGCCGAACAACCTTCTTTAGAGCTTCTTCCATGGTTCGGGGAGCGAGAACATCAATAGCTCCTCCTATTCTATTGTTCAAACCCATGATAAATTTCCTCACTTTCAAATTGGTGTCCTGCTGATACGGTGGCACGTATTTTAACAGTAGGGTGAACCTCTCCCAGTGCTTATGTACTGACAAGTCTCCTTGTTTTAAGTTTTGGAAGTCTGAAAGCTTCTGATTATAAAAGGTTTGAGGCAGCCAGCGGTTTTCTGAAAATGGTTACAAATTTTTCCCAAGTGATCTCAGTGGTTTTTATGTTTTGTTCAACTTTGGTGTTTGCCCACCAGGTTGCAGCTTCTTTGGTGAAATGATATATTCCCCAAACTGCATTTGAGGTTTCAGAGAAATCCCTAATTTCAAAATACTGTTCCATCTCAGTTAACCAAGCTTTTGCTTCCTCCCCAGACTCGGAACTGAAAAACTTGGGTGGTTTTATTTTCTTAATGTCTGCTGACAAATCAGCCACTATTTCTTGCTTCTTTTGTTTTTCTGATTGCTTGGGGAGGAGGTTTTGCTATGCTCAAAGACTTCTGTCTCCGCTCTAAGAGGTGGTGAGGATTGAGTTTCCTTGCGGTTCTAGCCCATTTGGGCTGCCATTTCATTCATTTTTCTTTCCATGTTTTCTAACTTAAATTGCGTTTCTTGCAAGATCTGAAGTAACAAATCATTAGAAGATGGGTGTTCTCACGAATTATGTCTTGATCTACAATGTTCTCGTTGCTATTCATTTTATGTTTATTGTTCCCACTTGTTAATTTGCAAATTGTGGCAATTAAGTGGAGGAAGAAGAAATTTTCACAAAAAGGAGTCTTGCAAACACATGAATCGCAATTAACTAAATTTAACTTAATACTTCGTTGCTTCACTTAGAGCAACCTTATTTACAAAGTTTCCTCTATTGAGGATGTTTATATCAAAATAACATTTAATTTTGCTTTGCAACACTTAATTTTGGTTTAGATTGGTACATATCCCGCACCATCTAGGATCTATGAAACTGTAAAAGAGGATTGCTTTGCCGAGCGTTCTAGTTTTGGATCAGCTTGTTTCTATATGCTGCTTTGCTAGTAGGAGTCCACTTGATTCTTTCTTTCTTCATCCGTTGTATTCCCTGGTTCAGAGTTTTGTTGTCTCGGGGTATGAAACAACAGGTGTAGTTGTATTTTGTCATGCGTTTAATGAGATAGGGAAAAATGGGGTGTCGAGTCTTTTTGCGGGGTGTTTTACGTACTTGCATCCTGTGTAACCAGTCCCAAACTTTCAAGTTCAGAGAAGGTAGGGTGCCCTAAGTTCAGTGTTGAACCCAACGCTTTGATACCGTATGTAACAAACGAATTTTCATAACCAATTTAAAACACCTAATAATCTGATTTAATAAGTAACTGATTCCATTTCATATGACAATGACTTCCATTAACTAAATATAACTACGCTAAAGTAACTGTTTTCTATTCCAACTATAATTCATGTTTAGCTGATATAACAAAATAAATAAATAAATACATTGCTAATGTTTTAACCATTTCTAACTAATAACATATTCAGCTGAAAATAAAGTAACGACTATCTTCTATATCAACTAATATATTTATTCAATTTATACTATTAGAAAACTAAATTGTCTAATTATTCTTCTAAGGGTTTAAAGGTAAAAGTGCAAAAGAAACATATAGAAATAATGGAGAAATCCCTTTATCTTGTTGTTCAAGCATCGACATTGGTGAGAGGGGAAGCATTGACATATGCTGATGAGCCTGATCGCCCAAGAGATCTTCTTCAAACAATGGATTTGAGAACGTGATGAACTTAGGCATATCTGCTTCTGCTTGCTCCTCAAACAAAGGGTTTACAAACATAGAGAATTCAAGCATGGCTTCAGAAGAGCTTTCACCCGGATCATCAAGTGTTTCATCAAATCGTGTACTAAGTTCATCGCTTTGAGAATCATAATCTGCTTGACCAGCAAGGGGGATATCTTCATCAGCAATATACTTTAAAACTTTTTCTTGTTCACACATTGTGTACAATTCTATTTCATCTTCATAATATGATTCTTCAGAATGATCACTTCTTTCATCCAATACCTCCTTAGAATGCATTGATTCATCAACTTGTTCACCATAGTGATTTGAGAAAAAATTTGGACCATTTCTCTCAACATGCTTCTGATATTCTAGATCTAACAAGGCTGAAATCTTCCCCACACTAAAAGAATCCTCTTCCTCATTTTCACATTCACTATCAGCTGTAAGCATATGAATATCATCATGGGCTGATTCTCCTTCAGAATGCCTAAAATTTTCATCTCCATTTGAATCTGAAATTTTATTTGATTTGTGTTACTTCAGTCTTGCATTCATTATCCTCTGCAACCAGCTCATTATCCATAAGTTCAAGAAAGTTAAGAAACCGATGATCATATAAGAGGCCTAATTCCCGCATCTTGTAGAGAAGATCAGATGATGGAGGTTTGTATTCTGAAGGTATTTCTTGATAAGCATTAAACATCCTCATGAAGAATTTTGTTGCAGATTCATCCTCTTTCTTTTCTAAATTCAAATATGCATCCAAAGGAGATATATAACTTGGACTTTCATCTAATATTTGGAAGAGAAGCATCAAATCAGGATCTTTGGCGAGATTTCCAACTCACAAAACTTTCTTATCAATTCATTGCGTGAAGGCATGATCTCTGAAGGCACTTCCCGAAAAATATCCACCATCCTTACAAACAAATTTACCGATGTCTCTCCTTCATATCTTTCCAAATTGAAAAACACATCTAGAGGGTGTATGTATTCTTCCTCCATGGTGTAACATAGATCCTCATCCTGATCATAGTACATATTGTTCATATTAGATAATCAAATCATCTCCTTCTAAGTCCTCTCCGTCAGCAGAGTTACCAACTAAAACTTTATTGAATAGAGTCGCCACCTCTTTCGAGGAATGTATTAATCGTCCAAGTTCTCACTTCTAGCAGAGTACACTTCCAAACTAATACAACTTCTGATACTGATCTATGAACTTAGAAATTCTGGGTAACTTCGCAATATGTACTGCGAGCAACTCTCCCGAGTAGAGTCGCCAATCTGTTGGTTCCCAAAACCGCAGATTGGAAATCCAAGAGTTTGTCACTTCTCCGATAGGACTTCTTAATTAGTTCAGGCCAACGAATATGAATACTTCCCAATTCCCCTGCACTTTAGGCTCCGCTACACCCAGGCGGGTAAACCTTCACCTCGAACACCGACTGCTTAGTTTAAGGTTTTTCTATAGCGAATTAATTTTTTTGGAGTTTTCCAGCTGGCAAGGTCCTCGAACTCGATTAAAATGAAATTGGATGTTGAATACTTGATAATTGAATGTTTTGTATAAATTTTGTTAATAATGAAATTGATGCTTGTAGGAGGAATATGTAGATTTTCTGACTCCAATTAAAAGACCAATGCCTT
Organism: Cupressus sempervirens; assembly: GCA_028749045.1. Classification (NCBI taxonomy): domain Eukaryota; kingdom Viridiplantae; phylum Streptophyta; class Pinopsida; order Cupressales; family Cupressaceae; genus Cupressus; species Cupressus sempervirens. The sequence continues at coordinate 531,512,511 of CM053790.1, forward strand.
TGCTCATCTAGGCGAAAGAGTCAACTTTGGTGAACTTTCACGTACAACTTCATAATGTTCAATGCACTTATATTGCCAACAATTTTAATAATCCAGATGCGATAGACCAATTATAATGCAATCTTAAATTAGTCTAGATTGAATTTTAACTCCGCTGAGAAGGAGACAAACTGGATAGAGGTATGGAAACAATTTAATATTTCACAACACCTATGATGATCAAATCTAAAATGCTAATTGACCATGTCCACTTATCTGATATCAAAATTGTATACAGAATTCCAAAAAATAATTACAAAGGACGATTCGCTTGCAGTTTAAATCTCCACACCATTTAAAAATACACAAAAGACATTTTATTTTATTTAAAATAAATAAATAATGGAATTTATATTTCAAAGCCATATTGAGCCCTTATTCCTCCGTACAAAAATGTAAAATATAAAAATGCTCCTTGTGAATTTGAATGAATGTTCGGATATTACAATGTTTTTTCTCAAGTCATATTTATATCTTAAATGTTATAAGATATGACTTATCATAAAAAGCATGTCTCCTCATAACAAGTGACTGACTGATAAACACTAGTCTTAATCCTTAATAGGAATCACTAACTGATAATTGACTTGCACACTAAAGGTATTTGGTCTTAATATTTTGTCTTTTGAATAGCAAATCGACAAATGAAGAAATGTTCAGGGGGATTATCGCTGTGATGTGGAATTTTTGCTTGTGACTTGGCTCTTGACTTCTACGCAGTCATCAAACATATACTCGCATCCGACCATCATTGAATAAGAGAACTGGCTTAAATCCGTCGCTACAGATGTTAATATTATAGATAATATTTAATCATCCCATGACTAGTGGTTTTTCAATGCGGATGACTCCTATGGTATTCTTTTGAATTACAATGATGGTAGTCATAATATGATCGGTGCACCACCAACACGATGACCTTGGTTGTTTGTCTTTCGATATGCCTTCATCATTCATAATCCCGGATGGCATCCATATCTGATGTGTTTGAGCCTTCCATTTATCAATTTGTGCCATACGATATTCCTGTGATGTCTATATTTGATAGGGTTTTCAATTTTATTTTTATTAATATCTGTATGGTGTCGCAACTTTTTTGGGATAATGCCAAAACCAACCATTCTCAGTTTGACTATTAACAGACCTGCTTAACCACGATATCTGCATATACTCACAGCAACAGGTTTCCACCCAGAACATTGGGAATTATCGGGTTTTTGTGTTTGCTGTCTTATCCTCATGCTTCATCTTGCATTGCGGATTTCTCAGACTTTTCTGCACACGTGAATGGATCCTTTGGATTTCTTCTTTGACCCACGGCAAACTGTTTACACCTGTAGATGATTGCTATCACATCGGGAGACCAAGCTGGGCGTCGTCCTTAGATTTGTGGCATACCATTGTAATAATTCTTCTTGTGCATTACTGACCATGACTCCATACTCATAGATATCTGCAACACTGAATAATTCTGCATCATTGCCAGAATCACCGCAGACAAGCATATTCAAAGGTGATTCACCTTCAGTATTGAATTTCTTCAGCAAATAGGCTAAAGCCTGTCCTGTCAGCATTGGCTTCTCTTTCCTCAGCTCTCTATAGAGTGTTGAAGATCTTCCAGAATTGCTGATGATTGTTGAATTGCTACAGTTATGATGGTTGTGCTACCACAGATAAATGCTTCATCCGGAAATGCTACCAAATGATGACATGTAACGCTAATTATCTTTGAAATTTGTTTCCACTGTTACTGCAACAAACAGTTTCTACTTCATTATTTCTGAATCTTCCAAATTGTCTCCTTCAGATTTTTATCCATGGCAAAGGTATATGTCAGTCTTTGTATTAGTTTGTTTCTTCATCAGACTTCAGATTTAAGTGCCAAGGTAATCTTGCCCAAATATGTGTTGCTGCATGTACATGTTGATGTTCAATATCATCTCTGTCACCTGATTATATGATTGTTATTTATTTCTGTTAAACACAATCCTTTGACCACCTTCATTATTGTCTTGAGATGGTGTTTGGGAGTTCGATCACATGGCTCCTTAATAACTTAGCTGAAACTCCTTGGCTTCCATATGACTATTCGGATGCAATAAGAATTTCGATTTTGAAAAGAATTAAAGCAGGAAAAGAAATGAGGAGGAATTGAAGAGTTTAATCTTTTATTTTATTATTATATGCTCTTATGTATGTTTACGTATATATATTGATGAGGTGACATCATTAGATTATATTATTATAATTTATTGGTGCCATTTCATTTCTATATTTATGTGATCGTATTTAAGTGTTTATTATAATGATAAAATAAGAAGATTTAATATTAAATTTCTAAAGGTATGAATTATATTTTAATTTAGTTTATTTTATGTTTTTATTACATGGTTTTCTAAATAGCTCCTGCAGTCCCATAATGTAACCTGTGGTCAAGGCTTTGTATCCTTTCCAAGGGAGTCTTAGGTCATACCTGCCGATCTTGATGACTGAACCAAACGACCATCCCATTCCAATGATCTCGTTTAGCAATGCTTCCCCTCTCTTCAGTCTTCTTTTGCAATCATCCAAGCAAAAGCATTCTCGCCAACACATTGATTAAAAAATATATTGATCGTTAATTCAAATCAAACAACTGCTAATCATCTAATGACAGTTATAGGTTATTGGTTATTTCATCAACGTCTATAATAACTAACTCATTTCACATGATCATGAAAGAAATAATTCATTATCAGTTGGTACAACGTATATAAATAATTAACTCATTTCACATGATCAGGAAAAGGTAATAGTTCGTTAAACTGATAGTTATGATCAAATTAAAAAATTTAGGGCAAAATTTGGGATGTAACAATCTATGTACATCATATTATATCTCCTTATTTTCACTATATCTCTTCCCCTTTGACATCAATGACAAAGGCAAAATGCCAAAAACTCCTTAGCATATATGTATATTTGTATATACAGTCAAAATTGCATCAAGGCAAAATTGATTATACTAGTTGAAGAATGTCTGCAAGATTTACCTTTAATGCTTGGAAATCCATATTCGAAGTCTTCTTTAAAGACTCTACAACTTGGATTTCACCACACAAGACATATGCAACTATCTTTGCTACCTCAAGGTTTGTAAAACTGAATACAACATAAGGCTGTTGTGAAGTCTCCAACAACTCAAGCTCCTTTTGCATCACCTTAATCTTCGGAGTAATTAGACTCCTTTAACTCTGTAAACCTCTTAAGTATCTTGCCCTTTTCAATTTGAAGTACATTAATCTTGTCCATTAACATGGATATCTCCATATCAAAACCTGATAGCTTCGTTTGATGTTTCAAAAACCTTTGCAAGCTTCTCTAAGCTTTCCTCTTGCTCTGTGATGAGCTTCTTCAAGTCTGCTACATAGTTTGTTGATATTATGCACTGAATTGTATACTTTTTTCCATCAAAGATATAGTTTGCCACATCTATAATATGCTCATCAACCAAATTGTTATCACCAGCTATAGATTTGCATACCTCTGAGAATCTTTTAGCCTTGTATTCTCTGCTAGATTTATGCTTAGCTGCATGTTCAACTGACCTAAAGTGAGCATCAAAATCATCTAGAACTTTATTCAAGTTCTCGATAGCATTGCTTCCTTGAAATACATAGGGAAAAGGCAAAAGTTTGTTCATTGTATCCAAGGTTCTGCTCAAGACTAGCTTTCTTCTCTTTCTTCTTCTCTCCTTAGTCTTTGCGAAGGCCATTAATGATAGCTTCGTCAACCGATCTTCATCATAGGTTTCCAGATCTTCTTCCTTGTCTACTCTAGCTTGTGCCTTATCAAGGTCACTTGCCAACAATGCATCTGAACCAGTCTTCTCAATAAAAAAAAATTGGAGTTTTATGGGAATTTGTAATTTCTTTGCCACTTGCTTTGCGTCAAGAGATTTATCACTGTTTACCACCTATGGTTAAAGGGAATTAATGAATACTACTGATAGAGAATTATAACAGATACAAGTAAGTGCAATGTAACATTAGAGAATTGCCATATGCTCCATTAATATCAATCAAAGTCTACTTAGTGATAATGAGAAACACTAATAACGATACCAATGATGATCTCTTTCATCCAAGAGAGTCTACATATAACTCTTGAGGGGGTGCGATGTGAACTGTCGCAACCATAACTACCTACCCCTCGGCCATAGTAATGACCAATGACATGGTTAACACTTAATAACATATTCGATGACATTATGCTTGACAGCATCATCCACCCAAATAAGAAAGTCGTCTCTTGATGATGTACAATCAAAATGGAATGATGCTAGAACCCACACTACAACTAGACAAGAGAGAAAAAATTAGGATGGGGGAGGCTGAGAGTGCGTCCTTGATGTCGTAGTCGCCGATGGTGGTGGTTGGACTGCTGCTAAGCGAGCTTGCAACTCGTACACCTGATGTGTTTTGAGCTGCAAGTCTTGATCTGCAAGCAAATCTTGCTCCATCGCCCTCTTTACCATCATGGATGCGTCTAGTAACTTCTCCCTGGCATCCACTTTCTCCATTGAACTCGCCAAGTGTGACTCTAACATGACATTATTTGCCTTGGCCTCCTCCAACTGAGGCAACACAGTATCTCTCTCAGCCTACATGATTGCCCTTTCCGTAGCCCATGCCTCCCTATCTTGAGTCATCTATCCCTTCACCATCTCCAGGTTAGTCGCCATGCTCACTGATGTGCGAATCTGGTCAAATGCTGGAATCACTACACTAGTTACAAATCTCGTTGGTATTGATGGAGTCAAGTGTGCAGTGTCCGACAATAAGGTTCAGTTAAACAAAACTTGCGGGGTTGCATATGTGGGTGTTGGGGCCACTGTAACAAACTCTATGATGTCATCCTTTCCCCCATGACTACCTCTATCTCTTGAGTCTTGACGCGAGCTCTCTGAGGTGTTTTCTCTCCCATTAACCTCTGGCTTAGACTCCAAAGCAAGTTGTCTTCACTACTTCTGGCTATTGGGTGTTGTCCTTACAACCAAATGCCTCTATTGAAATATCAGTGGCTCACTGAGAGTAAGAATACCCTTAGGACCTCAAGGTTTGCATGGGGAATTTGGACTTGTGCAAAAAGGCCTATTGCATAGCGTGGCATGTAAAAGGTCTTGTTCTACAATGTCTCAAATTCGTACATCCTTTCGGCAAGAAGTGTTACCCAATCGTACACAACTATTTTGCAGCCCCTTTATGAGGACCATCTAGGGTAATGCAGTGTCAGATGCTTTACTCGACCTTGCCAATTTGCTTTTTACTACATCCATAAGGCAATGCCAAGATCCTTTGGCAATGAATAACTTCTTCATTCCTTGCCCCTTTGATGCCTTCACTACAAACTCCAACTCTAAAAGTGTAAGGTCTTGTGACACTAGCGTTATCCAAAACTCCATTTCCTCCCTTCTCACTTTCCTAGCCTTCCAATCAATTTTCTTACCATCTTTGCCAAGCATGTAAAATACCCTTGTGAACTCCATGGCTGTAAACGAAACCATCAGGTCATGGCTGAGGTACTTGAATGTATTGGTTCTCGAGAATCTATCAAATGTGTCTATCATCACCCTCCATGGACCCTCATAATCCCTACTGCCAAACACATGCATCTATATCACCCATTATACTTGTACCCTTCTCAAATTTTGCTTTATCAAATCATCCTTTGGTATGTCTTACTACCACTTCCTGCATTTGAGTCCACTCGAGCCCTCGAATGCTACCGTCTGTGTTGTAACTACATCCTTAGGAGGAGACAATGCCATTTGAACTTTGCGCGTTATCTCCTTCTTGCCGTTGCTCGAACTAGTATCTATATTACATGCAATTTTTACTCCCAAGCGTAGTTCTACTTGGCATTTTTATTCATGCTGCTGGAACTACTTGTTTGTGACTGCTACTTTTCTTTCCAACTTCTTTTACTTGTTGAATCCATAATAACTGTCACTTGTCATTTTGTGCAACAAAAAATTGTTAGGTGTTTGCCCAACTTTGAAGTTGATTGTCTCCTTCATCGTGTGGCTTCCACAACCCCCCTGTGCAGCTTTTTCCCTCTTTTATTTGTCTTTGCCTTTTGGCATGGTGATACTGTTATGCTATTTTCAACAATGCTGCTGGTGCTCACCGTGTGACATTTTATGCTTGGTTTAGCGGATTGCAAAACACCTTGTCAAATCCCTCTGTTATTACGGCTAGTACGTCCTCCTGCGTTCTTCTCTCATGGTCTTCAATTTATTTACGACTTTCATAGATTCTATTGTGGCCTCCTTGTTGCGTCCTTTGGTCTTCAATGGAGCAACATGTGTATTGGTTGCGTGCAACTCCTTTAATAATTATTTTCATAGTGGCTACAACAATCCTCTTATCAACAAATACTTCAAATGTTCAACCCTCTAGAATGAATGATTAGTTGTCTTTATTTTTTGCCTTTACGCTGCATGGTATGGTTTGGCCATACAAAATTGTTGTTAGCGTTTATGCTTTTCCACTCTTGCTAGCGGTATTTCTCTTCCTTCCCCAACAACTTTCAGACACTATGCTTTCATTTTTTCACTAAGACTGTATGACATATTTCTTTTCCTTCAGGGAGGTCTTTTTTCCTTTAATCGTAAGACAAAGGTGTTTTCGACACTTGGAAGCATTGACAACACCATTTGTTGTCTTATGGTGTTTGATGCCATCGCTGAGTTGGCTTTTTAACTAGTAGTTGGCTGTACTATCCACTTTTATACGGCAGTATTTGTATGACAACAACTCTCTTTTTTTCTTTTATAATTTATAATTTTTTAAAATTCTTGTTTTTTTAATAATTCCTATACTAAGTCACCTTCTATGTTGGCTTGTAGGATCCTCAGAACTCCCAATGCATGATTTCCTCTCAAGGTATTGTTTCAACTTGGATCCGTTCATGACATTAGGGATCTTACTTCCATCCAACTCTAGAACTTAATGGCTCCATTCTTTGAAACCTCTTGTACCAGCTCGAACCAAGCCATTTGACCTTAAATTTCCTTGGTTTTATCCCATTTCGCTTGTTATATTTTAGTACGAGCTGTCCCGATGTAAACCTCGTCCACCTGAGGTGTTTATTATGCCACATCTTCCTCTGTTGTTGGGTTGAATCCGTTGCCCATTATGCACCGTTTGTCCAACTTATTGAGAGCGTACAAAATCTCCCATAAACTCTCCATATCTCCTAGTCTGTTGACAATTGCTGTTTGCAGACTTGGCACCATGAATTCAACTGGTACTATATCCTTCATCCCATACATCAATTGAAAGGGAGTTTGACCTGTAATTTACTTTGTATGTTGTTTGGTAGGCCCACAATACTGATGGTAACCTTTTTCCCTAGTCCTCTCCTTCGACTTTGCAGGACTTATAAATTACAAATACCAATATTTTATTGGTTGCCTAAACTTGACCGTTCGCTCTTAGATAGTAGGGACTCGAGAATGAGTGGAAAATTTTGAACTCAATGGTGAGCAACTTAATAATGTGGTTCACAAAGTCTCCCCCTTGGCTGCTTGTTATCTGAATGGGGATATTATACCTTGTGATTATCTGCTTGTAGATGAAACCTCACCATCCTCAAGGATGGCTGTGCGTCCACCCACTTGGTTAGGTATTCTGTCGCCATAACAATGTCCCTACCCTTTATGCTCTACTTGCCTTTAATAGTCCAAAAAAACCTAGTCCCTATCGTTCAAACAATTCCTGCACAAAAGAGGGCTTCAACGACATAAAGTCCCTCTGCAATGGTCTGTCGACTCTCTAGCACATGTCATAGGTCATGACCCATTCTATTGCATCATTTTATAGCATAGACCACCACAAACCTGCAAGTAGGACTTTGTGCGCGGTTGTTTATGACCCCGTGTGCCCTCTAGTAGGACCCTAGTGAGCCTCCCTTATAACATTTGAGACCTCCTCTATTACACATAGTTGGAGTACTTGGTCTGGTTCCATCTTGTATGGTGACTTATAGATGAGTTGGAAGGTTCTGCTTCTCAGGACAAGTTTCCTTCTCTCACCTTAATATTTGATTTCTTTTTTCTTGTTGAACATGTGTGTTGGAGTTCGGCTCACTTGAGCCTTCCCCTCCTTGTTTTAACATACTAAAATTTTGATACTAATTAACCTTTAAATAGAAGACATAACATCACCATCTTAACCGAATGAAAATAGATAAAAGTTAAATCAGTTATTCTACTCTTTCATATGAAGGGGAAAGACGAGATATTTATATTTTACATTTCTACTAATTAGAGAATAACAACCTTTTTAACTACGAGCTTCACAAGACATTTAGTTAATAACTGCCATTTAACTTCCATTTCTTAATCTAGGTTCTTGACTTTAGGAAATAATCAAATACATCGAAGGAACATATTTATCAAATAAACTACGAAAAAACTTGAAAGGGTTACTAGAGAGTAAGCAACTGATGCCACTGAGTTGTGCAAGCCTTGGCCTCTGTAAGAGAGGGAAAACATTGCCATGGGCTTAACTTCCCAATCGCAGACCCTTAGTATCCCCACACAATCTCCATTGAAAAAGGCCCTTCCTACCCTGAGAGTTGGCTTGGGACACCCTTATCCAACCACTAAGCATCCTGGTGCTAGAGTGTCGACTAGGCAGCTGTCAAGGTTGTAGACACTTTCCAGTCAGCCTATCTCACAACTGCTAGCACTATGACCTTTGGTGATCATGGTGACAAACATGCCATTAACACCTTGGCCATGGATTTCGGATGGGCAACTAATATGCTCGATCACCCACCGCTCGACTTGACAACAAGAATGCATATAAAGGATTTCCATGAGCTATCTTTGTTATTGAATTTGAATGTTATTATTGATTATATTTTCCTTTCATTGCATGATTCTTCCCACTCTCTCTCGCGTCATCTCGACCATGCTAGTCCTTATGGATGATTACTTGGGAGGTTCATTATGTGATAACTGTTTAAAAGAGTACTTATACATTTGCCATCTTCATGCCAGTTCTGGCCTATGGCATCATAAGAGAGTTAAGTCTTTACTCTGAATATTGTTTTCTTACATATAGAGCAGCTTTCCATCTTAGGGATATATGAATCATGTCCCTGCATGGTTCGGTACTCATGACAAAGAACATATATGTGCCTTCGAATTCCAATATTATCACATGCATAGCCTTTCGACGATCACATAATTACTTTTCTATAACAAATAATAATGGAAAGCAATACATCAAGCAACTCCACTCGATTTTGGCTTTCAATAAAAACAAGAAAGGCTTGCTCTAAGAGCAATTCGGCAAGTTCAGAATGCACAAAATAAACATGATCAAAATACATGAATATCATGCATGACCTAATTCTGTAGATACGATCTGAAAGATATGATTGGAATCAACGTAGGAAGATGCCACCAACTTTGGTTAACAACTATCAAATTTGATCAAAGAATAATATATCGGACCTCCTCCCAGACTCGACAATATCAAGCATTCGCCAATTACAAACACCACCGTACTAGTTATGAACAGCGAGGATCTTAGCATGAACAAGAAAATAATTTTGCGGAGACAAATCGAATGCAAGGAGCGCCCGAGAAGGAATGAGAGCAATATAAATAAAACATCCTCAAAGTGGCGAGCAAGGTAATCAAAAAGTCACCTGCGTGCATGCTCAATTATGCAAGAAATGTTCGCACGAGTCTTCAATTTTATGTTTGAATAAAAGATTGACGAGCAAGGTAATCACAAAGTCACCTGCGTGCATGCTCAATTATGCAAGAAATATTTTAGGTGGCAAGAATGTTTGCATGGGTCTTCAATTTCGTGTTTGAATAAAAGATCAACATAAAGCTTGATGCCTTAGAAGGAGTCATGGGAAAAGGTGGCCGCTCCAACAATTAAATAAATAATAAATAACCATAGTCAAGGATCGAAATAAAAGATTAAGGGTGGCAACATCATCTATGCTCATGCCTTAGTATATTAATGTCACCCCTTTATATTCATGCTTGCTTGAGTAGCCTAAATATGTGTGTGTGTGCGCTAAATTTGAGATTCACATACATGTATGTGTGTGTGTGTGTGTGTTTTATACTCACACAAGTATGAGTATAGACATGATATTACTATACTAAGACACGATAGAATTTGCAAGATATACCGAGATCATCCATAAAATGAAGGTAATATTTCTTATTTGAATTTATAGTGTTTTAGTTTAATTGGATAGCTCATGGTCATCCTTGTACTCTCTTGCTTGTCAAGTTGTTTCGTCCTTGGTCTAGGTGGTTAGATTCATACCTGATGGCCTGACAGTGGATTTGGGTGTCCCCATTCCTAACTCCCATTTTGGCAACATTTCCCCCCTTCATCGTGCTCTTGCAAAATGGAAATAATTCTGGGTAATAGCATATTTCCATAATTTGAAATAATAATAAAATATCACAGAATCATTTTCAATTTCTAAGATATTCATTTTTCAAATCCCATCATAATGGATAGCTAACATGTCACATGAAGCAATAACTAATAACCAAAATTTCCAGTTCACAAGAATCAAAATATCTCAACAACTTTATCGATAGATCAATTTCACTTGAACAATTAATCTCAACCAATTTACCCAACAAATAACTTCACATAATTTTCTAACGGCTAGTAAATTATGTTTTTCATTGTAGCAAATATTTGGGATGTAACATACCCTCCCTTGTGTTTCATCGTCCTCCATGAACTTTGAAGCATAACAAAAATACTATAACTAAAACATAAATCAAAACATATATATTAATTTAGAGTTCTTTCATAGTTCAAGCTCTTGGAAACAGACGAGGAAACTTTTGGAAGATCTCATCATAATCTTCCCAAGTGACATTTTCCTCAGTTTATTGGTCCCACTATAGCTTGCATTAAGTTATGTTTCGATTTTGCAAGCGAAGCTTATGCACCTCAAGTATTTTAAGTGGTTCTATTTCCACCACCTTTGGGTCTCTCTCCTGCAAAGAGATTCCAATCAATGACATGCTCATGATGTGTTATATATTTCTTAAGGTATGATACGTGAAGCACATTATGCATTTTGGGAAGGGTTGGGGGTAGAGTAATTTTGTAGGCTACTAGGTTTATGACTTCTAATGTTTAAAATGGCCCTAAATATCTTGGGGCTAATTTTGAGTTTTTGCTAACTTGATGGTGCTCTTTCGCAGCTTAACCTTAAGGATAACCTTTTTTTCCTATTGAGAACTCTCGAGGGATCCTCTTCGCATCTGCATAGCTCATTTGTCTGTTGTTTGCCTCCTTTAGCCTTTGGAAGATCTAAACTACATGTTCTTCCATCTCTAGAAGCATCTCAGGCACAAGAATGATTCGGTCCTCGATCGTGTTCCAGCTCGCAAGAGTTTTGCACTTACACCTATATAAAGCCTCCAAGGGCACCATCTTAATTGCAGATTGGTAAGAATTCTTAAATGCAAATTTCACTAATGGAAGATATGTTCCCACTGGCATTGTCGGTCCATACAATACACCCTTAGGAGGTCCTCTAATACTTGGTTCACTCTTTTTGTTTGACCATCAGTCTCAGGATGATAGGCGGAGCTGATATTCAATTTGGTTCCCAAAGCTGAGAATAAGGTTTACCAAAATTTGGACCTTATCCTGGCATCTCTGTCGTATATGATCTTTTCTGGAATATCGTGGTGTCTAAAAATTTCTCTTACAAACTTATGAGCAATCTTCGATGTTCCATCTGTTAGATTACTTGGTTTGAAATGAGCCACCTTAGTCAACCTATCCACAACCACTGGGATGGTATTATGGCTGTTCCGAGTCATGGGTAACCTTTGAATAAAATCCATGGTAATTATCTGCCATTTCCATTTTAGAACTTCATTTGGATGCAATAGCCCAACTGGATAATGGTGCTCTACCTTGACCCTCTGATACTCAAGGCATCTTGCGACAAAATCTACAATTACCTTCTTTATCCCTTCCAAATGTATAAAAGTTTTGGATTTGCCAACATTTTAGTCACCCTAGGGTGTCTAGAATAAGGAGCAGTTCGAATTTCTCCTAAGATTATCCATTGAATTTTTGGATTCTTAGGTATGTACATCCTACCCTTATATCTCAAAAGTTCATCCTTCTCTAGGTGGTATCCTTCATATTTGCGATCTTGAGGATCCTTCTAAAGTGCTTGACGAACCTCGTTGTACAAGTTATCATGGGGCAGACACTGTACTACTTGCTTCTTGAGCCCAATGTTTATTGCCACCATAGCTGATATATGCCTCTGTCGGCTTAGAGTGTCTGCCACTTTATTCTCTTTACCCTTGATATAACTGATTTCAAAATCGTAATCTGCTAGAAATGCTCGCCATCTCCTTTGGCGTGCATTGAGGTTAGGCTGGGTAAATTTATATTTCAGCCCATGGTGATCTGACCGAAGTTCGAAAGGCTTTCCAATTAGATAGTGCCTCCACATTTGTAGAGCGTGCACAATGGCTGCTAATTCCAAGTCATGCAGTGCGTAATTTTTCAATTTCCTAGATTCATAGGCAATAACTTGGTCTTCTTGCATCAATATGCCTCCTAATCCTTCCCTGATGCATCTGTTATAACCACAAATTGACCTTCTGGATCAGCCACTTTGAGTATGGGGGCGGTAGCTAACTTTTCCTTAAGGTAATCGAAGGTTGTTTGGCATTTGTCAGTCCAAATGAACTCCTTTCCTTTCCTCTGAAGTGAGGTGATAGGATATGCAATTTTGGAATTTTTTTATAACAAACTTACTATAAAATTCGTCTAAAACCCATGAAGCCCCTAACTTATGACACATTCTTAGGTACTTGCCAATCTTTAATTGCCTTAATCTTGGCAGGATCTACGACTATTCCTTGAGCTGATATAACGTGCCTTAGATACTGAATTTCCTTTTGGTAAAAAGAACCCTTGGATAGTTTTCCATACAACTGATGTTCTCCTAGCCTCTGAAGGACTATCTCTAGATGCCTTTGGTGTACCTCCTCATTTCGGGAGTAGATGAGGATATCATCAATAAAAACTAACACAAATTTATCCAAACAATCTTGAAGTATACTATTCAGAGGTTCATCAAGGCTGCCAGAGCTTTGGATGGCCCAAAAGGTAATACTGTGAACTCGTAGTGTCCATAACGGGTTTTGAAGGCAGTCTTGTGAATGTCCTCTTCCTTGATTTGAAGTTGATGATAGCCCGATCTTGGAAAACACTATCACTCCCCTCATCTAATCGAATATCTCATCAATCCTGGGAAGTGGGTACCTATTCTTGATGGTGACCCTATTAAGCATCCTGTAATCTATGTACAGTCTCATAGTTCCATCCTTCTTGACAAATAGTACGGGGTCCCCAAGGTGAAACACTTGGTCGAATGAGTTTCTTATTCAAGAGGTCTTGCAACTGCACTTGTAATTCCATCAATTCAGTAGTGGTCATTCAATAGGGCGCCCTTGATATGGGTTCCGCCCTGGGCACCAAATCTATAGTGAAATCAAATACTCTGGATGGAGGTAAGTCGGGAAGTTCTTCTGGAAATACATCTTGAAAGTGTTTATGGTATGGATACTTTTCTTCAAAAGATCCCCTCAGTTTTTCTTTGATTTTCCCTTCTGCAAAGATGTAGTCATCTTGATAAGTGTTTTCTAGGGGTTCTCTTAGGTCTTCTATTTTTACAATGAAGATTTCACTCCCCTTCCTCCATCTTTTAAGCTGCATAGCGAAGATTTGGCGGGGTTTTACCTCATGCATTATCCCTTGAATGCTTACAGTGTTTCCCCGATTGTCCACACACTCTATCGTCTTGGTAAGACAGTGTACTTTGGCCATGTGCTCACTGAGCCAATTCATTTCCATGATGATATCATAAGATCCTAAGGGTGTTACATACAAAATTACCTTAGTAGAGAAGTTTGGGAAATCTACCAAGGCCTCAAATAGACATTGCTCTACCCTAGCCCTTGTCTTGTTTTCATACTCAACAGTCCATGGGTTTGGCATAAATCCAGCTCTCTTAGGAAACCTACTCAACAATTTTGGGGAGAAAACATTCTGTTGCTCCTGTATCAATCAATATAGAGATAGGGTTACCATAAATCTTACCTGGAGTTTCTATAGGACCCAATTGATGTTCAACTTGCCGATTGTCCAATGCTGCATGGATTCTTTGCTGATAGACAACTTGCCGAGGAGGTAGTGGGGGTCGTTGCTGATTATTGTTGAACCTATTGGGATATTGATTAGTGTAGTGAACCCCGCCGCATGTAAAGCATCCTTTGGGTGGCCCCTTCTTTTCATTCCCTTTATTGCTGCTATTGCTACTGGGGTTACCTTTAACCTCCTTTCCGCTATTTCCCTTGAATTTTGGTTTGTTGGGCCTAAAGTTCTTAAAATTCCTTTCATGGGTTCTTGAATCCGAATTATCAGTGTTCCAATTGGTCTTCCTCTTATTATCTCAGATGGAGTCATCCCTTTCGATTTTGCGCTCTTGCCGGATGGCTCTCTTGAGAGCTTCCTGCCATAGTTTGTGGAGCGAGGACATCTACAGCTCCCCCAATTCTATTGTTTAATCCCATGATAACTTCCTAACTTTCAAATATTTGATCACAGGGAACATATTTTAATAAAGGGGTGAACTTCTCTCAATACTTATGCACAGTCAAATCTCCCTACTCGAGATTTTGAAAGTACAACAATTTTAGATCATAGAAGGTTTGGGGAGGCCATCGACTTTTGAAGATGGAGACAAATCTGTCCCATATGATCTCAGTGGTCTTAATGTTGAGTTCTGCTTTGGTGTTTCAGCACCAAGTAGCTGCTTCTCCGGAGAGATGGTATATTCCCCATATTGCTTTACATGTTTTTGAAAAGCTCCTAATTTCAAGGTAGCTCTAGCTCAGTTAGCCATGCCTCAACATCTTCTCCGGACTCGGAACTTGAGAACCTAGGAGGTTTGATTTTCTTTATATCAGTGGATAGATCGCTAACTATTTCTTGTTTCTTTTGGTTTTCATAGGGTGTTAATGAAACTTGTTCTTCTTTTTCCGTCGTGGCTAGAGTTTTCAGGTTGTGATCTAGGAGGAAGCTAGGAATGGGTCTCCTCCCAACCTTGCCCAATCTGGGCTGCCATTTCATTCATTCTCTTTTCTATAGTTTCTAGTTTTGCTTGCGTATCTTGCAAAATCTAGACCAACAAATCCGATGAGTTTTGGAGATTGGCCCCACTGTTTACATCGTTCTCTATAGTGTTTCCATTGCTGGCCATGTTTTAAGGTTGATTTTTCTTGAGATATACAATTGTATCTTTAATCAATATCATGCTCATATTTGTTTACAACAAATATATGATTACTTTAAATAATTATGTTCAATAAAAGAGAAGGATTGCCAATTCTTTATTTTAATTGCTTCAACTGAATTTGCTTGTTGCAGCTGCAACTAATTTATTGAAAAAAATTTCCTCTCCAAAGGACACATCAAAAATAAATTAACAATAAACTTAACGCCCTATTCCTAGACATCTTGTCCATTTTCATCTCTGGGCTTGTCTTGTCCCTGACATGGTTTATAATAAATCATAAGAGGATTAGTTTGCTTGCCATTCCATGCCTCAATAAGTTTGTTTCTCATTACTGCCTTCCTAGCTGGAGTCCATTTGACTCTCTCTTTCTTGATTCGCCGCAATGCTTGTGCTAAGGTTTCATTATCCTTGGGTATGGAACAATAGGAATAGTCATGTTTTGGCGTGTTCTCAATCAAATAGAAAATTATGGGAAGTTAGGGTTTCTTGCGAGGTGTCATATGGGTATACATTCTGGTTAACATCAAATCTACATTTCATTTTTTCTGATTGTTTGAATAGTGTGATGGGCCAAGGGTTTAGAGTTGAACCTAGCGCTTTGATACTATATGTAACATACTAAAATTCTGAAACTAATTAACCTTTAAATAAAAGACATAACATCACAATCTTAACCGAATGAAAATAGATACAGTTAAATCAATTATTCTACTCTTTTATATGAAGGGGAAAAACAAGATATCTATATTTTACATTTCCACTAATTAGAGACTAACAACCTTTTTAACTACTAGCTTCACAAGACATTCAGTTAATAACTACCATTTAACTTGCATTTCTTAATCTAGGTTCTTGACTTTAGGAAATAATCAATTACATTGAAGCAACATAATTATCAAATGAACTACGAAAAAACATGAACGGGTTACCAGAGAGTAAACAATTGATGTCACTGAGTTGTGCAAGTCTTGGCATCTAAAAGAGAGGAGAAGCATTGCCATGGGCTTAACCTCCCAACCGTGGACCCTTAGTATCCCCACACAATCTCCATTGAGAAAGGCCCTCCTTAACTGGGGGTTGGCTTGGGACACTCTTATCCAACCACTAAGAATCCTGGTGCTAGAGTGTCGACTAGTCAGTTGTCGAGACTGTGGACACTTTCGAGTCAGCCTATCTCACTATTGCCAGCACTTTGACCTCTAGTGATCATGGTGGCAAACATGCCATTAACTACCTTGGCCAAGGATTTCGGATGGGCGACTTGTATGCCCAATCACCCACCGCTTGACTTGACAACAAGAATGCATACAAAGGATTTCCATGAGCTATATTTGTTACTGAATTTGACTGTTATTTCTGATTATATTTCCTTTCATTGCAGGATTCTTCCCACTCTCTCTCCCTTCATCTTGACCATGCTGGTCCTTATGGATGATTACTTGGGAGGTTCATTATGTGATAACTGTTTAAAAGAGTACTTATTCATTTGCCATCTTCATGCCAGTTCTGGCCTATGACATCATAAGAGTGTTAAGTCTTTACTCTGAATATTGTTTTCTTACATATAGAGCAGCTTTCCATCTCAGGGAGGTATGAATCATATCCCAGCATGGTTCGGTACTCATGACAGAGAACATATACGTGCCTTCTAATTCCAATAATATCACATGCATAGCCTTTCAACAATCACATAAAAACTCTTTTTTTGTAACAAATAATAATGTAAAGGAATACATCAAGCAACTCCACCTGATTCTGGCTTTCAATAAAAACAAGCAAGGCCTGCTCTAAGAGCAATTCGGCAAGTTCAGAATGCTCAAAATAAACATGATCAGAAAATATGAATGTAATGCATGACTTGATTCTGCAGATATGATTGGTATCAGTGTAGGAGGATGCCACCCGCTTTGGTTAACAACTAACAAATTTGATCAAAGAACAATATATTGGATCTCCTCCCAGATTCGGCAATATCAAGCATTCGCCAATTACAAACACCACTGTATTGGTTATGAACAGCGAGGAACTTAGCATGAACAAGAAGAGAATTCTGTGGAGACAAATTGAATGCAAGGAGCACCCTAGAGGGAATGACAGCAATATAAATAAAACATCGTCAAAGAGGTGGGAAAGTTAATCAAAAAGTCACCCGCGTGCTGAAATGTCCCGTATAGAATATCTCAGAAATTTGCGGACAATTTCCTCAAATTCTTTACTATGAGATTCAATATATAATGCTACTTGTGTAATATTATTATAGAATATTAGAACTGACAATTTTATTTCAAGAATATGAATAATTATTAGATCACTCATACAATTATTAGAGTTGTTCTTACTGCATGACTTATAGCTGCTATCTCTGATTAGCTACTTAGATATATGCTCTGTGAATTTATATTTGCACTTAGTGAAAAGGAAAATTCTTCTCTATTTCTGATATGATTGATTGAGTATGCCAGATGATTTTGCTAGCTTCTTCTGTTTTGACAATTAGAGAGGTGTTATAATATTGTTGATAGCATTTGAATTGCTACCTTTAATGCTAACCTTTAAATCGTCAAAGCAACTTCCACTTAATTCTTATATCAATTCTTTATGTGTCTGATGAGTCGATATACTTCTGGAATTCTGAGTAAGTTGTTGTTTGTCTGTGATCTTCTTCATATATGCACAACCAGTTAATAGTGGGTGGAAAATGCTCAATCCAATAAATCTCAGAACTACTCTAGAAGATGATGTGTAATTTCTGATACTGAATTATCCAGCGTTGAATTTGTTCTCTTATTTTGATGTCAGATATCATATTGAATGTTGACTGGGCTCTCCTGTATTCTATTTGGCTACCTATAAAGTATAAAGGGAATGACTTGGTTTCTATTGATATGCTCTCTTCAATACTATTTTATCTTACTTATCCGCTACTGATTTAGAGTAGATTCAATATTAGTTATGTAAATAAGAAAAGATGTTTCATTCTTGTGGGCACTATTAGTCTTCTGCACACTTGAGACTGCAGAAGTTTTTCGTGGTCATCTCCCGTACAGTTTTCCTCTATGCGGTTTGCTTCCTTTTCGCTGCTTAACTAAGGTGTTTTTTTCTCCCTTCCCACTAAACCAGTTGTATCCTCCATTAATACCTCAACGCCATGTGGGCTGTGACTTTTCATTTATGATTAATTACATTATATGACAACCGTTATTATGATTATAATATTAATCATAACAATGGTTGAAGTTCTTTTAAAAATATTAATGGCAGAGACTATTGGTAGACAATGATTTTAGCCCCAGATAGATATATTGGCTGTGTACCAAATTCTTCTGTGTCACATCTAAAATTATGTTGTTAATTGTTATCTAAAATATATATAAACTAATTGCTATGGATGATGATAATTCAGGCTATACTCATCAGATATGAAATGGTTATTATGCATGAGAGGTCTGACTATAGTTCGCTAGTATTAAAAACATTAGACTGGCTTCAAAGTATACTATATTACTTGCATACTCCAATTGTCATGGTCTATAGGAGACTCATTATAATGGATTCATATAAGTATGTCCCGAGTCTAGACCAACAATCTTGATCAATAAATGGGCGTGTGCTCGACGTCCATTATTCTGTCCGTACTTGCACCTTATCTTGGCACATATATATAATTGGATTGAAAAATATTATACAATTGTAAGAATGATTTAATAATAGAATGTGTTATTCTTATCATTTCTATATTCATTATTTATGTTATAATTATTATTTATTTCATGATTATATATTATTATAATCATGATTTATATATTGAGATTATTTATTTTATTTTATTTAATGTTTTGTCACGTAGATGTATATTACTATGTAAGATAGATTCATACTGGATTATTATCATTTATTATTTATTTATATGTAAATATTTATCTAATAATATAAATATTAATTATGTTTGTCAATATATAAGTCTAAATATTTAATTAAACTTATCTAATTATAGATACAAATTATATAATTATTATGTATTATAAATCACATATATGATTTGTAATTGCTCATTTAATAAATTGTCTTTGAGAATGGGGACATTAAACGTGCATGCTCAATTATGCAAGAAATGATTGAGGTGGCAAGAATGTTTGCACGGGCCTTTAATTTCATGTTTGAATAAAAGATCAACATAAAGCCCGATGCCTTAGAAGGATTCATGGGAAAAGGTGTCCACTCACCATAGTCAAGGATCAAAATAAAAGATTAAGGGTGGCAATATCATCTATGCTCATGCCTTAGTATATTAATGTTGCCCCTTTATATTCATGCTTTCTTTAGTAGCCTTAATAAGTGTATATATATATATATATATATATATATATATATATATATATATATATATATATATATATATATATATATATATATATATATATATATATATGTATATATGTATGTATATGTATGTATATGTATGTATGTATGTATATGTGTGTGTGTGTATACAGACACATTTTATACTCACACAAGTATGAGCATAGACACGATATTACTATACTAAGACATGATAGAATTTACAAGATACATTGAGATCATCCATAAAATGAAGGTAATATTTCTTATTTGAATTTTATAGTGTTTTAGTTTAATTGGATAGCTCATGGTCATCCTTGTACTTTCTTGCTTGTCAAGTCGTTTCATCCTTGGTCCAGGTGGCTAGATTCATACCTGATAGCCTAATAGTGGATTTGGGTATCCCCCTTCCTAACTCCCATTTTGGCAACACTTCGCCCCCTTCATCGTGCTCCTGCAAATTGGAAATGATCCCATGTAATAACATATTTCCATAATTTGAAATAATAATAAAATATCACAAAATCATTTTCAATTTCTAAGATATTCATTTTTCAATTCCCATCATAATGGCTAACTAACATGTCACATGAAGAAATAACTAATAACTGAAATTTCCATTTGACAAGAATCAAAATATCTCAACATCTTTATTGATAGATCAATTTCACATGAACAATTCTTTTAACCAATTTACCGAACAACTAACTTCATATAATTTTCTAATAGCTAGTAAATTATTTTTTTCAATACAACAAAAATTTGGGATGTAACACTTATACTCTCTTTACTCGGGTGGAAACGAATCCTTTTCTGCCCCCCTGGAGCATGTTGTACTGAAACAACTCATAAACTTCCATTTGATAATGGAATAGTTCGTTCATCGAGTCCAAGTCATCTTCTGAGTATTCTTCCAATTTGAGAACTTCCTCATTGGGCTCCATGCGTCACTTCCCTTCATCCACTTCTTCCCTTGCCTTTGACTCGGATGAAGATGCTAAGTCTTGCTGCTCCTCTTCATAGATAGGGTGTTCCTTTTCCAATCATGGTTTACTTTTGCTTGCACCAGCTCACCCCTATCGAGAATGGCGTCATATCCCTTCCTCCTCAGTGGGACTACCACAAAATCCAACACGAATGGTTGGTTGTCGATCATTATTCTTTTTACCATCAGTGTACTAATCAGTTTGATTCCATGTTGGTTTGCGCCTACAAGATGGAAAGTTTGGCATTGTGTGGGTCGCCCTAGCCTCTTCCATGTCTCTTTGGGTAGTACATTGACACTCGATCCTCTATCAATGATGGTGTTTGTCAAGATGGTAGGGAGGATGCCCATTTCGATCACTGTCTATTGTCTTCCTGTGCTAACTGCGAACAACATCGTGTCCTCTGAAGGTCCGATGGATTTTTCAGTACGGTACACACAGTTTGGCACTTTTGGAGATAGTATAATGTTCAATAAAGCCATTCGTAGTTGTGGCATGGTTTCAAGGAAGTCTTTGATTTTTACTGGAATTTTTGTCTGCATCATTTGCTTAAGTATGTTTTGCTTGGTTTGACTTCTCAATGAGGTACTTTTCGTGTCATGTGTCTCCCTCCACTCGGCCATCATCTCCTTCTCGATGTCGGCTTTTGCTTTATGTATGCTTTTCTTCTCTGCAGTGGGATGCAGGTAGGTAGCCTTCTTTGCTTGCCCTTGGGTGGTTGCCAACACTCTTTTCTGTGTACCATCTCTTTCAATGTTTAACTGATTCACCCCAGACTTCGGATGATTCATGTTCTCTTAGTCTCCCAAACCACACCATCATGAGAAGAATGTGGTGTTTCTTCTCTTGGACAAATCTTTGACAAAATGCCCCCATTGGCAGCATGCAGAACATTGTATCATTGACTATCATTTAGCATCATACTGATTGCAACTTTGACCCTCGCTATTGTTGTTATTGATGTCATTGTTATTGTTGCTCCTTCCTGTCGGTTGTTTTGATAGCCGCTAGATGATGTCGTAGTGTTGGTGGATTGTATGTTCGTTGTCGTTGAGGTGGATGGTTCTTGTGTCAACGAGACTTGTTGGCTCTGCATCTTAATATTATATGGGCATTCCTTTGTGAAATGGCCCATTATTTGGCAAATGTCACATAATAGTTTCTTCGAGCATGCACCCTTGGTGTGGCTTTCCTCCTTGCATTGTGTACACCATAGGGCACTATCCTCGTTTCAGCTAGTGCTACCCTTCATTGTTTTAAATTATCTCATCATACCCAAAATGTCCTTCTATAGGGTTTGGATTTTGTTATTCGATTTTGTGTCACTGCTCTTACCCAAAGAATCATCGTCGTCGGATGAATTGTTTTTCTTTTTCTTTTCCATTTTACTTTCACTCTCTAAGTCCATTACCCTATTGTATGCATCAATATATGATGGCAATGATAAGATCTTCATCTTTCTCTTAAGGAAGGGTTCTAATACTTCGATGAACCCATGCTGTTTCAGCCCATCTGCCAGTGGGCTTTCTATCTTTCCAGCCAACTCCTTCAGCCACCGATCATACCCTCAGATGGTTTCATCCTTTGCTTGTTTAGTATTGTAGATTTCAGCAACGATCTTGTGATCATCCCTGTGTAACCAAAATTCAGTTTGAAAATGTAGGGATTTTTGCTTTGATCTATGTCAGAGTACTAGTTGATGACCACTCTGCGCAACGTCCGTAGAAACTATCTTGTTCACTCATCGTGGTTTGTTACTTCGTTGCCATCCAAATTGTTTCACATGTTTTATAGTGTCGTACAGAGTCTTGTTTCTCGTCGTCTGTAAACCTAAGTGATTTTTGCTTATGTGCCACTATGACTAGTCTGGTTATTGTTTGTGTTGATGTCTTAGGTCTTGGTGTCCATGAATTGAAAAAGTGTCCCTTCGACACTCGTAGCAGCACCAATATCCCTTGCACTTCTACCCTCGGCCTCTTCTCCCTCCTTCCTTCAGATTTCCCTTACTTCTGTTCATGGGGTTAGAGTTAAGTTCCCGAACCGAGTTGTCATTTCCTTGATGAAATCTTCCTCTCCATTTACCCCACGTTGTTACTCATTGTCAAACTCTTCAGAATGGTCCTCACTATTGAACTCTTATTCGCATTCACTGTCGATGACCTCACCTTCACTGACCACCTCTTTGGATAGTCCCTCTGTGAGTCTCCTCAACTGTCGCCTTTTTCTGCCTGTTGCTGTAACGACATTTTCTTTTGGATAGCCTCCCCTCGTCTACTTGTTCTGTTTGATTTGGATTTGGATTTGGATTTAATTGGTTTGGCAAAAATTTGTTCTTTGTGTATTCAAAAGGAAACAACACATGATATAATCAAGAACACTTTATTCATTTATTTGTTGTGTACAATGTATGTCACCGCAAAGACATAATCATAACACTCTGTGTTCTCCTTTATTCATATTTCCATCTCGGGGTTTAGGTCATATTTTCCTTTCGATAGGTTTCGTCTCTGTCTTCCTCTCTTTAGCGGTCTTCCATTCGGCGATAGTAGTCTTGTAGGATTTGTTTCCTTCAATTCTCCGAGTTGACCTCCTAATGAATCTGAAGGGCGAGGAATGTTTGTGCCAACAATCAAGGGAGATGGCACGTCAATCGATCCACCTCCAATACTTTCTCCCCCGCGGCTTCCCTTCTTATGTAATTATTCAATAGATGCTTGTAGTAATGTGACAAAGACCAACACCAATGCCCGCTTGCCTTAAAATAGTTTCGGGTTTTCCTCTTCTTGCTCTTGGCGGCTACTTTCAACATAGTCTATCTGCTGCCCCATTGCTTTCTGTTCACCATCCACACCTTGTCACTTCTCGAGGTCATAGAGGCAATGATGCCAAATGTTCTTACAGGTAAAGGGAGTTAGTGCATATTACTGATAGAGTATTATACTGGATACAAGTAAGTGGAATGTAACATTAGAGAATTGCCATAGCTTTCATTAATATCAATCAAAGTTTACATAGTGACAATGACAAACACTAACAACAATGCCAATGACGATCTCTTTCAATCGAGAGAGTGTACATATAACTCCCGAGGGGGTGTGAAGTGAACTATCACGACCATTACTACCTACACCTTGACCATAGTTACAACCATTGACACAGTTAACACTTAATAGCATATTACGACACATATCATTATATCGAAGAACATTCACTCTCAACTATTGGAATGCTAGGTACTTTAACCTTGGGAAGTTGAGAATTCCGTACATTAGTGTTGTCTGACATATCATGTATTTAATCATCAAGAGTGATTACTAAAGGGTTACCTCCACTGATCACTTGTCTGATCTCCACTTCAGTCATGATTTCATCTTCCGTCTCCTTATCTTTTTCTTTATTAGTCTTTTCCTCTCCTTCAACCATCTTCTCTGGTTTAACATAATTTCTTTTATCTCTTCATTAGAGATGAAATCACCCATGAATAAATCTTTTTCTTGTTCTTCCTTTGATGCATCCAATGTGATAGGTATCATTGACACAAAGAAGTCAGGTGGCTGCACAATGCTAAAGAATTTATTGATGTCTTCATTATCATCCTTACTCTGCTTATTGCCATTAGGTTCACTAGGTTTCTCTATTTGATCCCTTATAGTTATGCCTTTCGCTTGTGGTACTAGTGCACCCTTATAGTTAATCTCCAACAATACTTGAGAAATAATGGTCTTAGTTTCCTAACCAATTTCTTCATATTCTCGTGCCATAATCTTGATAATCCTCAATTTCGATCTCATCTTATCCTTAGCTCTTCTAAGGATTCTATGCATCTTCTCACAAGTAATCAATGTACAAATGTCATGCAAGGTCTTTTCTCTAATCCTTTGATCTTCTTCTAATGCCCTTTGTCTTCGCACATTCAGTTTCTCAAAAAAGTCATCAGGTATGCTACCCTATATCTCTATAAGAATCCTTGTAAAATTCAAGGGATAGTTTATGACACAATCTTCTAGCATCTTTTGTTCATCAGAATTATTTCTATCATAGTACTCGTTTAGTTGGTTAATCATACGTTGGTTCTCAATTCTATCAACAATTTTCTTCATCTCAGGCTTCCGTTTGAACTTCTCTTTTAGTCTCTTTTCTTCTGTCCTTGACTTTTTCTCACTTGGCTCTTCAGGTGGTGATTCACTTACCTTACTCTTCTTAGGTCCTGGTCCCTTAGCCATAGCATTTGGTCTAGGAGTCCTAGAAGGTTCCACAGTAGCATCAGCAATCTAGGCTGCCTCATCTTTCTTCTCATCCACCTTCACTGGCGGTGTTCTGTTTTGAAGATCTTCTTGTGACTCCTTGGTACAGATGTTGTCTCTATGACTGCGACTACTGCTAAGGGTGAATCTGGTATCTCCAAAGGCTCAGGCTTAAGTGTACTTTTACCTACAGTCATTGTTGGGGTAGAGGCCTCAATTTTGGCTTGCATTACTGCCTCACCCTTCTTCCTAATCTTTGCCATCTGTTCCTTTGAGATTCCTTCCTTCTCTGCAATCTCATCAACAATCTTCGGAGCTTTTCTTTTCCTAGAACTTCTGATGATTTCTTCCCATACTTTCTCAGACTTGTCTTTGTAAGTGCCTTAGCTCTTTTCATTGGGATCTTTCTCAGAAGCCAATATAGCTTCTACATGTTGTGTAACAATATAAAGGTCAATTTCATATCCCATAGGGGTAATCCGTTGTACCCTAGGCTCCACTGCCTCTATGCATGTATAGTCAGTCTCTACCACAAAACACATAGTATCTGCATACTTGTCCAATTTCCTTAGGAAACTCATTCTTTACTTCATTTCCCTTTGAAAGCCTCTGAATAACCCAAACAAATTACTATCAATCTGATTCTTATCTTGCATCCTATAATATTCTGTAATTTTAACTGCAGTAGGAACATCATCCTTCCATGCACTAGGATGCATGTTAGGAAATCTTTGTAAAATATGGAAAAACATGTGCAAAATCAGAGATCAAAATCTAAATGCATGTGACTTCTCATGCTTAATTCTTTTGAGGTTGTCCAGAAGTTGAAGTCTTATTATCTCAGATATATCATATTGCTCATGTTCTTTACCATTTTCTAAGATGCATGAATTATCTCAGCTGAAATAAAATTAACTCTACTGCTATAATGCATCTTGTAACCTAAAATTTTAGAAATCAGCCTCACATCTTGTTGTCTGATGTCTGTGATGGTCATGACTCTCTTATCCCACTTAGATCCTGTGCTCTTTTTAACTTCCTTCTTCACAGTTTTCATCATAGAGGGTATAATACCCGCATTGTCCAAATCAATTACTAAAGAATTAATTCCTTTGTGATCTTAACAGATAGATCTCCCAACCAGAAGAATTGGTCATTGATTCTGCTTAGTACAATCTTAATCCACTCAATCCCATTGAATTCTTGAAAGTCCATGATGTGCACAAGGTTTAGGGTTTCCAAATATTTAAATTCTAGTTTAAATGAATGGTCCTCAAACAACACATCTTTCAAATCATTGTAGATATCTAAATTACCAATGCAGTCATATTTGCAATATATATAGGCCATAATATATTCCACATAGAGAACTCCGTCAGGGATTTGCTAGAATGTTCACTCTGAATTGTCTTCCATGGACTTAAATGGGTGCCTCTTAAAGTTGTATCTATTCCTTTCCTTAATATCATATATCATAGGTGTATCCGTCTCTAATCAATTACAAATTATTGTAAACAAAGCTCGCAAGATAAAACTGAATACCTTTTACAGTTGCTAGGGTTTAGTGTTGTCAAACTCAAAATCTTTGCTCAAATTCCTTGAAGGCTCTTTGTTCTTCAATCTGCTCAAACTTTGTGCTCAAATGGTGAAGACTAAGTCTGATTAATCCATTTTATCCTTCAATAACCTGTACTGATTGTGCATTCAGTGCGTTAGGTCACATTCTTGAAAAAGCTGCTATAAAGCCAGTAACCATGCACTTGATGACGACGATGCTAAACATAACTTCAAGGTCTGATATCAAAGACATCAAGTCTCCTAACCTTGACTAACCATATCCTTTTGTCACATGCTCTATTTTTGCAATCTGGGGGCAAGATGTGTCACTTTCAAAGTGCTCCCCCAAAGGCCATGCTTGGCCAATCAAGCTGATTTTGAGGGTTCAACACCAGGTTCTAGTAGAATCAAGCTAAATGGCTCGTCCTTGCTTGATGAATCATTCTGATTATTCTCCTTCCATACTTCTTCATTGCCATTCATTCTTTCTTTTATAAATGTGTCACTGAGATTACCCTTATATTCTAACTGATTAGATCCAGTAGTTCTTCCATTATAATTGTTCCTTCTATGGTTTGGTGCTCTCCTATCGTTAACAAATCCCTTGAATCTGCAATATCTAGTTGTATGCCCGAGGTTATTGCATTTGAAACAAGTAACAATTGAATTTGCATACCTTGGACCACCTTGATTGATCTACAATTTGCAATCCCTTGCAATGTGCCCAAAATTGTTGCACTTATAACATGTAACTCTTAATGATATAACATTATTATTTCCAGTAGGCCCTTCAAACATTAGATCTAGGGTTAGTTCTCTCATTTGTCTTTTGATTTGATTTAAATCTGCATTCATGTGACTTATGGTCATATAGAAAACAATTTAAACAATATCCAGTGAATGGCTTAGGATCACTATACCTTTGAAATCCTTCTTTGTCTTTTGATTTGATTTAAATCTGCATTCATGTGACTTGTGGCCATATAGAAAACAATTGAAACAATATCCAGTGAATGGCTTAGGATCACTATACCTTTGCAATCCTTCTTCATGTGCCCATACTTGTTGCATGCAAAACATCTGCCTTTAACCTTATTGATCTACTCTCTAGGTGACTCATTCTGAGTAGAATAGTATCTTGCATCATCCTTTCCTCTGCTGCCTTTGAACTTTCAACACTATTGTAACCAAGGCCAATTATGTCACCTTTAGGCTTATGTTATTGCAATTGCTTATCAAGTTTATCACTGCTTGAATAGAGTTTTTCAATATGCTTCTTTGCCTCAACAAGCTCAATAATATTGGTATACTTTTTAAATTCCTTACCGTGAGATCTTGAATTTTCAAGTTTCAACTTCATCCATCCAAGTTGAGTATTCAAACCATGACATTTATTAGATTTGATTTTCAAGGCTTATTTAAGCTTCTCTCCATATTCTTTTCCTTGCTCAATCTCTTTGGCCATTTGAAGAATAGTGATTTCATATTCACGGTAAAGAGATTCCTGTTCTTTTTGAAGTTCCTCAATCAGATCTGAGGATGGTTCAATCTTGACAACCTTAGCCTCATCTTTCATCTGCTGAAGCAGTTCCTTCCTTTCGATTCTAGAAATATCAATCTGTTCCTTAAGCCTTTTGATAGTCTTTGGCATCCTTGAGCTTATTCTTGATCTGCATTTGCTTTATCCAAGTCTTAAGTGCCGCTTCAAAATTCCTTTGTAAACTGCTTGCATTCTTCATGATCCTCCTCAAGCCCCAAGACTTCTTCTGAGGAACTAGGTTCTGATACCAATCGTTACAATCAAAAAACACTGCGGGGGGGGGGGGGGGGGGGGGTGTGAATCAATGTCGCAACACTTCTAATCAAATTATTCTTTTTACCACAATACCATATAATAACTGAAATAATAAAGAACAATAATAAAGCTTACACAACAAGAGAACTCATAACACTGTGCTTTGATATTGAGGAAACCATGACTAAGGGAGAGCCTCAGTGGGGATTGAACCCACAAGATATTGCACTAACTGAAATAATAAAGAACAATAATAAAGCTTACACAACAAGAGAACTCATAACACTGTGCTTTGATATTGAGGAAACCATGACTAAGGGAGAGCCTCAGTGGGGATTGAACCCACAAGATATTGCACTAGTGTAAATGTATTCCTGTTAGGAGACCTGGCCTTCTTAGGAGTTGATGCAATATGTCCAGTGCGTAAGTTCTTGTTAGGAGAACAGAACCAGTTAAAGGTCTTGAACCCTGTTAGGAGTTGTGGGAACAAAAAGGGAGCTCACTGCTCAAAGATGAAGGTTAATTCCACCTTCAAGGACTCTCTGCCCATTACAATAGCATATTACATAAAAGCTGTGTTATATCCAGTGAACAATACGTAGCATCACAATGATTGATTGATTCCAATGAAGCTCACATCTGCTCTGTTCTGACATTCAGCATCAAGGCTCACACATCACAACACCATATTATATCCATCCATATCCTTGCATACAAAAATGCTTTCCTTTATACTAATTCAATTTTTTATCCCTGTCGGCTTCAATAAGGCTTTACCAAACGTGCACATACCCATACCCAAGAATTAAGATCTTGGATGACTGTAAATGTAATTATCTTTAATTGTTTATATAATATAATAACTTTTACTGACAAAAAAAATTGAAATTTAGAAATTAGAATCTTAAGAGTTAAGAACTTGTGATAAAATTTTGATAGCAATCAGTGGTAGGTATTAATCATATGCTTCTTGATGGAAGTACCACCATTAATGATCATCAACATTATGCTTGTTTGCAAGAGTGCGAAGACTACAATCATTCATTATTGTGAAACTCTTGAATTCAGACTTCACCATAGGCTGTAGGTCTTTGGCAAAGAGTCCACAAAGAGCTGCCTTTTACCCTTGAGCAACTTCAAGATCCCTATATAGGGCAACACTAGTGGTATTGTCATCAATGAGTGCTTGACTATAATATCTGGGGCTCAATGCAAAGTTAGGGAGATGCAAAGGAGCAGTCATTTTGTTCCATCTCTCCATCATGATATTCTGTAGTTCCTTGAAAAATATTTCTTCAAGATATTTCTCTTTCATGTTTATCATATTTTTCATATCCTCAATCATGTGTCCAAGGCATCATATACCTTATTTAAGCAAGGTCTATCCATGTTAGTGTATAAAATCATGTTCAATATAAGCTGTGTAAATCTTACGAGCTACTTAACACGATCCCACCACATTGTCTTAATGACAATTGCCTTTGTACTACCAGATTGCCGCCATATGCCAATATTGGCTCTGGTTGCCATTGTAGAAAAGGCCTCTTTAGCCTTTAGAAGGTGTCAAAACTATCATGTTGGAGGCCAAATGAGTCGCACCAATTGATGCAAGTAACAAAGAGCAATTGCCAAATCTGCATAATCAGTAGTCTTTTCTTTATAAGAATAATTTATAAGAGGCCAATTATATCTGTACAATCATTATTCGTTATTAAACTTCCCAATTAATCAATCTGCAACAACACCCATAATCCAAAACATCATCCGATTAAACTCTTCAATCTGCCCATATTCATCAGAAGGTACCTGAAAATCTAATCTAATAATGCTTGTATCCAAAGCGGATTCCTTGACAAGTGAATGAGAATTTCAAAGAGATAAGCTTCAGTCAGTTGGCCAGCAGTAAATAACCAATTCCTTAACTCTACCACAGTCCACAAAATCGATATCATTCCAAAATCAAATATGTTTTAACTTTTCAGTCACTGACTCATGAAAATGTTTCAGATTCCAATCAGTAGAAATCATTATCATGCAATCAGCCCAATACCAAGTCATCCCAACTTATTCCAATAAGTAATCAGTCTGCTCAAATATAAAGGATTAAATAAAACAAATTACTCCCTTCACCAATTCACGGAATTGGTTTATAAACTAACAAAAGGCTGATATTCATACTTTCAATATGCCATTGGTCATGTATTCGAAAGGAAACACTGATCCGACATTGTTTAAAATCAATTTTATACTTTGAACCACATAACCAGTTCATTAGCAAAAATCCATATCATAATTATCCTTACTAAGACCATTGTAAAACCAATACCATTGAAATTGGTTCACCTTCCAAGAGATAGCTGATACATTGGAACGATTCCCATTTTCCCCAAATTTAAACACGTCAATTTGCCTTCAAACTGTCAATACAAGAATCGATTTCATTCGAACATGCAATTGTGGATTTTAGAACTGATTCTTTGGGTTGGTTATTCAAGTATAAATGCAAACATTTTGTGCTGAGTTGAATTTGAATACAATGCAACAATACCTAGATAAACCCGATTCTTGGGTCAACACATAAAAACAGGAATCTAATAATAATGGCAGTATTATGAAGTAATTGGTAAATATTTGCTTAATATTAATAGAGACTGAGAGGTCAATGCATACAAAAGAATGACTTGATGTTTCCTTAGGAAACGATTGTAAAGAATAGAAACTTTCTATTCTAAAACAAACAGTTATCTACAACCTAGCTAAATATTACAAACATTCTAATATTTGCAATAGATTACAAATAGATAACCATTAACTAATAATAGAAGCTATCTATTATCGTAATACCCTCCCTTAATGATTAATCTATCCCCAAGACCGAGTAGTCCTTTGAATTTGACAAACTTATCAAGACCAAGAGGCTTGGTGAGAATGTCTGCAGTCTGATCTGTGGTAGGAACATACTGCAAATCCATTATCCTTTCTTTAACCAGCTATTATATGTTGTGACAGTGAACATCCACATGCTTGGTTCTGTCATGGAAGACTGGATTCTGTGCTAATTGGATAACACCTTCGTTATCTACAAACAAAGTGGTCGGTCCTGTTGGTGATATTTGGATATCACCAAGCATCCGACGAAGCCAAACAATTTCACAACATGCCTCAACTTTCCCTCTGTATTCAACCTCTGTAGAGGAGAAAATGTCTGTTGCTTCTTACTGGTCCATGTGACGACACTGGATCCCAAACTGAATACATATCGTGAAGTTGACTTTTTATCATCAACAGAGCCTGCTCAATTTGAATTTGTGAACCCATTGAGTCTAGGATTAAAGCTCCTAGAGTAAAGAAGTCCATCATTTGAAGTGCCCTTCACATAACCAAGCACATGCTTTTCTGGCATCGAGTGATCAGCCTTGGGAGCAGTCATAAAGCGGGAGATTTAGTTGACTACGAAGCTGATATCAGGCCTAGTAGCAGAGAGGTAGATGAGGTTGCCTACTAGTTACCTATATGTAGCATCATCAGTGGGAGGAGAATCAGACTTGGATGATAATTTGAGACCTTTCTCCATGGGTGTAGATGCAGGCTTGCAATCCTGCATCCTGAATTTGTCTAACAGAGCCCTGACATATTTGGAGTGAGAGATGAATATACTAGAAGACTGTTGCCAAACCTCAACACCTAGGCAATAATGCATAAGCCCAAGGTTAGTTGTATCAAAAAATTGGCATAAATTATGTTTGATTCCCTGAATCAAAGATGTCAAATTGCTAGT
The DNA here is from genome assembly GCA_028749045.1 of Cupressus sempervirens. Lineage (NCBI taxonomy): Eukaryota > Viridiplantae > Streptophyta > Pinopsida > Cupressales > Cupressaceae > Cupressus > Cupressus sempervirens. The sequence goes on from CM053790.1 coordinate 531,544,629, forward strand.
GATGATCAAATCATCTACATAAATAACCAGAAGGATGATGTCATTGCTAGTAGTCTTGATGTACAAATTTGAGTTTGAAGAACTGCCCTGGAAGCCTTGATCACTGAGGTACTTATCAATTTTCATGTACCATGCTCGAGGGGCCTGATTCAAGCCATAGAGAGCTTTCACTAATCTGAGAACCTGATGTTCTTTACTAGCAACCTTGAAACTAGGAGACTGTGTCATGTACATCTTCTTGTAGGTCATCATTAAGGAAAACACTCTTGACATCCATCTGACCTTCTAGCCAAACCGTGCTGCCATGGCTAGGACTAATCTTATTGCGCTCATCTTTGTAGTAGGGGAAAAGATCTCATAATTAATGCCTTGACACTGAGAAAAACCCTTTGCAACTAAATGAGCTTTGTTTTTATCCAAAGTACCATCAGATTTGTATTTGATTTTATAAACCCATATGCAGCAAATGAGTTTCTTCCCTAGTGGAAGATCAAATTGGACCCAGGTGTTATTCTTTAGCAGCCTGTGGTGTTCAGATGTTATGGCTTGTTCCTACTGTGGAATTCCTTTAGATTCAGAATCTGTTTGAGGTTCAAACACATTGTGAATGTTGGCCATAAGAGCAAAATTAACTGACTTTGTATGTTTGTTCTTTTTCCAAGCCGTTCTCCCATCAATGAGCTCATCATCACGAAGAGCACCAAGCATCTTAGCCCACCACTTAGGATGGAGAGGAGAGTGACCAACATTAGTATTAGGAGATGCTCTATGATTAGGTTCCTCATCAAAAGAATCTAGATCAAACGTAGTTGAGGCATCTACAAATCTCGGTGGTCCTATAGGAGAAGTTGGAGTTGTTTGTATAGGGATCATTGTTATAACTGGAGCCGTAGGAGCTGCTGGAGCCCTCTCATCAGGTGGACCTAATGGAAGCCTAACTCCCAAATCATGAGTCTTCAAAGGCTGGTCTGCTGGATTAGGAACAGGAGAAACATGCATGAATGGTCCTCATTGCTCATCAAAGATTACATCACGATTGTATAGGAGACGAGACATCTTAGTGTCGATCAAGCGATATGCTTTGTGAAGACTACTGTATCCAACATGCATGAGTTTCTAACTCTTGGCATCTGACTTAGTGTGTGACGCATCAGAGATCTAAACAAAAGCAAGAGAGCCAAAAACCTTTGACTTATTCTAGGTTTGCGACCTGATCAGGTCTCTTCCAGAGACTTACCTTTGATCGCCATTGTGGATGATCGGTTCAAAAGATAAACTGCAGTGTTAACTACTTAGCCCAAAACTTCTTCGGAATATGTTTGTGTTCGAGCATGGATCTAGCCATCTTGGTGATTGTTTTTTTTTTGATGTTCAACTACATTGTTCTATTGTGGTGTATGGGGTGTGGTTAACTGGAGTTTGATGCCATGAGTATCCAAGAAGCTAGACAATTCATTACAACAAAATTGCCCCCCATTGTTTGAACTAGGAGTAATAATAGATTTCCTAGATATTTTTCAACTAAAGGTTTAAACTTTGAAATACAGGAAATGCATCTGATTTTTTTAAAAGAAAATATACCCACATTTTTCTACTAAAATAATCAACAAACAATAAAAAATACTTGGACCCAAGAATAGGAGGAGTGGCTATATGGCCGTAGATATCAGCATGAACAAGCTGTAGTACTTGAGAAGCTCGCCATGAATCACTACTGGTGAAGGGTGTGTGTGATGTTGCTTCCTAGCTTGACATGCATCATAAAGTTCAAGCTGTTGAGTCTGAATTGCTGGCAATCCAAGGACTAGCTCTTCCCAAGCAAGCTAAGAGAGATAATGCACATTTAAGTGCCCATATTGCTAATGCCAAAGTGTGCTGATAGAAGATTGTCAAGCAGCCATAGCTCAGTTGCGAGATTCACTAGAATTAGTAAGTTAAAAAAGACCACGATCTTCAAGACCTACTGCAACAATAGACTGAGTCGCCCTATCAGTGATGGTACACTGATGTGAATTGAAGGTGACATCCAACTGTGGAGAATGTTGCAGCAACTGACTGACTAAGAGTAGATTTAGTTCCATCCCTACAATGTAATACACATTGAGGAAAATGAGATTCCTCCTAGCAGATTGAATTTGAATGTTGCCTTTGTTGACAATGGTGTACTCTTGTCCACCACCAAAAATAACAGAATCGGAATTAGGCTGGTAGTCAGTGGACCAGCCACTGCAACGATTGAAATGACAAGAGGCACATGTATCAATGTACCAAGCAGACTACTTCACCTGATCTGTAGGTCTTTTAGCCATGAAGGCGTAAAAGGTAGATTCATTCTGCTCAGTGTGCTCTATACTGTTCGCTTTGTGTTGCGAACCTGATTGCTTAGATTGGGCAGCTAAGCATTTCTGACATTCAACCTTTATGTGTCCAAACTTGTGGCAATAGTTGCATTGAATGTTCTTCTTCCGAGGGACTTTTGAAGCTGGAGCAGAGGACATATGCTGAGAAGACTGCTGAGACTCGTCTTTATCCTTATGAAAGGATTTAGCAGCAAAGACTTGCTCTGTGGAGGTGGAGTTGGAATTGCTATTGAGCCATTGTTTCCACCGATCTTGCTGAAGTAGAAGTGTGTAGAGATCTGCAAATTTCAGATCAACACCAGCAAAAGTGATGTTGAGAGTCTTGATAAAATGCTTGTAGGACTTTGGTAAACCTCTGAGAGTTATGATCACAATGCCCTCTTGCTCCATTTTGCGACCAATGACAAGCAATTGATCATGGATTTCATGACTCCTATTCAGGTGAGCTTGGAGTGATGTTCACTCATCGATGATAATAGAAAAGAGAGTGTTTTTCAAAAAGAAAGCTTTTCTTTTGTCAGAAGTCTCATGAAGATTCTTGAGATGTGTCCATATTTGGACAGTTGTCATGTCGGATGGAATCTGAGAGAGCTGATCATCAATTATGGATAATTTGAGAAGCATCACCGCCTCCTAATTATTCAGATCTCATGTATCCTGATCAGTACTAGGGGCAGTTAGACGCTTTATAACACCCAAAACAATCTAATCATTATTCCGATATTTAAAAGTTGCTATTATTTGATGCTTCCAAGTACCATAATTTCGACCATTAAATTTTGAATTGCTTTCGAGCAAAATATTAGTCTGAGATGCCATAGCATGAAAAAGCGTGAAAATCTGTGAAGGCACGTACTTCAAGAAAAAAATGGAAGACCAAGGAAAATTGAAGGGGCACCCAGAAGAAACCTCAAAAAACCCAAAAAGAATGTGCTGTTGGTTTTTGGATCTGCTGGCTCAAAAATTGAGGCATCCAAAAAACTTTGACAACCTAGTTGAGCTTTGAAAAACCCACCAAGAATCTATAATCAAAAAAGATTTCAACCCAAAAAATTAAGGTTTTTGAACAAAACCCTAGTCGGCGGCCATAAGATGAATTTATAGAAAAAATGGAGATTTGCTGATAAAATTCGTCCAATTTTTTCACAGACTTTTAGGTAGAGAGGGTGCTGGAGATGAAGATTTTGACACCAAAAAATGGTGTTACAGGCATGCATTAGGGAGAAAACGACAGAAAAAAATGCCTCTACAAAAACGTCTTCAAAAAATGCAGGAGTTTGTTGCTTCAGATTTGGAAAAAAATGAAGCCTGGTGCTAGCATCCTGACTCAGGAAAAATGACGTCTAGAGGTCACGCAATCACGCCCTCAATGACCAGATACGAGCCAGATTAAACTTGTGTTTGAAAAAAGCAAGAACACACGATTTTTCCAGTCACAAGCATGAAGAAAAGAACATGGAAAAATGGACTTTGCTGTGTACAGGTGTGATTTTTTCAGACAAACCCTAGTTCAAAGCAAAATGCTTATGAAAATAATTTTGAAAGTAGGGTCTGATAATTTCGGAAAATAAATTATGATTTTCGAAAAAATTAAAATATGGTCAATGAAAGGATGTTTCCTTAGGAAATGATCGTAAAGAATAGAAACTTTCTATTCTAGCTGAAAGAAAATAAAAAGTTATCCACAACCTAACTAAATATTAGAACCATTCTAATATTTACATAGATTACAAATAGATAACCATTAACTAATAATAGAAGCTATCTATTGTCGTAATAGGCAGCCTATCATAACCGACAGCAAATCAGAATAGACAGCCTTTCATAACAAACTGCAGTCCAACTTTCTGAGTATTAGAGCCAATACACATCATAACCCACAAATTAGAACAATATATCAAAAATGAATCCCAGTAATATGTCGGATCAAATGAAGAAATCAGAAATTTGAATGAAATTGAAACCACTGGAATTAAACTGGAATTTCATTAATACAAAAACGCTCTTGGCTGTTGACATCCAGAGGAATAAAATAATTTTCATTTTAATTCATTATCTGGTATGTGTATATTTCCCTCGATTTAACGTGCCCTTTATAATCAATTTGGGTGGTTACAACTATTGAGATGCAAAGATTTCACATTCTTATGACTTTTCATTATGATTTTGTGATGCAAAATTGCAAAATCCGTATTTTGCAATATTTCAAAAATACGTTTACAAGCATATTTAATTGTGAACACATTGAAATGCAAATAATATTTCCAAAGTTGGGTGCTCCTACATCATACTTCCGATTTTTGAAAGGTTTCCATGTCCCATGGAAATGTACTGTAAGGAACCCTGCAATCGAATCTCTCCCTCTTCATCTTGATTCTGCTTTGACACCTCTGATGCCTGCATGCTTACCTCTGCTGTTCCCAAACTTTCACCTGTGACTACTATCAGTGGAGGTCATACTGAATCTCTCCCAGGTGCCATATCAATCCACAAGTCCACTCCTCCAAATGCTCCATAACACACAGCAACAACTCTGTCCCTCACCACATAGTCCTCTCTTGCCTCTCTCCCTAGTCTGTTGGTGACATACTGGACCATCTCCTATGGCCCTGGATCAGCTCCTACGATCCTTTGGTGGACCTTCATGTCCACCTCTTGCAGCAAGTGAATGTTCACCTGCAACCAGAACTTCATAACAAGAATCCAATAACCAAATCACAAGGCTAGGTCCTGGTGTGAGTTTCCATACCTCACACCCTCGAGAACTTCTAGCTCTGATACCAATTTGATGCAAGTAACAGATAGCGATTCCCAAATCTGCATAATCAGTAGTCATTTCTTCATAAGAATAATTAATAAGAGGCCAATTATATCTCTACAATCTTCTTCATCATTAATAAACTTTCCAATTAATCAATCTGCAACAACACTCATAATCCAGAACATCATCTGATTAAACTTTGCAATCTGCCCACATTCATCTTAAGGTACCCGAAAATCTAATCTAATTATGCTTGTATCCAAAGCCGATTCCTTGAAAAGAGAATGAGAAATTCAAACAGATATAAACTTCAATCAGTTGGCCATCATTAAATAACCAATTCTTCAACTCATCACCGTCCACAAAATTGATATCACTCCACAATCAAATAAGTTTTAACTTTTTAGTCACCTACTCATGAAAATGATTCAGATTTCAATCTATAGAAATCATTATCATCCAATCAACCCAATGCCAAGTCATCCCCAACTTATTTCAATATATAATTGGTCTGCACAAATATCAAGGATAAAATGAAACAAATTACTCCCTTCACTGATTCACGAAACTGGTTTATAAACTAGCAAAAGGCCGATATTCATACTTTCAATATTGCATCGGTCATGTATTCGAAAAGAAACACTGAGCTATCATTGTTTAAAATCAATTTTATACATTGAACCACATAACCAATTCATATGCAAAAATCCATATCATAATGATCCTTACTCAAACCACTGTAAAATAGATACCATTGAAATCTGTTCACCTTCCAAGAAATAGCCGATACATTGGACTGTTTCCTATTTTCCCCAAATTGAAACAAAGTAAATTTTGCTTTAAACTATTGATACAAGAACAGGTTTCATTCAAAACATGATATGGTGGATTTTTGAACCAATAATTTGGATCAGGTATTCAGTATAAATGCAAACATTTTGTGCTAAGTCGAATTTGAATACAATGCAACAACACCTAGATAAAACCAATTCTTGGGTCAACACATAAAAACAGGAATCTAATAATAACGGCAGCCTGTCATAACCAATATCAAATCAGAACTGAAATCATTTAGAAAACAAGCTTTCCAAGCATCAAATCAATGCCTAAACTTATTAACCAGAATGCAAATAAATCAAGCCCAATAACAAATTGCACTCCAACTTTTTGAGTATCAAGGCCAATACATCATGAACCCACAAATTAGAACAATGTATAAAAAATGAATCCAGTAATATGTCGGATCAAATGAGGAAATCAGAAATTTAATGAACTCGAAACCACTGCAATCAAACTGGAATTTCATAAACTATTCTAATACAAAGTTGCTCTTGGCTGTCAACAGCCAGAGGCATAAAATAAATTACATTTTAATTCATCTTCTGCTGTGGATATTTCCCTTGATCAAACATGCCCTTTATAATCAATTTGGGCAGTTAAAACTATTGGGATGCAAAGATTCTTCCCATTCTTAGGACTTTTCATTATGATTTTGTGGTGCAACATTGCAAAATCCTTATTTTGCAATATTGCACAATTACGTTTACAAACATTTTTTATAGGGAACACATTGAAATACAAATAATATTTCCAAAGTTGGGTTGCTCCTGTTAAATCTACAGGCCAGAAATGCATGAAGATAACCAGCAATAAGTAGAAGGAAAAACTGAAAAAAGGAACACCAGAAATAACCTGGGAAAACCCTTCTAGAATGAAGGGAAAAAACCCAGCCACACAACAAAACATATCTTTATTGATAATGAAATTCGAGTGTACAATATGCTTTGCATGATGCAAATATATAACAATAGGAGACTCTTCACATGATAACCGAAAGGTCTCTTGAGATTCTTATAACTCCTATAATTAATTATGACTCTTCGAAAATTCATGCCTCAATTTATGAGAATGACACATGTCATTTACATTTGATATTACAAATTAAAACTTAAGTGTCTCTTTCAGCTGAACGTAACAATAACGGTAATAACATTCATATTTCCAGAGATAAAGACCTCTGTCGCAGCTACCATCTTCAATAGCTCCTACATCAACAATCTATTTCATAAAAAAATTAAAAAAATTAAATTGAAACTAAATAAATTTAATAATGTAAAACATATTGAAATATAAAATAATTGAACTTACCTTCAAGAGCTCTAATGCCAAGAATTGTCTAAATATGCTTGGTAACATATGGTGGTTGGCAATGAACATGTTGATCTCTTGAGCATTAGCATACATTTGTTTGATCCATTCAACGTTGTTTCCAGTTTTTTTCACCATTAGTTGAGTGAGTTAGTACAACATTTCTGAAAAATGTGATCATAGTGCTCCTTAACCAATAACCTAGTAACACTACAATTTTTGGCATTGTCTATTGTCTATTATGACTTGAGCAACATTTTGAGTGCTAACTTGCTTCGTGGCTTGGAAAAGAATGTTGGCAATAAATGAACCGTCCTTCACTTGCTCTTCACATTGCTCTCAAAACCATTGCACTACTTGTGGACACTACAATAACATTGATCAAAGGGTGATTTCTTGCATCTTTCCATCCATTACATACTATGGACATACCTGTTTCTGATGGGCTTCAAGACATTGTCTATATGTTTCACCTCTTTGTCTAATAAGGTAGTGTACCCCTCCTCATAACCTGGGCCTTTGAAACTCTTTGGTATCTCATTAATTGATCTTTACCCTCTTTATCCAATACAATGAGTGAACAATGCTAAATGCTAATTCATTTGCATTGATACATCTAGCTATGTCTTGCTTAGCAATGTCTCTACTCTCATTGTGAAGTGCCATCTCCAATGGCCTCTTTGCTCTCTTACCTGTTGCTGGTTCTTGAGGAATATGCAAGAATGGATGGCCCTCTATGGGTTCTTGATTGGAAATTGATGTCACTGAGGCCTTCGATCCTTTCTTACTTCTTGACTTGTCTAAAGGATGACCTATTGCATTCCTAGATGCTTCATTTTGCTAGTCTTTTCTCTTCAATATATTTCATTACGAGAGAGTTTGCAAGAAGGCTTTTGCTTTGAGGCTTCTAAGGAACTTTTGGCTTGCCATTGCAAAATTTGATGCCTTCTTGAGGGTAAAGCACAAATGTGCTCTCACTTGATTAGAAGAGTTTTATTGAAATAACCTAGTTAGTGTACTGTATTACAAATACTGTCAACTCGAAACATTCTTATAAAAAAAAGATCAAACAAGCCCAAAACAAATTTCCTTTTCAGAAATAAATCAGAATCGTACAAATTAAATTAGAAATGCATAAACCGTCAATTACAAAAGTAAGGTATTTAAAACATTATTATTTTATTTTTATTGGATAGTTGAGAAATACTGAAATCTGGTGTGAAACCCTTCATTGTTCATAGCAGCTATTCCTGAACGAATACCTTTGAAACCTTACAAATACTTCTGAAATCCTCAACAATTGTGGATAGCGATTCTGAAATTGAAATCCACTTCCGTATTCGCACCTATATTGTTTAGCATGCATGTAGCAGCTGAAAATGTTATCTTAGGGTAGCGTACAAGGCTTGATGGTTAGGACTTGCGTCCTTAGCATAGAGTTTTGGCGGCAGACCAAAGATAATATAAAATCATAATAAAAAGTCCCCTAATCATTTCCTTCTATTGTAGTAATATAACTCTCAACCCTTCAACCCTAACATTGATGCTTCAAAACTTAACTTGGCAATATCAAAGTAATGTGACTCGGACCCGGCTCGGACTCGACAAGGGTAACTTGACTTGTGACCTGGCTCGGACTTGGCAGCGACTCGGCAAAGTGAAAAAAACTTGAAAATTTGAGATTTTTAAGGATTTAAAGAACATTTCATGCACCCATTATTGAATCAAGCTTAAAGACACAATAACATCATTAAATAGAAGATAATTTGATCATAATGCACATACATAAAAGTTAAACATACATCGATTACATAAGTACAACACTACAAAGGTAAATTGCCAAATACTAAACAGTAGCTAAAGGAAATATTATAAAAGTAGAACATAGATATATAAAATGATAAATCCATGCAACCCATCAAAATGTATATGAAATCCAACACATCAATAGTCATCATCAAATGTTCCAAATTCCGATCATATGTTAAGTTAAACAAAAAGTTAAAACAAGACTATAGCTATGGCTCCTAGTCCTCATCGTCATCCTCATCCTCATCCCCAACCTCAACTTTAGGGTCAGTATAATCTATAAAATGCCTCTTAGTAAGGCGTTTGAGGTACGTCTTGGATGACTGATTAGCCATAGCATCAGCCTGTGAGGTGCCTCTAGGATCAATTGTAGTCTCTGGCTCTGCTAATGCTTGTGAGGTGCCACTAGGAACAATTGGAGCTCTCTGGTCCTCTGCTGCCATAGCCATGGCCTCAGCCTCTCTATCTGCCTCGTCAACCCACTCTAGGTTCTCATCATCAAAGATAGGATCAGTAGCCTTAGTGATCCACTCAAACTCTGGATCAACCTCCTCTAGAGTAATCAGAGAGGTGTCACTATCCAAAATCTCCTTGGTCCTAATGCGTAGGTTGTAATGCACAAAGACTAGCCTATTCATTTTCTCCATAGACAGCTTGTTACGCCTCTTCGAGTGGATGTGCTCGAACATGCTCTAGTTGTGCTCACATCCAGAAGTGCTACTTGGTTGGCTCATTATGTAGATGGCAATTTGCTGAAGGGTTTTGGTTGAAGGCCCAAACATTTGCCACCATCTATCTGAATTTTGAAAAAAAGAAAAGAAAAAAATACGTTTCATTTCAAAGTTTGAACTTTAAAGCTAGATTGTATAAGACTTAAGCTGCAATTTTTACTTGGCTGCAATTTTGTACGACTTTCTTTGCAAATTTGACTTGAAAAAATGGGCCTTGATTCATTATTATAGGCATCCATCTCAAGCAATACATTTGTGGCATTAGTGCCCATCTTCGATATCACAGTGTATAGGCCACTAAGAACCTCTTCATCTGCCTTGAAATCTTCATGGAAACGATATGCCGGATTGAGGTAATAGGCTACTGCGTGGATGGGCTTATGAAGCTGATTTTGCCATCTCCTATCAATTATGTCCCAAATAGGGCCATACTTTTCCTCAACTCCTACATATTTGGCCTTTCATACCCTCCTTGGCCCTATCCATGCCCTCATATATGTAGCCCTAGAGGGCTTCTTCCCATCAATAACTCGTAGGAGGGCTACAAGGGGCTCAATGATCTACAAAACAATTAAACAAAAAAACAATTTAGTGAATGATGAAACTTTGCAAAGTTGCACAATGAAAATAAAACAAAAATATTTATGAGATAAATTAACTTATAAAATTTTAAGACTTAAGCTTTTAAAATTTAAATTACCTCCACAATCTTTGAACTTGGCTCCCAAAAACCTTCTTCATCATAAATGCATTTTGTTGCATCTATCCATATAGTGGTGGTGGCAAAGGAGGAGGAACTCCATTGTGGACCAACAAACATGCACCTCAAAGCTAACCTTGAACTCAACAAAGATTTTAGTGTGATAAAATTAGAGGCAAATCTTGTGATACTGGGACGAACCAACTCCTTTCCCTTCGTGTATTCCCTCATAATGCCGAAGACCAAGGCATGATTATAAATGAACTTACAAAGATTTTTGGCCTTAGCGACACATGATTTCACCCATTCAAGCTTGCCAATATCCTCTAACATGAGGTCGAGGAAATGAGCCGCACATGGAGTCCAAAAGATTCTTGGGTGTCTCTGCATCAAAAGATTTCCTGCAGTAATTTTAAATTAGTTAGTAAACAATGAAATTTTTTGATGTATTAAAAAACTTTTAATTTTAAAAATTTTAATTAAAAACTAAAATAATTTTTTTAGAACTTAGAAAGTTAGAAGTTAAAATTTTACCTGCAGCAACAAAATTAGCTGCATTATCAGTCATCACTTGGACAACATTCTCTTCCCTCACCTCCCTTATGACCTCCTCAGTAGCCTCACATAAGAATTTTGCATTTTTGACATGTGAGGAAGCATCTATAGACTTCAAAAACATGGTGGATCCTGAAAGTGAAAATTAAACAAAATAATTATCATTCAAGAATCAATAGTCAATAAAACAAACTTGTAGTTATTCAATAATACATTAAATTTTAGACTTCGAGAAGCAGAGGACGATTACCTCCGCTACAAACAAGAAAATCTAGGAGGGTCCTATTCCTCCTATCTATCCATCCATCCGTCATAATGGTACACCCCTTTTGGCTCCAAATTTTTCTATGGTCCTCCAACTCAAGTTTCATCTCCTCAACCATTTCTAGTAAGAGGGGGCCACTCAACTCATCTTCAATGGGGGCTTTAATCCCTGCACCACAAATGGAAACCGCATCAATCATCCCCTGCCAATAAGGAGTCCTGTTACATTTATAAAAACATTTTAATTAACATATTTCAAATTTTCAACATCAAATTAAAATTATGAAATTGAATCTAAATTTTAAAAGTTAAAAACGGAAAACAATCAAATATAAATGAAGCTTAAATACCTGGCTGCTATAAATAGAATGTTGCAAAAAAATCAAAATTTGTAAATTGCTCTTATTCCAGCTTCATGGATCTCCCTATTCTAGCTCAAGCTCTCAAGTGAGGGTTGTGCACCAGGAGTGGAACGCGGTACAAAAAAATTGTCCAACCTAGATTTTTTGACTCTAGGACGAAAGGTAAAGTCAATATTACTAGAAGGGGCAGCAATCGTAGCACCACTAGCAGTGCAACAAATAGATGTAGAAGAAGTACAAGTAGCAGAAGCACTAGGACGATAGGGGGGAAGGGAAGAACCTTCTCCAAAACAACCTATTGAACCTAGCCCGGGTGTAAAACTAGACACAAAAACATTTCTTGTAATGGTCCTTGCTAAAAGACTACTAACAACTACTAATGTTGGAGTATGGAATTTTGTCAAACACTTGGCAAAATCTGACTTGTAGTGCTGTAGAATGGAATTGAATATGTACTACGGGAATTCCGTCAAACACTTGGCAAGCAAACTGATTTGTACTATTAGGGTTTAATTCTGTACTCAAGAATTCGTTGTGCAACAATCCCACAGTAAACCAATGTAATTACAGTGCCAATATGCATAAGATGTAGTGATGTAAGAACAATACCAAACAATGACGTATTTCAGGAGGGTTGCCAATTACAACATTCAGATGTTACAACTCCAATACATGAACAATGAAACTATTGCAATGTCAAGACCTCATCAATGCCCTTAACATTCACTAGGACATTCCAAATACATATATATATATATATATATATATATATATATATATATATATATATATATATATATATATATATATATATATATATATATATATATATGATTCCAATGAATAACAGTGACTGATTCTAATACATATGCTGGATTGTTACAGTTTGTACTATTTTTTCCTAATTAATAAATAACAGACCCTTATTGCTGAACACATTAAATTGGAACCTGGAAATTGATGCAAGTTATTGTTGACGAATGCTGATGAAGAGAAATTCGAACTGCTCCCCAAACTGGTCCAGAAAAAACTGGACTGTACCCTGCTGCTGAACTTGGCTGTATAGTACGGACATGTACGACAACTATAGTAATCTTTTTGCAACTGTTTTGGCTGCCGAAAATGCTATGTTCAGAATCGCATGGGGTTATATCCTAGCATCCCAAATGCATAAAATCAAACTCCCAAGGAACTAACGACCTCCTTCAAATAAAATATCAAATACCTCACAATCTGATTTCCAACAAGATAGCAATTACTGTAGCCGTGTCACTGTAGCTCTACACTATAGCGCTGTCACTGTAGCTCGACACTGTAGCGCTGTCACTGTTCACCATTCACTTAGCATATTAGCTTCTGATTTGCAGGCACCAAATAAACCCCTAGATTGTATATTGCAACACCGTGGAGATTGATAGCTGAGAGGGATTTTGTCCTCAAAGCCCCAGGAAGATTATCTCCAAACTAAACAAGTAATTTCTTCAATCAACAAAAGCATGCCTCAATGGAAGCTCTTCCACCTCTTTTATTTTGTTTTCACAAAACCCATGCCTTCGTCTTGTCAATGTGGGATAAAACATAACTCCCTTATGTAACTTATGTCTCCAATGTATTATAAAATAAAGGGGACTCTTTTATTTAAATATTTCCCACCAACTATAGTCTAAGCATTAACAAAGTTAAATATTTGAATTTAACTTTATAAAATAACTTTATTAATGCAAAATAAATCATATCAATAATAAATGAATCTTTTTGTCGATTTTAAACATTTACTATCGATATGTTGCTGCCATAGGATGTCCAATCATATCTAAAATGACTTACTATAAATATTAAGTATGCCCAAAACTACCTCAACACCCCTCAGAGACACCTGCAACTGAAATTGTTTAGGTCAAATGGCCTCTAAGTCCCTTTGATGTCCTGGTTAGCCTATTGGACCATGGGGAAATAGGCTAACGCCACATCATGCTATGAATGCTAGAAAGGGGACATTACAGTCCACCCTTCCCAAAATTGCTTGTCCTCAAGCAATTTCAGCTCTGGATGCTGCAATATCTGCTCATTTTTCCAAGTAGCATCCTCAACAGGTAGGTTCCTCCACTTCAGTAGATACTCCTTGATAGTCCTCCTGCAAAGCACCCTCTCCCTGGTGTCAAGTATAGCTTCAGGAACCAAGATAAGCTTCCTCTCATCATCGAGAGGTGGCAATACTACTAAAGGCACCACATTGTGCCCCAATGCCTTCTTAAGGCGTGACACATGGAACACCTTATGCACTTTACTGTCTGCAGGCAGCTCCAACTCATAAGCTACCTCGCCCACTCTCCTGATTATTTTGAATGGTCCATAGTAGTGTGGTTTCAATTTATCTGCTCCACTTCTCTTAAGAGAGGACTGTCTATACGGCTATAACATGAGGTACACCATGTCTCCCACCTCAAATGACCTCTCAACCCTGTGCTGATCGGCATATTGCTTCTGCTGATTTTGTGCCTTTTACAAATTTTCCTTTCAAGGATCGCATAATGTCCTGACACTCCTGCAAAGTATCCTCGGCCTTAGGCACCCTACTGTCCCCAAATAACAAATCCAAGAAGTTAGGAGCATCATACCTGTACAATGCCATGAAAGGGGACATTTGAATAGACATATGGAAAGAGGTATTATAGCAGTACTCCCCTAGATGTAGCCACTTCACCCAAGCCCTTTGCTGCCCTGCAATGTAGTTTCAGAGATATCCCTCAACCCACTTGTTCACTATCTCTGTCAGCCCATCGGTTTGCGGGTGGTAACTGGTACTCGGAGTGAGCTCTGTTCCACATAACTTGAACAACTCCTACCAAAAGTGACTCATAAATCTGCTGTCTTTGTCACTGACTATACTCCGTGGTATCCCATATAGTCTGAATACCTCTTGAAAAAATAGTTCTGTTGTTTGTGCTGCTGAATACGTAGTCAAAATTGCAAAGAAATGTGTAAATTTCGTCAATCTGTCTACCACAACAAAAATACAATCCCGACCCTATGCCTTGGGAAGACCTGAGATAAAATCCATGGAAATGCTATCCCACACCTTCTCTGGTATGGGTAGGGGCTGTAGTAAACCACCCGGAAAGGAATGTTCCTGTTTGTTCTCCTGACACATTGGACACTCCCTAACAAATTGAAGCACCTCTGATTTAAGTCCTTTCCAAGTGAAGCGCTCTCTCACTTGCCGATATGTCTTAAAGAATCTGGGATGTCCTGCCATTGGTGAATCATGTAATGCCCTCAAAATATTCTGCTTCATAGCAGACTCGGCTACTAAATAAATCCTTTCCTTGGAGATGATCAGATCATTTACAACGGTGTATCGGCTATCCTGAATAGCCCCCTCAATAACGCTAGATGCCCAACTATCCTTAGCATATTCTGCCAAGATCATCTCTCTCCAATCATCCATGACTATCCCAACAACAAGCAAATGAGGCCTCCTGGACAAAGCATTTGCGACAATATTTTTCTTCCCTTTGACATAGACTATGTCGAAATCATAGGCCTGTAATTTACTCACCCATTTTTGGTTCCTGTCATTAAGGCCCTTTTGTCCAAGGAAATGTTTCAAGCTATTATGATCTATTTTTACTGTGAATCGGCTTCCTACTAAGTACTGCCTAAATTTAGCTAAGCACGTGCATGATTGCTAGCATTTCTTTGTCATAGATGCTATAGGTTCTCTCAACGCCTCGTAATTTTCTGCTCTCATATGCGATGGGATGTTTGTCCTGCATGAGAACAACACCTATGCCCTCTCTTGAGGCATCACACTGCAGCTCAAAAGGCCTGGTGAAAATTGGAATGGCTAAAATAGGACATGTACTCATCAGCTCCTTGAACTTGTGAAAACAATCCTGAGCCTTCTCTGACCACTTGAAACTGTCTTTCCGTGTCAAGTCTGTAAGTGGTGATGCTATTTGTGAAAATCCCTTCACAAATCTGTGGTAGAACCCACAAAGCTCGAGAAATCCTTTGAGTTGTGAAGTGTTCCTTGGGGGTGGCCAATCCAGAATAGCCTTGATCTTGTCTGGGTCAACCTGAACACTTCCTGCACTAATAATATGCCCTAGACAGAGAAACTCTAGCATCCCGAACTCGCATTTACTCATCTTGGCATATAATGACTCCCTTTCTAGAATACTGAGCACCGTATCAATATGCTTCAAATGTTCCTCCCATGTACGGCTGTATATCAGTATATCATCAAAAAAATCAACACAAACTTCCTCAACTGATCTCTGAACACTCTATTCATACAGGACTGGAAAGTGGCAGGGGCATTAGTCAACCCAAAGGGCATGACTAAGAACTCAAAATGTCCGTAGTGGCATCTAAAAGCTGTCTTCTCCACATCCACCTCTCTAACCTGTATTTGGTGGTAGCCCGATCTCAAATCAATCTTAGAGAAGTAGCATGCACCGTGCAATTCATCAATAAGCTCATCGATGCGCGGGATAGGGTATCGGTTCTTGATTGTCTTCTTGTTTAGCTCCCTATAATCAATGCACATCCTCATTGTACCATCCTTCACCGATACTATTGAAGAAGCAAAAAGACTCTTGCTTGGTCGTATGTGCCCCATGCCAATCAACTCCTTGATTGCTTTTTCTATTTCATCCTTATATCTCTTTGAATGGCGGTAGGGTGTGATGATGACTCGCTTAGCCCCTTCCTCTAACTCAATAACATGCTCGATTCCCCTATTCGGGGGTCTCCCTGGAGGTATCTCACCAAACACCTTAGTATGTTTGGTTATTATTTTTTGTACATCAAGTGGATATTCCTGTTTATGCTGCTCTGTCACCTTAGGCATTAATCTGAACTCTGCTGTACACTGCACTTGGTCGTGTCTGAAGAAACTCTACATCCGCTTGAGTGACACCACTCGAAGCCTCCCATCTGACAAACCTCTGAGCACTATCTTCTTACCATTTGCCTCAAACCTCATTTTTATTTTCTAGAGGTTAAATGTAAACTCTTCCAGAGACTTCATCCAATTCATCCTAAGGACCATATCCTGATCACCAATGTTGACCACAAAGAAATCTCCCACCATGTCATAATCTCCCAAACGAAGCTGCAAGTTGGAGATTTTTTTGGTACAGTCGATTTTGAAGCCATCGGCAACCATCACCTTAAATCCCCTATGCTCTTCTGTATGTAGCCCTTTGTGTGACACAAACTTCTCATCAATGAAGTTATGTGTTGCCCCTGTATCAATGAGTGCCACAAATCTTTGTCCATCCAAAGTTCCCCTAACTTTGAAAGTGACGGCCTCCTGTATACTGCACAACTGAGCTATTGTACTATTACTGCGTCCTTCCCCATGTGAAGAATTATCATCTCCATCTGATTCTGATGACTGCTCTGAATCTCCATCCACTGACTCTTCGGCTGAAAAATACTCCATCTGCTTAGCTTTTTCTTTCAATGGACACTTATGTGACAAATCCCAAGGCTCCCTGCAATGAAAAAAAAAGTTTCTTCTTCCTGAGATCATTAAGTGTCTCATTGTCCAACCTCTTACTTTCCTCCTTAGGTGGCTGAGCCTCTCTATGAAAAGGTTTCCTGTCCTTATCTTTCTTCGAAGGGAAACTCTTTGCCTGGAATTTATTTTTAGAAGCTGAAGAGGAATCCATATCACGAGCTTTCTTAATGGCTTCTTGCAAAGTGGGAGGGTTGAGAGCTTTAATCCACCCTCTCAACGGATCAGCTAACCCATCCATAAACAGAACCAGTATCTTCTATTCATATACATCTGTTACTAACACTGCAAGTTTTTGAAACTCTGAAATGTATGTTTCCAATGATCCCCACTATTTAAGCTGAGCTAACTCTTTGAAATGGAGTTCTGGATCCTTCCTATCAAAACGTTCAATCAGTCTCTCCGTAAACTCCACATATGAGGTAATGTGTGCATGACCCATAGTGACCATACCATGATGCCGCCACTCGTGTGCTAACCCATCCAGATGAATTGCTGCATACTTAATAGCTTCTTCCTCAGGCATAGGGTTCAATTGAAAGTATGTGTCAAGCTTTTGAACCCAAGCTCTTGCTGTAGACTTCCCCGAGCAATCATAATATGGTAATTGAAGTTTCCCTACTTTCTTCCGTAGCTCATAGCTCTGGTTCCTGTCGTGTCCATTTGGCATATGTGTCATCCGCACATCCATATACTCCCTAAAGGTAATTACAGCAGTAAAATCTGGACCTCTGGCTTCCCAATCTCTCCTCAACTGGTCCTGTATATCAGTGATCTAGGGCTCTAGTACGGGCTGCTCTGGAGCTCTAGGAGGAAATGTGGGAATCATGGGCCTCAAATTCACTGTCCTAGCTTGCTGGGGTGCATGACCAAAATTGTTCCCAACTTGTTCACCTCCATTATGTGTCCCATTCTGATTATTCCCATTCTGATTGTTACCATTCCGATTATTACCATTCTGATTATTTCCTCCACCCATGTTAGCGTTCAACCTCATTTGATGAGCCATCATCTGCATCATAAGCTCCAATCTCTGATTTTGTTCTTGTGTCCTCTGTTCTGCTAATCGCTGTCCTTGTGCCAAGGTCTCTAATAATTGTAAGAATCTTTCCTCTCGAGGATCCCCAACATCAACATTCCTATCTCCCATATTGCCAATAACTTGTTCACCGGTATCAATATGATCCTCTAGATTTCCCTATTCCTCTTGTCTTGTGTTTAGACGAGCCCTAGTTCTTCCTAAATTATAGTGATGAGTTAAAGGTTGAACACTCCAATCTGTCATATCACCACCTGTTCATTGTGTTTGTACCCACTAGGATGGCAGGATAAACAAGCTTTGATACCACTGTAATGGTCCTTGCTAAAAGACTACTAACAACTACTAATGCTGGAGTACGGAATTTTGTTAAACACTTGGCAAAATCTGACCTATAGTGCTGTAGAATGGAACTGAATATGTACTACGGGAATTCCATCAAACACTTGGCAAGCAAACTGATTTGTACTGTTAAGGTTTAATTCCGTACTCAAGAATTTGTTGTGCAACAATTCCACAGTAAACCAATGTAATTACAGTGCCAATATGCATAAGATGTAGTGATGTAAGAACAGTACCAAATAATGATGTATTTCAGGAGGGTTGCCAATTACAACATTCAGATGTTACAACTCCAATACATGAACAATGAAACTATTGCAATGTCAAAACCTCATCAATGCACTTAACATTCACTAGGACATTCCAAATACATATATATATGATTCCAATGAATAACAGTGACTGATTCTAATACATATATTGGAATGTTACAGTCTGTACTATTTTTTCCCAATTAATAAATAACAGACCCTTATTGCTGAACACATTAAATTGGAACCTGGAAATTGATGCAAGTTATTGTTGACGAATGTTGATGAAGAGACACCCAAACTGCTCCCCAAACTGGTCTAGAAAAAATTGCACTGTACCGTGCTGCTGAAACTGGCCGTACAATACGGACATGTACGACAGCTATAGTAATCTTTTTGCAACTGTTTTGGCTGCCAAAAATGCTATGTTCAGAATCGCTTGGGGTTATATCCTAGCCTCCCTAATGCATAAAATCGAACTCCCAAGGAACTAACGACCTCCTTCAAATAAAATATCAAATACCTCACAATCTGATTTCCAACAAGATAGCAATTATTGTAGCCGTGTCACTGTAGCTCGGTACTGTAGCGCTGTCACTGTTCACCATTCACTTAGCATATTAGCTTCTGATTTGCAGGCACCAAATAAACTCCCAGACTGTATATTGCAAGAGCGTGGAGATTGATAGCTGAGAGAGATTTCGTCCTCAAAGCCCCAGGAAGATTATCTCCAAAATAAACAAGTAATTTCTTTAATCAACAAAAGCATGCCTCAATGGAAACTCTTCCACCTCTTTTATTTTGTTCTCACAAAACCCATGCCTTTGTCTTGTCAATGTGGGATAAAACATAACTCCCTTATGTAACTTATATCTCCCATGTATTATAAAATAAGGGGGACTCTTTTATTTAAATATTTCCCACCAACTATAGTCTAAGCATTAACAAAGTTAAATATTTGAATTTAACTTTATAAATGACTTTATTAATGCAAAATAAATCATATCACTAATAAATGAATCTTTTTGTCAATTTTAAACATTTACCATTGATATGTTGCTGCCATAGGATGTCCAATCATATCTAGAATGACTTACTATAAATAGTAAGTATACCCAAAACTACCTCAAAACCCCTCAGAGACACCTGCAACTGAAACTGTCTAGGTCAAATGGCCTCTAAGTCCCTTTGATGTCCTGGTTAGCCTATGGGATTATGGGGAAATAGGCTAACGACACATCATGCTATGAATGCTAGAAAGGGGACATTATATTTTCAGATAAGTGTGGAAGGGAATTGGAACCAATCTGAGCTAACTCTGCTAATTGTTTTTCTTTTAATTCCTTTTCTTGTTCATATTTTTCTAAGGCAACATAACAAAAACGTTGAGCCTCAATAGTTGCAGCTCTACAAGGCTTAGCATCATGACCACGTATGCCAACAATATGGTATTTCAATCTATTTATCCCCCCACTATTAATGATCTTATAAAATAGACATTTTGTTTGAGTTCTACCTCTACCCAAAAAGTCTATCGTGTACTTCCAACACTCATTTTTTTAATTGCCTTTAGAGAGCTTGGGTTTTTAACCTCCAAGAGCCAATATGAGTAAGGAAAAATGTAAAGGTTGCTGCAATAAGACATTTTAGACCAAATATTACCATATAAGCATTGTATTTTATGAAGATCTAAAGTTAAAAAAAAAACCCATAAACATACAAAAAAAATTCATCCAAAAAACCCATAAGCATAGAGAAAAAAATCATCAAAATCTAAAAATTCAACTCTTACCTCTTTGAAATGATTTGGGAAGTGTTGAGAAGAGCTCCTATAAACTCCTTGATGATCTAAATGCAAGCTCCAATGTCACAAATGTAAGCTTTTCTCCTCTTCCTTTCAGCTGGTTGCAAAACAATGACAGTCTATTTCTCTCTCTCTCTCTCTCTCTTCTTCTCACAATAGAGTGTTATGAAAGCCCTTTTACGGTTATAAGAATAACAAAGAACAAAAAATAAATAAATATTTTTTTAATGCTATTTTAACTCAATCGGATAAGTACTGCTGCGACCGGGTCAAGTTGGTCGTGACTCGTTAGTTAGGTGAGTTAGGCGAGTCACATCACTTGACCTGCCGAGCCTGGGTCATGGGTCATTTTGACCCGATAGGCTATTGGTGACTTGCCGACTTGGGAGACTCACCTAACTTGCGCCGAGTCATGTTACACTGGGCAATATTAATAGGGAAAATAATATCCCTAAGCTCTAATCCACAAATAAAATAATATGAGTAAGAAGCAGTAAGCCACTTAAGTGAATTTGGTCTTGCCACTTGTTGAAACAAAAGACTTTTCAAACTCAAAAATATGGTTTAAGTATGGAGAAGAAATATACTACAACCTTATTAGGAGAGTCAGGAACTGCAGTTAGAGAAGGGACATGACAACCTCCTTCTTGAGATTGCTGTTCCACAACAATTGCAAGTTCGGATGTTGTAAAATTTCCTTTCCCTCCCCAGAAGCATCTACTAAAGGTTAATCCTTCCATTTGATTAGATATTCCCAGATCAGTTTACTTCTCAGTTTTCCCTGTCGCCAATCACAATGTCTCAGGTATAAGCACCAACTTTCTAAACTTGTCCAATGGTGGTAACTCTGGAGATGCAAGTTTGTTTTCCCAAATCCTTCTTCAAACAAGATACATGAAAAATATTATGAATCTTACTACCTAAGGCAAGCTCAAGTACATAAGCAATCCTGTTAACTCTCCCAAGCACCTTATAGGGTCCATAAAATCTTGATTTCAAATTTTTTGCTCAACTGCTCTTTAGGGAAGATTGCCTATAAGGTTGTAAGTGAGCAAATACCAAATCACCAACTTGAAATTCTATTTCCACCCTATGCCTCTCTGCATACATTTTCTGTTGGTTTTTTTCGTGGAGAATATTATCCTTCAACGCTTTGAGTATATCTTGGTACTCTTGTAAAGTCTCCCTTTCTTAGGACACCTTGCTATCACGACCAACTAAGCTCACAAATGACAGCTTCATATAGAGCTTTAAATGGGGACATCCCAATAGTCTTACAATTGTATTGTAGCAAGACTCACCCAAATAGAGCTATATGACTCATGTAAGTTGTTGTACTGAAAGATAGCTCTGGAGATAACATTTGACCCATTTGTTTACTATTTCCATCCACCCATCCATCTGACGGTGATAACTGGTGCTTGACGTCAACTCTCTCGCTACTAACCGCACCCAAATATAACTATATGACTCATGCAAGTTGATGTACTAAAACATAGCTCTTGAGATATCATTCAACCCATTTGTACTAATTCCATCAGCCCATCCATCTAAGGGTGATAATTGGTGCTTGACATCAACTCTATCGCTATTGACCAAAATAATTGCTGCCAAAATAAGCTGATAAACTTGCTGTCCCTATGACTAACAATGGTCTTTGAAAGATTGTGCAATCTGAACACCTCTTTGAAAAGCAATTCAGCAACTGGTGATGCTGAGTAATTAGTGGCAATGGCAAAGAAATGGGAATATTTGGTCAATCTATCCACCACAATCAATATGTAGTCCTTCCCTTATACCCTTGGGAGACCTGTGATGAAGTCCATTGAAATACCCTGCTACTTTTGTTCAAAAATGGGCAAGGGTTGTAGAAGACCTAGTGGAAATCTATGCCCTACTTTATTCTGCTGACAAATTAAGCACTCACGAACATATTGCAGCACTTCATCCTCAAGACCTTTCCAAGAAAACCTTTCTTTAGTCTACTAGTAAGTTTCAATGAAACCCGAATGCCCTGCGATGGGAGTCTCATGTACAACATTAAAATATTTTGCATCAACTTGGACCCTGGTACAAGATATATTCTACCTTTATAGTATATTCTATTTTTAGCACAACGTATTTCACATCATTCATCTTCCATCGAGTTTATCACAAGCTGAAGGATTCTAAGCGTATTTAGTCAGTAGCTGTGATTTCCAATCAGTTGAAACTTTTGTAGGTGAACAAAGATAGGTTTCCTAGAAAGTGCATCAACCACCACATTTTTCTTTCCTTTGATGTACTCCACCTCAAAATCATACACCTAAATCATGTTTACCCATTTTTGCTGCCTCTCACTAAGATCCCTTTGTTCTAAAAATATCTATTATGATAATTTCTCACAGTAACTTTTGCTCCTACTAAATATTGTCTAAATTTAGCTAAAGCATGCATGATAGCCAACATCTTTTTGTCATTGGTGGAGTATAGTTTTTTGGATCTCTGAGTTTTGTTCTCTCAAACACAATAGGATATCTATCTTGCTCCAATTCCCTATCTTGAAGCATCATACTCCACAACGAAAGGCTTTGTAAAATCCAGTTGTGCTAATACTGAAAACTATACTTACAATACTTTGAAGTTTCTCAAAGGTTACTTATGCTTTTGTGAACCAATAAAAAGCCCCTTCCTTTTTAAGATCAGTCCATGGCGAAGCTGTTGATTTTAGGATCGCTACAAATGTATTAGCATTGTCTGTAAAGTATGTGTTTTCCAAAGGCAACAATCTCTTGTATTTATATTGAGAATGAGCCAAGAAGAGACATGTCCCTTCATGGGACATGTCTATTCATTATTATGTAGTGAATATAATGACAACTATAATTTTATAGTATTAGGAATCTATCTATCTATCTATATATCTAATTTCTATGAATCATTATCACATTAATCTCTCTCTCTCTCTATATATATATATATATATATTATATCTCACATGATATTAATTAAATAAATACATAATATCTTTAATAGTTTAGACTTACAAGTTTTATCCGATTGAAGCTACCAAAAATAATAATGCTCCCTCTTAGCTAGGGAGGATATACACATAAATTTGATATTACAATAGTGTAATATGAAGAATGGTATGTTTGAAATATCTTTGATCAAAACATACTCACCATAAGATATCATCTCATTATGTTAGAAGTAATGGCCCTAGAATATCAAGTCGCATCATATTCACCAAATATCTGAGTAATGGCCTCGTGAACATCAAGTCGCATGATATTTGCCAAGTATTCTTGAGTAATGGCCTCCTGAACATCAAGTTGCATGTGCACATGTCCTCAATGATACTTACCATAGGAATATTTGTGGTTTGTTTAAGGTACTTAATCCACCATGCAAGATATAATCTATCATGATCTGCTTAGACATCATAAGATTATGCATCATAATAGAAGATTAAATGATTGTAAGATCTTCACCTTTCAATAACTTGTAATGTCAGCGGGATAGACTTAATTTAATTTGATTTCTTTCAACTAAATCTTTTTCAGACCATCTTTTATATATTTCATTTTCTTCTCATATATTCCTCCATTCTATAATGTTAGACCTGATTCAAATACTTTCCATATCCCTTTAAATGACATTTCTTCCTAACACTTATATCTAATTTCCCATCAGTCATGACTCTTCACAATTAAATTAATTAATTATTAATAATTTTTATTTACTATATTTATTTATAAACGATATTATATTATATCAATTAATATGTATAATAATAATCTTTGACTATTATTTATTATACTAATTTATATTATTCTTTATTTAATCATCAATAGTATGATATATCTTTATTTCAAGTATGTTTAATCATAGTGAACTTATAATATAATTTATATATTATTATTTACTCTTACTATGATTAGTATATACAATTATATATATATAGTCATTAAAATATTATAAGTATTTTATTTTTTTCATTTACTTATCTATACTATCCTTATTAGGGGACATGACAATCCACCCTTCCTCAAATAGCTTGTCATCAACCAATGACCATTTATACTGAACATTTGTTGTAAAGCCAACATACAAGCTATACACTAGGATGCATGAATCCACAAGGTATGCATGGACTTTATATTGTAATGCATGAGAACATGAAGTTTGCACAAGGTAAATGCATGATTTGTAGACATGAAGCATACACAAAGAAGACACATAAATGCATGAAGACACGAAGTATACACGAAGAAGACACATTAATGCATGAAGACACAATGTATACACATCTTGAAAATATCATCCTATAATTTGATAAGATGAAAAAAAAGATTTATCATTGTGCTTTTAGCCAAAATCCTATACCAAAGGAAAATGAGTTAGTACACACGAGTATACTTTCAAAAGAAACTAATAGTTTTAGTTAGGAAAAATAGGGTTAGGAAAAATGCTTATATTTCTTCCTTGTAATAGAAATAATCATTTAATCATTTATTCATTCATTACTTTTATGAGTTCAACCTATATGTGTACGCTAGGTCATCTGGGAATCGGACAATGAGACCTTATTAAAGCTTGGGTATATCCTTCATCCTTTTTCCAAGGCATCTCTGATCTTTCAATGGGTGCTTTCCATCCCTCACCATGCCTAGGTGCTACAACATATCAATGTATCTAGGCTAGGTCATCCGGGGATTGGACAAGGAGACCTCATTAAAGCCTGGGTAGAACCTTGATCCTTTTGCCAAGGCTTCTCTGATCTTTCAATGGGTGCTTTCTATCCCACACCATGTCTAGGTGCTATACCGTACTAGAGTACTCAGACATTGTAGTGGGGTCCCATAGCTTGATAAGCCTAAACCCAAGAGAGAAATACATACCTCGCTTGCCTTAGGGATCAATCCAACCCTCTTACCTAGCTAGCCCTTTCCTCATTAACATACGTTTTCAATTTATTTTGAGTCATTGTATTTAAAATGATCGAAAGTTAATTACTCATTAAGTCATTGGTTATTTAATCTTAATATTTTACTTCCTTATTTAATTATCTCACAATAATATTTACTCCGTTTTTCTCTTATTTTATT
The DNA here is from genome assembly GCA_028749045.1 of Cupressus sempervirens. Taxonomy (NCBI): domain Eukaryota; kingdom Viridiplantae; phylum Streptophyta; class Pinopsida; order Cupressales; family Cupressaceae; genus Cupressus; species Cupressus sempervirens. The sequence goes on from CM053790.1 coordinate 531,570,372, forward strand.
TAATAAACCATAGATATAACTATCCATCCTTCAATATTAATTATTTACCTAAATTAAAAAATAATGAAATTAAACCTACCTTTCTTACCTTGACCTAAGGGCAGTGGCTTTATTCTCCTCATTAGGTTGAGAACGGATGCCCTTTGTTATTCACCCCTAGCTGCATTTAATTTGTGCATAAGTTGTGTTATTTTTTAAGGGAGGAACAATCTCCTTTTAATTCTCCAAACCATAACGTGGCACCAGGCTCGCTCTTTGGCACCTCCCTTTCCTTCTTATTCAATAACCGCTGGTATTTTGAAGGAGAGTGATATGAGCAATATAGCTTCCTCTATAATGCCCTTTTTAATGATCCCATTCTCTAACTACTTACTGGAACTACGGTTGCTTCCATAGTTTCTCTTTCTTTCTATTTATAGTTGAATATCGCTCACTCCATTCACGATATTCATGTCTTTTTTTTAAAATATTACGGAAGATTCACAAGGCATAATGAATTTATGTAGTATCTGCGGCTCTCTTAACTTCCCTATGAACTGAATGCTGATTGCTGCCTCCAATAATTATTCGGTAATGATTGATTGAAATTATGCTGTGAATGAACTATCTTTTAAAACAAGTTTCTCTCCTCCCATTGTGATCTCTAATTCATCCTTTGATTCCTCATGCATCCACGATTCCACGACTTGGAGATTCTATCACTCAATTAAGTGATCCAAAATAGATTGATAATAAAAATAAAATCTTGTTTTCTCAGTCCTTATTTTAATTTCCTTACTTGATCACCATATAATTTTTTTCCCTTTAATATATTCATACTTATTACGTGGCCTGAGTAGATATGGATTTGGTACCCGCTTTATTGTTCTAACACTGAAATACTCTTTCCAACATAAGGTTAGTGGAAATTCATTAAAGTATTGGTCATGGGGTTTTGATTCTTTGATACTCTCACATATCCCTATTCGTTTATTGTTTTTTTTTTCTATCTCCATTTAATGGTGCGGTTTTCTTCCATTTGACTTCTCACAGGGTTAACTGTATTTCAATACCCTCACATGCTCCCTCATTGATTATAAACGCATTGCATTAGACCAGGTGGGATTAAAATTAAAGGATCAGTTGTATGTCTTTGTTTATCTGAACATATAAGCACTAGTAGAGATAGACAAGGAGCAATATTATGTCAGCGTGAGATTTATATATATATCACATAGTAGTTGATTCTGTCTGACTGTCAACTCCATGCTTCTTTCCGGTGCTGGCAATAATCTCCAAGTGTTTAGAATTCGGATCTAAGATTACCACATCGTAATTCTCCCACATGTTCTATTGGCTTGGGTCCTTAAATATTCAATATTCAATGAATAGTTACCACCATGATATTCTTCTCATCTATGATACACAGAGAAAACACCAATATGTGTGTTCCCAACTATTTGTAGACTGATTGCCCAAGTCACAGAACATATATACTGATTATGCAAAATATTTATCATATATTTCATGTAATGATCTCCTCGATTCTTCATTAACTCTAGTTCATTCTAGTTTCTGCGTTGATTTGATGTCTTACATCAAAATCTGTAAGTCTGATCATCCATTTCTTTGTATTTTTAAGATATTCTTTATGATGTGATATTGTTTCTATATCGTATCGGATGACAGGATCATGCTTTGATACCACTGTAATGTCCCTCAGTGGGACAGACTTAATTTAATTTGATTTCTTTCAACTAAATCTTTTTCAGACCATCTTTTATATATTTCATTTTCTTACTCATATATTCCTCCATTCTATAATGTTAGATCTGATTCAAATATTTTCCATATCCCTTTAAATGACATTTCTTCCTAACACTTATATCTAATTTCCCATCAGTCCCGACTCTTCACAATTAAATTAATTAATTATTAATAATCTTTATTTGCTATATTTATTTATAAATAGATTGTTCCTCTATTCAAAATTGATATTATATCATATAAATTAATATGCATAATAATAATCTTTGACTATTATTTATTATACTAATTTATATTATTCTTTATTTAATCATTATTAGTATAATATATCTTTATTTCAAGTATGTTTAATCATAGTGAACTTATAATATAATTTATATATTGTTATTTACTCTTACTATGATTTAGTGTATATATATATATATATATATATATATATATATATATATATATATATATATATATATATATATATATATATATATATATAGTCATTAAAATATTATAAGTATTTTATTTTATTCATTTAGTTATCTATACTATCATAATTTGGGGACATGACATAACTTCTACAAATACAAGTGATAATCATTTTCATGAGACCCATTAAAATCCTGTAGTCACACACATGGATTTGCAGACTCCCTCTGAATATCAATCTTCTGAGCTCCTCATAGAATGTTACCTCTGATGAAGTGTTAGACTCTCTCTGAATTTGATATCAATCTTTCTTTTCATGCAAGAACATCCTCAAAGAGAAAGGAAAAGATCAAGGCAAGTAGATCTTATAGTACGCTTAGAAATACAAATAAGAGAGATTTACTATATATTAGGAATACAATACTTAATTGTACTAAAAAAAGAATACATATCTCATGTAGTCAAAGAATAATGCTCTCCAGATGACTTCCAGTTCCTTTAAGCTTAGTTCTTAATTAAGGACAACAGAGGCATACTTAGAACAAAGTATTAATGCATCCTTTTCCCAAGATTGAGGACATGTTTATAACCTCCACCTTTAGTATTATCACTCCATTTGTTCAATGAGAAATAAAAGGGAGAGAGGTGATTGATCCCAATGGAGCTCAACAGGCAAGTAGCTTGGGCATACCAACATTAGGCTCTAGAGGAAGGGTCAAAGTCCGCAACTGCAACAAAGGAATAGTAAGCTAAGTAAAAATATATGTTGGTCGTCCATGGAGTTCGCAAAGCCACGGAGATGGTGGAGAAACCAAATGAGGTCAAGTATGGCCGCAAGCCTAAAGGGATGAGCCCCGAACTTTGCCAAAATAATGTTGTGATAAGTGAATCGATGACATTTGATGATGTGGTGGAGGAACAAAATTTGGATGCGCTCGATAGAGACCCAATCCGAGTCAAGAAGGGACGACCCCCAAACCACAGATTCGTAGAGCTTTGTTGGTATGACTAAGGAGTCCACAAGGGACACATTGGACAAAATGTCTTGAAAAATGGTGTCTGAAGCATTGCCTCTGCAACATGGCAAGGGAGCTCATCTCCTTGCTAATCTTAGGTTGGATGGCGGGTCTCAAGTTGAAGTGAGGTTTAGAGAACTTGATCCCGAGGTATGTGTATGAGGAAGCAATTTCAATTTTTTTCCCTTGAAAGTAGAAATGAAGATGCAAGGTCTTCATGTAGTTGAAGACCATGATCCACGTCTTACCCAGATTCACCACTAGCTGTTGCTTCACAAAAGGAAGCTAAGCCATCGAGAAGTCTCTGAAGACTCTCCGGGGGAGGAGGCTAAAACAATCACATAGTTAGCAAAAAGTAGAATACAGATCAAGAACTAACGCAAATAGCAACCATCGCTAGGGAGCAAAGAATCTCTAAGATAAGTCTCCAACTCATCAATATAAATATCGAATAAGGTGGGCGAAAGAGGGCATCCCTGCTTCATCTCAATAGTGCTCTGAATAGGAATTGAGAAGCCCTCAGGAGTCTTGAATCTGCCTACCACACTCTCATACAACCTCAATCCCAATGTCTCTAAGTCTTTGGAAAAGGGCCACCCAAGAGATAGAATCAAAAGCCTTACGGAAATTTACATAGCAGCAGTAGACATTCACCAAGTGATGTTGAGCCTCCTCAATAATAGCCCGCAGCATCAAGATATGGTCCATGGTCTGGTAATCTGCTTGAAAGCCAGCCTAGCTTCTAGCCCTGCAAATAAACCATCATTATTTATATTAATCTCTTTAGAATTACATAAGAAATTATATTTAAATTTCTTCCTTTAAATATGCATATATTATATATAAATTTAAGTGTGTGTGTATATATATATATATAAAAGAAAAGAATTCTTCTTATTTATATCTCATATATACTTAATATATATAATTAGCTTTCTATAGATTTATCCGACTGAAGCTACAAATCATAAACAGTGTATAAGAAAATATAATTTAGTATGCAGTAGAATTTCAAGTAGAGTGTTCATGATATTACAGAAAATATCTTCGCATAAGTTATTGTAGAAGATACATATTATCTGTAGATATATTACTCATAATAAATTATGATACATATGTTTCTATTTAAAAGTAGTGAATTTAAATTTTTTAAACTTCAAATGGTCATAGCTTGTGTAGAAAAGTTTAAACATGTTCTGACATGAAATGATGAGATTTTTACTATGAAAAGATAAGCACAAGTAGAATCTTCATTCAAACTGGTCAGTATTCAATTGCATATCAATACCCCAAAAAGAATGACATAAGCAAACTTTATTTGTTTGGCAATCTTCATTTCATTTACTGAGTGTCCAACTCCTAACTGCTTTGTCATACATACTTGGAGATCAATGGAGAAAAGCATGCTTTGGTAGCTCTCTAAATTTGGATGCCGTCTTTTTATATCAATTAATTTGTTGGAGCAGTTTGAATTTAGTGTGTTTGGGTTAATTGTATGTTTCTTTACATTTTCCCTGACACTTTAGGATCCCAATCCTGGTATTGCTTTGTAAAAGAGGGAGCAATTAACCTGCATCTGTTCACTATTCTAATCTCCATACACATTTGATTTTTTAAACTTTAAAGTATTCATTATTTATAGTCGCATAACAGATTATCACAGAAATAGAAACATTGACAAGCATTAAAGCATTAATGACTAAGGATCTACATTTGATACCCATTGCTCATGTCTGTTTTTCATCAGATCTACTTTTGGAATAAACATGTTGTTTAATAAAACAGGAGAAACTGTAAATGTCATTGGAGATTTTGATCATGGATTAATGAAGTTCTTTGAATCTGGACGCTCCAACTTTAGATCGGCATTTGATGGAAATGTTGTGTATCAGTTTGAGTATATGGAATATGTAAGACTTTCTTTACTTAAGCTCTCAATATTTATATTTTGTTTGTGCATTGGGGATTTTGTATATTGAGCCAGCTTTTATATATGTTATGTGGTTAACTGTATGTGTTTGAATTTATTAACTCAAGTTTGTTGGCAATGGCACTTTTTTTCAAGTTTGTTTTTCTTTCTTAATTTTTTTATGAGTGGTCTAGCCTTTGTAAAAATAAAATTTTGAATACACATATTTTAAACAAGCAAACTGAAAATCAGCAAAATAGAGCTTCCAACTAGCTTGAGTATCAAAATGTGCTCAAAACGTGCGCAAAATGATTAACCAAAGCAGGTATCTGATATGTACCCATAATTACACAAATCACTATAAACACAGAGAACCGATTGTATCTTCTAGTCTTTCACTTTGGCTGCTTCCTTCTTGTCTAAGGTGTACAGCAAGTCAACAGCCTGCTTCTCAGAAGTTTTAAGTTCTTAACCTTAAGCTCAATATAAAATCTGATCCTCCACTTTGAATGGGCATTCCTTTAATTTCTGACAGGGGGTAGGAACATCATTTTAACTGGCATCATCACTCTTCCCAGGAACAGGATTAACTGGGCAATTCACTGAGACATCTTTGCTTCCCAAAGAGCCATGCATAGGGATCGGTTGTCTGTCACTGTCATACTAAATTTTATCCATGAACAGTCATTTTAGGATCAGCATTAGGAGGTGCGTCAGTGCTCTTCTTCCTTTGATCCTGTGGAGGAATGTGGGTACATGGAGTGACTTCTCTAGACATGTCAGTGCGATTTCTTTGGTCTTTGTGAAAACATGCTTCTTTATATTGAAAGTTCTATCAGAAAAAGAATCATAGCTCCAAGAAATATGCTGTATTTATTAGTCCAAACACAATTAAATCACTTGATGGGAAGCTCATTTATATCGGAATGTAAGGCTGTCTATGAAGGAGGAGATCCTGTTGATTCCTGTATGGCTAGGAAAAATACACACAAACGTTTCAACTTGGCACTCTCAATCTTTTTCAATAATACATAAATTTAATCTATAAATAGAATACAACATTGTTATCATAAAGGTGAAAAGGTCGAGGTACAAGTTTAGAACTTTAAGATTTTTGTACAATAATAATAAATGATGTATTCTTACCTTATTGGGACATAGCATTGAGGCAGTCCATATTTCTGTTATGACTTTATTAGCAGAAATGGTTAAATGAAATGAAAGTATCAAGTTAACCAATAAAGGATCTCATAAGTTTTTAACTTTGCATATGAATAGATTAATATATATTATAGACCAGTTCAACATGGTTACTGTTGTTTAATCATATTTTGGGAAATCTATAAATGAGCTCCAGCTCAACTACAACTGTATCCATACATATAGGATAACAGTATCACCAGCTTAACATCATTGTAGAATGTCTGCCAAACCTATCACACACTATCTTGACCTACAGTATACCATAAACTAAAACCAAAACAAGATCACCTAGAATAGGACAGAGCATAACACTGCCACTCAAGACCAAAAACTCTTTGCAATTGGCCTAAACTAAAGCAGTAAAAGAAAATTCCCTACCTGACACAAGAAAAAGAACCTAATCGACACAACTGCCTGGAGATGCTGTCTTTTAATGTGCAGCAACATGTCGTACACCCTATTGCTTGACACTGGCACCACTTCTAGTAAGGGTGCAGAACCTTGTGTCTCTGGCACTTCACAATGTACCTTGTTACCTTTGATGACTGATATCTTGTGCACTGTGCTTGGCAACAAACCATTTGTCAACTGGTGCTTGGTAAAGCCACTTGTGAATACTTATGTTCCTTTATGAAATGAGATAATGAGATGCAGTATTGCTATATGGATGCATTGATAGAATTCCTTTAGTACTTATTTATCCACCTTAGTTCATGTGCTTCTTGCAGCTGCAAAATGGATGCTTCAAGCGCTATAATTAAGGATTGATGTTGCTTGTTTCTTGACACATATTTTGTCTCACTAGAGAATTGGTTGCCTCCAACTGGTACTCCTCAGCCCTAACTAGTGGAGGCATGATAGAAACCCTAATATTGTGTCATGTCGCCTTCTCCGCACTAGTGTTATGGTGCTAGGTTAATCTATCTCCACATTCAGATAGATTAACGACATTAACTGTCGGGATGCTTGCTAGTCACATCGGAAATTTTATCTTAAGTACATCAGATATTATATTATAGTGTTTGGATAAAGTTACTTTATGTTTATAAAGTGACTTAAGTGACCACAAGAAGAAATTGTTGTTTTATCCCACATCTCTTATTTCAACGTCTTCCCCTCACTTCGAGGTTATAAATAAGAGACCTTGCCTTGGGATTTACACAGAAGATTTTACGAACTCAAATATACTGAAGTTCTGGTTGCTTTAATGTGACTGGCAGACTCCAAGGACAAAATCCCTTGAGTTGTGTGAGGAAATTGGACGTCACCCCAATCTTTTCTCTTGGGAAAATAAATACCACCAGGCAGAAATCAGCAAGAAGAGATATGGACCCAGTCGAAGTAAGTGCATTCTGTTTTTTTTACAGTAAGATATAATCTAGTCTATCAGGGGTATGAGCAGTGGGTAGACAGCTATGGGAGGCATACTCAGATTTAAGTCCGCAGGTAGGTGAAACTAATGGTACAGGAGGACTGCATACTCTCCACAGGCTATTAAGATTGGCAGACATTTGTTACAGACTGGAGGCACTAGACCATTGGTCACGTAATCTTCTGCAGACTTACCGTCCAACCTTAGAACGTTACATATATGGTAGTCGTCATCAGAAGGATAACTAGAAAACGCGTCCAATATGAATAACTGCAGCTGGGAGGATTTCTGAACCTTATTTCATTTAACCGGCGGAATGTATGTGATTGACGGCTGACAAAGAACTTGGGTGGTATTCACGGAATCCGCAGTGGGCAACGATGTTAGTCTTACTCCCTTCCGGGTTGAGTCGGTTCTTTTCTCAGTGTGAGTGGTGGAAGCAAATCACAGCAAACGGCAGGTTAGTTGAGAACCAGAAGGTGTGGTTGGGCTGAGTGTGTGGAGTCTACCTTAACTCTTTCAGTGATATTCTCCTTGGAACGGGTCTGTCCACCATATATCTTCCCTGCATTATTTTTATTAGGCCTTGCTAATATGGAATGGCTGTCATCTTATTCTCTGTAAAAGTCCACTAATATACTGTCATGAGTATATGGTCATGATTTTTTAAAAGTTTTAATGTTAGTATAATTCCTTTTGGTTAAAGTTAGAATGTCATTTCTTAGCCTTTGTATCAGTAGTATGAAGGTTACGATGTGCACGAATTATGGACTGTGACTTCATGACAATTGTTTGACATAATACCTTAAGATCAGATTTGATTCATTGATCAGAATTAGCAGAGATCTTTACATATTGGTACTCAATATTGCTTTTGGTAACTTATTAATACTTATTAAACCTTCCTTGCCTATGATAGCTTTTATTGGCTGCATCATCACAACTAAAAGTGCTCTTTAATTGGTGATATGAAACAGTCCATGGGTCCCCTGGACTAATTCCCCTTTGCTATACAACAAAAACAAACCAAATTTTCCTACAACAAAAATCCAAAGTCACACAAGAAATTCCAATTGCACAACTGGAGGCAAGCCACAAAAAATGCCATATGTGATTGCGACAAGTCCCATCATCAGAGTAACCAGAAACTCCTCTGTCCTTCCTCAGACATTCATATCCCTGTATCCAATACAGTCTGGGTGCATGTCGATTACTTTACTCGTGTGCCCAAAAAATAGGATGATAATACAGGATAATATAAGTGTTCATATAAGTTAACTGTATAGGATAATAATTTGTTTCACCTACTAGATGCAAAAAGTGTTAAAGCTCATTAGAGAGGGGTTTCTATAAATTGCTACTCATGGGATTTGGGGTAAAGAGGATTGACTATAAATGATGCAGCTGAATCCTGATGAATCGTCACATAATTTTAACATTTAAATCTTAACTGTAAAATATTGATTTTGTTGATACATAGCAGCTTCGGTCAGATACAAGGATGATTGCTTGTATTGATTATATATGTGCATGTGTTGTTGGAATCACCATTGCCGTTTCACCAAAAGTTTTAGCTATTAATGAATGTCACAACAGCTAGAGACAAGGATCCATGGGAATGTCACAAATCCATCAGTCTATGCTGAACGATACCTTCACCTAGAGGGGACAGAGGCACTAACCTCCCAACAATCCCCCCCAGCATGACCCGAGGGATTTGAACCCGTAACCCAATGCTCTGATACTAGTTGTTGAAATCACCGTCGTTGTTACACCAAAAGCTCGAGCTGTCAATGAACGTCACAACAATTAGAGACAAGGATCCACAGGAGGCGGTTAAGCACATGTCACAAATCCATAGGTCTATGTTGAATGGTACCTTCACCTAGAGGGGATAGAGGCACCAACCTCCCAACATGTGTGTATGTATGTCAGTTCATTATGTGAACTGCCATGCATGCACACACACAGTTTTTGTGCTCAATAAGAATCATCATTTCATATACCTTGGAGACAAAGCAATCATTCTTGCATTAAATCGAAGCTCTATATATCATAGTAAGTATAATGAAACTTGAATTTGCAGAATCATCTTCTCTTGCTACAAATCAAGTAATGATCTGATATACATGCATAGAATCAATCAAGCAATGACAGAGCGTACTAATATTGGAACATGATTTGGATCGAGCAAGTGACCCATTCACTTTCAATGTAGATTGCCGATTTGCAATAAATAATAATATTGGTTAAGTATTAGCTTACCCGGTCTGAGTTATGATTAAGTTTGTTTGTTTAAATGGAGAGCTATGCCATGAACAGACAGGGCTCCTCATTGTGGAGGACATGTCCTTTCATGACATGTCTCTTAGAGACAATATTTATACCAATATCAAATGGCCAAGAGAGACATCTAAATCAATAAATACTCTCTCATTGGTAAGTTTGGAACTTGCAGACCTGAACATAAAATTCTCAGATTTACATTTGTATTTCATCTATTCCACTAAACCGATTCCTTCAAGAATAAAGTCTGATCATAAACTGCAACAAAGGAGGACTTCGTGCATTCAAATCTGCAAATTGTTAAACGTATACCAGTCTGATAAAAAATTTGATTGCATTTACAGATGTCCCTCAAGTATTTTTAGATTTATGATTGATCCCATTGTTGTTGTAGAGTTATGTTGTAGTGATGGAAAGGTTTTGTAATTGTTGGAACTTGAATGATACTAAGATTTTTTTTGTCTCAAATAATTTTTATATTTATGTGGAAATGTTGGAGTGCTGTGCACGTGTGGATACAGCTCACCTTTGCCTACCATCTTTGTCAAATAAATAATCTCTGTTGTATGACAGTGACCTTGTCATAGCCATTATTCCCATGTAATATGAATACCAATCTGTAATCTTAGCAATAGAATTATTCCCATCTAGTGAATTGATATGGGCTGTTATCAATGATCTGCAATGCATATGAACACTAATCAATCTGTTTCTCTGTAGCCAGCTATTTTGGTTTTTCTTTAACAACATTTGCTTCAATAATTCTGTAGACAGTCTTTTGCAATTTATATATGTAATGCTGTTCAAATTTTGTAAACAACAGCAGCAGGTAGTTGTTTGTGATTCTATGTATCATAGAAAGCTCATATGCAACGTACTTAACTAGGCAAGATATCAATTACAAATTCACATGCCTGTTTGGTTATAAGTTGAGCAGCTAGGTAAGATGAGTTACATATCTCATGTTTTTGACAGATTCTAGACTATGCATTTGAGAGAATGGGCGCCGAAGGTACACATTTTAACATTACTCTCTCTTAAAATTTTTTTTTGGACTTGTATGCTCACACTGTGACAATAAAGATGCGACTGCATTGTTGGTTGCGAGTGATTTTTAAACTTTTGTATCCTCTCTCTCTCTCTCTCCCCCTCCGGTGAGCCCAAAACTCAAAAGTCTTCTTTCTTTTCTGTAAATACCTGGTTCTACTCCAAGAAAGAACCATCTCCTAAACATCTATTAATAAGCCATCTTAGGGATTGAGGTAATTCTCCTCCTCTTTAACATTCTGCTATCATCTCCTTTACATCACCTTTCTCATAACTTGAAGTACTTCTCGACTGATGATACTTTACCATCATCAAGATATGCTTTTCATTACATGCTACATATACTTGTGTTTGGAGCAATCAGCAATGATCTTATTGAGTTAGACCTAGAAAGATATTGGCAATGGAGGGCTACATTCATAGGAAAATTAAATGAATGAATTTGTTTCTAGTGATGCACATATACAATAATACAGAAGTGGAATATGAAGGAAAAAAATGAATTTGGTTTTAGTGAAGGAAATGTACAATAGTATACAGGTGGACTATAAAGGAAGCACATATTAATAGTAAACACTATTCAGTGACACATGAACCTTATCAGGTCAGAACGCAGATAGACAGACAAGATTCTCATTTTCTGTATCTCAAGTATTATGCAATGAGAAATGTACGGAAGAAAGATAACAAGAAGCAAAAAATGTCTTTCATAATAAAATGTGGAGCTTCAACTTTATGTTTCTATGTTTTACTTTTTATTTCAGTGACAAAGTTTGAAATATTTTCATGGTATCAGACCTTGATCTTTGCATGTTTTTGTAGCTGTAAAATTGAGAAGGTAAGCTGTGAAGCAGTGCAGTTAAGATAGTCTGGTGGAAGCACAGTTATGGCCTCAGTTATGGCCTCTTAATTACTCTAAAGCAATACACAAAGCCATATTTGAGCTCAAAACATTCCACTCTGTTTGAGAGCTCTTTTTTGGAAGTGTTCATTAAGTTTTGCTGAGAAACAATGCCATAAACCTATATAGGAGAAGAAATGCTAAGTTAATTTTAAATGCAATAGAATGCTAAATTGATTTTAAACGCAATAGAGAGAAAAGTACACACAATATAAAACTATTATTTATTTTGGAGAACCCTCTTAGGAAAAAACCTAGCAAAAGCAACACTTTCCGTGTTATGTTAACTCAATACACAATATATTAAAAGAAGATGTTTCTCTTTTGTGCTTAATCCTAATCTATTGACAAGTATTAAATGGTACATCACTATAGGAAACTACTAGCATCATTACAAAACAAAGTGGTGAAACCATGCGCCAGATAATTCACCTACAAGGGCCCCAAAAACATCATCCCTCATTCCCTAGTTGGGGTGTGGAAATGTCTATGCAGGCACCAAAAAAGGTGTCTGATAAGACAATTTTTTGAATTAAATAATTAAATTAAAAATCTGAATATAAATGTGTTATAAACTTTAATTTAATTACTGAATATAAAAAACTCCCTAGTGATGCAACTTTTTGATCTCTGGATAGACATTTCTGTTGGGGTGCAGCCTTAGGCTTTTCTAGGTATGATGGATTATAAGACAATCAAAGTATACAAATCATAACCAACAAGTCTTCTACATTTTGATGGTTTGCTAAGGGACAATGCACACATGGATGAATTGCTAAGATTGAGCATGCTTATTGATTTCATGTGTGAAGAATACTGCCCAGCAACTTTGTCAAGTCAACGGCATTCTCTAATGTGTTATGCATGCCAGAAATACTTTTTGTCTTCAACATTGTCTGTAACAAAAATATAGTACAAATTGGTCTGCCTTGTTCAAGCGTAATAAGTGGGGTTTCTTGCCAAGAAAATTGCAGTATGTTAGTCACAATATATCCTTACAACTTTTTCTATGAAATCTGTAAAGTTTCTGCAAATTCGGATGGAAAATATTCAGTAATATGCTGCAACTATCTTTGATTTAATACCTTTCCTTGAGGGAGATTGTCTTGTTCGATTTCTGATTGAATATGAGTTCTTCCTTTGCTGATAATAGTTCTGCAAGTAATATTTTATATCCTGCTATAAATCGCTGAGGGAATGAATGCTAAAGAGGCAGACTTGAAATTGTTTTATGTACTCTTTATCCACAAACATACCTCTATAAATATGGTGCCCAAGGGACATGTCCCTCTCTAGGTCGGCCAGGACTGTCTCTTCCAAATTGGCACCCATTTAGGAGTTAGACAAAATAGCAATTAAGTTAACTAATCTTGTTAGTGCTAACCAAACAAGACTTAACCATAGAGAGACCCCGATTATCCTAGAGGACAGAATAACATATTTATAGGCTTTTCAAAGGCATCATATCTATAATCAGATCTGTATGATCTGCTTCATCAGATCAGTATGATTATAGAGTTACAGAATTAACACTCCCTCTTAACTTAATAATCATACTGAGAGATAACATATCTAGCATCATCAAATAATATGAATAAACATAGAATGATACTCTAATCTGAATCCTCAAGCATGAGGTATTAGAGAACATATGATACTTATGTCATATCACTATACCTGTGATGTGACTTATCACTTACACTAGTGATGATGATATTGCATGAAAGCAATATACAGGATAAAATTCAAAGAATAATTAAATTCTTCATTTATCCAAGTTGTGATTTATAGGTATTGGCTCTTCTATGTAATAACCCACCTCTAATCTGCCCTCAAAAAAATGCTGATGAAAGCTCAAGGAATTTCATCAAACAATTCACATGCAAGGGACATATGACTGATATAGTATTTCAGCTAGCTTCAAATGACTTTTTCTTCAATTTGCATCAATGAAAATCTTGTGCTAGAAGACTACAATGGACTACACAATGACCTAACATGAGTGTGCTACTAATTTTGACAATATTCAGTGCATATATATGATCTAAGCATGAGAAATGAACACCTACAGCCAATTGGCATTTTTACAAACAGTTGGTATGCAAACTAACTAGTTGATAAATAATGATATTAAATTGCTTAAATGGCACCAGCAACTATTATCTTCTTAATTGCAATGAAAATTACAATGCTCATGAAATATGGCCAAGACTTTGGCATTTACATGGATTACAAAATGATAATGCTGGTATAATGCACACTTACAGCTGAAAGCTTATAACACCCAAAAAAACAATACATAACAAAGGACCTGGTTGTAGATGGCTGTAATAATTTTCTCCTATGCTGCCCCTTCTATTTTGCTTTTTTTCGAACTGCTTTTTCGGCTTGCTTTTTCGCACCCGCTTTTTGAGCCTGCTTTTTCGGTTCCGCTTTTTTCGGACAGCTTTTTCGTACCCGCTTTTTTCAGCTTGCTTTTTCGGTTTCGCTTTTTCGGGCTGCTTTTTTCTATCTGTTTTTTCGGACTGCTACAATGTTGAATCTCAAGACCATATCTTTCAATGGCGTCAAGATTTCTAGCTTGAAGGGATTTCGTCCTTCAAACTATTGAGACATAATCTTCAGAAAATTTTCCAATTTTTTTGATATCTCCAAGCATCCTAAATGAGAGCTATCCTCTTTCTCTTAATCCCTTCCTCACTTGCTCCACGCTTCCATCTTGCCAATGTGGGATAATACATGAGTTTTAATATTACTTCTTTTTTTCTTTTTTACAAAGTCCATGTATGTACTCAAAAGGGGGACTCTTATTTTTTATAAAGTGACTTTATGAAACATTATAATATTTAATTTAAATAGTCACTTTACCGTTGTAACTTCAAACATTAAAATAATATACCAAATAAACTCAAAATCCCACATATAATAGCTCATCAGAAAGAGCCCAACAAAACGCATCTCATCCTATCACTGAAAATTGAAGGCACTGCATCCCCTTATTGGCTTACTAAAAATAGTTAGTCTTTCCGAAAACCCAACAAACGAACTTCGTTTGGCCTGTAATTAAATTTGACTAGGCCAAATAACCTCAGGATACCTTTAGAAGTCTTGGTTAGCCCTCGGGACCATACAAAAATGGGCTAACGACAACATACCTCCAAACTGGCTAAGTGGGGGACATTACATTCTATATCACAACAAGATCCTGAGCTAAGATCTACCAGAACATAGGATAAACCCCAGAGAATAATAAAATTCTTCCTTTATCCAAATTGTGACTTATAGACATAACAATGTTTATATAACAACATGATCTTGAACTCATCTAGATCTTACAATAGAACTCTACTGCTTAGCACATTATGTAAGAGATCGTCATCTCTCATAATGTCTTTTATACAAGTGTTCATTATCTCAGAGATCGTCATCTCTTAAATAATGAATACAAATGGTGGAGCCCATAATAGTCAATAGCTTGACAATAAAATTATTTTATTAATAATTTAAAGAATACAAATGGATTACAATTCAACCATACCAAGTCTTCTCCTGAAGTGATCTATTTTCACTCTAGATGGAGGTTTGGTGAGTATGTCTGTTGTCTGATCTTAGTGCAAATGTATTCTAAGTTTACAGTATTTTTGTCTACCATATCTCATACATAATGGTAAGGAATTCAATATGCCTGGACCTATCATGAAACATTGGATTCACCGAGAGCTTGATGAAACTCTGATTAGCACAATGAATAATCATAGGATTCATAGTTTGCCCAAATAATCCCACAAGTAACTTCTTTAGCCAAACTGCTTCACGAGAGGCCATCGCTACTGCAATGTATTCAGCTTTTGTGGAGCTCTGAGCTATTAAAGACTGCTTTCTGCATATCCAAGTTATCATCGCTGATCCTAAATTGAAACAACATCCTGAAGTACTTTTTCTGTCTTTAACACTTCCACCCCAATCTGAGTCGGTGAATCCATGCAAATCTAAATCAACTTTCTCATATTTGAGTCCAAAATTAAGAGTGCCTTGTATCTCATAATATGTTTAACTGCAACTAGGTGAATCTCCTTTGGCTCATACATAAACTAGCTTAACGCATTAACAACAAAGAAAATATTAGGTCTTGTATTTACTAAGTACATAAGGGACCCAATCATCTGTCTGTAGAGAGTAGAATCTATGGAAGGTGATTTTGCTACTACTTCTTTAAGATTATATAGATTAGTCTCCATTGGAAAAGATATAGACTTGCAATTCCACATTCCAAATCTCTTCAAAATGTCTGATGTATACTTCCCTTGATTAAGTATGATATTGTTAGAATTCTGCCGTATTTCCAGTCCTAGGAAGTAATGAAGGAGTCCTAAGTCTTTCATCTCGAATTTTCTAGTTAGATCTTTCTTGCATTGATCTATAAGATGATCATCACATGTTATTAGTAAATCATCAACATACAGTATCAAAATTACTATATCATTTTTATCTCTTTTATAATATAAATTTGGATCGGCTTCATTCTTAAAGAATCCTAAGCCGGTGAGATATTTATGAATTCTTTCATACCAAGCCCTTGGAGCCTGCTTAAGCCCATAGAGAGCTTTCTTGAGCCTGCAAACAAAAATTTTAGGATCATGAGTTTCAAATCCTTCAGGTTGCTCCAGATATACTTCTTCTGTAATCTTTCCATTTAGGAATGTTGTTTTTACATCAATCTAATGTACTTTCCATCCCTTCGATGCTGCGATTGCTAGGACTGCTCTTATGGAGGTATATTCGGCAACAGGAGCAAAGGTTTCTTCATAATCAATTCTTTCTTTCTAAGAAAATCTTCTAGCTGTAAATCTAGCTTTATACTTCTCAATACTATCGTCAGCAGCATGCTTTATTTTGAAGATCCACTTGGAAGAAACAATAGATTTTCTTTTAAGTCTTGGAACAATTTCCCAAACATCATTCTTCATAATAGATTGGTGTTCTTCTGTCATAGCTTCATTTTAGACTGAATGTTTAATAGCATTTGAAGGATTGGTTGGTTCTGTTTTGGACAAATCATTCATGTTTGCTATATAACTAGAAAATCTTTTAGGTCTTTTGCTTTCTCTGACTGTTGCAAAAGGTGTAGCAAAGTCTTGTGCTTCCTCTACTGTTTTGATGGCTCAAAGTGGTCTTTTCTTTGCATTTTGAGTTTCTTCAAGATTTAGATTTTGAATTTAGTCTTCAATTTCTTTTAAGTTCTCCCTCTGAGACTCAAACTCAATATTTCTTTTAGAACTAGGTAAAGAAGAAGGTTCTTCAGAGCTTAGGACTCTTTTGAATGCTAGATCTTCTTCAAAAATTACATCCCTACTAAGTTCAATAGTTTTCTGTCCAGGTATGAAAATCCTATATGCCTTAGATGTTTCACTATACCGTACAAAAATACTTTTCCTCCCAAAGGGTTCTAACTTTGTTCTTTTTTTTTTTTGGAATATAAATATATATGGGGCACCCAAAAATCCTAAGATGACTTATATTGGATTTAACCTTAGTAAAGACTTCTTCTGGAGTTTTATCTCTAAGGTAAGAGTGAGGGCTTCTATTTTAAATATAAACAGCAGTACAAAAGGCTTTTGCCCAAAGATAATATTTTAGATTTTGATCAAATATCATAGCTCTAGCAGCTTCTATAATTGTTCTATTCTTTCTTTCTGTTACCCCGTTTTGTTCTAGATTATAAGGAATGGTGTACTCTCTCTTAATTCTTATTTCTTTACAAAACTTTTTAAAGAAATCTGAGGTGTATTCCCCTCCATTATCAATTCTAAGAGTTTTAATTTTATGTCCTGATAAGTTTTCAGTTAATGTTTTGAATTATTTAAATATCTTTAGAATTTCTTCTGATTCTTTGCATTTTAAGAAGTAAATCCATGTTTTCGTAAAGAAGTCATCTATGAACAAAATATAGTATCAGAATCCTCCAAGAGAAGGAACATACATAGGTACACATAAATCTGAATGAATTGATTCTAAAACATTATTTGTTTTTCTAGTGCTATCATGAAATGGACTTCAGGTGTTCTTACCTAGTGCGCACCTTTTGCATATGCTTGAGTGGTCTTTATTGAGTTTAGGTAAACCAGTAACCATCTTCTCCATAGTTGATAAGGCTTTGAAGTTTAGATGCCCTAATCTTTTGTGCCAAATTTCATTTGTCTTCAGCTTCATGAATTAAGGCTTGAATAGGTCGACTAGATTCTGAATTCAATTCATATAGATATCCTTTTCTCTGACCAATCAACTTTACTTTCTTGATTGAGGAGTTATTTGCCCAAGTTATTACTTTGCCATCCACAAATGCAACATTATGCCCATCATCTTCAAGTGCTGTAATTGAGATTAGATTTCTTTTAATTCTTGGTACGTAGAGTACACCTTTGAGAAGAAGAGAATTTCCAGATTTTAGTTTCAAGGTGCAATTTCCAATTCCTTTGATGGGATGTGCTGAATTATCACCAATGGTAACTTCGCCATTGACCTTTCTTGAAATAGAGTCTAACGCTTCTTTGTATCCTATTATAT
Organism: Cupressus sempervirens; assembly: GCA_028749045.1. Lineage (NCBI taxonomy): Eukaryota > Viridiplantae > Streptophyta > Pinopsida > Cupressales > Cupressaceae > Cupressus > Cupressus sempervirens. Next base: position 531,588,836 of record CM053790.1, read on the forward strand.
TTCTAAAAGATCCACTATCAATTACCCATGCTTTATTTGAGATCTCATTTGATAGTGACGAATATAATACATAGTTCTCAGGATCATAATTATCTTCTTCCCTAGTAACATTTGTATAGCTCACTTGTTGTTTAGAATTCTCAGGACAATCTTGAAATGCTTCTTCCTGCCCTTATAAGAGTTTGTATTAAGAACATGAAGTTCTTCATCTTCTATTTTCAGTTTCCCTCCTTTCTTTAATTTTCTAGATTCTTCTTGAAGACAATTGCCCTTAAGTCTGTTGAATTCAGGAAGTTTATCTCTGGGACGTAATCCTTGTGCAAAAGTTTCCCATGAATCTGGTAATCCATCTATCACCATTAGTGTTAGTTCCGAGTCACTAATAATGGTTCCTATACTTGATAGTTCATCTCTAATGCCTGCAACCCTTAGGAAGTAAGAATTCATTGATTCTCCTTTCTTTATTTGAATGTGATTTAGTTGCCTTTACAGTGTGAGAATCTTAGTTGCATTATTGACCTCATATGCATTTAGCAATGCATTCATCATATCAAATGCTGTCTGATGTTTTGTAAGCATGGGTACAATATCATTTTTTATTCCATCTAATATGATTTGAATTGCTTTCCTATTTCCTTTGCTCCATATAGATTTATGAGGTTCAACTGGAGGTTGTTTGGAACAAATTGTTTTACATCATTCTCTTCAAGAATCATCATGATTCTGAATTTCCAGGCATCAAAGTGTTCTGTTTCATCAAATCTATCCTTAGGTCTGATTGTGTATGCCATTGAAGATAGGAGATAGATGCTAGATATATTAAAGTCTGATCACTAAATTTTGTAGAGCCTAGGTTTGACTACCAAAGCTCTGATACCATGTAAAGTTTCTGCAAATTCTGATGGAAAATATTCAGTAATATTTTGCAACTATCTTTGATCTAATACCTTTCCTTGAGGGAGATTGTCTTGTTCAATTTTTGATTGAATATGAGTTCTTCTGCTGATAATAGTTCTGCAAGTAATATTTTATATCCTGCTATAAAGCGCTGACAAAATGAATGCTAAAGAGGCAGAATTGAAATTGTTTTGTGTGCTCTTTATCCACAAACATACCTCTATAAATATGGTGCCCAAGTGAAATGACCCTAGAAGGGACACACCCCTCTCTAGGTCGGCTGGGACTGTCTCTTCCAAATTGGCGCCCATTTAGGAGTTAGACAAAATAACAATTAAGTTAACTAATCTTGTTAGTGTTAACCAAACAAGACTTAACCTAAGAGAGATGCCGATTATCCTAGAGGACAGAATAACATATTTATAGGCCTTTGAAAGGCATCATATCTATAATCAGATTTGTACGATCTGCTTCATCAGATTAGTATGATTATAGAGTTACAAAATTAACAATATCAATATGTAAATACTACTACCTTATATGCATGAGTGGCTACCACATAATCAATATTTTGTAGTTGAAACTTTGAAAGTGCAACAATTGCTTTCCTCTTGCTCATCAAACTGACTACTTCACTGAACGAAATAATTGTGTAAGTATATGCATATCTTCAATAATATATATTATCCATGCAATTAAGATCAACAAAGACTTGTACATTTACTAATTGTTGGTGTGAATAATTATTCACTATTTACACTTACTTTACTTAGGTTAATGCATTATTTTAATATTTATTTATTAGTCACCTAGGAGTATGTGCACTCTTGTGAGTTGTCATGTTGACAACATAGGAGTTCGCACCTCATTTATGCACATGGTGTTTACAACATAGGAGTAAGCACTTTATTTCAGCACATGGTGTCTACAACATCTCCACACGTGGGACAACTGGTCATGCTTATCCTCTCATTGTTGCACATATATTCATGCACAATGGCGGACGTGTGCTTAGTTGTCAAGCTTATCTCCTGGCACCTTCTAGAGACATTCTAGATGCATCTTAGAGGCCTTTATATACAGACACTCCTAGTGTGCACAATCATATGAATATGGTGATGTATCAGGACGTGCTATGATATATTGATCATACTTTTTTTGGTCTACAGTTATGCTTGTGTTTGAGTTCTTTGATCTTGGGTGAATTTTCCCTAAGACCAATTTTTACATGGTATCAGAGCTTGGAGAATTTCTCTTCACACAGTTGTTCAAGACCATTGTTGCTTCAACACCTTGGCCCAAATCCGGAGCATTGCAGTCATTGGGAGTGTCTAGAGCCAGATTTGACCTTGCCATTGTGTCTAGAATGTCGATTCGGTGAAGATCGACTATAAATTTGGCTACCCTAGGCCAAAGTCGATCGTGAGGCAAAATTTTTTTTGCAAATCGGCACCCGGAGGCCCCGATTTGCAAGTTCGGGTATGCTCTATGAGATCTGTAATTTAATTTTTCAGATCTGATTTTAATTTCTCTGTATTTCCGTCACAATTTTATTGCAAATTTTCGGAATTTTTTTTTTTGCCCGTCGAGCAGCAGAGAGTTTTTAAATTTTGGTACGAGTACCGGGCAGTTAGATCCCGACCCTACACCCTGCGCATAGAATATTCTACAGAGAACCAACAAATATTCCTTGGCTTCATCTGCTAGCATCAATCCTACAAATTTTCGCCTTACATAACTGGACCAGCCAAATCCGCCACCAACTTTGGCGAGTTTCCAACCACACTTGGCGAGCTCTTGTTTATACTCCATTTGCGGCTTTGGGCATTTAAAGGCCTTTGCATCCCATGAACCCACGAATGTGGGACTAAATATAGGCAAACTGGCGATCGTAGAAATCAATTTCTGGCCGATATCGTCCTCTGCCATGTGGTCATAGGTCCAGCTGCACACGTTTAACCCTCTGCCCCCGCGCACGGACCTCGCAAAAGTTTTCCAGTGGACGATTAACCTCTCCCAACGGCAAGTGAAACCCATGCGGCAAGCACTAACATGTAAGCTGCGGGTTCCAACTCAGGATGCCAGGCCCATCCATGGTGGCACCTCCACTGTCCTTGACCTTCTCAGATGCACACGTGGCTTTGCCCTTCACTGCCACGCAAACCCAGTCCAAAGGCAAGCTCCAGACAACCTCGCGACATGTGGCCCTTGGAAACCCTGCCATGCGGCTAGACCTCGGTCTGAAAACTGACACGTGGATAGTTTATCTTTTGCCACGTGGATAGGGAACACAATCAGCCATTGGACCCACTGTCCGCCCATGTCACCGCCAACTCAGCTGACAATGCTGTGCCACGTGGAGCCACGTCGACTAACACCTCAACGTCCACCTCAGCTTCTTCGTACAGACACGTGTTGTGCTGTACACTTGCCATGTGGACCATACCTTTGCCACTTGTACTGATCGTGCTGCCACATCACCATGAGGGCTGATTTTTGGCCACATCAGAATTTCATGGTGTTAAAATTGATGACCGTTTGACTGTCATTCTTAGGCATTTTATAACTGCAGCGATGGCTGTTTAACCATCAAATTTAAGCAAGCAGTTTCCTGCCCAGACCCCTCTTTAGATTGCCTTCTGATTTGGTAGCCTTACTTTGCGAGGCCATAACTCGGTCATCCAAACTCCAAATTAGGTGCAATTTTTTTTATTTTGGGTAGAATTTCCTGAACTTTTGAGTGGTGGTGTTCTTTTCTAGTTTTGGTGCAAGGATTTTTCAGAAATTGCATTTTTTGGCAACTGTACTTGTTCAATCTTGCATTTTGCAACTTGAATGCTCCGTATGGGCACATCTAGACTCCTTTTCAGGTTTTTTTTTTTTGAAAGTGCGTTATTTTTCGTCTTCTGCAGTCAGATTCTAGGGTTGTGTGGACAAAAAGCTCACTTTCAGAATTAGGGCTTTTTTTGCATTGTATTGCTTTGATTACTTTTTATAACTATTGTATATCTGAGCTACAGTGCTTATTCTAGATTTAGGCCTCAAAAGGTAGTTGTAACAAGCAAAATCAGAAGACCATCTTGTACATTTTGACAAGTGGCCTATTGTACACGCACCACTTCTAAAGCACCGAATCATTCATTAGGGGGGTTTCTTTAATTTGATTTTTCTTGCATCTTTGGGGGTTACATTGATTAGTACATCATGGAAGAGGAAGATTTGATTATCTTGACACCAGAAAACTATCAGGAATGGAGTCAATTGGTTATCCCATATCTGACTCAGCATAATGCACTACCATATGTGAGAGGGCTTTTATACGATGAGGACACATGTTCCATCCTTTGTCGTGCACTCTTTCTATTTATGAATATGGAGGTTATGGATTCACTTGATGACTTGAAGTCAAAAGATTAATATGATATTTGGATTCATCTTTGGGAGATGTATGGAGATCCACACATTCCTCCATTCCCCAAAGATCTTTTACGTCCAGTTGTAGTTGCATCCTCTCCAGATGAGATCACACCTCCAGATGCTCATGTTGCTCCTACTGATCTTGTTCCAGCCACAGATGCTTCAGATTCAGTGCAATAGGACCTTTTATGTCTTCCTACTTTACCTTTATACAACGACTTCCTATCAGACATTGCACAGTTGTTCGTGGAGTCTCACATTGAAGATCTGGGAGACACTATTGATGATATTCGCCTTCTTTTTGAGGTGAATTCTTCATCTATTGCCGCAGTGACCGATTCATGTACTTCAACACTGTAGGGTACACTATGCCTTCCAGTTCCAACCTTAGGTGATGACTTCTTGATTGACATTTCAGGTTTGTTTGTGGAGTCACACAATAGATTTGGAGGACTTCTTTGATGATATATCACTTCTCTTTGATGAGGACAATCCTTCTACAGTTGTTGCGAGGGCTCACTCTGATCCTCATGTCCATTCTCTACATGATCAATCTTTACAGGTTGGCGTGATTGTGGATACTTATGCACAACAGTTGCAGGAGGTCTCTCTATCATTTGAGGAGACTGTTGGTTCTTTGAAACAGGTTTTACAACAATCCTTGCTAGATCTACACTTCTTCTCAACAATTTTGGAAGGAGCCACCATCAGTATCGACACAGGGACACTTGAACAAGTTTCAAAGACACCTTTCATCATCGAGAATCTTTCCACACACAGGGGAAGCATCTCACTTATACCTCTGCCACTGTTTCTTCCAAAGGGGAGGAACGTTATTCAACGGTCATGGATCAACTTCTACATTGGAGCATTTCTCATTGGTTGGCACCTTACATTTAGGGGTGGGGACTATCTTGTCTCCTTCTTCTTCTCTTTTATGGAGGGGACTTTCTCCTCTTCGAGGGTTTTGTCCTCCTATTTCTCTTTTGTATATACTTGATGTATGTCGTAATGGGGGGGTCTTTTTTTGGAGGAGGGTTTTTCCCATGAGGTTTTCCCTCTTTCTCCGCTTTATGGGAGATTGCATTTTCATTATGTACATGGGTACCTAACATGGCGTAGTAGCCGGGACCCATCTATGCATTTCATCCTTGTTTTCGTAAGCTTAAGGGCATTCCCCTAAGTTGAATTTAAGGGGGTGGTGTTGGTGTAAATAATTATTCACTATTTACACTTAAGTTTACTTAGGTTAATGCATTATTTTAATATTTATTTATTAGTCACCTAGGAGTATGTGCACTCTTGTGAGTTGTCATGTTGACAACATAGGAGTTCGCACCTCATTTATGCACATGGTGTCTACAACATAGGAGTAAGCACTTTATTTTAGCACATGGTGTCTACAACATCTCCACACGTGGGACACCTTGTCATGCTTATCCTCTCATTGTTGCACGTATATTCATGCACAATGGAGGACGTGTGCTTAGTCGTCAAGCTTATCTCCTGGCACCTTCGAGAGACATTCTAGATGCATCTTAGAGGCCTTTATATATAGACACTCCTAGTGTGTACAATCATCTGAACATAGTGATGTATTAGGATGTGCTATGATATATTGATCATACTCTTTTTGGTCTATAGTTGTGCTTTTGTTCGAGTTCTTCGATCTTGGGTGATTTTTCCCTAAGACAAATTCTTACACTAAATTGTCCATCTCAGGGTTTTCACGGCAATAGATTGCATAATTTTGAGTGCTGCACAAATAATTGAAGATCCTTGTTACCATAACTCAATTTTCCTTCCCTGTGTTTGACATATGTGGACTCAAAGTTCCCATTGCACAAGCAATTTGTAATTTGGTACATACTATGCTCTCCATGAGACTCCCAATAACACTTACATATGAACATTTGTCCTTGTCGTTCTCATGTCTTGAGCCATTGTTTATACATAAAATCAATAAACGTAGGGAAATTAACAAGGTTAGATTCCTATATTCTAAGCCCTTGCAATGTATTATCAACATATTTCTGCAGATTCAACCAAAGTTTCTTGTTTAAGCAATTCCTTTTAATTTCCATGCTAAAAAAATTGTAGCACCAAGATCCTTCATATCAAATTATGATGAGTTGAGATTTAACATCTTCAATATTTTTCTTACTGTTTCTAGTTAGAGACATATAATACCATGATAACATAATGGTCACCAAGTGTTATTTTTGAGGATCGCTTACAGATGTAATTGCATTGCTTGTTAAGGTATGTGCTCCCAAATGGCAGCCATCTCTCTTATTATTCGATAGGCTATTTTATATGGGAATCACCTACCACCGAAATCCCTATGTCTCACAAACCCGATAAAAGAACTTTTTAGACATTGACCGGGAAATGTGATGTTGATACAAGATTTTTAGTTTTGCGACACTGAAAATTGATTTTCCATCAGGAACAGTGGGCATTGCGTTCGAAGAAATCATATTGTAATTCGAAAGTGGGCGTCACAATGGAGTGAATTAGATTGCAATTCAAAATTAAGAATAGGGTGTTTTTGAGGACATGGTCATACACGCGGGTGCATTGCCTTCACATGAATCATGCCTTAGAGAGTTTTAAACACCCGTGGGTGCATGCTTCCACAATGAGGCGATGCGACTAGGGAGCCAGAAGGGAACTCGTGAAAATATGCACGCAGCTAGGTTTAAAAGCAAGACCAACAAACACTCCATTGGAGAAACAAATAGACCTCAAAACAACAGAAATTTCAAAAGACGGTGAGCAAATAGACTACTCAGTCCTCTTAACCAATCACATTCTGCAAATCAATCATTGTGTGACAAGAGACCAAGCAATAAACAAAGGCGGTAGGAACAAGAAGCACACCTTTCGCAGTTGTATCTTCCAGAGCACGAACACAACCTCAAAGGTACATGAGAAAAAAATAGCATCCACCCCAGTGTTGTCCATAGCTGGCAAGATCCACAATTTGAACCGACAACCTTGCCTAGTTTGCAGAGGCCACCACTTAGGAGAAGGCACAACCATGTCATTTAGAAAACACTTGCCGGGCCTCGCAAAAAAATAAATCAAGCACAGAGAAGAAGCACCGTCTTCGTGAAGCATAGCAGTGAGACCTTAAGATTGAGAAGGGTCTAGAGGAAATGTCTAGCACACAAAACACATCGATACAATTTAGAAATAACTTTGCTCAGCCAAAGCAAGTCCAACGTCAATGGGATGACCAATGGTAAAAGTTGTGAATGGAGGAATGTCGTTTAAATTCATTTAAATAGTATAACTTGGAATCCTTGATAAATTAAGTTACACTCAAATCATACATATTTAAATTCATATAAAGAGCCTATAAAATCATTAAGTGGACATTGCTTATAGCCTTGAAATAAAAAGGAAAAGAAAAATAATGTACACCTCTTTAAATTTAGCTAGACAAGTGTTGTAATTCGATGATGCCAACCGCCGATTAATATAATAGGTTATTTGACTAATAATGTCTGTTTGTAAATTATTAATAATATTTAACCATAAATATTCTTTTTTGACTAGATTTTACCAGATTTTATAGGTTCATAGAACTACTATACTTAATAAGTGTTCCAAAAAAATTGTGAATGAAGGAATGTCATATAAATAGTATATAACTCTGAATCCTTTAAAAATATATTTCAGTTTGTATCCATTGGACGTAATCTTCTAATAAATTTATTATTATTCTAGATTATGCCCTACTTGGGTCAAGGGATGGCTATGGACCAACACTAAGGTTATCAATTAACAATAAATGATATTAGAAATAGTATATGGTATATGCAATTTAGATAATTAATAATTTTCAATATTTATAAATTATTAAAAACTAAAAGATTAAAAAAGTTTTAAAAAATTGATTAAAACATTCATAATATTATTTTATTAAATTATACAGATTGTTGTTTTTTACAAATCAAATTAAGATCTTCCATCTAATATTAATATTATTAATCATATTCTGATTGTAGTTAAAGCTAAGGTTTAGTGTTGATAGAAAATAAGTTATCATTCTAAGATAAAAAATAGAAAAACTTTTTGTTTTCATAAAATGTACAAAAGTCAGTGTTAAAATTTATGTAGAATATACTTCGTACATTTTTATAACTTGACTATATTTTACTATCGGCTTAACTTTTGCACCTCCTTTGGTGCAAATGCTAGTATTAGATGAAATATGGGTAGACATTTCCCTTCATGGGACATGTATGTTCATTAGTAGTATTGAATATAATAGTTTGTTATTTAACACATATATTTGTATATATATAAATATCACATATATATAATATATTATATATATGTAATATATCACATTTATCTAATTAAATATATATCTCATATATATATATATATTGAGTTTTATCCGACTGAAACTGTACTAACATTAACACTCCCACTTAGTTAGCGAGGATAAACACAAGAGCATATATTACCTCAATGTAATATAAGAATATCTTTGATCAGAAGATATTCAACATTTTGATATCACATTTGATACTACGAGTATTGGCCTCTAGAATATCAACAAATCATATTCACAAAATTATTGGGAGTAACGGCCTTCTGAATGTCATCTCATATGACATTCACCATAAACTCTCTGAGTAATGGTCTCCTAAATGTTGAGTTGCAAGATATTCACCAAGCACTGTGAATAATGGCCTCCTGAATGTCATCTCATATGATATTCGCTAAGTACTCTGTGTAATGTTCTCCTGAACATCAATTTGCATAACATTCACCATGTACTCAAACTGTTCATAAGGTATGTGCACACACATTCTCATAATGCTTACCATATGAACATCCACTATGCAAAGTACAATCTATCATGATCTGCATAGACATTGTAAGATATCCATCATAATAGAAAATTAAGTTATTGTAAGATTGTCACCTTTTAATAACAATTGCAAATACAAGTTATAATCATTTGCAAGTCGTTACTTCCTCATGATGTGTACAGTGGTAGGCCCATTAAAACCATGTAGTCACACACACAGACTTCTAGACTCCCTCTGAATATCAATCTTCATAATTGCTCATCCAATGTTACCTTTGAAGAGGTGCCAAACTCCCTTTGAGTCTGAGGTCAATCTCCCTTTTCGTATAGTAATATTCTTTGAGGAAAAGATCAAGGCATATAGCTCTTATAGAAATATGAATGAAAGAGTTTTACTATATTAGGAATACAATTATTTAGAAATTGTTCTTAAATAGAATACTTACGTCAGATTGTTAAATGTTGCATCCTCCAGACAATTTCTTCCATTAAGCTCAATTTCCTTTTGCAAAATTAGTTGCTTTTTCGATATTCCTAAGTCCTCATTCATTCTCCCTTTATAATATAATCTTGCATGCTATATTTGTCACGCAGTGTTGATTGAATCCCACATGCTATGTTGTATGATATCCAATTATCCTTTACTTGCCACGCTCCTTTTATTAGTCCCTTCAAAGAGATAATGATCTTTAAAAAAAAATAGTTCTCCTTCAATTCCGCACTTGGACAATGACTAGGGTAGATGTCAAGATCCTGCTACTTGATGGATGGATTCGATGATAACTTGGACTCTTCTTATTCTGTATTCTCCTTAATATCTATTTTCACACAACCAACTCAATCGATTTGGTATAAACCCAATGACAATGTTGGATTATTTTCTTTAAAAGCCTCCGTCAACCACGATCAAACTTGGTTAGTCTCAAGCTCTCTAGTCATTGTGATAGCTAATGCCGAGCCCAGTCAACATTCCATTGCCACGAAATCTATAGTAGCACTCCCGTGAGACATTGTGGAGATGACCGACTACCTAATTTGCACTCCAACAACATTCGATGAGCATTGAACATCTAATCCAATCCGAGATCCACATTACTGTATTTATTTATTTATTGTTCAAAATGTGGGCTTTTTTTGTGATTCAACAACTATCCGACTTGATTGTAAACATCTCGAGCACTAGGGCATTGATCATTCACGTAACATTTCCATGGAGGCATTCCAAGAATTGGACGAGATAAATAGTCATCCATTCACTGCAGTTTCCACCAAGTTTCTTGTGGTCAATGGTTGATTGTTTTGACCCTTGATAGTTGGTAATTCCCTATTTTCTATTCTGTCCTTATAAAATACCGTGCTACCTCTGATTTTTGTCATAGGATGTCTCTACGAATAATCTTATTCTTCCCTTTTGACTTTCATACCTCTGCAATTAGGCTCTGATACCATGTTATTTTTGAGGATCGCTTGCAGATATAATTGCATTACTTGTTAAGGTATGTGCTTTCCAAATGGCAGCCATCTCTCTTATATTAGATGAAATATGGATAGACATGTCCCTTCACGTGACATGTCTATTCATTAGTATTTAATATAATAGTTTGTTATTTAACACACACACACACACATATTTGTATACATATAAACACAACATATATAATATGTAATATATGTAATATCTATATCTATTTTTTGTGAGTTTTATCTGGCAGAAACTACATTAACATTATGACCAAGCTGAGACATAAATAGTGATAAACTCTACTTTGTATAAATGTATTTTTGGACACATAATTACAATGTTACCTGTTGTTTATTTTGTAGATTGCAAATATGATTAAAATACTGTATCAAAGAGAGGAAAATTTATTTTCCATTATACCTTTTGTGGTGTCCCTTCACCAAGAGATGCCACTATTCCAAGTGGCTAATTATTATATTATTAAGATAATAATATAATAATTTTATATCAATATAATTATAATATAATAAATTATCCCACACAATAATTATAAATATTATTTATCAACAATATAATTATTGTTAATATAATAATTATATTCACACAACCTTTATGTTGTCTAAATTGGCTTGAAAGAGTCCGAGCATAGCTACAATAACATCAACATGCCCTCTTAGCCAGAGAGGAATCCTTCTTGATAACTTTTGGTTTGTCCTCTTGATGCTATCTTCAACAATGCCTCTTAACTAGGGAGGATTCCTTATCATTTACAAGTCGCATCATCTTTTTGTGATGATTGACCATTATATTCACACAACCTTTATGTTGTCTACATCGGCTTGAAAGAGTCCGAGCATAGCTACAATAACATCAACACACCCTCTTAGCTATAGAGGAATCCTTCTTGATAGCTTTTGGTTTGTCCCCTTGACGCCATCTTCAACAATCCCTCTTAGCTAGGGAGGATTCCTTATCATTTACAAGTTACATCATCTTTTTGTGATGATTGACCATAATGGCTACATCCATATGTGGAAAGATATCACATCCTGTGAATTTAACCATTATGACTTATCCATAGATATCACTTTACTTGATATCCACCATTATGGCTTATAGACATCTCCACACGTAATATCTACCAATATGGCTTATCCATAGATATCACCTTGCATGGTATCCACCATTATGGCTATCCATCAATATTACTTTACGAGATGCCAACCATCATTGTGAGATTGTCACCTCACAATGATGGTAGGATGCACAAGTGTCTATCATTGTGAGATCATCACCTTGCTTCACCATGGTTCATGCAAAGGATGAACACACAAGCATACGGAAGTCACCACAGATTCTCTCACGTGGTGTTGTCATGGTGTCACACACATGACATCCACCATGAACCATATTAGAGGGTGGGTCCATCATGACTACTCCCATGAATGAAAATTGAAATGAGCACAAGTGCTAAGTCGTGGATTATCTCACATAACATCCACCATAGCTACTCCTAGAGGGTGGAGCAAGGGCTTGTACCTCAAGCTTCTCCCTCACAAAGACGAATGCATTAAAAGGGATGCACCTCAAACTTCTCCCTCGTAGAGACGAACTCAGTAGGAAGGGATTGCACCTCAAACTTCACCCTCATGGAGAAGAACTCATTAACAAGGGATTGCACCTCAAACTTCTCCCTCATGGATAAGAACTCATTAACAAGTCTTCATGATGATTAACCTTCTGACATCCTTGTAAAAGGTTGCCATTGATGGATTGTTAGACTCCCCTTGAATGTTAATTCTTCCTCTTCGAAGAAATTGATCTAGATATGTGCCTCCAACTCAGCCTCATGGCAGGAATTTGTGTCTTCATTCTTCAACCAATATGACTTTCATAGGATACATCAAGCTCATCTCTTGAATGCACCTTGATCCAACAATTATCCATTTGTCTAGGAATATCACAATCTAGGATTCCGCATAAAAGGCTTTCCAACGTACACTTATGGAACTTTATCCCATGGATCATAGTCTTCTAATTCTTGATCACCAAAGAAACCATCTCGACATGGTTCGCTCCCTCTAAACCAAATATGACAAGATCCTCAAAAGTCAACTGAAGGAGATGCTCTACCTCCCCTCTAATGGGCCAATTTAATGGCCAAGTTTATCTGTGTTTTCTGGTACTGTGCTCTTAGACTCCTTAAGTTTTATGTTGTTCTAAAAGACACTTTCTAATACTTTAGGTCCAGATACTTTGAACTATGTTAATGATATAAAATGGTTCTATAACTATGAACTTTACCTGTTTTAGATAATTACTTGATGTATTGAACTATGGTTTCCTTCATACTATTCCTATGTGAATGATCGTAGAGTAATAAGTTCCTGCACCCAAGTTCCTCATCTTCCTATGACAATGTGATAAGTGCATGTCTAATTATATCTAAGATATAATGAATGGATGAGGTGTGAAATAAATGAATTTGCATGTCTTGTACTCCAAACTCCTTGCTGCAGGAACAAGTCAATAAGGAGAAACGGTCCAACAGAGTTTCAGCAAGGTTTTACCAACTACTTGAACCAAGTCACACCACCATGAAGAAGGAAAATTAAGGTGACATGTAGGCCCATCCGAGTCAACTGACTTCTTGCATGAATCAAGTTGGAATGTCTTTATGAACAACAAATTTAGGGGTTTGTTATCCTATATTCTCTCCTGTGATTGTGTGACAAACTAATCTTTTCTTGTTGAGAAAGTTTCTCAATGATTCTTTAGATGTAATAAATGACACTATTTATCTTGTTAGAAGTAGTCAGTAGAAGTAGAGATAGTTATTTGTCATCTTTGGTATAAATAAGTTGCTAACGTTCTTTTCATGTTAGCTAGATCGCAGAAGAGAGATAAATCATTACTGAGTTGACGTAATCAGTTTTCAGTTTTATGAACAAAGAAGCAATGTTTATTCTGAGTCAATAGCTTGTTAAGTAGTTTAGATTCACTCATCTAAGGGGGCCCACTTGGTGAATAAACCTATGCATTTTTCCTGTATTTGTAGTTGATGTTCAGATCCTTGTTTGTTCCTGCAGCCATGGTAGGTGAAGCAGTCCCAACTGGAAAATTTGAACTTGTTTAGTTTTCATGTTCAATTATGCTTTGGTAAATAGGACTTGGATAGATTCCATTCCAGTATTTACTTTCTTGCAATTTCATTTTCAAGTACTAGTAGCATGACTCCAATAGATGCTTAGTGCATATATTATGCAGAGCCACTTCAAGCCTACATCCTTGGGTTGACAAGTTAATTGAACCTTGCCATAGATAGATAGCTGCTTATTAAGATGTCTAATCATTGAGTATGGGAACTATCCTTAGCTACTAGTCTATTTAGAAAGGCGAATATAATTGGTGCTATTGTCAGGGATGGTGTCAAGCTAAGAACCTATTGAAGCCATTGATTCAAGTTTTCAGCTCGATCTTTGTTATATGTTTCTTCAAGTTATTTTAGTCAGTATTTCTTTTAGAAATTGATTCCAACCTAAGTTAGTTCTCAATAAATTGACATGAATATAAGAAGAAGATTAAGAGAGTCTCTAGGAAGATATCTTCCCATTAACCTTGAGAACCAATTAGGAGGAATTCTTGTCCATCAGGAAGAAGACAACAAAAATCCCTTTGCTGATGCTTCTCAGAATTTACCAACTTCCTCATCATCTTCAGAAGAAGAACCTTTTGGTCTGAACATCTTTGAGGAACCTATTGACTTTAATCCTTTTGTTAAGATCTTGGGCAATCTGGATCTTAATCCCCCTAATCAACAATTCAATGGAGACGGAGTTAATAATAGGCAAGCCATAGTCATCTACCAACCAAGAGGCCCACCAATAGGTCTGCTAAGATTTCCACCAAGAGGTCCACTAAGAATGGCAATTCGTACTTTTCCATTCCCTATTACTGATCAACATGATAACAACAATCTCAAAAACACGCCAGCTTTAGCTCTTTCCAAAAACTTCCTGGATATATCTCATCAAGATCAATTGGGGGGTCATCCTTAATACTTCTGTTATTTTCCATGCAGAAATTAGTCTTTGTCTAGAAAATCAAAACATAAAGAAAACATCTTCAATTGAATGCAAGATAATAAAACTCCTACCTTGAGCTTTCTTCAACTTCAGTTTTAGGTTGTGTTGGACAACCACCAAGTCATTCATTCTTTTTTGTGTTAGACGGTTGACTTTCTTGGAATGTATGTTTTCAAAAACACTCCAAATTTGCTTACAGGCAGATGAGTTGCATGTCTGGGTCAAAATGTGTGTTTTCATCCAATGGAGATGTAATGTCCCCAATTTAGTAGGATCTTGGAATTTGGGTATGTAAGCTCATCATTGCGACCCTTGTGAGTTGACATTTGGTTTTGGGGGTCTCTGTTGCGGATTTGCTATTTTTGGACTTACTATTTTTAGTAGGTCACTTTTGGCAAGTTCCTATTTTTGGCAAGGCAGTTCTGGCAATGGTGGTTGTCTGTCATTTTGCTCTTGGACTGCAGATGAAATATTTTGGTGAAGTCATATTTATTTCAATTATAATGAGACTTCATGATTATTTAATGCACTTATAATTATTATTGTGCTTTATATTATAAAGTAATTGGACTTTATGTTATAAAGTAATTGGACTTTATATTATAAAGCAATCTCTAAGTGAAAAATGTCATGGTGAAGCTAGGTTGCACAAAAAACATTATAAATATGGCTTCTTTTGGAAGAAAAAAGCATCTTGAATATTATATATTTTTCTTCTTGATCATCTGCCTGAGGGTTTGTGAAATTCCGAGAATAGCTCTGAGTGTTGTTACAAATTGTTGCTGTGGTATAACAATTTGCCAATCTTCTCCTACAGTTTAATCTGTGTCTAAGGAGATTATTTTGCTGGAAGTATTTTGTGGATTTTGGGAAGAGAAAATCATTATCAAACTGCTGTGGCATTGAAGGGGTTTGAATTGAGGAATTATTAGCTGCTGATTTATACCCGAAGAGCAGCGTTTTAATTAATGTGGGCATATTTGGCATATCCCGAGCCAAATTGTTTTCCCTAGAGGCTGGGCGACAATTTGTATTGGGCATTTGAACCATTAATATTAGCATTCTTGGGCCTGCGATCTGCTATTTGGTCATGCGATCAGCTTGTATTGGTCAGTGCTTCATTCTTCCCACCTGCGATTTACCTTCAAGAGGTTACCGTTGGTAACTTTTGGCAAGTTCCTATTTTTGGCAAGGCAGTTCTAGCAATGATGGTTGTCTGTCATTTTGCTCTTGGACTGCAGATGAAATATTTTGGTGAAGTCATATTTATTTCAATTATAATGACACTTCATGATTATTTAATGCACTTATAATTATTATTGTGCTTTATATTATAAAGTAATTGGACTTTATATTATAAAGCAATCTCTAAGTGAAAAATGTCATGGTGAAGCTAGGTTGCGCAAAAAACATTATAAATATGGCTTCTTTTGGAAGAAAAAAGCATCTTGAATATTATATATTTTTCTTCTTGATCATCTGCCTGAGGGTTTGTGAAATTCCGAGAATAGCTCTGAGTGTTGTTACAAATTGTTGCTGTGGTATAACAATTTGCCAATCTTCTCCTACAGTTTAATCTGTGTCTAAGGAGATTATTTTGCTGGAAGTATTTTGTGGATTTTGGGAAGAGAAAATCATTATCAAACTGCTGTGGCATTGAAGGGGTTTGAATTGAGGAATTATTAGCTGCTGATTTATACCCGAAGAGCAGCGTTTTAATTAATGTGGGCATATTTGGCATATCCCGAGCCAAATTGTTTTCCCTAGAGGCTGGGTGACAATTTGTATTGGGCATGTGAACCATTAATATTAGCATTCTTGGGCTTGCGATCTGTTATTTGGTCATGCGATCAGCTTGTATTGGTCAGTGCTTCATTCTTCCCATCTGCGATTTACCTTCAAGAGGTTACCGTTGGTAACTTTTGGCAAGTTCCTATTTTTGGCAAGGCAGTTCTGGCAATGATGGTTGTCTGTCATTTTGCTCTTGGACTGCAGATGAAATATTTTGGTGAAGTCATATTTATTTCAATTATAATGAGACTTCATGATTATTTAATGCACTTATAATTATTATTGTGCTTTATATTATAAAGTAATTGGACTTTATATTATATAAGCAATCTCTAAGTGAAAAATGTCATGGTGAAGCTAGGTTGCACAAAAAACATTATAAATATGGCTTCTTTTGGAAGAAAAAAGCATCTTGAATATTATATATTTTTCTTCTTGATCATCTGCCTGAGGGTTTGTGAAATTCCGAGAATAGCTCTGAGTGTTGTTACAAATTGTTGCTGTGGTATAACAATTTGCCAATCTTCTCCTACAGTTTAATCTGTGTCTAAGGAGATTATTTTGCTGGAAGTATTTTGTGGATTTTGGGAAGAGAAAATCATTATCAAACTGCTGTGGCATTGAAGGGATTCGAATTGAGGAATTATTAGCTGCTGATTTATACCCGAAGAGCAGCGTTTTAATTAATGTGAGCATATTTGGCATATCCCGAGCCAAATTGTTTTCCCTAGAGGCTGGGCGACAATTTGTATTGGGCATGTGAACCATTAATATTAGCATTCTTGGGCCTGCGATCTGCTATTTGGTCATGCGATCAGCTTGTATTGGTCAGTGCTTCATTCTTCCCACCTGCGATTTACCTTCAAGAGGTTACCGTTGGTAACTTTTGGCAAGTTCCTATTTTTGGCAAGGCAGTTCTAGCAATGATGGTTGTCTGTCATTTTGCTCTTGGACTGCAGATGAAATACTTTGGTGAAGTCATATTTATTTCAATTATAATGAGACTTCATGATTATTTAATGCACTTATAATTATTATTGTGCTTTATGTTAAAAAGTAATTGGACTTTATATTATAAAGCAATCTCTAAGTGAAAAATGTCATGGTGAAGCTAGGTTGCACAAAAAACATTATAAATATGGCTTCTTTTGGAAGAAAAAAGCATCTTGAATATTATATATTTTTCTTCTTGATCATCTGCCTGAGGGTTTGTGAAATTCCGAGAATAGCTCTGAGTGTTGTTACAAATTGTTGCTGTGGTATAACAATTTGCCAATCTTCTCCTACAGTTTAATTTGTGTCTAAGGAGATTATTTTGCTGGAAGTATTTTGTGGATTTTGGGAAGAGAAAATCATTATCAAACTGCTGTGACATTGAAGGGGTTCAAATTGAGGAATTATTAGCTGCTGACTTATACCTGAAGAGCAGCGTTTTAATTAATGTGGGCATATTTGGCATATCCCGAGCCAAATTGTTTTCCCTAGAGGCTGGGTGACAATTTGTATTGGGCATGTGAACCATTAATATTAGTGTTCTTGGGCCTGCGATCTGCTATTTGGTCATGCGATCAGCTTGTATTGGTCAGTGCTTCATTCTTCCCACCTGCGATTTACCTTCAAGAGGTTACCATTGGAAATTGGGCATTATAGTTGAGCAAGGGGGCAATTAATCACCTCATCCTGGTTTGTATTCAGCATATTAGAAGATCAGATCAAACACCTGGTTTGGGCCACATTGTCAAGGCCAATCATTTTGCCATTTCAATAATCAGGTTCTGAGTTTGCTGCATTTTGTTTTCCAGAAGTTTATGCAATTAATCATTGTAATCAGTTTTATTTTCAATTCAAGTTGGTGTGATTCAGAAGTTTGAATTTGTCATTTCTTGAAGCAATTCCTTATTTCAAAAAATTGCAAAAAAAAAATATTCCTAATTTAAAAAAAAAAACCAGGAAAACGTCAAAATACAAAAAGATCAGTCTGTGCATCAGCATTTCAGTTAGAGACTAGTTCGGGTCTTTGCAGGAGATTTTTGCATTCGCGACCAAAACATTCACACCATTGAGATGAAAAATAGATCATGGGGAGATGATACCATGTAAGAATATCTTCAAATCTTAACAAATTTGTTGATCATGTCAACCACAAAAGATGGACTATCAAAAGTTCATACATAAGAGTTTATGCGATTGGAAGGATGTTCTGCCTTCTTGGACAGCCCTAGAAGAGAGAGACCCTTTCCCCTTTTATACATTTGCACCTCTAACATATTGTCTTTCAATTTCTGTGTGTTTTGAAACATCTTTTCCATGCATATGAAGAACATTGTGTGATCTCAGTATCAATATTTGCGAACTTTGTGTTGTAGAACAATGACAGATTCAGAAAGTATCCAGTAGCATGTAGAGGAGAGTGCATCTGTGTATTCCATCTCTTGTCAATTGTGTACCATAATGGTTGACACCTCGTCTTGTCATTTTCAAGCCTAGCCTTCATCACCTCCTTGGCCTATGCATGGCCTAATACAAATATCCCATTGAGGATTTATCCCTTTCTAGTCTTAATACTTTTACAAGAGGCTTTGAGAATTCTACCGCATGCTCAATTCTGCCTCAAAACTAGGGAGTATACATGTACTCTGCCATGCGCATGGCATCTGTTTGATTTGAGAGGTCTAATTCCATCCACTCAACTGAAACGTACATGCTTCTCAAGTTAATTTTTGGTTGAACTAGAGTCTGCAATGCAAGAAGTGTGTTGCAAACCTTGTCACCTCCAGTCAAACCAGCTCCTTGCCACCTATGAATTGGCACATCAAACTCAAAGCTCTTGTGTGATTGTAGATAAATTTGATTACTGTGTGAGCCTTTTGATATGCCTCCTTAACCCATGAGATTTCTCCAATGCCCTCTACTGCTAGATCAAGGCATTGTGCTGCACATGGGGTAAAAAATATAGAAGGGATATTTGTCTATTAGAAGTTTCCCAACAACAACACAAGTAACAACATTGTCTGTGATCAATTGAACCACATTCTCTGTCACCGCATCTATGACTATTGAGTCATACATCTCGAACAATGCAGATGCAGTTTTTATTACATGTGATGCATCCACAAATTTCAGAAATATAGTGCCTCTATTAGAACAAATGAGGAATTTGATGAGGGATCAATTCCTCCTATTTGTCCACCCATTTGACATAATGGTGCGCCATGTACTAGCGCACTCTAACCCATGCTCGTCAACAACATGTTGATCGTCTTTTACTACATCATCGAGCATACCAACCCTCATCATATGGTAAGATGGGACCTTAAACCAAGGCCTTGCAGCAATGCCATTCATCACAGCTAGCCAATATGGAGACTTGCAAGCATGGAATTCCAAGGTAGAGGAGAAATAATAATTTGAAATCCCCTTTTGTGCCTGTTCATAAGCAACTTTCTTCCAACCGGTACTCTCCAAAGTGGTTTTTGATCTTGGCGTAGTACGAGGTGTGAAGAAATCATTGATGTTCCCTCCACCCGTGTTTGGGCCACGTGTCATAGTACATGTTTTCCCACTGATCTTTGATTCCTGGAAACCCTCTCATCATCTTCTTCATCGAATTGATTACTCCTAATGCGTGTAGAACAGGAACCTAATTCTATCCCAGTTCTTGCCTTGTTTGCCTTGTTCTCAACAATTCCTTTGAGAGATCTTTTGGCTTGGTATATAACATCTTCAAGGCTCTTATTACATAATGTAGTGTTATTTCTTTTTCCTTTTGACTATTGCCATTTGAAGTGGTAAATTCCACCTTTGACAATGTTCAGACACCACCAATTGCATTTAACTGTAATTGTGCTATTGATAATCGGTTTACAATGCGTCTATGCAAGTTCTTTCTCATGTGGCATTGTGATTGAGAATCAAATCTGCAGAAGCATTTTAGTTAATCACATTAAACATTTACATATTACAATAAAAAAGGCTTCTTAATGTACAATAGGTTTAGTATTCTGTAAATGATGAAATTTCAATTGCTTTTATGGCTTTAGCATTTTAATTTCATGATTTACAGATTACTGTATATGACAATTATTGTGCTTCCATTAACACAGTTTACGCTACTTTGGAATGCAAAATGTTGAGCTTACACTACTTTGTTCTTTTTGTGAGTATCACCTAGTTTTATACCAACTACAGATGAAACAAAAGGCTAGGGAGGGAAGTTTTGTTTGACTTTTTTCCAAGCTATTAGGGCATGAATGTCTAATCAGATTAATTACATTCATGCAATATGCATTTTGTTTGATAATTTTTGATTGAGATTAATCACATTCACGCAATGCCTAATATAGGATTCGTCTGTAATTCCTACCTTATTGTGAAATCCTAGGGTAATTGGGACAGACGGTTCTCTAAACTTTGAGATTGTGGAATAGAGGTCAAGGCGTGTAACCCACATGCATAAATTTTATTCTTGAATTTAAATTTCTAAGGTGACACCTAAGATGAACTACCTTGGTAACTGTCAATGGCATGTGGGCTTTGTTGCAAAGTGCAAACAATATGCAATAATAGAAATAAGCTAGATTGAGTAAATAATGAAATAACATAAATATCAATAAAAAGCCTTTCTCTAAGACATAATTTTATTTCTTGCTTGATGCACAAAATTTGATTTTGGACACAAATAATCAATAACATAGGTACAACATAGACTTGTTTTGTGACAACAATTCTATAAAATTAGAAATAATAAATAAACATATACTTGTGTCTTGTACATGCAATATTATAAGTAGTGGATGAACATTGAGAAGCTTCTATTGCCTATAACAATGATGCATTACCAATTTATCACTACTAAACAAATACTGCACATCTCTTTTGATTTATACTCCTCCCTTTCCAATGTCGAAGTGTATGTAACTAAAACCTTAGTTAATCTTCCTGCCTCCTTGAAAGTGCCTTCCTGCCTTCTTGAAAGTGCTTGAATAAGGGTTGATTCTTCAAGAATCGGTGAAGGTGGACATTAAATTTGAGAATAGCATTGAGGCCAAAGACAGACTGGGTTTCATGACGGAAATATCCTGTACAAGCTCCGATTGCATGTATGGCGTCATCCCCTGCTTGACCTAACATACTTTGGAAGTACATGAACATTACGCTAGTCTAACTCTTCTATTCCATTGAAGACAATGACATTGTTTGACTAAAAAATTCTGAAATACAAAATGCAGAAGATATTGGTGCAGAAAACTTGAAAGAATACATTCATATGGTATACAAAAATGACTAGAAAGATACTTGGGAAAACTACAAAAAAATGTTAGCCTTTGCAAAATGGTGAGCCTCTACAAAAATTAGAACCAGAGATGCACACCTTAGTTGCCCAACAATCAATATTCTGCAAAAAACGAAAGGTAAAATGCAACACTTGTGCGAGATGTTGAATACAGGCTCGCGTGACTATTAAATAGAAAAAAATGGTTTTGTTTTGACAGGATTTAGGGTTTTGCTTTGCATTGTTTTTTCTTGTTGAATCAAGCAATGAGTCAGGCTTATATTTATTGAGTCAAGCTTGGTCTACTCCTTTCTATTACTATTCTCGCACCCTCTCTTCAAGAAATAAACCGACATTTACTTATGGATTGTGGAAATCTGATAATGTTAAGAGAAGGGAAATAACACTGCAATATGTAGTCAATGCCCTACAGATGTCATGCACAAGGCCAAAAGGGCTCTTGATCAAATTTTTGAGAACAAGGCTAATGTAATGCCCCCTCTTCTAATTGAGGAAAGAACACTAGAACTTCTTGGTTGCACTTTATTATTTTACTTTAAATTCTGAGTTCTTCCAAATGTTCTCTATGTTTTTTTTCCTAAAGTTCTGACTGAATATGTAGCTTATTATTGTTGACTATGATTTTTGCCACTAATATTAGCAATCTTTCACTCGGTCTAATCAATTACAATGAAAATGGTGAATTCTGATAAATGTGTCAAGGTCTTTTGCTATCAAAGTCTGATTCTATGAGTAATTCTTCTTAAATGTAGAAAGTATTTCCTAATTTGTATAGGAGTAACATGTGGTATTTCCGACTGAATGAGGATTATTGAATCCCTTATCCTTGCACCAACCTGACTACTTATTTCACATGCTATTTTATAATCTGAATAGTCTTATGCCTGAAAGATTATCCCTTTAATTAGCATGACCATACGTTATCCTCAATACAATTCCATGTGATGACAGCAGTCAGCCTACTAGCAATTCCAATGTGAAAAGTCTGATCTGAATCGATTCAAGAAATGACCAATGATGAAGGCTATGATTGATAGATTATGGTCTTGTTGTAGATCTACGCAGCAGATGTAAAATAATTGGATGAAGAAATTATTCATGGTGTTCTGATTGTGCTTGGACAGCGCTGAAAATTCTTTTGACGTGGATGGCTTTACCCAATGATGTCACGCTCTTGATCAGTATCCATATGCTATGCAATTCTGTTTGATGATTCCCGTACAGAGTTCGATGTCTGCCCTTGGAGTGGATACTAATCGATTGCCTCCTACTCCCGATTCTTATTGTGATAATTCTCCCTTCTGTATCCGATATTGCAGTAATGTTATGCAAATATGATGGATGTGTTCACAAGTCCCGCAATCTCTGATATACCAATCTGAGCTTGAAATATGATCGATATAATCTCTTACAATGATTGAAGTGCTGTCTCTGATGTACTCTTAAAAGTATGCAGTGATATATATCCTTATTGTTTCCCGCGATGATATCCCCCATTTGTCTCTGACCGCTTGCCTATTAATATAGGTGTGAAGTGACATGACCCTAATCGGGTCTTTCCATTATAAAACGTTAGGAGGGTCTACATATGATTATAATTATTCGATTTATAAGTGTCCGTGGGAATTAATGAGAAACAAAGACAATAGTATTATCATAAACAATTATATTATCACTATTCGTTATTTAGTTTATGATTTACAGTCTTGTCGTATACAATCTCTTCAAACGGTATTAGTTTCATTATTAAGAATTCATTTTTCTTAAATTCCTTCATTACTTTATTATAAATTTTGATATATTTATTATTATATAAATTATAATATAATAATCGTATTTATTTAAGATTCAATTAATATTGTAACAATAGAATAATATTATTAAAATAATAATATTAATAGAATAATATTATTATAATATATAATAATAGAATAATATTATTATTATTCTAACAATATATCTTTATATTAAAACTATATTGTTATATACTAATAACTAAGTTGCCGATACGGGTTCGGGTACGGGGTTCGGGTACGTGGGTATGGCAATTTTTTTCTCCCTTGTGGGTTTGGGTTCGTCTGCATATGTATGCATGCATGTATGCTAGAACATCGAAGTTACAAATGTAAAAGAAAAGTGGTACTAATAAATTAATAATTGCCAACAAAGTTATAAATAAAATAATTGTATCACTGATATAGTTTCAAATTAAATGCATTAGCAATTGACATCAATCCGAACATGATCAACAAACATAACTATTGGCTGGCTTTTACAAATCTACGAACAGTCATGTCCTTAGATCTACAAATAAAATAAAGTCAAACCCTGACCTTCAAGTGAATCGAAGTAGATTGCTG
Source organism: Cupressus sempervirens (assembly GCA_028749045.1). Classification (NCBI taxonomy): domain Eukaryota; kingdom Viridiplantae; phylum Streptophyta; class Pinopsida; order Cupressales; family Cupressaceae; genus Cupressus; species Cupressus sempervirens. Next base: position 531,612,972 of record CM053790.1, read on the forward strand.
TTCACTACTATCATAAACTAAGGCCATTACATAAAAACAATTTTAGATTGAATAATATTACCAAGCTGTTGCAAGAGAGTATTTAAAGCTGATAGAAAGAACATGCTAATGAACAAATCAGAAATACATACATAAGCTGACCTACCACCCTGGGGTACATCCTGGGTGCCCAGGTTCACTCTAGTTCCTTCATAGAAGGACCCACAAAGAACCCAAGAAGTATCCAGGAAGAACTAGTACCAAACTGTACCAGTACTAGGACCCAGGCCTAAATAGCAGAACCTGGTAACTAAGACTAATAATCTCTTAGGTTGTATTATTTATTTTAATAATTAATTAAATCTTAAGTATTGGGATATTACAGCTAAAAAGGCAAGAACATGGATTGAATTAGGTTCTTGTTCTATAGGCATTAGGAGGAATCAGTTGAATGAAAAAGATGATAGGGGAGAGGGTTTTAGAGAATCTAAGATCAGTGAGAGAACATATAGTCTGACATGTGGCCAAAACATGGGTGGAGGGAGCATTAATGATTTCTTTGCACCTCATAGTACGCCAAGATCACAAACTACTTTGGACAATACAGGGTGGAAGAAAGCAGTTTATGAATAGGCATTGAAAGGGATTTCAAATTTTTATTTCTTCTCTATTGTTTACTCTCATGGGGTAACAAAGATTAATTGCATATCGAAAATAAAGTATTTAACATAGAATGTAAAGAGAACACAATAGTATTATATTCATTGATTGGTTACCATACACGAATGTTTTTTGTACCACCATGACCCGATCAAAAGAAATATTGCATACATATAGTGTCCAAGGGGGTGCAAGGTGAACCGTCGCATCCATGTACCTCCCTCGGGTAGACCAACTGTCTAACGACCCATTTCCTAACAACATCATGCTCCCCAAAAGTAAAGGTCGTCTCTTGACGAGTTACACAATTGGAGACAACTACCAAGTACATCAAAAATATAAACTAAGAGGGAGTAGGGTGCGTCCTTGAAGTGTCCAGTATCCTCCGTAGCTCATAGGCTTGGTTCGTGCGAATGCGTAAATCTTTTTGTGTCCTTGAATTGATCTCCATAACTTCTTCAGTCAAAGTGCCACCTCCAAATGTTTACCCTCGTGGGTAACAGAGATTAATTGCATACCGGAAATAAAGTATTTAACATAGAATTTAAAGAGAACACAATACTATTATATTCATTAATTGGTTACCATACACAAATGTATTCCATACCATGTCCCAATCAAGAGGAATAATGCATACATATTGATGGAGCCCGAATTTTCATAAAATTTAGAGTCTCCATTTGTGAAGAGATGTTGGAGATCAATGTCCCATCTTCAAGTCATAACAAGGATTACTCACCTCAAAAAAGAGCTTGTTTACGGATTCCTACATGAACACTATGCAGATGTAAAATTTGCATGTGGCATTGGCATATATAGGGAGTATTAAATGTTATCTTTGGTCGAGATTATCATAGACGAGGAAGATTAGAAACTGAGCAAACCCGAGGAAACCCTTATCACCAAAGTTGATATACTAGCCTCAGGAGAATGTTTGAAGGTTGCCTCTATTTGGAGTAGGCATATTTTTTAGCATAGGTTTGTACCAAGATATAGCAGATAAAGAGAAGGCATAGATCTAAGTTCAATTTGTCATTGTTCAGGCTTGTTAATTATCTGCAACAAATAGTTAAAGCATTTGTATAGAGGCAAAGATCTTGATAGACTAGGTCAAACTGCATTTCTAGAAATAATGGTCATTATATTACCCGTTGACAACAAATCGTTCAAGTGTATAATCCACACAATTCATGTAAAGTTCTGCAAACTCTTGAGTCTTGAATCAAACTTATAGTTCAGTTTTTAGTTGCTGAGAATGATCTTTTAAACAATGTGTATATTCAGATTGAGGCAGATATCACTAATGTTTACTGCAGGTCCAGTCCTCTATACTCGATCTTGTGTGATTGAGAATATCTCTACTATGTATTCGTGGGAAGGAGAATGCTTGGAAGATCAGACTGTTGTGTGTATGTGTGTCATCCAAACTACATTCTCAACCCGCATATATACCCTTATAGAGGGTATGTCCCTCAAGGGACATAGCCCTTGACATTTAACAAACAAATTTGTCATCCCTAAGCTGGCGATCTTAGTAGATAAATTAGTTATGACTAACTAAGTTTAACCAAGAACAAATAAGGTATTTGTCTATAAATCGCCGGCACCTTTAGAGAAAATATATATTAATTTGAATGCCATTCATTAGGAATATATGAATAGAAGAGCAGGTACGGTTTGTACCACTAGACTTGTAGGTTATCTAGGTTAGATTCTTAACACTCCCTCTTAACCTAATAATTCTACAGAGAGATATCATATCTAGCAACATCAATACAGATGTTTAAGCAAGAATTAATACTCTATATCTGTCTGTCTCTTCTTAGTATGTGGTATCATAGAACACATGATACAAACTCATATTACTAAACCTGTGATATGACAAATCACTGCTACTAGTGATAAGACAAATGTTGTGACTCATAGAAATTGGTATTTCTATATCACAATGAGATCCTGAGTTTAAGATCTACCAAAATACAGGATAAACCCGGAGAATTTTAAAATTCTTTCTTTATCCAATTTGTGACCCATGAACATAGCAATGTCAATGTCACAAGATGATCTAAAACTCATCTGTATCTTATAGTAAAATCTATTGTTTAGTACATTATCTAAGAGATTGTCATCTCTAATAATGCCTTTTACACAAGTATTCATTATTTCAGAGATCGTCACCTCTTTAAATAATGATTACACATGGTGGAGCCCATAATAGTCAATGGCCTGACAAATTTTTATTTTATTTTATTAATAATCAAAAGAGTACAAATGAATTACAACTCAACCATACCAAGTCTCTTCCTGAAATGTTCTATCTTTACTCTAGATAGAGGTTTGGTGAGTATGTCTGCTGTTTGATCTGCAGCACAAATGTATTCCAATTTTATAGAATTCCTATCTACCATATCTCTTACATAATGGTATGGAATTCTAATATGCTTGGATCTGTCATGGAAAATTGGATTCATTGAGAGCTTGATGGAACTCTGGTTATCACAATGAATAATCGTAGGATTCAGGGCTTGCCCAAATAATCCCACAAGTAACTTCCTTAGCCATACTGCTTCTCGAGAGGCCATCGCTGCTGCAATGTATTCGGCTTTTGTGGAGCTCTGAGCTACTGAAGACTGCTTTCTCCATATCCATGAAATCATAGCTGATCCTAAACTGAAACAGCATCTTGAAGTGCTTTTCCTGTCTTTAACACTTCCACCCCAATCTGAATCGGTGAATCCATGCAAATCTAAATCAATTTTCTCATATTTGAGTCCATAATTAAGAGTGCCTTGTAAGTATCTCATAATGTATTTAACAACAACTAGGTGAATCTCCTTAGGTTCACACATAAACTGACTTAATGCATGAACAACATAGCAAATATCAAGTCTTGTATTTACTAGGTACATAAGGGACCCAATCATCTGTCTGTAGAGAGTAGAATCTATTGGAGGTGATTCTGCAGCTGCTTCTTTAAGTTTATGCAAATTGGTCTCCATTGGAGAAGACATAGACTTACAATTCCACATTCCAAATTTCTTCAAAATATCTGAAGTGTACTTTCCTTGATTAACTATGATACTATCAAAATTCTGTCGTACTTCCAATCCTAGGAAGTAATGGAGAAGCCCCAAGTCTTTCATCTCGAATTCTCTAGTTAGATCTTTCTTGCACTGATCTATAAGATGATCATCACCTGCGATTAATAAATCATCAGCATACAATATCAGTATTACCATATCATCTTCATGTCTTTTATAATATAAATTTGGATCAGCTTCATTCTTGGAGAATCCTAAGCTGGTGAGATATTTATCAATCCTTTCATACCAGGCCCTGGGAGCCTGTTTAAGCCCATAGAGAGCTTTCTTGAGCCTGCAAACAAAAGCGTTAGGATCATGAGTTTCAAATCCTTCTGGTTGCTCCAGATAGACTTCTTCTGAAATCTTTCCATTTAGAAATATTGTCTTCACATCCATCTGATGTACCTTCCATCCCTTAGATGTGGCAATTGCTAAGACAGCTCGTACAGAAGTATATCTGGCAACAGGAGCAAAAGTTTCTTCATAATCAATCCCTTCTTTCTGACAAAAACCTCTGGCTACAAATTTGGCTTTATATTTCTCAATACTTCCATCAGCAGCATGCTTTATTTTGAATATCCATTTGGAAGAAACAACAGATTTTCCTTTTGGTCTTGAAACTATTTCCCAAACATCATTTTTCATAATTGATTGGTATTCTTTTGTGATAGCTTCTTTTCAGGCTGGATGTTTAATAGCATCAAAAGGATTGGATGGCTCTGTTTTGGATAAATTAATCATATTTGCTGTGTAACCAGAGAATCTTTTAGGTCTTTTACTTTCTCTAACTGATCCTGAAGGTGCAACAAAGTCTTGAGCTGCTTCAACTGTTTTTATGCCCCAAAGTGGTCTTTTCTTTGAATTTTCCTCAAGGTTCATATTTTCATTTTCCACCTCTTCTAGGTTCTCTCTCTGGGATTCAGATTCACTAAATTTTTCAGAACTTGATAAAGGAAAAGGTTCATTGGAACTTATGGCTCTTTTGAATGCAAGATCTTCCTCAAAGATTACATCTCTGCTAAGTTCAATAGTTTTCTGTCCAGTTATGAAAATTTTATATGCTTTAGAAGTTTCACTATACCCTACAAGGATACCTTTCTTCCCAGATGGTTCTAATTTGGTTCTCTTTTCTTTTGGAACATGAATGTATATAGGACATCCAAAATTTTTGAGATGACTTATATTGGGTTTTACTTTAGTAAATACTTCTTTAGGGGTTTTATCTTTAAGATAGGAGTGAGGGCTTCTGTTTAGAGTGTATACATTAGTACAAGAGGCTTCTGCCCAAAGATATTATTCTAGATTTTGGTAAAAAATGATAGCCCTAGCAGCTTCTATAATTGTCCTATTCTTTCTTTCAGCTACCCCGTTTTGTTCAGGGTTATAAGGAACAATGTACTCCCTCTTGATCCTTGATTCTTTACAAAACCTTTTCAACAAGTTCGAGGTATATTCTCCTCTATTATCTATTCTAAGGGTTTTAATTTTATGTCTTGAAAAATTTTCAATTAATGCTTTGAATTTTTTAAATCTTTGTAGGATTTTTTCTGATTCTTTGCACTTAAAAAAATAAATCGATGTTTTCCTAGAGAAGTCATCTATGAACAAGATATAATACCAGAATCCTCTAAAAGAGGGAACGGACATAGGTCCACATAAATTTGAATGAATTAATTCTAGTACATTATTTGTTTTTCTAGTACTATCATGAAAAGGACTTCTAGTACTTTGACCCAGAGCACACCCTTTGCAAATACTAGGGTGATCTTTATTTAATTTTGGTAATCCGGTAACCATCTTTTCCATAGTTGATAAGGTTTTAAAGTTTAGATGCCCTAATCTTTTGTGCCATATTTCGTTTGAATCTTCAGTTTAGTGAACTAGGGCTTGAATGGATCGACTGGATTCTGTATTCAATTCATACAAATATCCCTTTCTTTGACCAATTAATTTAGCTTTCTTAATGGAAGAGTTCTTAGCCCAAGTTAATACTTTTCTATCCACGAATGCAACATTGTGTCCATCATCTTCAAGTGTTGTAATAGAGATTAGGTTTCTTTTAATCCTTGGTATATAGAGTACACCTTTAAGAAGAAGAGTATTTCTTGTTTTTAGTTTCAAAGTGCAGCTTCTAATTCCTTCAACTGAGTGTGTAGAGTTATCACCAATAGTAACTTCATCGTTAACTTTCTTTGATAAGGAATCTAGATTTTCTTTGTATCCTGTTATATGTTTGGAAGATCCACTATCAGTTACCCATGCCTTATTGGAGATTTCATTTGATAGAGAGAAATACAAAACATGGTTCTCAGGATCATAAGTCTCTTCTTCTCTACTGACATTTGTACAATTTTTCTGTTGTTTGGAATTTTCCGGAAAATTAGGTCTATAGTGTCCAAATTTTTCACATTTGAAACACTTTATTTTAGATAGATCTTTCTTGGGCTTTCCATTCTTTTGATTTCCTCTTTTGTTCTTGAAGTACTTTTTCTTGCCTTTATAGGAGTTTGCATTAAGAATGTGAAGTTCTTCATCTTCTACTTTTGGTTTTCTTTTTTTCTTTAATTTTCTTGACTCTTCTTGAAGACAATTATTCTTAAAAGTTCAGAAGCTGATCTCTAGCACTTATTCCTTGTACGAATGTTTCCCATGATTCTGGCAATCCATCTATGGCCATGAGCGTTAGTTCGGTGTCATTAATGATGGTTCCTATGCTTGATAATTCATCTCTAATGCCGACAATTGTTAGGAAATAAAAGTTTATCGATTCTCCTTTCTTTATTTGGATGTGATTTAGTTGTCTTTTTAGTGCAAGCACCCTAGTTGCATTATTTACTTCATATGCATTCTGTAATGCATTCATCATATCGTAGGCAGTTTGGTGTTTCGTAAGCATAGGTACGATATCATTTTTAACTCCATCCAAGTTGATTTGAATAGCTTTTCTATTTCCATTGGTCCATATGGATTTGTGAGGTTCAACTGGTGGCTGTTTGGATGCTCCATCAACAAATTGTTTACCATTATTTTCTTCAAGAATCATCAAGATTCTGAATTTCCAGGCTTCAAAGTGTTCCTTTGCATCGAATCTGTCCTCAGGTCTGATTGTATATGCCATTGAAAATGGGAGAAAACTACTGAATATATATGAGGTCTGATTATTGAAATTTTGCAAAGCCCTAGATTTGATAACTTGGCTTTGATACCATGTAAAGTTCTACAAACTCTTGAGTCTTGAATTAGACTTATAGTTCAGTTTGTAGTTGCTGAGAATGATCTTTTAAACAATATGTATATTCAAATTTATTGAGGCAGATATCACTAATGTTTACTGTGGGTCCAGTCCTCTATACTTGATCTTATGTGATTGAGAATATCTCTGCTATGTATTCGTGGGAAGGAGAATGCTTGGAAGATCAGACTGTTGTGTGTATGTGTGTCATCCAAACTACATTCTCAACCCGTATATATATCTTTCTAGATGGTATGTCCCTTAAGGGACATAACCCTTGGCATTTAACAAACAAATTTGTCATCCCTAAGCCTACGATCTTAGTAGATAAATTAGTTATGACTAACTAAGTTTAACCAAGAACAAATAAGTTACTTGCCTATGAATCATCGACACCTTTAGAGAAAATATATATTAATTTGAATGTCATTCATTAGGAATATATGAATAGAAGAGCAGGTATGGTCTATACCATCAGACCTGTAGGTTATCTAGGTTAGATTCTTAACAATTCATATATATGATATCTATGAGTCAGTTAGACCTTTAGGTATACAAAAGAGGAAGTGGTCAAATATGAAGCTATAATGCATGACATGGCACAGACAGAGGTACCATACAAAATATGTAGTAGAAGAAAAGTGGGAAAGATAAAGATATTGCAATATGATCTTTGAGCATATATGGAAGAGTCACTGATAATGTCTGCAAGTTGGAGACAAGGAGTTAAGAAATTTCAACGCCAATCAAAGAGAACAAGCATTAGATGAGGAGTAGAGAATTTTTTGAAAACTGAGGCCTTCAAATATGCAGTCGCTAATATAGAGCTGAGAAATTTTGTTGACCTGTTGCAACTGAAGAATAGGTGATTTCCGTCAATGATATGTGACCATCCAGGCTAAAAGCATATTCACACAATCCTCTTTCCAATTACTAATTAAATTTCAGAGGCAAATAATTATATACGATTTTCTCTTGCAAAGGGCTTGATTGGTGGAGGAGCTATCAGAATCTGAACGAATAAGGTTTGGGCATGGAGTCGATAGAACATCCCCAACGTTAGAGGCTTTTGCTCCAATACAGTTATCTGGAAGAGAAGATTGAGGCGTCAGAAATTAAGAATATGAAGAAAGGCATAAAGAACAAACATCTTGCAAATGGAAAAGGATATACGAATAATCTCCAGATTTTCCCAAACAGTTTTGCATCTCTCCTCAAGGCCTTTGCGTAACTTACACCCATGCCTGAGCGAGTCGGGAATATGAATACTGAAGTATATTTGATCATTTGAACAAGACAAATAGGTGATTTGATTATTTAGACTTCAAATTATTTTGACAAAGTTGTTTAAATAGTTTTTATTTAGTTATTTGTTAGGAAGAGGCGTAGTGGTTGAGAAAGCAACCGATACCCCTTCAAATCTATAAATATAGATGCAAAAAAACAATTAAAACAATTCATATTCATATCAAATTTTTACATAGTCAAGTTATATATATATGCTCTATGATATATTGTATTCTTTTATTGGTGGAGAAATGAAGTTTTGAACTAAGCCCGTGGATTATGGGTTATTGAATAAATTCTTATGCAATTTTGGAGTTAAATTGTATCGGATGGATCATCTGTAAAGAGTGTCTCAAGTACAATTTTATTTCTGACATGATTAGCAAGATATTTATTTTATTTTATTTGCATGAAGCTTTAGAGTTAAGATATTATATAGTTTTTTCCTTTATAATTATTATTTTAATTTTATAAATAATTTATGCGATAGATACCTGGACAAGGTGTATTATAGCATTTTAAAATCGAACATCGTAGATATTGAGAAATATTTTAATTGTTTCCGAATCTATGTTTGGTTTGTCTCTGAACCACAGGAGTTAAAATACATTCGAGACTGTTTTAAAATTGCATCCATATATTTGTTACGTCGCATCTTGATTATTAAATTGTTTATAATTGATATGCATAGAATTTTATAAAGTTGTATGTTTTAAACTTATACTATTGACTCTATCGCCCTTCGGCATTGGTCTTTATATTTTTAATAATTCATAATCTATATAATGGCAATAATTTCATTTCTTTTCTTTGAGGAATTAATATATTCATTTGTTGCATTAATCTGTACGTATTCTTATTTTAAAAACATTCATATTTTCATTTATTACTATTAATTCATAAATTGCAAGTTTAAACTTTTCTATAATTCTTGCCATTTGGGAAACTTTCAATACATTCGCATTCTGTTATAAGTGTCTTGGATCTAAGTGTTTTGTCCAGGATTAGGTGCACCCGCCTTGGCCTTGCAGAGCCAGAATCGCAGGGGATTTGGATCCATCGATCAGTCCCGTCAGGTTGGCCATTATTGGTTGGATATCCTAGCATCGAGTAGGCAAGGCTCGTAGGATTCCAATCTATTGTTTTGGGAACCAACAGATTGGCAACTCTGTTGGGGAGAGTTGCAAAACAAACCCTAAGAGTTTCTGATTGTGGACTAGTAAGAGTTAGATTCTATTTAATTTCTTAAAACATTTTGATAAGTTTCTTATAGTGCATTTAATTTCCTTGACGATATTGATCTCTCGTAATTATTTTATAAATTTTTTAATTGCTTTATGAAGACTTGATCTTGTAGAAGTATTATGTTTTTCTTTAAGCTTTTTTTGCAGATTCAATCTTTGGTAATGTATACTTTGCTGGAAGGAAGAACTCAGATTCTTGAAGATTATTTATTTCCTCCATTTGGAGGTTGCGAATTTATTCTATTTTGATTGGTACTTTAACAAAAGAAGTGTCTGAATCATTAGTGACTCTACTGAGGGAGAAGACTCAAAAGGGAGTGCTATACATTTTTTCAAATGCATCGATCATTTCAAAGAAAGTCTTTTATTCCAGATGGCATCAGGCCATTGGATTTCAGCAAATTTGATTATGAACCTAGCAAGTTATCTCCAAAGCTTTCACAACAGGTACCAAAGTTCCATGGAGATCGGGATGAATCGACAATTCAACATTTGGATGCATTCTATATATTTATAGAAGACTATGAGATTTGTGCGGAAGATCAGGTAATGAAGTTGTTTGCTAGAACATTTAAGAATGATGCGAGACAGGCATATGAATCATTACCCACACAATGCATCTCATCTTGGAAACAATTCGAACAATGGTTCCTATATGAATTTCATGATACAAGCGAGGAAGATGATGTGTGTTATGAACAAGATGAAAATCAAAGCTGCAACATGGAAGAGGATCATTACATGTCTCCACTTGATGCTTTTTTCAATATGGAAAGATATGAAGGCGAGACTTGAGCACATTTGTTTTTGAGGATGATGAACACTTACCATGAGATTCTATCAAATCTCAAACCTCCTAACAAGGAACTTCTAAAAAAAATTCTTGAGTTGAGAATCTCGCCGAAGGACCCTAATATGAAACTCCTTCAGATATGGGATCAAGTTGTTAAAGATAAATCAAAAGATACTAAAGTAATACAAGAACGTAATGATGTTTCAGATTCAAATGTAGAAGAAATTGAAGAAGAATTCGATCATGATGAGACCGGTAAGAAATTAGATTGTGAAGAAAATGGAGATGATGAAGAGGATTCTCTCAGTGTGGATGAGATTTCAATTTTGTTAGACATAGAATATCAAAAGTATGTTGAGAAAGGAGGTCAAATTTTTCTTCCCATATACAAAGAAAAGCAAACTAACAAGACAATAAATGTGCTCTATGATAGATTCATTGAACAAGAAAAATTCATTCATCTTGTCAAATCCATATAATTTTCATGAGGAGGAAACCAATGAACCAAAAGGAGTATACAACTCTCAGGAGGATGATGTATTTGTTGAAGATGTGCATTGTGGTCTAAGTATAGAAATAGATCAATTTGGATACACTTTCAAAGAATTTTCAAATCCCATATATGATGGACTAGCAAAAAAGAATGAAGAATATAGTTCTTATACACTTATAGATCTTGAGGAAAATGTGAGCATTCGGGAAGAAGAAGAAGATGCATCCAAGGAGGACCTCCAAATCATTTCAGATCTTTTATGCAATGAAACAATAGAAAATCTGGACATAATATCTTGTGAAGATGAAGTAGAACAGCACGTGATATATGAGCATGAGAAAGTTTTAGATGAAGGTTCTCATGAAGATATTCCGGAGGTTTCTTTCTTGAGCCCATTGTTTGAAGAAGGGCTTTTATGTCAAATATCTCAGCACTATGATGAAAATAATATACCTGATGATGATGTTGAATTGGACACAATTCGTGATATGCATTTAGAAGATGAGACATCTTCCAGCTCATCCTATGAGCAAGGAATGCAATCATGCGAATATGGTGCTGAAAGTTCTCCAAATATCCTATCTAATCAGACTCTTAATAAAAATGAAGCAATGTTTTCTATGACCAATCAATACAAAGGATGTTCCAGTCAGCAAAGATCACAATATATTTAATAACTTCTCAATAGTAGAACAAAAGTCAAATACCAAGGATTGCATTCATGAAGCAGAGATAGTAGTTATTGCTCATAAGAATAATGTATTTGATACATGTATGAAATATGAGCAGCATACCGAGGTAAGCATCCTTGAAGACCCTGTGGTAATATTTGTTAATAATATGCTTAGGGAAATGCTTTCAAGTTTTCATCATCTTTGTTTTGAATATTTTTCTTCCACGTATATTGATCAAATCAATAAAGCAAGAGATCATATTTTTGGATTAAATGATGATGAAATTTATTTCCTCTCAAATGATCCTATTGGTAAGGCAAATGTAAATTCTAATCTTAAATAGGAGATGCATATGCCATGCGATGATTGTTTTTTATTTTCTAACGGATTAGGTTTTATTAAGGAACAACATGGTGCATTTAATTTGGCAAGGTTCAACGTGTTACATGATCAGAATGGGGTGTTCGACAGAAGAAAGGATCAATGTTCATTTTGGGGGGCCTGGGGCCACCCAATTTCACCATGCACCATGTTAAGCATGGATGTTTGGTTTGCTCCTCCAGAGACAACTGGAATTCTCACTATGCCCACAAGGGGCATATGCCCCCAATCAAAGCCATTGATGGAGCCTGGATTTTCACAAAATTTAGAGTCTCCATTTGTGAAGAGATGTTGGAGATCAGTGTCCCATCTTCAGGTCATAACAAGGATTACTCACCTGAAACAAGAGCTTGTTTATGGATTCCTACATGAACACTATGCATATGTAAAATTTGCATGCGGCATTGGCATATACAGGGAGTATTAAATGTTATCTTTGGTCAAGATTATCATAGACGACGAACATCAAAAACTGAGCAAACCCGAGCAAATCCTTATCACCAGAGTTGATATACCAGTCTCAGGAGAATGTTTGAAGGTTGCCTTTATCTGGAGCAGGCATATTTTGGTGCCCAGGTTTGTACCAAGATATAGCAGATAAAGAGAAGGCATAGATCTAAGTTCAATTTGTCATTGTTCAGGCTTGTTAATAATCTGCAACAAATAGTTAAAGCATTTGTATAGAGGCAAAGATCTTGATAGACTAGGTCAAACTGCATGTCCAGAAATAATGGTCATTATATTACCTGCTGACAGCAAATCGTTCAAGTGTAAAATCCACACAATTCATATCTATGATATTTATGAGTCAGTTAGACCTTCAGGTATACAAAAGAGGAAGTGGTCAAATATGAAGCTAGAATGCATGACATGGCACAAACAGAGTTACCATACAAAATATGTAGCAAAAGAAAAGTGGGCAAGATAAAGATATTGCAATATGATCTTTGAGTATATATGGAAGAGTCACTAGTAACGTTTGCAAGTTGGAGACAAGGAGTTAAGAAATTTCAACACCAATCAAAGAGAACAAGCACGAGATGAGGAGCAGAGGATTTTTTGAAAACTGAGGCCCTCAAATATGTAGTCGCTAATATAGAGCTGAGAATTTTTGTTGACCCATTGCAACTAAAGAATAGGGAGATTCCGTCAATGATATGTGACTATCCAGGCTAAAAGCATATTCACGCAATCCTCTTTCCAATTACTAATTAAATTTCAAAGGCAAATAATTATATACAATTTGCTCTTGCAAAGGGCCTGATTGGTGGAGGAGCCGTCAGAATCTGAACTAATAAGTTTTGAGCATGGAGTCGATAGAACATCCCCAGCGTTAGAGGCTTCTGCTCCAATATGGTTTTCTGGAAGAGAAGATTGAGGTGTCAGAAATTAAGAATATGAAGAAAAGAATGAAGAACAAACATCTTGTGAATGGAAAGGAATATACGAATAATCTCCAGATTTCCCCAAACAGTTTTGTGTCTCTCTTCAAGGCCTTTGCGTAACTTACACCCATGCTTGAACTAGTCGGGAATATGAATACTGAAGTATATTTGATCATTTGAACAAGACAAATAGGCGATTTCATTATTTTGACTTCAAATTATTTTGACAAAGTTGTTTAAATAGTTTTTATTTAGTTATTTGTTCGGAAGAGGCGCAGTGCTTGAGAAAGCAACCGATACCCCTTCAAATCTATAAATATAGATGCAAAAAAAAAATTATAACAATTCATATTCATATAAATTTTTTACATACTTAAGTTATATATATGCTCTATGATATATTGTATTCTTTTATTGGTGGAGAATGAAGTTTTGAACTAAGCTCGTGGATTGTGGGTTATTGAATAAATTCTTATGTGATTCTGGAGTTAAATTATATCAGATGGATCATCTGTAAAGAGTGTCTCCAGTGCAATTTTATTTCTGCCATGATCAGTAAGATATTTATTTTATTTTATTTGCATGAACCTTTAGAGTTAAGATATTATATGAATGCTGAAGTATATTTGATCATTTGAACAAGACAAATAGGCGATTTCATTATTTAGACTTCAAATTATTTTGACAAAATTGTTTAAATAGTTTTTATTTAGTTATTTGTTAGGAAGAGGCGCAGTGCTTGAGAAAACAACCAATACTCCTTCAAATCTATATATATAGATGCAAAAAAACAATTAAAACAATTCATATTCATATCAAATTTTTACATATTCAAGTTATATATATGCTCTATGATATATTGTATTCTTTTATTGGTGGAGAAATGAAGTTTTGAACTAAGCTCATGGATTATGGGTTATTGAATAAATTCTTATGCGATTCTGGAGTTAAATTATATCGGATGGATCATCTGTAAAGAGTGTCTCCAGTGCAATTTTATTACGGGCATGATCAGTAAGATATTTATTTTATTTTATTTGCATGAAGCTTTAGAGTTAAGATATTATATAGTTTCATCCTTTATAATTATTATTTTAATTTTATAAATAATTTATATGATAGATACATGGACAGGGTTGATTATAGCATTTTAAAATCGAAAATTGTAGATATTGAGAAATATTGTAATTGTTTACGAATCTATGTTTGGTTTGTCTCCGAGCCATAGGAGTTAAAATACATTCGAGACTGTTTTAAAATTGCATCCATATATTTGATCTGTGACATCTTGATTATTAAATTGTTTATAATTGATATGCGTAGAATTCTATTAAGTTGCACGTTTTAAGTTTATAATATTGACTCTATCGCCCTTTGGCATTGGTCTTTATATTTTTAATAATTCATAATCCATATGCTGGCAATAATTTCATTTCTTTCCTTTGAGGAATTAATATATTCATTTGTTGCATTATTCTATACTTATTCTTATTTTGAAAACATTCATATTTTCATTTATTGTTATAAATAATTCATAAATTGCAAGTTTAAAGTTTTCTATAATTCTTTCCATTTGGGAAACTTTCAATACATTCACATTTTGTTATAAGTGTCTTGGATCTAAGTGTTTTGTCCAGGATTAGGTGCACCCACCTTGGCCTTGCAGAGCTAGAAGTGCAAGGGATTTGGATTGCATTGATCAGTTCTTTCAAGTTGGCCATTATCGGTTGGATATCCTAGCATCGAGCGGGCAAGGCTCATTGGATTCCAATCTGCGGTTTTGGGAACCAACACATATAGTGTCCAAGTGGGTGCGAGGCGAACTGTCACATTTGTGTAACTCCATCGGGTAGACCAATTGTCTAACTACCCATTTTCTCAACAACATCTACCATGGCATTTCATGCTTGTAGATCTCCATATTGGCAAGCTATGATGGATGGAGTTGCAGCTGCAAGGCTTGGGTTTAAGGCCCCATCTTATGATATGATGAGGGTTGGTATGCTCGATGATGCAATAAAAAATGTTTAACATGTTGTTGACAAGTAGTGGTTAGAGTGGGCTAGTAAAGGGTGCACCATTATGTGAAATGGATGGACAGAAAGGAGGAATTGATCCTTCATCAATGTTCTCGTTTGTTTTGATAGAGACACTATATTTCTGAAATCTATGGATGCATCACATGTAATGAAAATTGTATCTGCATTGTACAAGATGTATGATTTAGTAGTCATAGATGTGGAGCCAGAGAATGTGTTTCAATTTACTATAGACAATGTTGCTGTTGTGAAATGTTTGACAGACAAATACCCCTCACCCCATGTGCGACACATTGCCTTGATCTAATCTAGTGGGCATTGGAAAAATTGCATGGGTGAAGAAGGCATTTCAAAAGGCTCACACAACTACCAAATTTATCTACAATCAGACTAAAGTTTTGAGTTTGATGAGCCAACTCACAAGTGGCAAGGAGCTGTTTTGACTGTGGTGACAAGGTTTGCAACACACTTCCTTGCACAACGGACTCTAGCTCAACAAAAAATGAACTTGAGATGCATGTTCAATTTAGCTGAGTGGATGAATTAGACTTCTCAAATTGAACAAATCGTATGATCCTGGCAGAGTACATGTATACTCCCTAGTTTTGGGAGCAAGTGGTAGAATCCTTAGAGCCTGTTGTAAAAGTGTTGAGACTAGTGGATGGGGATAAATCCACAATGGGATATTTGTATGAGGCCATGGATAGGGCCAGGGAGGTGATGAAGGTTAGGTTTGAAAATGACAAGACAAGCTATCAACCATTATGGGACACAATTGACAAGAGATGGGATAGATAGATGCACTCTCCTCTCTATTCTGCAGGATTCTTTTTGAATCCCTCATTGTTCTACAACACAAAGTTCACAAATATTGATGCTTAGATCACACAAGGCTTACTCATGTGCATGGAATTTTTTTTCCAAAACACACAAATTGAAAGCTGCTATGTCAGAGCTGCAAATGTATAAAAAGGGAAAGGGTTTTCTCTCTTATAGGGCTGTCAAGGAAGGAAAAACGTCCTTCCAACCAGGCAATCTCTTATGTATGGATTTTTTTGGTTAACGTGATCAACAAATTTGTTAATATTTGAAGATATTCTTACATGGTATCATCTCCCTATAATCTATTTTTCAGCTAAATGGTGTGAATGTTTTGGTCACAAATGCAAAACTCTCTGGTGGATGGCAATACACATTTTTACCCAGCCATGCAACTCATCTGCTTGTGAGCATAATTGGAGTGTTTTTTAACACATGCATTCCAAGAAACACAATTGTCTAACACAAAAATGGATGAATCGTGTTTGTCCGCTACAACCTAAAACAGAAGTTGAAGAAAGCTCAAGGTAGGAGTTTTATTATCTTGCATTCAATTGAAGATGTTTTCATTGTGTTGTGAATTTCTAGGAAAAGACTAATTTCTGCGTGGACAATAACATGTAGTATTGAGGATGACTCCCCGATTGATCTTGACGAGATGGATCTACAATCTGAGTGGATTGCTGCATCTAAAAGTGATGATGATGTTTTTGATTATGCTGCTGCTGCTGATGATTTTGTTGAGCCTGAAGATCTTAAACCTTAGAAGTGGCAAACTTTTCTGTAAGTGTTGTTGAAAAACTTACGTTGGGGACTTTCCGAGGAGAAGCATTAGCAGAGCCTCTTGCCCCCTAACATGTCATTTGCCTACTTTTGAGTTTTTGGAACTTTGTACTTAGTTTATAGGTAATTTTGTACAAAATCACAAACTATATTATAATTGACATTTGAATATTATAATAATTGACATATAATAATTCTTTCTTGTTTAGAAAGTTTCTTAATGGTTCTTTAATGTAATAATTGTCACTACTTATCTTATTAGAAGTGG
Source organism: Cupressus sempervirens (assembly GCA_028749045.1). NCBI lineage: Eukaryota > Viridiplantae > Streptophyta > Pinopsida > Cupressales > Cupressaceae > Cupressus > Cupressus sempervirens. The sequence goes on from CM053790.1 coordinate 531,630,092, forward strand.
TCAGTAGAAGTAGAGTTAGTTGTAATCTTTGGTATAAATTAGCTGCTGGAGTCCTCTTCATGTTAGCTAGATAGTAGAAGAGATATAAATCATTATGAAGTTGATGTAATGAGTTTTCAGCAATATAGTTTTTTGGTTTCTAGTTATCATATTTAATCCATTTCAGTTTTATTGAATAAAGAAGTGATGTTTGTTCTGAGTCAATAGCTTGTTAAGTTGTTTGGATTCACTCATCAAAAGGGGCGCACTTGGCGAGTGAACCATTGCATTTTCCTGATTTTGTAGTTGCTGCTCAAATCCTTGTTTGTTCCTGCAGCCACATGGAAACAATTCCTGTGTCTGTTCCAGCAACCAAGGTAGGCATAGTAGTCCATGCTGGAAAATATGCACTTATTTAGTTTACATGTTCAGTTATGCTTTGGTAAAGAGGACTTAGATTCCATTTCAGTACTTACTTTCCTGCAATTTCATTTCCAAGTAATATTAGCATGACTCCAATAGATGCTTAGTGCATATACTGTGCAAAGCCATTTCAAGCTTGTGTCCTTGGGTTGACAAGTTAAACGAACCTTGCCATAGATAGATAGATGCTCATTAAGATGTCCAATCTTTGACTATGTGAACTATACCTAGTTATTAGTCTATTTGGAAAGGCTAACACTACCTTTGACACGAAAGCATAGCCTATGATGGGAGGTATCTTGATGCAATTAGATCTAAATCACCTCTAATGACTACAATAAATGAGCTTTCGAGGCCACACTACTTCATGAGCTTTTTGATTCTGCAAAGGACAAAATTTGAAGCTACTAACTCTTGTTGTGATTTCTCCAAATTTCACTCCCTGTGAATGCAATATCTCATCTTTCTTATGCTTCTCGATCCATCCTCTTGTAGCTTAAGGATAACATCCTCCAAGTGATACTTGAAACTCTTGAGCAACAAAGCCTTGAATTGAAATTGGGCCAGTCCTCCTGAAGATTAGAGAGTAGACAATCTTCCTTGACAACTCCGACTTTGACCAAGAAATCCTCCAGCATCATCTTCGAGTATTTTGCTAAGACTATGACAGGTGACAAATGAAGATGAACTTGTTCGCAAGTCTCTACATCCATATGATAATGCTTAGTTTATATGGCTCAGTCTTAATTCCACAACAGATCTATTCTGTATACTCCAATAGCCTTAAGCTGGACAAGCATCATCTTTAAGAGATACAATACTTAAGCGACACTGTCCATGGAGAATACACAAAATCCTTATAAGGATCACTGGTCGAGTTAAGAGTATGGATAAGGGTCTCCAAGTCAACTTAACCATGGGAAATATACCGAATTTTTTTATGGGTTCTATTTGTACTAACAATATCTATTGCTGTTTCAATGAAGACAGATTTGAGTCGGGTATAAATTCATAGAGGTGAATTATCATTCACATTAAAGAGAATGGTAGCATCCATCATCTTTCAAGATGAAATTTTTTGTTTCAATATCTCTTCACATGCTTAATTTCCTAAGCTTTCATACCCTTGCCTTAATTGTTGGTTAATAGTTGGTTTTATAATCTATGTGGTCATAAACCAAAGACACGTTAATACTACTGTGCCTATGTCTTATCAAACCCGCCTCTTTGAATGGCTCACGAAGTTTCTCCAGCTTATACTCGTGAACACATGGCAACAACCATCAACAGTGTTGATGCAAATTGATGCATTTGGTGCCGGATAGTCTCTAGTTAGCACATTGAACTTTCATAGACCTTAAAGGCCAGGATTCTTCTGGGTGCGCTGTTTCTACTCTTTGATAGTCATCTCTAAAGAATTTTAAGAGAAAAAACAATAAACTCTGCACATAACCCAATTCTCAACTAACGGAGCATGCAAATTATCCAGGCAAGAGCTGCTGCTAGTGAATTAATTATCCTGATCTCAGTTCAACTGACACTTTAACTCATATAGCTGTGTCAAAACTTGGAACTCTTGCCAATATGGAGTTCATGCAGCGACAGAAAGTCGTTCACAAGAATAAGCATTCCTAGCTCAAGTGATGGTGGTAGTGTTTTATATTCATTGATTCTTTGAAGCCTTTGAATGACCCAGTAAGTTTTCAAAGAAGAAACTGATCCCAATTTGTATAGCCTCTTCCTCTTGAGAGACGTCTCAATGCAATCCTTAAAATAGGCAAGCCCCTCTCTCCAATTTGAAAACAATCATCCCAGTGTCAAGCCTAGCTACCAAAAGATTCAATTCTCCTTACTGCCCAAAACAGTGACATCGCTGTGCTCAGAACAAATGAATTGTCGACTTGGATCTAAGACCCAATACTTTTCATGAAAAGTATAGGCCCTTCTGTTATTGAAATGAATGGACTAATGTGCCCACAGATGGATGATGAAGTCATTATCATTACTTATAGTAGTTTGACATTTTCTAAGTTCTCAAATCATGACAAGAAATAACAAATATTTTCCAGAGATTTTGATTAAATTTCTCTGATATTCTGCTTGATAATATCGATAGCCTTTATGAAGAATGATATATCACACTGTTTTCAACTATGGTTAACATCACAAGGGCTGATATCTTTCCACATATGGATGTAGCCATTGTGGTCAATCATCACAATAACATGACGTAACTTGTAAATGTTAAAAATTATTCTTCCCTAGCTAAGAGGGAATGTTGATTTTATTATAGCTATCCCTGGAATTCATAGGCCGCCATAGATATCACAAAGGTGTGATTATATTTCTATTATTGCAAGATAATATATTATATTATATAATAATATTTAATATGATAATATAATTATTATATTTTATTAATAATATAATAAATGGGGCACATGTACAGAGTGGTAAACCTTGGTGAAAAATCACCTCTTACATATATAATGAGATGTGTGATCTCATTCAACATATATAGACAATATTGAATAATAATATGCAGATCAAATATACCAGTGTGTTCGGGGGAGACAATTGTTGTTCGTTTGTGGCTGGGATGACAATGAGATTGCCCACAGTTAATCAAGCATTGCAAATTCAACAAATAAACAAGATAAATAATTATCGTAATTATAATAATTATTTATCTTTTTTTAAAATAATTTTATTATCAATATATTAATTTTATATTATCAATAATTATAATCACACAACCTTTATGTTATCAATGCCGGTCGGAAGGAATCTGATCATAGCTACAGTGGTATCTCCTGAGGCTTATTTTGATTTATCTTGAAAGCTCGGGGTTATTTGGAAATGCATCCCTTAGCTGTCCCACAATATTAATGTTTGAGTTTTGATAATTTGTGTGATTTTGAATCTCATGTGAACTCTCAATTCAAATTATTTAACCCAAATGCTATATGCGAAGGTTCTGTAATGTATATAAGCATGCTTTATCCATGTTTTCATATGAATATTTAGATTTTCTTAACAAATTTGTAATTTTCCCTAGTTTATTATATAGCTCTCTTATGCTGTCCCCCCAATTGCCTAAAATGGCAACATCAAATCCTCTCTGGAAAACCTATTTCCCCATCTCCACATACTGAAAGTCAAGGTAACATAGCATAGTTATAAAAATTTTACCTGAGAACGGACTATAGTTGTAGGCTATAAATGGACTTCTTCACCCTAGAAATCAAGTCTTTTCTATAACTATAAAATGTTGTAGTTGTGACATATTTCTTCTTCAATATCATATATGGAAACTATCTTCACATCTATTTGTTTTACTTCAATATTAAATGCAATAGTAATAGCTAAAGTAAATCTTATTTAATTTAACACACACATACACACACACACACACACATATATTTATGTATAAAGTGACATAAGTATTTAATATATAGCAAAAGGAAAGGAGTTGCAAAGATATGACTTATGAGGGCTGTGTGAGGCTGCAACATTGAACCCTTAAAGGCTCATGATTCTACAATATGTAGGGCCCACATTTTGCTTGCCTTTGGAGCATGTGTATTTGGGGGAGGGCGGGGTGGGGTAGGGGATTTATTCTTCTTCTTTTATTTTTTAATTTTGGTTCTCTTATAGATACAGTTGCATGGAAATGCATGGAGGTCTAGGTAAACCCCATGCTTTGTTTTTCAAAGATCTCTTTTATATTGGTGAACCCTCCTCATTTGGGCATGATAATGTTCTTCAAGTCTTGATGCTTGCAATCAGAGATGCTAGATTATATCAATAGTTAGAAATCCAACATAGAATAAATGGGTGTTTGGAGAAAGGGGTGGATCAACCAATCATGAATCCAAAATTGATTGTAGACAATGTGCTCTATCTTTCTAAGCATGCTTTGATTGGCAAATCTCATGTTTTGATTTGCAAGTCGGGGGTAAGGATTTCTATTCCTTTCTTGGAAGCTTGAAACTATAGAATTTGGTAACTTGAAGGAGATATGCAAACTATCTTAGTTGCAAGGGGATATTATTTGTCGTTTTTGCACTAATTGTAGATTGTAAAAGATATTTGAAGGGGTTCCATTTTTCTACAATTAAGCTTATGCCCTTCCATGTGGGATATGATTCAATGGAGGATCTTCTTGCAAAAATCATAGTTTGGGTTTGCCTCCTTTGACTTTTCATGGAGTTTTCTAGACTTCTTGCAATTGCTAGCAATTGTTCTTGGGCCAATCTCACTATATGTTGGACAAAGAGGTAAGAGACTATGCCCAACTTTCTATTGAAACTAACTGGAATAATCTACCTCTTGATTCCTTAGAGATTATATTGGGTAACATAAAATGAATCCACCAAATAGATTATGAAGCCATTCTAGTTAGATGTTGTGCTTGTCATATTTACTGGCATTCATGGAGGAACTATTATAAAAGGAATCAAGTGTTTCGAGCTCCTCTGTAAGGTTTTGGAAGTTAAACTAAAGCAAGAGTGAAAGACTTGATGAACTAGACTCAAGTGGGTTTATTCTTGTGAAATCTCAAAATAAGAGGAAGAATGTGAATTGCTAGAGGAATGACACCTCACAAGAAAATTCAATAACATGTGTGATGTCCTTGAGAAGAAATAAGAACCTAAATCTAATTGCTTGAAAATATTTATGTTGGAGAAGACACAAATATTTTTGACTATGGTAACTTATACATCCTTTCAGAAGTCAATGCTACTATAGCATGCAAAGTTTCTCTAAAGAAGGTGATTCCCATATGAAGGGACATGTTTGGAGTTTGAAAGATATTGATTTGAATTCTAGATTAGTTTCAACTTCTCATTCGGCTTCTTTGAAAAACCACTTGGATAGTGTCATGTTAGATGTTTCTCAACCCTCAAGAGCTAAGGAGGATGGAAAGAAAAATGCTCTCCTTCCCAAAAGCCAAAATTTCCTAAAAAGTGGGATGAGAAATGGTTTCTAAGTGGGTGAAGGAGTCAAGAGAAGTGAAGATGATATGAGGATCTCTTGTGGAGTATGGTGGCATTCAAACATTAGATGCATGTACTCCCCAAACCGATTGTGATTTCTTGGAGTGTTTCCTTAACATAAGGTTGTTTGAGACCTAGCAAGGGACCATAAACCTGATATTAATTTTTTCCAATAAACTTAACACTTTTTGGAGTAAATGTTTTCTTTTTCTAGTGAGATTTGGATAGGTAGGTGTTGATGGGTGTTTTGCGACTGCACTAACAAAGAATAAAATACGAAGGCATCTTATCCTTTCTTGAAAAAATCCTCTTGTATGCTAAGACTCATATTATTTCTCTGTCGTTATTGTGCTTACCATTAGCCCTCTAGATCTTGGGTGGACCTTCAAAGCCAATTCATACATGTTAGTAGAACTTATTCAGTGCCATTGAATAGTTTTTGAGAGATTTTAGTGTATTGTTTTGGTGGATTTTAGGGTTCATGCTTTGTGGCTTTCTATTGTAGGTCAAAATTTGAGCTTGTTTGTGCAAATCTAATCTTCAAGCTCAAGGTTTTGTTTTGATCAGATTGAACTCTTGAGGGCAAGTCTTTAGGCATTTGAATTTTGGAGTTGCAATAGCAATTTTTTCGTAAAAAATAATGACTTTTTGCAGTTTGTTTTGGGGCATCATGCTTTTCTCCAATAATTGGAGGGTTTACTGATTTTTCCTCAAAACTGAGGCAATTGTTCTTGGTGTGTGTGTCTGGCTATACTGATGGACAACCCTGTTATCCAACATCAGGTTGGATGTTTTGCGATGATTTCTAGTCCGAATTTTGCAGATTCTACGAGAGTTAGTGGTAGACTCATCTCAGTGGCAGGCTTGTCTCTTATTGCAAAGCATTCTAAATAAGAGGGCAGCCTTATTTATTTTTTCTAGATGGATTTTGGCTATTCTTGGTCATCAACATTCTGTAAATCTAGGGAGGGTATGAATAGTGGCAGAATGTTCTGAAGAATTTATGACCACAAGAAATGTACAATCTTTTGTAGGGTAGTTAGATGATGGACATTAAGGAAGGGTATTTGAAAATTGTATTGTTTCTTTAGTGGTCATCTTAGCTAGTCTTCAGTTTATTAGGTAGTTTCTATTTTCATCTTTAGTTCACGACTGTTTCTGTTATAAACGCTATCTTTGTAAATCTTCATAGCAAGCTTTAATCTCCTCTGTTTAATTCAATATTGATTTATCATAACAAATGAAATATCAGCAAACAAAATTCTTCTTAATAAGTTAATACCAGCAGCATTCGTACTTCTCACATGTTATTGTTCACTTATTTTTCTCTTTAATTTAACACTCCTGTTAAGTTTATATGGTAAATCCTAAAGCTCTTGTGCTGCAATAAAATTTAAGCCCATCTGAAATTGTTTCTTATAGGCCAATTTACCTTTTTATCCGAATTCTGCGTTATAGGTTTAGATAAAATACAGTCTCACATGTTTAATGCTATGTGAAGAAATTACATGATGTCATGATTCCCTCTACATTGATAGGAATGTTTTAAACTATGGGTTAATAGTCACTGTTTTTGAATTACATCTGCCAGTTTAATGATGACAAAATGTGCCCTTTGGTTAATAATTATTTTCTCATCCTGCTGTGATTTTTTGCAAAATGTCAAGATGGTTTTTTTAAAGTTTTACTTTCATGTTCTAGAAAATGTTGTATGAAAATATGTATTTATACTAATCAATTTCAAATAATTCTATGAACTGGAGGACAGAACAGGTTGGGCATCCCATTCTGATGACTGAGTGCCTCTGTAATCCAAATCAGTCACGCAGTAAAATGGCAGAGCTTCTTTTTGAGACCTATGACATCCCTTCAATAGGTAATTTACTATTTCTATGTTTGAGTAAACACTTATGAAATAAGAACTGTCCAATTAATACACTGGTAGAGTTCCTAAGTAGCGATTTTATGGTGTTGGTAGTGATGGATTTTCTATTTGATTTATGTGTATTTTGAGCATCTGTGTTGCAAGCATGATGGTTTCATTTTTAAAACGATATGAATGTAATAATTAGCCAATTCTTTTGCATAATAAGTATCCGTTGAAGGAATTTTTGTCCCTTCTTATGTATTAAAATGGCCATGTTGCAGCTTTTGGAATTGATGCTGCCTTCAGCTACAACTACAACCAGCAACTAGGAAACTGTGATGACGACGGTCTGGTTGTATATGCAGGCCATAATACAAGTCATGCTATTCCAGTAAGTTTTTATCACTGACCAAAGAATTTTGGATTAGAGCAGAGAAAGTTGCTACTGAAAATGTACAGTTGATAAATTGGATACTCAATATCATTCTAAAAGCTTGAAAGGAATTCAAAGCAAAATGGTAGAACATGAGATGGATGCTGAATGATAAAACAAAATCTTTCTATTGTTCATTACTGTTGTAGTTGGTGGTAAGTCTTGAACAATCATTAAGAACTGGACAAAAGAGAATTGTTAACAAGTGGAGCAAGGAAATATCTGTTTCCGAAAAGTTGGGAACATATGTGCCAGATGTCATTAAATGTCTAGGTAAGGCAGAAGTATTTATGATGTTGGGAATATATATATACACCATTTTCTCTTCATTACCTATGTACTTTGTGGTTCCTTCATGTTGGTTAGTTTTTTAATGCTGTAGTTTAACTGGCATGTATGAGAAACATCTTCTGCAATTCAATTGTGGATTCATGGCATTATTATGATGACCACAGCTCTCATGCCATGATATGTAAACTTCATCAATACATGTGAGACAGTTGTACTTTATGGCTTTGGCAAGTTGCTTTGTTTAACAACAGTTTAGTTTAACTGGCATGTATGAGAAAGATATTCTGCAATTCAATTGAGGATTCATGGCATAATTAAGGTGAACACACCTCTCATGCCATGATTTGCTAGCATCATCAATACAAGTAACATAAGCATGAAAGTAAAAGTAAAAGTAAATGGTGGGATTGAAGTAAATCCGTGTAAATTGGGGGCCTTATGCATGTCAAGCTGCTGAGATTTGTCATGTCCCCTTTCTAATGACATAATTTTAACAGAAAATTTGCCTATCATTGACTCTCGTAGGCAAATGATTGTGGAAAGAGGGTCATTTTATTTCCAGATGATTACATTTTTGCTCTCGGAGAATAATAATTCAGTAAGTGGGGCCTACTTGTTCCATTATTAAATTAAGGTTGTACTTTAACTTTATAAAGTTATTTATTTAATAAAGTTTAATAATAAAAGTACATCATAAAGGATAATTCCGGAAAACTTCCAGTAACTTCTCAGCGATTGAATAAATAGAGGACATAAGGCACTCTTTTGGACAGGGTGGTTTTGTGAATTCGATTTCTATTCCATTTGGAGCGATTTGTAGCCATTTGGTCTGCAAATTCTCAGATTATCTTTGGGAACGATAACTCCCATTGATAAGCAATTTTGAGGGTGTGGAATATCACCCGAATTATTGCACTTTGGAGGTAGCATTCAGCTATTTCGAGTTGGGCGAAATTTGTGGCCTAGGGCCAACATCCAAAGGATTTAATTGTAAGGAGTTGGATTGCATATCTTGTGAAAATTTACTGCAGTGCGGGAAGGATTTCTTGATCTAGAAACTGACGAGCTGAGCAAGGCATATTTTAAGAATTCGCCATTAACAGGAATGCATCATTTTTCAGTTCGAAATTCAGAGTAGAGACAGCAAATTGTGTTTGGGTTCTTGAGTGCTGTTTTCCGTCGGATTGGGCGCTCCATCTGTGTGCAATTTCGAACAAAGCCGCACATAATTATTTCCATATCGCAGGGCCGCGGTCAAATTTGAGGGAAAGAAGATCGGCAGAAATCGCTCCTTGCAAGGGATTATAGTCGAGTTTTGGGCTAGTCAGGATATTCATGCCACGCGACCTCAAGACTCACGATGATATAATAAGCTAGGCGGCAACTTCGACCACAATCGGGATTAATTTCGGCGGATGTTCGAAGGGTTTCCTTGCGGGTCTGATAGCGGGTTACACACCAGTTTTGACTCCACGGCAGGAACTAGATATCGTTGATTCATACCTATCGACTCCTTTGGCACTCATCATTGTCCAGGTTCCAAGCGGTTTATTTCCTGTTTTGTTAATGAAACAATAAGATTATGTTGGTGAAGAAAATGTGCAAACTACATCATTTGCTGTGATTTAATGATCTTTCCATGTATAGCAGAATTAGATGTTAATACCAATATCACCAAATCGCTCATTTAGTTGCAACAAAATTTCCTAGTTTCATATCAGATTTAATTCAGGTCATTTCAGTGGTTTGTTTGCAAATTGTTTGACGAAATGTCTAACCCTTGAAAATTTAAGTTTTGGGCATTAAAAGAAGCAATAACCTGTTGGGGTTATTTCAAGATTTATCACAAATCTATATTGGTCTTTATCAATTCCTATAGCTCCAAGTTCCAAGTATATATTAAACAAAAGCTCAAGAGCTTTCCTTCTTTAAACCTCTGAGATTATGCATTCAGGATTTAATGTAGGGATGTAGAATAATTACGTGTTGCTGAGAAATCACCAATTTAATGAGCTCAGAAAGAGACTCAAAACTTCTTTACAGGTAGTCAAAGCATGTGCATTGTGATTTTTCTAAAATAAATTCTGCCCAATTCTTTTAGTTTTAATTATTAGGATTTGTAAAACTAGAAGTGTAATGGGTTGTGTGGTATGACATTTTCATACTTTATAAAATCTAGTATATTGAATGGTCAAGATGAAAAAAATAGCAGAGAAAGTATTGGGTGGATTACCTTTGTTAACATTCTTATTTTCCCTTTATTTTGTGTCTCTTCCAGAAACAATGCTTCGTATTGGTAAGTTGTTGTTTCAGGTATGGGTGCACGTACATGAACTGGAACCCAGTACAGTGCTACAAGAATTTATTTGCCTTAGGCATGGGTATGGGAATATATATGTATGCATTCATGTATGTATATTTGTATATATATGTATGTATGGATACACATATACACATGTACACATTATATATACGAAAAAATGATAAACTCACGTATCAAAATGTTATTATACAATGAAAATACTAATTACAATCAATATTTAATATTCATATTCTTATTCATTTGAAGAATTGAGGTCAACGTTTGGTTCAATCTCATTTAAACTACAGTCAATTAGATCACCACTCCCACGAGCTGTGTGTAATGCAAAAGTTGCCTCATTGATAGATCATAGAAACCTCGGCAAGCTGTGCAATTGTAGCATCTAAATCAGCATACTTATGGTTTAGACCCTGATTCTTTGTCAGACCCTCATTGTATTCAGATTTCTTATTTGACAAGAGAGGAACATTGTGAAATATTCCAGATTTACTTATTTGAAAGAGTGATATAAATGCTCCAGAAATTGTTGAGTTTTCAAATGAGCATGGCATAAATTAATAACAGATAAAGCAAGAAACACAAGGACACCAGAGATATCCTGGGAAAACCTCCTACTCATTGGGAAAACCTAGACACACCCAAGACATATCCATTATTGATAATCATAATATACAATACAATCCTTCCCAAGTTAAGTCAGATGAATGACTTCTTCACAGAGGCTGTTATCACAGAACAGACATTGTCAGAATATGAACTTATCGTATTTGATCCCAGATAACATATACAGGACTTATCATATGATGATTACACACAGAAAATTATATGCCTGAATAATCTTAACCCAAACTATCGCTGTCCTATGAATGGCATCACTGCAGGATGATCACCTTTAACTTGTTTCAATTACCCAGCATCTCCCAATCATGAAGATGTGCGGGTATACCTCAACATTTAGTACCTGATCAAGATATCTGAAATATTGAATCACACAATGAGCTATAGGCCTCCTAAAAGAATGAATTACCAATAGTAAAATGTGGGAATACCAATTGTATATTAAACCTGTGATGGTTGAGCTCCAAATGTCATTACAAATGTTGGTGATGGTTACCACAAAGTGCTGTATTACCTTCAAAATATTCAATGCCTCAATTAAGATGACTACTACAGGGAAGAGATAATCACAGTGGCATATCAGCTGTCAGAAATAATATGGCTATAGTTGTGCCATAATCATGAAGCCATAAACAATTATAATATAGGTGACATTACAAAGAATTTGCCACAAACTCAACAGTTACAAAAAATTGAGGCCATTCAGTTGCTGACAGTAAATGCTCCTTGCAATCTTCAATCTCAATACTCTGCAATAGCCTTGATGATAACAAAACCATGCTACAAAAAATGTCACCCGCAATAAGCCATCATTGAGAACTCAAAACAGTCCGATCAAAGATAAATCTATGTGTCACTTAGAAGAAATATAGAAAACGTCATCACAAGTATGGATGATATTTCATGCAGCTACCAAAACATTATCACTTCTGTTTACAGTACAGGGTAAACGGATGTTTATTGCATTAAGATATTAGAATGTAACATAGAACAAGATACTTTATTGTTATAAACAGATATGCAACTCCAATTCCAATGATGATTCGTAATTCCATCCGGACGATGTACATATACTTCCTGAAGGGGTGACTGAACTGTCACGCAACCTTTCAGACAGTAATACTAATCCTGTCAGCTACAGTATAGTTTTACCGACAACAACTCCCTCTTGGCAAGAGAGATATCATTCATACATCATAGATTGCCTCACCTAACAAGCACAATGATGCTGCAACCAAAAGTGTCAATAACAAAAATCATATCACAGATTTTCTCAACATAATATTGTCATCTCAACATGACATTCCCCATGGCTATTCCCAAAAGACGAAAGAACATAAAACTATGTCCTGGAGTCTTGCACATGACTACTCCCAAAGGGTGGATCCACCATAGCTATTCCCAGAGGATGGAATACGCACGTTAGCCTTAAACTTCTCTCCTAGAGAAGAATGCATTAACAAGGGATTGCACCTCGAACTTCTACCTCATGAAGAATAACTCATTAAGAAGGGATTGCATCTCCAACTTCTCCCTCACATAGAAGAACTCATTAAGAAGGGATTGCACCTTGAACTTCTCCCTTATAGAGAAGAACTCATTAACAAAAGATTACACCTCGAACTTTCCCTCACATAGAACTCATTAACAAGGGATTGCACCTCAAACTTACCCCTCACAGCGAATAACTCATTAACAAGGGATTGCACCTCGAACTTCTTCCTCATGGAGAAGAAATCAATAAAGCACATAAAAGACAATCTGAATACAGAAACTTCCTCTCAGCTGAGACACCCTCTCAAGAGGGACAGCATACTCAAGCTTAGATTATCAAAATAAAAGAGCTGATTCCAAGTTTGAGCAAACGAGGAGCTTTAGCTATCATAATGTTGCACAAGCTTGTTGATACTCAGCAAAAAGATTTGACACTCGACAATCGAGCTCCCTCTGAATATGATTTCTGCAGTTGAATAGTCTTTTTTTGAATATTAGTTCTTCCTCTTTGATGAAAATATCAGAATGACAAATTGTAGAGGCTCTTCTCTTTAAAGATGATAAGTCACACCAATTCAGTCCCATGGCTGCAAGCAGTGTTCCCATGTTCATTTATATAGCGTGCATGACTTTGCTAGTAATCTCTCATTGATCCAATTGCTTCTTGATCCATTCTGAAAGCATTTTAGAGAGGTTAATAACAGTTCATAGAAGCAAACTATCTTGAAGATAACCACATGAACAAATGCTAAAACATACATGATTCAAAATACTGAATATCATTAACTTCATAGAATTCATGATAGCTAATGACAGGTATGATCCTAATACTTATCTCGTTATTGCCTAGATTTCCTCACAATACACCAATAGATTTTTTTGCCATCACACAGTTATGGTGCAGGAAGAGAATGAAAAAATTCAATCACCAATGCATCCTCAAAGACCCTTCAACTACATGTTCTCATAAGAATCCATTATTTCTTGCAATTCTTGAATTCCAATTCTCATTCTTGATCTTTACTAGACAAGCTTTGATACCATGTTGAGTTTTCAAACCAGAATAGCATAAATAAATAAAGGATAAACAAAGAAACACAAGGACACTGGAGATACCCTGGGAAAACCCTCCTATTTGAGGGAAAAACCCAGCCACACCCTACATACATCCTTTATTGATAATTGTAATATACAATACAATGCTTCCCCAGCTAAGTCAAATGAGTGACTTCTTCAGAGAGGTTGTTATCACATAACAGACATTGTCAGAATATGAACTTTTCTTATTTAATCCCAGACAACATATACAAGACTTATCATATGATGATTACACCCTGAAAATTGTATGGCTGAATAATCTAATGTTCTAAACAGAACCATCACTATCCGTGAACAGAATCACCACAGGATGATCACCTCTAACTTGTTTCAATTACCCAGCATTTCCCAATCAAAAAGATGCATGAGCATAACTCCTTAGCATTTAATCCCTGATCAAGATAACTGAAATACTGAATCAGACAGTAAGCTGCAGGTGACCTTGAGTATAAACATCTGGCTTTCGGCCTAAAGGAATGAATAATCTATAATAAAACATGGGAATACCAATTGTATATCAACCGTGCGATGCTTGACCTCCAAATGTCATTACAAATATCAGTGACAATTGCCACAAAGTATTGTATTACCTTCAAAATATTTGATGCCTCAATTAAGATGACCATCACAGGGAGAAGACATCACAGTGACATATGAGCTGTCATAAATAATACAGCTACAAGTGTGCCATAATCACGCAGCCGTAAACTGTTTTTTTTTGTCAGATTTAATAAGAATATTAAAATTCTAAACTAATAATCACAATACACCAATGTACCTTGGGAAAACCATCAACTTTGAAGGTGAAAACCCTAGCAAGAATTTCTGAATATGATAATAAAGAATGTTAAGGTCTGATTACAGTTTGTCAAGATCAATCTTGATCTGCCAGATGTATCTCCAATACATATTAATGTCTGTAATCTAGTATGTTCTTTGTAATAAATGCATATATCCTCGATGATATATATCTCCAGTTATTCACTATAATTATATATCTTGTGATATATAATTCTGTCTTCCTCAATGCTTATCTATCTATCTATAGCATGCTTCCTTATATTAATTGTGACCTCAAGTAGTCTGTGATCTCAGTAATTGTATGTATTCAATGATCTTACATACTCAACAGTCTTCAAATAAATAAATAAATAAAAAAATAAAAAAATAAAAATAAATAAATAAATAAATATATATATATCTGCGACCTTTTTATTGTCTGCAATGTGTCTTTGAACCGCAGAATGAAATGCCTAATTATCTTGACCAATAGTTTTGAAAAACAACATCCTCATAGTCTTATACTTGCACGATGAATGGATGTGATGTGATCCATTCTCTTTCAAACTCGTACTTCTTTTTCCTTTCAATTATAATTGTTAGAGTCTTCATTTATCATGATCACTCTTTTATTGTTTTATCTCAGATTAACAACTGAATATTATTGTTAATAGCTCATTAATTTGTTTATGATAATACATATTCAGTCTCTATTTCATAATAGTCCTCTTGACGCTATTTTTTCAATACTCCATCTTAGCTAGGGAGGAATCTTTCATGACATTGGAGTCCTGTATCAGTAACCACCTTAGTACTATCAGAGGGTGGAATGAGGGCTAATACTTGAATCTTTTCTCACAAAGAAGAACGCTACAAGGGCTGACACATCAAACATCCCTCACAGAGAAGAATGCTACAAGGGTTGAAATGTCAAATTTCTCTCATAGAGAAGAATGCTACCAGGGCTGAAACCTCAAACTTCACTCATAGAGAAGAATTTATCAAGTAAATTTTAAGGAATCATTGAAGCTAAGACTCCCTCTTGGCAAGGGCTTCATCCTCCACCATTCCAATTTTGTCTCGAAAGCATACAAACTTCACTTTGGCAAGAGGTTTGGTGAGAATGTCGGTCGTTTGTTCCTTAGTGTTAATGTACTTTAGCTGGATTGCATTCCTTTGCACCATATCTCAAATATAGTGATATTTGATCTCTACATGTTTTTGTCCTGTCATGAAATACAGTGTTGACAGAAAGCTTCACACAATTTTGATTATCACATTGAATGTAGTAGGATTTAATTGTTGCTCAAACAATCCTGGAAGGAGTTTTCAAAGCCATATTACTTCATGGCTCCCTACACTGGCTGTAACATATTCATCTTTTGTTGTACTTTGAGCAATGCATGACTGTTTGTGCTGCACCAAGAAATCATAGCAGATCCCAAATTGAAACAAAGTGCTCTTTCGATCAGCAACACTTCCTGCCCAATCAGAATCTGTATGTCCCTGCAAGTCGAAGTCCACATTGGAGTAATACTTCAAGCCATATGTCACACAATTATCTCAAAATATGCTTGGCTGCAACTAGATGTATTTGTTTGGGTTCACACATGAACTGGCTAATCGCACTCAGTGCATATTAAATATCTGGTCTTGTATTAACTAGACACATCAAGGATCTAATCAACTATATGTACATAGTAGGTTCTGCAAGATCTGAACTAGCTGCAGATTTTGTCAACTTCACGTTAGTTTCCATTGGTGTAGTCAGAGATTTGCAGTCCAACATTCTAAATCTCTTTAGGATAACAGTGGTGTATTTTCCTTGACTCAGGATGATCTCATTAGGCCTCTGCCATACTTACAATCCTAGAAAGAAATTCATGAGACATAGGTCTTTCATCTCAAATTCAGAATCTAACTACTTGCATCTAAGGACGAGATGGTCCTCTCCAGTAAGAAATAGGTCATCAACATGTAATACTAAGATTAAGGCCTCACCATTGAAAATATTGAAGTATGAGATTAGGATCAACATCACATTGCAGAAACCCAAACCCATTAAATACTCGTCAATCCTCTCATACCATGCACGAGGAGCTTGCTTAAGACCATATAGGGATTTCTTTAATCTGCATTCATGAGACTCTTTTTCGTGAATCACGACACCCTCAGGTTTGTCTATGTAGACTTCTTCAATAAAATCATAAAGAAAAGTTGTCTTTACATCCGTCTGGTGTAGGTTCCATCTTTTTGCTGCTGCAATGGCAATGATAGTATGGATGGAAGTGTATTGAGCAGCTGGAGAAAGAGTTTCTTCATAATCTATTCCTTCTTTTCACTACATATTTGCCATCAACTAAATACTCCTAGAGCTTAAACAATCCATGCATAGGTGACGGCTAATATCTCGTTATTATACCTTGAGAACCTTATTTTTTATTTCGTTGAGTTTATCATTTTCAAATCTGATTGGATTATTCTTCTAGATTCAAATTGCCCTGATTTCTTTCCTTGAAGTGTCACACGCTAACAAAAAGGGTACCGGGAAATAAGGAATAACTAACATTAGATGTGAGTTCATTACATCTTTGAACTTGTCAGAAGCTCATTGTGCTGCATTAATCCATGAGAAGGCTCCATTAGTCAAATCAGTTAGGGGTGCACCCAATTGGGAAAATCCAGTAACAAACATTGTGTAACAGATATAGAGACAAAAAATCCTCTCAATTGCGAGTCTCCAAAACAGGAAGAGAAATAAGGAACAACTAACATTGGACATGAGTTCAGTACATCTTTGAACTTGTCAGAAGCCCATTGTGCTGCATTATTCCACGTAAAGGCCTCATTAGTCAAATCAGTTAGGGGTGCTCCCAATTGGAAAACCCCATGATAAACATTGTGTAACAGCTATAGAGACCAAAATTCCTCTCAATTATGATAAAGTCTTCAAGATGACCAATCCATGATTGTTTGAATCTTCTCTGTCCAACTGACCACCCTAAGCATTATGACATGCCCTAGATAGAAAATTTGTCATCCCAAATTCACCCATTAACTCTTTTGCAAATAGAGCTTGTGGTTCAAGGATATCCAAAACTTAATCAAAATGTCTTAGATGGCCTTGCCAGGACTTGTAGTAAATGAAGGCATCTTCATTAATTTTTCAGGTAGAATATTTGGTACTATTATTGGGAGATACATCTCCCACACTCTGAGACCCGTCTCGAAGACAGAGATGTGTCTCCGAGACTTTTGAAGTTTCCAGAGACTTTGAAAATGGTGGGAGACTTCATGATGGAGTCTTCGAAAGTCTTTGGGTCTCCAAACCAAAAGAATGGAGTCTCCTGTGTGCCTGTCTTAAAAATAAATTTAAATCATAGTATTATCATCACATTAGATACTAGATATATTCTGATTTTTGTTTACAGTTCAGTTTTTTGTTTGCATAAGAGTGATTTAGCATCAAACTATATATATTTGAATTTCAAATTTCAATATATAATGAATCTAATGATAATCTTAGCCATTATTAATCTGATACAATGATGATCATATGCGATATTCTGAAATCAGATAATGACTATGAGATATGAAATGTTTAAATGTCTAATGTTGAATGTTAATATTTATAACTTTTTAATGTTCATTATTCTTGTTTTCAAAGCACACTGTGTTAAAATACTAACCAAGATAATCCTACAGGTCTGACAGTACAGACTGTACCTTCTCTTATATGATAATATATCTAATGATTGGCACTTAATAAATATATATGCTTCTCCTATAGGTGCCAGCGATTTCTAAGAGATGCCTTTGTTTGTTGCTTTACTAAAGTAACACTTAGTTAGTTAATTACTAATCTAAGTCTCCTTAAAATCACCGACTTAGGAAAGGTTATAATTATTGCCAAGTTAAGGGTTACGTCCCTTGAGGGACATACCCTCTACAAAGGATATATATTCGGTTGTGAATGCAGTTTATGGGACACAAAATACACACCAGTCTTCTCCAATAAGCATCCTACTTCCAGCGAATACTAAGTCTGAGATATTCTATTTTATCAGATTGATAATAAGAGCATTGGATCTGCATTCAAGATTTATTATAACTTCATCAAACAATCTAAATATTTATAATATTTAGAAGACCATTCTCAGCCACTCAAACTGAACTAAAAGTCTGAGACAAAGAGCAAAGAATTAGCAGAATCTTTACATGGTATCAGAGCCAAGTTATTAAATCTAGGGCTCTGCAAATTCAGTCATCAGATTTTGTATATACTTAGTAATTTTCTCCTATCTTCAATGGAATTTTTCTCCTATCTTCAATGGCATATACAATCAGACCTGAGGATAGGTTTGATTGGAAAGAACACTTTGAAGCCTGGAAATTCAGAATCTTAATGATTCTTGAAGAGAACAATGTAAAACAATTCGTTGATGGAGCATCCGAAAACCCCCCAGTTGAACCTCACAAATCCATATGGAGCAATGGAAATGGAAAAGCTATACAAATCATCTTGAATGGAGTTAAAAATGATATTGTACCTATGCTTACAAAACATCAAACTGCCTTTGATATGATGAATGCATTACGAAATGCATATGAAGTAAACAACGCAACCAGGGTTCTTGCACTAAAAAGGCAACTGAATCACATTCAATAAAGAAAGGAGAATCGATAAATTCTTATTTCCTAAGGGTTGCCGACATTAGAGATGAACTATCAAGCATAGGAACCATCATTAATGACACAAAATTAACGCTTATGGCTATAGATGGATTGCCAGATTCATGGGAAACATTCGCACAAGGAATAAGTGCCAGAGATCAGCATCCAGACTTTAACAGACTCAAGAATGATTGTCTTCAAGAGGAATTTAGAAAACTAAAGAAAGGAGGGAAACCAAAAGTAGAAGATGAAGAGCTTCACGTTCTTAATACAAACTCCTATAAGGGCAAGAAGAAACATTTCAAGAAGAAAAAGGGAATCAAAAGAATGGAAAGCCCAAGAAAGATCTATCTAAAATAAAGTGTTTCAAATGTGAAAAATTTGGACACTATAGATTTAATTGTACAAATGTCACTAGAGAAGAAGATACTTATGATCCTGAGAACCGTGTTTTATATTCCTCTCTATCAAATGAAATTTCAAACAAAGCATGGGCAATTGATAGTGGATCTTATAGACATATAACATGATACAAAGAAACTCTAGATTCTTTATCAGAGAAGGTTAATGGTGAAATTACCAGTGGTGACAACTTAGCACACTCTGTTGAAGGAATTGGAAATTGTACTTTGAAACTAAAATCAGGAAATACTCTTCTTCTTAAAGGTGTACTCTATGTACTAGGGATAAAAAGAAACCTAATCTCAATTACAACACTTGAAGATGATGGACACAATGTTGCATTCGTGGATGGCAAAGTATTAACTTGGGCTAAGAAGTCTTCCATCAAGAAAGCAAAGTTAATTGGTCAAAGAAAGGGATATTTGTATGAATTGAATATAGAATCTAGTCGATCCATTCAAGCCCTAGTTCACAAAGTTGAAGATTCAAATGAAATATGGCACATAAGATTAGGGTGTCTAAACTTTAAAACCTTATCAACTATGGAAAAGATGGTTTCTGGATTACCCAAATTAAATAAAGACCACCCTAGTATTTGCAAAGGGTGTGCTATAGGGAAAAGCACCAGAAGTCCCTTTCATGATAGTACTAGGAAAACAAATAATGTATTAGAATTAATTAATTCAGATTTATGTGGACCTATGTCTGTTCCTTTTCTTGGAGGATTTTGGTATTATATCTTGTTCATAGATGACTTCTCTAGGAAAACATGGATTTATTTTCTAAAATGCAAGGAATCAGAAGAAATCCTACAAAGATTTAAAGAATTCAAAGCATTAACTGAAATTTTTTCAGGACATAAAATTAAAAGCCCTAGAATAGATAACGGAGGAGAATATACCTCAGACTTGTTCAAAAGGTTTTGTAAAGAATTAGGGATCAAGAGGGAGTACACTGTTTTTTATAATCCAGAACAAAACAGGGTAGCATAAAGAAAGAATAGGACAATTATAGAATGCTAGGGCTATGATTTTTGACCAAAATCTAGAATACTTATTAAAATAACCTTCATGTTTCTTTTTAATGCTCACTATTATATCTTATTATATCTCTGTAAATATTAGAATGTTTCTAATATTTTGGTGTAGTCTAGAATAGAATGTTTCTATTCTATTCGACTCCCCTCTTTGTATATATAGATCAGTTTGATCTCTGATTAATTCATTCAAGTATTCCGCCATTTACATTTGTAACATGGTATCAGAGCTAGGGTTTAAAACCCTCTGTGCAAATCGATTGAAAAATTGTGTCTTCAGCTACTGGCGTTCTTGGAAACCCGTAGCTTAGTCTGTAAGTCAAAAATCTGAAGGTCGTTTTTTCAAATCTGGAGGTCGTTTTTTCAAATCTGTTCACATCCAGATCTCAAAAAGTGGGATTTTTTGGTTGTTTTTTTCAAAAACGGGTCTGTCTATCCCTGTTGGATATTCTGCTCGCGTTTCAGCTGTTGGGTTTTGTTGTTTTCACTTGCAAACATTTTTTTTCTGCCTTTTTGACCTTTTTGGCCGCCGACTGTTATTCTGCTCGAAACCCTAGTTTTTGACTTCGGAAAAATTTTCTGAGCACATATTCTTGGTGGGTTTTTTGAAATCTCAAATGGGTCTTCATCAGATTTTTGTGGGTGCCTCGTTTTTTGTGCCTCGATTTTCGAGCCAGCAGATCTGGATTTCGACAACATTTTATTTTTGGGTTTTTCGAGCTCTTTTCTGGTTACTTCTCCAATTTTTTTGGGTCTTTCATTTTCTCACCTCAAAGTTTGTGCCATTTGAAATATTCACATATTATAAGCATCTGTATCAGCAGCATCAAAAGTTGGACTCAATTAAACAGCACGCCAATGCTGCCCAACACTCAGAGCAGAAAGAATCTATCTACCATGCCTTTATGGCCAGCATACTTGCAAATCATGTGAAATCTTCTGCTTGGTACATCGATTCTGGTGCCTCCCGACATTTCACTCATAGGCGTGATTGGTTTGTTGAATTCACTCCCTATTCTGACTCAGTAATCTTTGGAGGCGGTGAAGAATACAATATTGTCGGCAAGGGCAATGTTCAGATTCAGTCTGGAGGAAGAAAACTCATGTTTCTCAATGTATGTTATGTTCCTGGCATGAAACATAATCTTCTATCTGTTAGTCAGATTATGAAGCACTCTCCTCAGTTGGATGTCGTTTTCAGTGGAAATAAGTGTTCGATTATTGATCGTGTTTTCCGCACTACCCTTGCTTTCGGTCTTGAGGATCATGGTATATATAGGCTTGTAGATTCAGGCGATTCCCTTGAGCATGCCTTCATCGCCGAATCATCCGCTCTCAGCAGTCTCTGGCATCAGCGATACGGTCATCTGAACATTCAATATCTAGCACAACTTGCTCGAGATAATTTAGTCCATGGCCTACCTAATATTCAGACCTAGAACCATTGCGTTTGCGGAGCTTGCCAAGCAGGGAAGCAACATAGGACACCATTTAAGAATGGTGAATCATGGCGGGCATACAGAGTACTCCAGCTAGTCCATGCTGATGTATGTGGTCCTATGAATACTCCTTCTATTACTGGGAACAGGTATTTTTTACTCTTTGTGGATGATTTCAGTTGCAAAATGTGGGTATATTTTCTTAAGCAAAAATCAGATGCCTTTCTTGTATTTCAGCAGTTTAAAGCTCTAGTAGAAAAAGAGTCTGGTTCCTCCATCCGTACTCTTAGGACCAATAATGGGGGGGAATTCTGTTCTTCTGCTTTCTCTGCCTTCTGTACTACTCATGGCATTAGACGTCAGTTCACCACACCTCACACCCCTTAGCAAAATGGTGTTGTAGAGCGTCGAAACCGTACCATCACAGAAATGGCTAGGACTATGCTAGAACATAGAAATGTTCCCAGAAAATATTGGGCAGAAGCAGTATCCACAGCTGTCTACCTTCTTAACCGGTCACCCACCCTTGCAGTTAATCATAAGACTCTTGAGGAAGCCTGGTCTGGTCGCAAACCTAGGATCAACCATTTGAAAGTTTTTGGCTCTCTGGCATATGTATGGATTCCTGATGCCAAACGCACTAAGTTGGATTCCAAAAGCCAGAAACTTATGTTTACAGGATACAGTCACACACATAAGGCCTACAGACTGATTGATGTAAATACTGATCGTTTAATCTTCAGTCGTGATGTTGTGTTTGATGAGGAATTTGGACCATTTCCGCTCTCTGAGTCCCCACCACATTCTGAGATTCAGTCTTCAGCAATCTCTGACTTGGGTTCTTCTATTTTATATGAGTCATCTGATGCTACTGATACACCACCTCAGTCACTTCCAGATAATACAACTCCTGCTCCTGCTTCTCATCCAGCTATTCCGTCAGCATCTGATATTGGCTCCTCGACTCTTCGGCCAAAATGGTGGGCTCAAACGATTAGTGATCTTCGTCCTGATGAACTCATTGAGGGTAGAACCTCCAGAAATAAGAGCCTTCAGCACAACACAGTTAATATAGCTCTTATGGCCAACATCCACAGTATCCCTGAGCCCCAGATATATGCAGAGGCCAAAGGAATTCCAGAATGGGAACAAGCAATGGATTCTGAGCTTCAGAGTCTTCAAAAGAACCACACTTGGGTTCTTTCAGATCTCCCTCCTGAGAAGAAACCCATTAGCTGTAAATGGGTCTATAAGGTCAAGTACCATGCAGATGGTACCTTGGACAAATACAAAGCTAGACTTGTTGCTCGAGGATTCACCCAGCGCGAAGGCATTGATTATGAGGAGACATTTGCACCGACAGCCAAGATGAGCACTATTCGCATTCTTCTTGCAATTGCAGCTCAGTATGGTTGGAAAGTTCATTAGATGGATGTGAAGAGCGCCTTTCTCAATGGTGAATTACAGGAAGAAGTCTACATGATGCAGCCCCCAGGTTTTAAGGTTGCCGGTTCAGAACACAAAGTATGTAGACTCCAGAAGGCCCTATATGGTCTTAAACAGGCCCCTAGGGCTTGGTACATAAAGATTGATCATTACTTGGTTGCTCAAGGATTTTAGCGTAGTTCGTCAGACAGTAATCTATATATTAAACACTCTGGTAATGATATTCTTTTTCTTGTTGTCTATGTGGATGATTTGATCATTACTGGAAATTCAGAACATTTGATTTCAGAAATCAAATAGGATCTATGCAGAACTTTTGATATGACAGATCTCGGATTGCTTCATTATTGTTTAGGTATTGAGGTTTGGCAGACTGACAATAGTATTTTTTTGTCTCAATCCAAGTATGCCAGAAGTTTGCTTGATAGGTTTCGAATGCAGGATTGCAAATCTGCCTCCACTCCAATGGAGACTGGTCTGAAATTGTCCGCACAATCTGTTTCTCCTCCTGTAGATGAAACACTCTTCAGGCAGCTAGTAGGTAGTCTCATCTACCTTACTACTACTAGACCTGATCTCAGTTTTGCAGTCAGCTACATCTCACGGTTCATGACAAACCCCAAGACTGATCATTGGATTGCAGCAAAACGTGTGTTACGCTATGTACAGGGTACTTTAGATTATGGTCTTCTTTACACAAGGAGTACTACTCCTCAGCTCAGTGGATTCACTAATTCCGATTGGGCCGGCTCAGTTGATGATAGGAAATCTACTTCTGGCTATGTGTTTAGTATCGGATCTGCAGCAGTTACTTGGACCAGTAAGAAGCAACAAGCACATGCACTCTCCTCTACAGAAGCAGAATATAGAGGAGCTGTCAAGGCAGCTTGTGAAGCAATTTGGCTCCGGCAGATGCTTGCAGATATGCATATTCCTCAAGCAGGTTCGACTTCTTTGTTTTCAGACAATCAGGGCGTACTCAAACTTGCCAAGAACCCAGTGTTTCATGAACGAACCAAGCACATAGAGCTTCATTGCCATTACATCCGACAATTAGTAGAAGATGGATCTATTCAGTTATGCTATGTTCCTACCTCAGAGCAATCAGAAGATATTTTCACTAAACCCCTTGGTCCTGACAAGTTTGTTAAATTTAGAGGATCTATTGGTGTAGTAAATAGATTGAGCATTAAGGGGGGGTATTAAAATAACCTTCATGTTTCTTTTTAATGCTCACTATTATATCTTATTATATCTCTGTAAATATTAGAATGTTTTTAATATTTTGGTTTAGTCTAGAATAGAATGTTTTTATTCTATTCGACTCCCCTCTTTGTATATATAGATCAGTTTGATCTCTGATTAATTCATTCAAGTATTCCGCCATTTACATTTGTAACAATACTACCTTTGGGCAGAAGCCTCTTGTATTGCTTTATATATTCAAAACATAAGCCCTCACTCCTATCTTAAAGATAAATCCCCTGAAGAAGTATTTACTAAAGTAAAACCCAATATAAGTCATCTTAGAATTCTTGGATGTCCTGTATATATTCATGTTCCAAAAGAAAAGAGAACCAAGTTAGAACCCTCTGGGAGGAAAGGTATCTTTGTAGGGTATAGTGAAACTTCTAAAGCATATAGAATTTTCATACTTGGACAGAAAACTAATGAACTTAGCAGAGATGTAATCTTTGAGGAAGATCTTACATTCAAAAGAGCCATAAGTTCTGATGAATCTTCTCCCTTATCGAGTTCTAAAAGAAATATTGAATTGGAATCCTAGAGGGAGAACTTAGAAGAGATCAAAGATGAAATTCAAAATATGAACCTTGAAGGAAATTCAAAGAAAAGACACTTTGGGCCATAAAAATGGTTGAAGTAGCTCAAGACTTTGCTGCACCTTCAAGAATTATCAGAGAAAGTAAAAGACCTAAAAGATTTCCTGGTTATACAGCAAAAATGAGTGATTTATCCAAAACAGAGCCAACCAATCCTTCTGATGCTATTAAACATTCAGCTTGGAAAGAAGCTATGTCAGAAGAATACCAATCAATTATGAAAAATGATGTTTGGGAAATTGTTCCAAGACCTAAAGGAAAATCTGTTGTTTCTTCCAAGTGGATATTTAAAATAAAGCATGTTGCTGACGGTAGTATTGAGAAGTGTAAAGCCAAATTTTTAGCCAGAGGATTTCCTTAGAAAGAAGGGATTGATTATGAAGAAACCTTTTCTCTTGTTGGCAAATATACTTCCGTAAGAGCAGTCTTAGCAATTGCCGCATCAAAGGGATGGCAGGTATATGAGATGGATGTAAAAACAACATTCCTAAATGGAAAGATTTCAAAAGAAGTATATCTGGAGCAACCTGAAGGATTTGAAACTCATGATCCTAACGCTTTTATTTGCAGGCTCAAGAAAGCTCTCTATGGGCTTAAACAGGCTCCTAGGGCCTGGTATGAAAGAGTTGATAAGTATCTCACCAGCTTAAGATCCTCAAAGAATGAAGCTGATCCAAATTTATATTATAAAAGAGATAAAGATGATATTGTAATTCTGATACTGTATGTTGATGATCTACTAATTACAGGTGATGAGCATCTCATAGATCAGTGCAAGAAAGGTCTAACTAGAGAATTTGAGATGAAAGATTTGGGACTCCTTCATTACTTCCTAGGACTGGAAGTACGGTAGAATTCTGATAGTATCATATTAAATCAAGGAAATTATACATCGGATATTTTAAAGAGATTTGGAATGTGGAATTCCAAACCTATGTCTTTTCCTATGGAGACCAATCTACATAAACTTAAGAAAGCAGTCTTCAGTAGCTCAGAGCTCTACAGGAGCCAAATACATTGCAGCAACGATGGTCTCTCGTGAAGCAGTCTGGCTAAGGAAGTTACTTGTAGGATTATTTAGTCAAGCCATGAATCCTAGAATTATTCATTGTGATAATCAAAGTTCCATCAAGCTCTTAGTGAATCTAGTTTTCCATGATAGGTCCAAGCATATTGAAATTCCTTACCATTATGTAAGAGATATGGTAGATAAGAATTCTGTAAAATTGGAATACATTTGCATTGCAGATTAGATAATAGACATACTCTCCAAACCTCTATCTAGAGTGAAGATAGAACAGTTCAGGAAGAGACTTGGTATGGTTGAGTTGTAATCCATTTGTACTCTCTTGATTGTTAATAAAATAATTTTATTTTGTTAGGCTATTGACTGTTATGGGCTCCACGATTTGTATTAATTTGTATTCATTATTTTAAGAGGTGACAATCTCTGAAAATTAATGAACACTTGTATAAAACATTATGAGAGGTGACGATCTCTTAGATAATGTGCTAAACAATAGAGATTTATTGTAAGATCTAGATGAGTTCGAGATCATATTGTGACGTTGACATTTCTATGTTCATGGGTCACAAATTGGATAAAGGAAGGATCTTAGTATTCTCTGGGTTTATCGTGTATTCTAGTAGATCTTAAAACTCAAGATCGTGTTGTGATATGGAAATACCAGTTTCTGTGAAATCATAACTTGGATAAATGAAGTGATCACTCTTCATATTTATCCTGTATAATATCACTAGTGTCAGTGATTCGTCATATCACAGGTTTAAGTAATATGACTTTGTATCATGGGTTCTATGATACCACATAAGAGACAGACAGATATAGAGTATTAATTCTTGCTCACTCATCTGTATTGATGATTGCTAGATATAATATCTCTCTGTAGGATTATTAGGTTAAGAGGGAGTGTTAAAATACTAACCAAGATAATCCTACAGGTTTGACAGTACAAACCGTACCTTCTCTTATATGATAATAAATCTAATGATTGGAACTTAATAAATATATATGCTTGTCCTATAGGTGCCGGCAATTTGTAAGAGATGCCTTTGTTTATTGGTTTACTAAACTAACACTTAGTTAGTTAATTACTAGTCTAAGTCTCCTTAAAATCGCCGACTTAGGAAAGATTATAATTATTGCCAAGTTAAGGGTTATGTCCCTTGAGGGACCTACCCTCTACAAAGGATATATATTTGGTTGTGAATGCAGTTTATGGGACACACAATACACAACAGTCTGCTCCTATAAGCATCCTACTTTCAGCAAATACTAAGTCTGTGATATTCTATTTTATCAGATTGAAAATAAGAGCATTGGATCTGCATTCAAGATAAATTATAACTTCATCAACCAATCTGAATATTTATAATATTTAGAAGACCATTCTCAGCCATTCAAACTGAACTAAAAGTCTGAGACAAAGAGCAAAGAATTAGCAGAATCTTTACTCTATGTTATGAAGCTATGGTATTTCTTAGGAATTTTAAAATTATATTAAAAATTGACATCTCCAAAAGTACCCCCGTCTCCTATTTGAAAAAGAGCCGTACCGGTACTAGTACCAGTACCGCAAACCTCCAAGTCTCTCCATCTCCTGGTAAGCCTGATATTTGGTTTATGCAGGAATAAAAAGTGGTTGGAGCATTAATCAAACCATATTGTGTGATTAGATACTTGAGCCCAAGGTGACACTTCAAAGGCTATTAAATGAATGCCTTCTCTGATTTTTTTGTAGTTGTATTTTGTTCAAAGGTCTAACTTGGAGAAATAAAATATACCATGTAGTTCATCAATCAATTAATTGAACCTCGAAATTGGATACAATTTTTTTATAAGAGCTTTGTAGTCTATACCATTGTTGAAAATCTTGGTCTCAGCAATATCTCAGTCAACCCAAAAAAATAAAAATCCTGGAATTGCCAAAAACTCGGCAATAAATTGGCAATTCTATCGCACATTTGAAAATATATAGTTTCTTAAAATAATCTTAAAAATACACATGTACACCAAATTCATAGAACATATATTGATTTGAGATATCCACCATATACTAATCAAAGTTTTGACATAAATACATAACAATTAGAACTTAGCATATCATTTTCTAGAAAACAATTGCAAAATCTAAATAAACATAAGTGCAATACATATCAAACTCTAGAAAATTACAACTTCTGAATACATATTAAGTTTTAGTATCGATCAAAACTAGAAGTAGAAATTATTTATTGCGTCTACGAGTAAAGGTCAAAAGAGATTGCTGCTTCTAGGTGGGTGTTGCTCAAGTAGTTGTAACATCCTCCAGAAGTCCTTGAATATGTGCCTCAACGGGAGTCTTTGATGGATGACCTTGCTCATGTTCCTCCTCCTAATGTGCTGCCACTTCTGTGTCCCAATCATCTGCCTCCATCTCAAACCCAGCTTGCTGCTTATTAGTCAACAAAGGATCCTCATGCACATCCACATCAGCAACATCAAGAGGAGCAATCAAATTTGCTGCATATGGATCAATGTCATCCAAGTCAAGTGCTTTATATGAAGCCTACCCTTGCACCCTCTTTTCCTTAAATCAAAGGTTGTACCACACATAGACCAAGTCATTCATTCATGTGCTTTTGAGCCGGCCTATTGCGCTTGTTTGTGTGTATGTTATAAAAAATACTCCAATTTCGCTCGCAAACAAAAGCACTGCAGGGCTGTGATAATATTTGAATGGCAGACTTTTGAAAATTAGGTGTTATGGCACCATAACCTTCCCACCACAAGTCTACAAGGATAAAAAAGCCATTTATAATGTGGTCAAGATTCCAATTAACTTATGTGCAAAATAAATGGAATAATAAAACAAAACAAATGTACTTTTTAACCTAGATTCAGGGTGTATCTTCTACATTTGCAATTAGGAGAAGAAAATAATGGCCCTTCTTCCCTCTTGTAGCTTTGTAACTCAACAAGTACGAGGTCTCGAAGATCCAAATCAACAACTAATCTTTGAATACATGCGTCTCGGCCAACTTGAACCTTTGCATCTGCTCAAAAAGTGTCAGAGAAATAGAACTTGGGGTTCAAATAGTAGGGAACTGCATGAATATATTGGTGGAGTTGTCAGTTCCATCTACGATCGATTTGTTCCATATGGGTCCATATTTGGTCTCATTTGACCTATATAAGTGTTGAATGACCTATTTGGCCCTATCCATGGCCTCATATAGACATCCCATGGGGTTTTTATCCCCATCGAATCTTCAGCAAGTTGCAATATTAAAAAATTAAGCAATTCAATCAAGACTTGAAAACTTACATTAATGATCTCCTCCGTTAGCTTGCCAAATCTAACATTAAACACAAATTTTACAACCTCCTTTGCTTCAGAGTTCTTGGTATAAGAACTCTAACCATTTCACACTCATAGACTTATGCCTCAGGTCATTCAATGTTTCCAATATGCTTCGCAAGTTGAGAAAATTAGTAGCAAAGCGCGTGACCCTTGTTCACCCAAGATCCTTACCACCAGTTTTCTCTCTTGTTGGCATTATGATAAAAGATTATGATGAAAGTTTGGTAAAGCATGATGATATATAGCTGTCATTGATTGTAACATGTCAACTGTTTGCAGCTACTATAATTGGTGAAAGGATAAAAGTTAGTATAGGAACATGATCGGTGAATAGGCCTATGATCGGTGACTACAATAATATAGCAATTGACAATTTATAAAGCACCTTCACAGCAGTTGAGGTAGAAGAAGAATTAAGAGATGTGATCATATGTATAGAGTCTAAGTGATTATCCCAATGCATATCTACGAGCATGTAACCTAATTGGTTGACTAGTGGAAACAATTATAATTATTCCAAATGTCAAGCAAAGGAAGAACACTCTAGGAAAGCTAGAAGATTCGAGACCATTGAAAGGTACAATATGTGTGATCCTATTGGATAATGTAATAATCAAGAATGAAAGTTATGAGATAATGTATTAATATTAGTTGGTTTGTTGGAACAGTATAAGGCAACACTAATACATTTTGAATATTCTAAGCGATTGACATGGAAATCTAGTTGAAGGTTGATGCGGTTAGAATAAATCATATTGGGACATATAGATATGTGATATGCGTAAGGAGATTGAGCGAGAAGTTTAAGATTTGAATGAATGGTCAGGATTAAGAGGCAAAAGTTATGCCTAACCTAATAGTTCTTAAAGAAGGTTTGTAACAGAGATGATGTTGATAAGAGAAGATATAAAATTGAGAAGCTTGTGAAGTGTATGAAGGTTGTGATCAAGATGCAAAGGAGAGTTACAAAAGAGCAAAGAACTAATTGGATTTGACAAGCAAGGAGTGCCATATCTAGATCGGTGATCCTTGAATTGGGTGAAGCCTAACAATTTCTTGTGTAAATCCCTTGACCAGGTAAACTCTTAAAAGAGTAGTTGAAATCTTTTAACAAGGTAGATATGTTTGTATTTCTAGTAGGGTGAACCCTCGAAAAGGGTAATTGTATGCTCCTAACTAAGTAACTCATTTACTGCAGTAGTAAGCTTGTGGGTATCATTTCCATGGTGGTTTTCACCCTCTAACAAGGGTTTCCACGATACCACAATCACTGTGTAATGTGTAATAATTGTGTGGTGGTTTACATCTATTATCTTTTATTTGTTAGCATGAGTTATATGTTTTACTATTTTGAAGTTAATATTTCAAGTTAACAGATTGGTGGTAGAAGTTTTTAAATGCTTGTTAGTATTGATTCACCCCCCCAATAATCAAGAATCCTAACAATTGGTATCAAAGCAACGATCCTCTTGGTAAGAAGCCTAACACCTCGAGGGAAAGATCCACAATCATGGAAAGTCACGGGTATGAAAAGCAACTTGAAAGTGCTAAAATGATTCTAGAGCTGTAGGAAAAGTTGAAAAATCCATAGTTGTGAGAAGAGAAGTCACTCACTGACTAAATGAAAGCCAGGACTATATTGATCAACTGTCTAAAGGAGCCATGTTCGAAGAATCTGAAAAAGCAATTGCAGAATTGATGGAAAAAATATTAGAAGCTCAAAGACAAGGTAACAAAACTTGAGAAGAGAACTTGAAAGCCAATTAGTCAGGATGTGTGAAGATCTTGAAGGAAAAAGAGCACCTGAAGAAGCTAGGAAATTTACAGAAGATGCAAGGACTGTTGAGAATGGATTGAAGGAAAAACAACTTTTCAACATATCCCAAGAGAATGCTATCATGCACAAACACCTTCATGCAAAGATTGTGGGAAACCAACAAATTGTGATAGATAATCAAAGGTTGAAAGAGGAGAATGGTAAATTGAAGAAGGATATGTAGCCTGAGAAAGATGCAAATGCAAGGCTGAATCGATACAATGATAGCATGCAAAAGCTTCTTGATTAATTGAAGAACCAAAGGGGACACAATGATACAATCGGTCTTGGTTAAATAAACAAAGAAAAATTCATGATCGATGAGTCATCCAAAGGTGAATCCAAGAATCAACAACACACCCAGAAGGGGGCCACAACCAAACCAGGTAACAGGTTTGACAAACCTACTTGTTTTAATTGTGGAAAGATTGATCATATTGCAAATGTGTGTAGAAGCAAACTGGGAATAAGTCCAATTCATTTGAAAGTCATTGCTACAATCACTATAAATATGGTCATGTTGCATACAAGTGTAGATCTAAACCTAATTGTAGACCAAATAATAGTAGTTTCAATGGGTACTGTTACACATGCAACAAGTATGGACACAAAGATGAGGAATGTAGATCTAAGGTGAAAACTCCTAGATCACTTGTTCAACCATTGAACTTTAATAGAAGAGTGCGACAAGTCAATCCTACACGATTGGTGCATGGCAAGTTTGGGCATTTAACTGAAATTTGCAAAAATAGAGTGCAAAGAGGTAATACTAGAGAAAATCTTCTAATACTTTGTTTCTAGTGTAACAAAGTTGGTCACATTACTAGAGATTCTAGAAACAAGAAACAATATCCCAACCAATCACAAGAAAAGAAACTTAAGAATCTTGTAAGTCTTGATGAGATTAGAAATGAGATGAAAAAGGGTTGGGTAAACAAAGAAAATGTCATGTTACCATCATAAAATAAATAAATAATCAAAACTTTGTTTATGAGCCGATTGATTTAGTATATCTTGGACCCATTTTTATTTTTGTTTCCCTAGGTGTTGCCATTAACTATCTTTGTAATCCCTAGGGAGTTCCTCTGAGGGTATTTAAGTAGGGCATGTAGATAGTAGTTGTTATGCAATTTGGATTATTTTTTATTGTATTGCAATTCCTTTTGGAATTCTGTATTGTTCACCATTTCAAAAGTGGAAGATCTTCCCTACTTGGCTTTTCCAGTTTTGGTGAGATTCAACCCTCACCCTATTCAGTGTATGTATTACTTGGCTCAGATCTGGCAAGTCTGAGCACCTAAATTTGTTTGCAACTCTATATTTTACTTGGTGATAGCTGGATAATCTTGTTTGGCCGTGATTATCATTTGTGGTTATTATCTTTGTTTGGAGAATCTACATCTATCTTAACTTCAACGTCGAGTAATTGGCCATTCATTCTTCCGTCATCCAACATATTGTACGACATCTTCCTGTTGCATAACTTACCCTCATATCTACTATGTGACAGATCCCATAACATCGTACGCCAGCAACTACATGAACCCTACAACCATAGTCATTACTATACACCATACGGACAAGCTCCTTCCAACTTCTGATAGTCACTACAGAACTTCCCACATTCACTGTATGGACCACTTGGCCTCACTGTACGAACTGCCATATTGATCGAACTCCCCGCTTGGCATCATTGTACGCCCCCAACCATTTCCGTACGGACACCTCCAACAATATCGATATCCTACAACCATTGACTTCTGTATGACCATCTTCTGTACCTTGACTTTTGCATTTGTGTGAACATCTAGCATTCACATGCGGCCTTCGCTTCCTTCTATGTGGTCTTCGGCTGCCTATCATGCGGCCTTTGGCTTCCTTCCGTGTGGCATCCAATTTCCTTCTGAAGGTACTTCCATAGTCATTGAAGCAACAAAAGAATATTACAGTGCTATTAGAGCGATTGCCTTAGACTCAAGATCCCCTTTGGGTCGAGATCCCTTCGGTAAGACATTGCCTTCGAGTCGAGTTTCCTTTTGGACTGAGATTGCCTTGAACAGAGATCGCCGTCGGTTGAAATCACGTTCAAAACATTACAATGGTATTATAGCCATAGATCTTGCCGGCCTGTGGACAGTGAATGAAAGTTTATAGCGAGAAAGGAAGGAGATCCCACTTAGTTGATAGAATGGCAGATCAAGAACCCACTCCTGCCGAAGTCATGGCATTATTGAGGGATCTTTTGAGGAATCAGGCATAGATCAATGACACTCAACGACTTATGGAAGAAACTCTCTGGAAATTGGGAGACAATAAGATATTTGGGGAACAAAATGGTCACAATGCCTACTTAGTCTCGAGAAAGGCAAATCCTCATCCAACACGCTCTCGACCTTCCATGCCAACTTTCCCACCACGGACGAAGGTACCACATGGAGGAAGGCAAAACTTTGATGAAGTTTAAGAATAGTTGACAAAAGACTGGAAGAATGCAAACTTGGAAAAGGATATATCCTACAAAGATTATGCAGAATTGAGAATGCGATATTTCGGAGGCGGAAACAGAGGATATTTTAACAATGATCTTAAAAGAAAGTTGAGTAAAGTAAATCTGTTACCATTTGACAGATTCGGATTCATATCCACCTAGGCATAGGTAATGAAGGCTGATACTTACTTCCAGTTTAATCCAATGCTAAAAGTTCTTAAATTTGGAGAACTCGACTTGGAGGGAGTGGTGCATGAATGGTGGAATAATGGCACCCATTACATTCAGGCATGAGGAAGTAAATACTTATGCAAAATTCACTTAAAGAGTGATAGATCGGTTTGATGGTAAAGATCCAAAACTTAATTTTAAAGAGTTGGCACAATTGAGGCAAATAGGATCGGTCGATCAGTACATCATGAAATTTCAGAAACTCCTTTTTTGGTTACACACATTTCTGAAAAGAGACAGATAGTGCTCTTCATGGACAGATTGAGAAACTCATTGAGAGGTTGGGTAAAAGGTTTCAACCTTGCCACCCTTTCAGAGGCTATAAAAAAGGTGTGAAGCATGGCATCATGATCAACATCATCTTCTTGAGGTTACTCCCACTCCAAACTGCTAGTATTTTCAAGGTACAAAGATAACAAACTTCTGCCGAAGAAGTCTTCATTGGATGAAGCTACCAAACAGGAGCTCTGAAGGAAGAAATTATGGTTCAATTATAAGGAGCTGTGGGAACTTGAGCATAGATGCCTTAGTACAGGAAAAATACACTACATCGAGGTCATGTCTGATGATGAGGACGATTAGGAGAATCTAACCACGGAGGACGGTCACCTGCAAGAGGACTTAAAAATGTTTAATTTGAACCATACAAAGAAGATTGCCGTATTGGTATGTCATGGAGGAACCATTGCCTTGGCTGGGAGCTCGAGATGTATGGTATTTTGAGTATGGGGAACCCTTTAGGGACAAAGGGTCATTATGATGCTCGATAGCAGAGCCACTCTAAACTTCATAAACTCATCTTTGGTGAAAAGAAGAGGTCTACCTACAGAGACGCATGTAGGATTCCAAGTCAAGGTCGCAGGATGAACACTCTTACCCTGCTTGCACCTTGTTTCCCAATTGAGTATCACCATGGCTAGTCACATGGTGACAAAGGATTTCTTTATAGTAGACCTAGATGATATGGAGGTTATTCTGGGCATACAATGGATAGAGTCACTAGATGAATACACACAAAGTTTCAAACAGATGGACTTCACTTTTATTGTCGATGGGAAGAAGGTTGTTCTCCGTGGGATGGCCAATAAGGAACCAAAGGAAGTTTTGGCACAACGGATGGAGGCCATTTTTCGGCATGATGACATTGCATGGGCTGCACATTGCTTTGTTTCCGCAAAACCAATAAGAGCACAATGGATATCCCACCAAGATGATAATCTATAGGCTATCTTCAGTACCCATGATAAAGTTTTAATAGACATTCCTCCTCACATAACTCACATTGTGGTTTTGAGCATACCATTGAGTTGGAAGCTGGCCCCAAACTAGTTATCAGCACACCATATCGTCATCCAAAAAAATTCAAAGATGAGATTGAGAAGACGATTTAGGTGTTCGAGAAGGAACGGATCCGTCCCAACTCTAGCCCTTTTGCATCATTAGTGGTATTGGTGAAAAAGAAGGATGGGATGTTGCGCATGTGTGTGGACTGCCATGCGTTGAATAAGAAGACAATAAAAAATAGATATCCTACACCTAGGATCGATGAATTGTTGGATGAGTTGGATGGTGGAGTTTATTTTTCTAAAATAGATCGTTGTTCCGAATACCATCAGATCCATATGTGGGAAGAAGATGTAGAGAAGACGACTTTTCGTTGTTACTACGGGCATTATGAGTTCCTAGTCATGCTGTTCGGATTAATGAATGCATCAACTACTTTTCAATCCTGAATGAATCACATCTTCAACAAACAATTGCGTAAGTACTTGCTGGTATTTTTTGATGATATCCTTATTTACAGTAAAACTTGGGAAGAACACTTGAGACATTTGGATGAAGTCCTTGGGATTATGGAGGCTCAGTCCTTGTTCGCCAAGCAATCCAAGGGTGAATTCGGAAAGACAAAAATATTATACCTCAGACACGTTGTCAGTAAATATGGATGACATATCCACTAGGAAAAGATTCAAGCTATCCTTGATTGGACCCCACCAAAATCGCTCTGAGTTGCGAGGGTTCTTTCGGCTGTGCAATTATTATCGAAGGTTTGTAAAAGGATTCTCTCAGCTCAATGCACCATTAATAGATCTAACTAAGAAAGGGTCCTTCTAGTAGAATGAAAAGGCACAACACACTTTTGATAAGTTAAAAGAAGCAATAAGCGCTCGCCCGGTTCTCATCTTATCAGAATTCACTCAACCATTCATTCTGGAGTGTGATGGATCTGGAAAGGGCATTGGCATGGTATTGATGTAGGAAAGACAACCTATAGCCTATGAGAGTCAAAAGCTTACACAAGTTGAGTGCCTATATTCCATTTATGACAAAGAGGCATGCCCTGACCAAGTTCCGACAATATCTGGTGGGTTTCAATTTCGTCGTCATTATCAATCATAATAGTTTGAGATATTTTCTGGAGCAACAGGATTTGAATGAGAGGCAACAAAAATGGGTAAGGTTCAAGCTTTTGATTTCGACATTGAATATGTGAAGGGAAAGAACAATGTGGTTGCAAATGCTTTGTCAAGAAAACTCGCCATCTGCTTACTATCTTAAATCTTACTTGACTGGAAAGCACACTTATTGGTGGAATATTCCAAAAACACATTTGCATGTAAGCTAATGGACGACGATGCTCAGGACAATCGATACAAGGTGGTGGATGACATCATTTACTATAAGTATCGAATATACTTAGTGCCTGAATCCAAACTAAAGCAGAAAATCTTGAAGGAAATACATACCTCAACCTTGGCCGGACACCCAAGGTTTCTCAAAACCTATAGACAGCTCAGGGAGAGGTTCTCATGGAAGGGACTTAAAGATGATGTTTTGCAGTACGTGTGGGAATGTGCAGTCTGCCAGCAAAATAAATCCGAGCACACCTTACCTGTAGGACTATTACAACTCTTGCCGATACCAGAACAAAAGTGGGAAAGTATCTCTATGGACTTCATCACCGGACTTCCCAAGGTAAATGGAAGGGATTGTATCTTTGTGGTGGTCTACATATTGATGAAGTATGTACGCTTCTTCGCCATCTCCTTAGATTCCTAGGTTGCATAGGTAGCCG
The DNA here is from genome assembly GCA_028749045.1 of Cupressus sempervirens. Classification (NCBI taxonomy): domain Eukaryota; kingdom Viridiplantae; phylum Streptophyta; class Pinopsida; order Cupressales; family Cupressaceae; genus Cupressus; species Cupressus sempervirens. The sequence continues at coordinate 531,667,211 of CM053790.1, forward strand.
ACTTATTTTTCAGAGACGATTTTCGTTTGCATAGGTTGCCTTGAAACATTGTTAGTGATAGGGGTGGTCGGTTTCTCAGTATTTTCTAGACATAATTGTTTCAGTTAGCAGGAACATAATTGTTGCCAAGTCCTAACTACCGCCCGTAGATATATGGACAAATGAAGATTTATGAACAAGTCGCTGGAAGGCTACCTCCGAAACTACGTTTCAGCACAACAATAGGCATGGGTCAAATGGTTGCATCTAGGGGAATACTGTTACAATACAACTTACCACATGTCTATTGGGATGACACCCTTCAAAGCACTATATGGGTATGAACCCCTTTCATTTATGGAAATGGTTCTGGGTGACAGTTGCACACCTAGGGCAAAGGACTAGCTTCAAGAGGGGTAAGACATTCTGAGATTCTTGAAGGAAAACTTACAAAAGGCATAGAATCAACAAAATATCTGTGCCAACAGACACCAAATCGAGAGAAGTTTCGAAGTGGGTGACTTGGTCTATCTCAAGCTCCAGCCGTATAGGCCTTCCTCATTGAAGGAAAAAGGGAAAGAAAAATTAAAGCCATGTTTTTATGATCCTTATCGTGTAACTCGCCGCATCAATGAAGTTGCCTATGAATTGGAACTGCCAGAAGGGAGCCGCATCCATAACGTCTTTCACATCTAATGCCTAAAGAAAGTCATCGGACAAAACATCACAGTCACCATAGATATTCCGCCACTCAATGAAGAAGGGTAGCTCGTGTTGGAACTAGCCGAGATCATTGATGTACGGGAGAAGACAGTGCAGAACCGTACCTTGAAGGAATACTTACACTGGAAACACTTGCCGTTGGGTGACATGACTTCGGAAGGTGAACACATTCTTCAGCATTCGACATTGCATTTGCTCGAGTACAAGCAAGTTTTGGGACAGGAGGACTGTAATGTTCCTGTCATAAAATAAATAAATAATCAAAGCTTTGTTTATGGGTCGATTGATTTAGTATATCTCGAATCCATTTTTATTTTTGTTTCTGTAGGTGTTGCTATCGGTTATCTTTGTAAACCCACAGGAGTTCCTCCAAAGGGAATTTGAGTATGACATGTAGGTAGTTGTTATGTGATTTGGATTATTTTTTATTGTACTACAATTCTTGTTGGAATTCTATATTGTTCGCCATTTCGGAAGTGGAAGATCTTCCCTACTTGAGTTTTCCAATTTCGGTGGGATTCAACCCTCACCCTATTTTGTCTGTGTATTACTTGGCTCGAATTTGGCATGTCTGAGTGCCTAACTTTCTTTGCAACTATATGTTTTACTTGGTGATATCTGGATAATCTTGTTTGGCCTTGATTATCATTTGCGGTTATTGTCTTTGTTTGGAGAATCTACATCTAGCTTAACTTTGGCGTCGAGTCATTGGTCATTCATTCTTCTGTCATCCAACATACTGTATGGTATCTTCTTGTTGCATAACTTACCCTCACAGATCGCATAACACCGTATGCCAACAACCACATCAACCGTATGCTCATAGTCATTACTGTACATTGTACTGACAAGCTCCTTCCAACTTTTAGCAGTCACCACACAACTCCTCAGATTCGCTATACAGACCACTTGGCTTCACCGCATGGACTCCCATATCCATTGTACTCCCCGCCTGCCAACACTGTATGCCCCCACCCATTTCCGTATGGACACTTCTAGCAACATCCATACCGTACGACCATCTTCCATACCCCTGCTTTTGGCTCTGTGCTAATATCCATCATTCACATGTGGCCTTTGGCTTCCTTCCATGCGGCCTTTGGTTTCCTTTTGAAGGTACTTCCATAGGCACTAAAGCAACACGAGAATTTTACAATGCTATTAGAGCGATTGCCTTTGACTCAAGATCCTCTTCGGGAGGAGATTGCCTTTAGGTTGAGCTCCCCTTTCGGAAGACATTGCCTTCAGGTTGAGTATCCCTTCAGACCGAGATTGCCTTTGAGCAAAGATCGCTGTCGGCTGAAATCATGTTCAAAGCATTACAGAAAATAAAGATGAATAAGTCATATTATCTGAAAGAAAAACACCATCCTTTGGTGCAAAGGGTTTGTCTTCAAACTATGTACAATATTTTCTTAGGGGGAGCACATGAAGGAGAATTAATTTCCGATCCCCTATAGTCAAGAGTGGTAAGATGAATTTGCATATCATGATGAAGAATTCATTATGATAATTTCTATGAAGATTCATTGTTTCGAGAGCCCTAACTAGTCTATCACGAACAATCAGTTCATCTCTATTGGCCGCAATGTCTATTTTACAACGATAAATAGAGGGAAGTCATTCCATTTCACACTTTTACTTCCATTTGTGATTTGGTATCATGTTTTGAGAGCCCTAACTAGTCTATCACGAATAATTAGTTTAGTTCATTGTTGAATTTGTACATTATTCTAGTTGATAAAAATGGCACATAATGTTGAGACACTTGTCCTAATGAGCAATGCAAAGGGACCACAACTTGAATACAAGCCCCAACCAATCAAGAATGTCGATGTAGACATGTCTTTTGTGTTGTCTACCGTTCTATGAGGTGTATTATTGTTAAAAGATGTTCAAGCTTCATCCATTTCAAAATCGAAGAACTGGGAGTAGAGGCAATCAAGAATGAGTAAAAAGCATTATATACAGATGGAGTATTGAAAGTCAGCACAAACATCTTTTAACGAAAGGTTTAGCTTACGCAGTGGATATTTCTACTAAATTTCACCCAAATTGGATTTGATATGTATTGAGTAGATTGCATGATCAATGCATGTGGTTGCATAAACCAACAAAATATCAAGAACCATAATCTATAGAGTAACCGGATTTCGAGTACAAGGAGAAGAGTGCACGTTGAGGTAAATAGCAGAAAATATGGTCATTGACTTAACCAAATCGAGATACGATGGAAGAGCCATAACAATTAAAGAAATTGAAGACATAGAAGTTCATTTTGTTTTGATGGTGATAGTTTACAGATTGTACAAGTCAACTAGAAGGAACAATATTCCAAGCATTGCCATCCGTGCACCTTATCGGATTGCAAAGGAAGATGTGGTGTATGATCTATGTGAGATGATCAAAACTCAACTATTGGAGAATATGAAGAGAATAAATAGGGACAAGAAACAATCACTGAAGTACGAAGCACTAGTAGTAAGTATATTCTTTTACATCCTAAATTATTTTCCAGCTAGAGGTCAAGTTACATGGTGATCGACCAAGTGACCACATAGATAGGTGAATACATAAAAGAGTTAGGTGAGAATTTCAATACTCTAATGTGGGATTACTTAAGCGATTTTCAATCTAACATGCATAGAAGGAAAAGAAATTCCTACTACTATTGTAGATAAGTATAAGAATGGTATTTGCTTTCTTGTGGATACAAACTCTTGTATTTTGCAGGCTGTAGACCCTAGAGCCCATTGGCTTCCATGTATGGGCTATGAGGTTGATGATGATTATGTCAACATACATGCTAATGAATTATTGTCCAAATTGGTAGACAAGAACGGCAAAGGATTTGGTACTTTTAATCAAGTTCTTGCACGTATCTAGAAAGAGTTGAAGACACCGATGATAGAGAGGAAAACAAGGAGAACTTCAACGAATCAAAGTAGGTACGTTAGGCCCATTAGCCAAGATACCTTCTACATACAGAAGAGTGAAGAGCAAGAAGACTTAATCGTTGAAAAAGGAAGCAAAGACTAAACTAGCAAGAAGTCAAGCTACAAAAGAGATCTCTTGAGAGAAGAAAACTGACAAAAGAAAAGATAAAGAGGAAGAAGCTGTCATGTCCCCTTTCTAGCGACATGATTCCTACAGTAGATTTGCCTATCATTGACTCTCGTAGGCAAATGATTTTGGAGAGAGAGTCATCCTGTTGCCAGATGATTGCGTTTTGCTCTCGGAGAGTTATAATTAATCCTACATCCAATAAGTGGGGCCTACATGTTCTAATGTTGAATTGAGATTGCACTTTTAATTTTATAAAGTTATTTAGTTAATTTTATAAAGTTATTTAATAATAAAGTGCATTATAATAAGATTTTATAAAAAGATGTTTTTAGAAGTTCCCAGTGACTTCTTAAAAAAGTGAATAAATAGAGGGCAGGAGGCACCCATTTGGACAAGCGATATTGTGGATTCTACTTCTAATTATATTGGAGCAATTTGTGGTCTTTGGTCTGCAAATTTCCATTAGGTCTTTGGGAACGAAAACTCCCTTGGATCTGCATAACTGAGGAAGTGAGATATCTTCTGAAGGGTTGCTCATTGGAGATGGTATTCAGCCATTTCATGTTGGATGAATTTGAGAATCGATTTTTAAGGGTCTGAAGTTGGTAAGGAAAGTAAGGCAATTTTGTTACATCCAGGGAGGCACCTTCAAAAAAAAGGGTTTACAACAGATTCAAAATTCTACAATTCAGGGCAATTTTCCATTGGTTAGCCTCTTCTAGAGCAGCGTTCTTCATAAACAATAATTTTGGAGCTAACCTCCAACACCACGACCATTTTGTGAGCCACCTTCATCATTGGTGTGGAGTCTAAAGGATCATTTAAAAAAATCGTAAGCCTGGAGTTAATTGTGAACTTTCAAACCAAGGCTGGGAGCAATTTACAACTCGAATTGCATTATTTTTTGGAGTCGGAATTAAAAGTTTCAAGATGTAACAGGAGGTTGGGAAGCGGTTTGGAATTTGCCCATCACAGAGACTTCCGTATTGACTGTTCATGGACTGCAAGCAAATCCGCAATCTTCATTGCAGGAGGACTGGAGGATAATTTAATATCTTTGTAGCTGATCCATATTGCATGCGACCCAGTGCATTTTGCATCTTTATACTAGGCAGACTCAGATTAGACAGGGGTGCGAATGATATTATAAATCGCATCAGTATAGTAAATATTGGCAGGCGGGTAAAATTAGCAGTATATGAATTAATTCTGCGGCATCAGCTATAGTCCCAGGTTGTGAAGGACGGATTAAGAAAAAATCTGAATCGATCGCCATTCAGCTAATCTCATTCAAACAGCAAACAATGGAAGCAGTAATTCCAGGTTCTTAATATTGCTTGGTTGTTTATGTACAGACTCTGTTATTCATTTCAATTGGATTGTTATTGGATATGGGAAGAACTCGTTATACTGTAACAGATCTATCCTTAGAATAATTTTTTCTGAATACTGTTGGTACTATCATTGTCCAATTGCATTTGTTACAGCTAGCTCATTTGGTGAATTGTTTGAAACATTACATTTTACTCACTTATCGTGTGTATGCCAAGTATTTGACGAATTTCCACAGTTCAGTATTGTTCTTTCGAGACTCTTATAGTGAGGGTCATCTCAGAAGCTGAAAAAACAGAGCCAAATAAAAATGATTCAAAACTAAAGAATAGATGAATGAAAAAATAGAGCACCTACAGTTGATGAAATTGCTGAAGGTAACATAGAAACCGATGGATTAGAAGTGGTCATATTTAAGTATGCTTATCAATTGATGAGCTTAAGGGGCTTTCTAGTGAATGGTTCATAAGGTAGAACAGTTGGTGAAGGTTTTGCAAATGGGGTTGCAAGCATAGTGGGTTTAACCATGGAGGAAACTTCGTAGTTAAGCGCGCTCAGGCTGGAGTAGTATTGGGATGGGTGACCTCCCAAGAAGTTTTGGTGCTTCACCTCTATGAGCATCACCTAGATCCAATGAGTGCTAAGTGTTCCATTTATTCTCATGAGAGATGGATTCGTGTTGAATCACTACTCATGAAATATGGGTCAATGAGTTTGACTCAAAAAATACACAGTTAAATCCTGATAGCAATATCATAATTTGACTTGCTGTGGAAATTATCTCCTACTTATCAAATAATTTCAAATTTCAATCTCAAGAAAATTTTGTTTTGATTTCATAAATTGTAAATTGCATTACTTTTCTTTCCCAAACCTCTCCTTATAGAAGCTCTTTGAGGGAATATAATTTTATATTCATTTTTTGTGTTTCTCTTTAAAACTTTATTTAATAGGTATCTAGGGAACCCTTTTAAGTAAACATTACTCTTTTTGATCCCTAGTCTCAGTGACACATTATATCATATCGTAAGCTTTTGTTTCTCGAAATGATTATGTTTGAAATTTTGCATCAACATTTTGAATCACACCTTGTGATCCATCATTATGTTTTTAACTTTATATCATTTTAATAATCTAATCTATGTTAGTTTTTTATGAATGTATTGAATTACTTAAGAGGAAAACACAATGTATACTATTAATTAATTTCTCTTGCATCACCTGAACAGCTTATAGGAAATAAAGTAATATGTTATGTATCTTTTGATGATTATTTCATAAAAAGGGCACATGACATTAGGGTTGTTCACAGTGTCATGTATTTGCATCCCTCAGAAAACTGAGGTCCATGGATGCATTCCCTTGGGAGATAGGTATAAGAATTTGAGATACTCTCATGCTAAAGGAAATAGTGTGAAAATTGTTAAAATTAAGGATCGTATTGGAGGATACTGAATTACTTATGTTGACAAAAAATACTGTACTGAACAGGGTGTTTCTTTTGGAGATTCTGATCTATATTTTATTAACTTCTTTTCAGATCGATTATGCTGATGATAATGGAAGTGAACTTCAATAATAGCAGACCTCTTTTAGACTGTTTACAGATAATATATTGCAGATGAATTATAACTATATATATAGCAGACTGAATGTAGTTACTGATTGTGATTTGCATTGCTGTGATATTGATGCTTCTCATTGGTCTTCAGAATGTATATAAATATTGGATAACATATATACATGTAGGGGCATGACCCTACGTGGCTCATGACCCTACGTGGTTACCTTAACATAACGTGCAACTGTTTGTCGTGATAGACATACCGATTCATATGAATATCACTTGATCAAAGCCGATATTGACAATCGGTCATGCTGAGTTCGATACTTTGAAATGTATTGAATATATAGCATAAGGATATGTTGAATATATATATATATATATATATATATATATATATATGTATGTATGTATGTATGTATGTATGTATGTATGTATGTATGTAAATGTATATATTAGATATTCATCAACACATATATATCATATACCTATAGAATTTGCTTCAATTTACTATGAGCTTAACTTTCTCAACACTCCCTCTTTAGCAAGTAGGGAATTGGAGTAGATATAATACAAGAGTAAACACCACCTTAAGTGTGGTCTATGATATATTTATGTTATTGTGTCTGGCAAGATCCGGCCCAAAGAACCTGTTGGGTGGATATTTTGCAACTGACAGTTTTCGGTAAAAATCCAATCGCAAAATAGGATGACCAGCCACAGCGTGTGAGACAGAGTTTCTCCTACCTTAAAGGGAAGACTCCCCCTTCTCACCATTCCTTGGATCAACTCAAGGTAAGCAAGAACTCGAGAGATTTTTATAAAATGGGTGTTACCAATATCTTTTTTTCTTATCTTTCAAGAAAGAATCCACTTACTCATGGAGCGAGTAATGGGTAGGGTGAATCTCTAACTACACTTCTATGAAGAGCTGGAAACAGTGATACCAATGATACCAATAAACCTTCACTAACTCAAAGGCTAGCTAAAAATGTACTGGTTTGTCTCTAAGTCCGATTGTATTTCTATATGAAAAGCTTTACAATTAGGGCACAAAGACTCCTAAAAGTAAGAATACTTAACTATTTTGCGAATTAAGAAAGAAGTATAAGCTACAGATAAAGCTTTTAGCTATATATTTCCACAACCGCTCCTAGTCAAAGCTTTGGCTCCGATTGCTTCTTAAATCACTATGCTCTTTTATTGAACACACAGTAATAACATGAATCAAGACAATAGGCACAAATTACAGTCAAAGCTTCTAATTTTCTCTATCACAATTGCTTCCAGTCAAAGCTTCGAAACCAATTGCTTCTTTTATTCACTTTTCTCTCAAATTCGTACTACACAATCAAAGTTTTGCTTGTGCAAATGTGGCAAAGCTTTGTTGCATACAACAAAAGATGATTTTTACAATGAGGGGGCACTCCTTTATATGGGCACATGAGTTGAGAAAAAGGTGGAGGAAAAAGTGGGAGCAACTCAACCAACTTTGACCTGGTCTAACTAAAAGAGAAAATATAGGGTTACATGCAATTGCACATGCAACTCGCATTACATCTTTTACATACACATGTAACTCACATTACATGTAATTACACATCTTCATGTAATACATCCTCTTCAAAACATGAAAGAAGAAGAAGAAGAAGAAGAAAGACATAAGAGAATTGAAACAATTCTAGGAATTGTTCTGAAGGGCCTTGTACTTGGCGATGCAATCCCGGATGATCACAAGATCGGAAGTTCCTGTACTTTGTAGTGCTGCATTCCTCTTGATAACCATGATGTTGCGTCTTTTGATAACTTCTGACTTTGATAAATTGTCTGTTGTCATTTGAAAACTTAATGTAATGCAACTTTTCTCGCTCAAGTTGTCGTGAATTCTCTTTTGTAGATCAGCATAAACTGGAGTCTTTGACACTTTGAAAACCTTCTCAATAGTGTGTGGATGTAAACTCGGAACAACTTTCCATCAGCACCTTTAAGTCTTTTTTTTAAAAAGTAAAGTGCTTGGCACATGGGAATGCATGCAAATGAAGATTGCTGATTTTTAAAAAGTGACTTGGGCTTTCAAGATGTCATTGCACGGAAAATGGATTACATGTAAATGCAACATGCAACAAAGGATGAAGGATGAGATGGAAAGCGAAGGCGAATGGTGGATGAGCTTTTACATTTAAGTGCAAATGGAAGAAATGCAAAGCATGTAATGACATGGGAAGTGGAAAATCATGTATTTGCTCATGTAGGCGCAAATGCATATGGAGAGGCGAGAATGAAAATGGAAGCAGAAAATGGGATTGCATACATGTGCGGATGGTGAATGCGATAGAAAACATGTAATCGCATTTGTCAGATGAGATGCGATGTGTTGTGACATGGAAAATGGAAGTGAAATGTGATGATGCTTTCGCATGAAGTGAAGCAAAAACAAGTTCTTGGGAAAGAACTTGCAACTTCTCCAAAGTGGACAAAACTGACAAGCAAGCACAAAACAAACACATCCCTTTGGCAAAAGACTCAAACATGTCAAGATGCAATGCATGTCAACATTTAAATTCGAATTTGGAGTTTGGGAAAATTCCAAAAGTGTGAAAATGAGAGTTTTTATCATTTTTAAAGGCAAAATGCACTTTTCGTGGTATATATATGGACAAATGTGCAATTTCAAGCTAAAATATGCATGGAAATAGCAAGATAAGCATTACTTGATGAGCAAGTTTGAAAATGTCCATGTATTTGGAGGTTAAAGAGCCAAAATAGCAAGAATCATAGAATTTGAAGAGTAATTCTTCCTTAAATCTGGGTTTTCAAAAAACTTTTTGACTTTTTCCTTACTTGCATTTAACAAAAATTAATGTGCAATGAAAGGTCGAATTTGACATGGAAGTATCAAATACATGGTCTCCAAAGACAATAGCATGCATTAAAACTCAAAAATGACCCCTCTTGATTCAAATGTATGGGCTGAAAAGTCATTTAAAAAGTTTTTTGAACAAAAACGTGACTTCTTAATGCAAAATCTGGGTCGTTTTTGCAAAAACGTGGCCAAAAAATGCATGTTTTTGAGTCATGTTTGATTGTTGAATGCAAAAATGAGTTCCCCAAATGTATATACATGGATCAAAATGCAGAAAAGTGGCTTGAAAACACAAAAAAGTGGATAAAAACCCTAATTTTCTAGTTGTTTTTAGCAAAAACGTGATTCCTAAAAGACATGAAATGAATTCATTTTTGGCTTCTAAGTGCAAAAATGTGAGCCAAGATGTATTGCAAATGATTGAAGATGCTAAAACTCCTCATTTCCTTGCAAAAGTGTGATTTAAATCACTCAAAATGTATTTATTTGAAGATTTTTCAAAAAAGGCGCCCTTGGAAGGAGTTTGGAAAATTGTTTTTTAGCAAGATAAATCCATTTTCAATGTTGGAAAATCCATGACAAAGTAAAAACGACCCAATTGGAGAAAATCTCATGCAAAACCATCAAGTAAATCTCAAGTTTGATGCAAATCGGGTTTTTGGAGGGCAAGACCATGTTCTTCTTCAAAAACGGACTTTTGGAGGGTCAATGCATTTATTAAAACATGTTTCTTAATAAAAAACGGACCTTTTTGAGTCTCTTATATATTTTAAAACATGCATCTCTCCAAAATCACACTTTTTGGGTACCATTACATGTTTTAAAATGTGCTCATAGACAAAAACAGACCTTTTGAGGGAGGGTGCATATTTTAAAATGCAATTCACCTTTTAGATGTATAAGCATGAAAACTTCACTTTTGATGTAATAGCATCAAAAAGGTCCACTTATGATGGACTTTTGATATAATAACATTTAAAAGGTTCACTAAAGTAAACTTTATATGTAGTGACATGTAAAATGCCCACTTTTGATGGATTTTACATATTATTGCATATAAAATGTCCATTGATGAAGACTTTAAGTCATTTGATTCACTTAAAATTATAAAAATGTTACAAATGGGTCATAAACAATATTTATTTATCATATTATGAAATATAATATATAAACATCATTTAAAAGTAACATTTAAATAAACATTTGATTTTTAAAACCAAAAGTTAAACTGAAACTATATAGTTATATAGTTACTTTAAGTGAAAAATTAAAAAGTAACTCCACTTAAAATTATAACATAAAGTGCATTATAGTCACTTTAAGTTAAAAATTTAAAGTAACTTAATAACGTAACAAAAAGTGAATATAAGTTGCATTTTTCAAAAAGTGAAAGTCAAATTGAAAATATATCATATTATTAATTCATGCTATTGCACCCAAAAGGTCCACTTTTGAAGCATTAAAATGGACATTTCTTGACTAACAACTCCGATTGACTTCTAGGTTAGACCAAATCGAAGAGAAAAATGAAAGACATGACATGAGCAAAACCAAAGGATTAAAAATAAGCAAATGCAAACTCAAAAACAAAGAACGGATGATGAAGGCTTCAAAAATCAAGCAAAGGCTCGATAGAAAGCAAAACAAAAAAGCCTTGATGAAGGCCTTCAGTAAAAGGATTCATTATATCAATTGGTACTGATTGGTTGATCAATACTAACCAATTAAATAACAAACTAAATTCAAAGAAATGCAAAACTGAGCTTGAAAAAATTTCATGCTGTTACCAACATTTTGTGGTGACAAAATGCAAGACAACATAACCATAACAATTTAATTTCATGGTGTTCAGCAAAATCCGGCCCGAAAAAGAATGACAACACTTGCTCCAACACATTTTGGTGTTAGGAGACAGCTCAACTATTGATAAGGTTATCACCTTACAAGAGTGACCTCATACCATAGTTGCCAGAAACGAGAAACGAGAAACCTAACCGCAACGACAACGTGACGAGAAACGGAGTTTTTAAAAGTTGCGTAAAAGAAATGCATTTGTGTATATATATATATATGTGTATGATTTTATTAAAAAAAAAAAGGTTTTTATATTTATATTGTTTCGAAAATATAATATCTGTAATATTCATAAATAGCTAATCAAAATATCTGTCTAAGTGTAGGTTGGAAGATATTATTACTAAAATTATAATCTTTGTCTACAAAACTTTAAATTTAAATTGAAATATTATTTACTAATTGAAGGTATCAAGTACCAATTTATTGAGATGTTACTATTAGTGTACTCCAGTTTTATTATTATTAACTACTAGTCTATGCCTGGTTTTGCTGGAGTTGGCCATCAAAATGAGCAGCTGAGTTGGTAGTCAAAATGAGCAGCTAGGCTCACACTTGGTAGGTAATGACAGCCGAACCATCTTGTTACTATACAACCGAAGTGTAGTAAATAAAAAATAAAAAATTTAAAACAAGAAAGGAACTTAAAAATGGCCATTCGCAACGGAGAAACCCGTTTCTGCCATTGAAATGCGAAACAAGCCTTTGCTGTTACGTTTCTGGCAACATAGCCTCATACATATGAAAGATTGTCACCTTTAATAACACAAATTTGCAAACAATTTAATTTTCAATTATTCATGAATATATTGAATTACAAATGTGTTTACAAATTTGTCATGCCAAGTTTACCTCTGAAGTACTCTATTTTCAACCTTGCAAGAGGCTTGGTGAAAATGTCAACATTTTGCTCATTAGTGCTTATATAAATTAGTTCGATGACATAACCATGTCTTTTATGTAATGGCATGGAGTCTTGATGTGCTTTGATCGATTGTGGAAGACAGGATTAGTAGAAAGTTTTATGCAGCTTTGGTTATCACAATGAATCACTATGGGACTTAGTTGCTTTCCAAAAAGTCCAAATAATAGCTTTCTCAACCATACCGCTTCGCGTACTCCAATGAGGTTGTCATATATTTAGCTTCGGTGGAACTCAAGGCAACTGTTGGTTGTTTTCTATTGAACCAAGACATCATTGTTGATCCAAGGCTGAAGCAACACCCTGTAGTACTCTTACAGTTTATGAAACAACCAGCCCAATTATAATCAGTATATCCTTCAAGTTTAAGCTTAACATTTTTGTACTTAAAACCAAGACCAATAGTACCAAGCAGAAATCTCAAGATATGTTTAGCAGCCGTCAAATGAATCTTCTTTGGTTCACACATGAAATCACTTAAAACATTGGTGGCATAGTAGATATCAGGCCTAGTGTTTACTAAATACATAAGTAATCCAATGATTTGTTTGTAGGGAGTGGGTTCAATAGATTATGAATTCATAGCTTCTTTTAGCTTGTGTAGATTTGTTTCCATTGGAGTTGCTAGAGGTTTGTAGTCCATCATACCAAATCTAGTTAATATGTCATCGATGTACTTCCCTTGATTTAGAAAAATATGGTTTTTCTTTTGACATACTTCTAGACCCAAAAAGTAGTGTAGTAGGCCTAGATCCTTCATTTCAAATTTAGCTATAAGATGTTGTTTCCATCTTTCATTTTAATGATCTTCACATGTTATTAATAAATCATCAACATATAGAACAAGTATTAACATGTCATCATTAGATATTTTGAAATATATGTTAGGATCAGCGTTATTTTTGGAGTATCCTAGTTTTGAAAGGTAGCTATCTATCCTTTCATACTAAGCTCGTGGTGCTTGGTTGAGGCCATAAAGAGCTTTCTTTAGTTTACATACATATAGGTTCTTATCTTTTATAACAAAATAGTCAGGTTCTTCGATATATACTTCTTCATTAATGACACCATTCAAAAATGCGATCTTGACATCGATTTGATGTATCTTCCATCCTTTGGATGCTGTAATTGCAATAATTGTCCTTACTGAAGTGTATCGAGCAACTGGAGTAAATGTTTCCTTATAATCAATACCTGCCTTTTGAGAGAAGCCTCAAGTTACAAATTTTGCTTTATGTTTTTCAATACTACCATCTGAAGCATACTTGATTTTTTGTATAACCACTTTGATGAAATAACTGATTTGTCTTTTGGCCTAGGTACAATATCATAAACATCATTTTGTAATATGGATTGATATTCTTCAACCATAGCATCTTTCCATATTTGACAAGATAGGGCTTCTTCAACAATTGATGGTTCAGATTTTGTAAGCTCAGTTACTAGTGCAGTGTAACAGGATTTATTTTTGGTTCTCTTGCTCTCTCTGGAGATTTCATCTGGTTCAACATTATTTTTTTCAATCGTTTTCCTCTTCATAATGGCCTTTTCTTGATATTAGAGATGTCTCTATTTTCTGTGTCTGGTAATAGTTCATTCTCTTCTGATATGTTCTCCTCTGATTTTCAGTTTGTAGATTTTCATCTAATTTTGTGATGGGCTCATCTTTTGTACTAATGGATAGTTTTAAGGCAGTGATTTCTTCAAATTTGACATCTCTGTTGATTTCAATTGATCTCTGTCCAGGTATATAGACTCTATACCCTTTTGTGTTTTCACTGTACCCAACAAATATTTCTTTCTTCTCAAATGGTTCTAACTTGGTTATCTTTTCTTTAGGTATGTGAATGTAAACGGGGCAACCAAATATTATGAGATGACTTAGGTCAGGTTTAAATCCTGAAAAGACTTCTTCAAGGGTTATTGTTAGTGTAAATAATTAATTATTATTACACTTAAGTTTACTTAGGTTAATGCATTATCATATAGATACCTAGGAGTATGCATAGTCATATGAGTTGTCATGTTGACAACACAGTTGTTTGCACTCCAATTGAGCACATAGTGTCTACAACATCTATTTATGAGATAAACCTATGTAAACTTATCCTCTCATCATTGCACAAACTCCTGTGCTCAATGGAGGATAATCCACTCTTGGTGGACATGTGCTTAGTTGTGAAGCTTATTACTTTGTTGACTCCTAGTCATTCTAAATGCCTTTCTATATAGGCACTTCTAGTGTATTCATATGATATTCATTCTCATTATTGTTATTATGATAATCCATTATTGGTCCATATTGTGCTAGTGCTTGAGCTTCTTGATCTTGGTGTCATTTTGCCCTAAGGCAAATTCTTACATTCTATCAGAGCGATAGGAGATCTCTTCACATAGCCATTGGAGACCATTTTTGCTTCACCTCTTGGAGGGCCACAATTCAAAGTTGGAGTATCTGCAGTTATTGGGAGTGTCTAGAGCCAATGCGGACCTCACCATTGCGTCCGATGCATTGATTTGGCGAATTTTGACTATAAATTTGCCTAATGAAGGCTATAGTCAAATCTGAGGCAAATTTTTTTTGCAAACCGGAAACCGAAGGCCCAATTTGCAAAATTGGTATGATCTCTTTAGATCTGAATTTTTTTTTGCATCTCCGTATTGTTCTTTTTGGATTTGCATTTTATTTTTGAAATTTTGCGAAAAAATTGGCCATCTGGCCGATAGGAGAGCAATTTTACTGCAGAAAAGCCAGACAGTCAAACCCTAGCCCCCTGCAGTTGACATTAACATTCGTCAGACCGCAAGTGGATTGTGCACAACAACAAACCACAAACCGGCAAAATAATAAACCAACGGCTTCTAAGCCGCTACGAATACTACGGGCTCCTATCTTTAAACGCATCTGCCGTTTCACACATGGCGAATGTGGGATTAAACATCCCACACTCGTCGCTCCACTGCCAGCGCTTAACGCGGCTCCACCACCGGCATTCCCTGCCGACTCTTCCTCCTCTGTCGACGCTCAAACACCGCCACTGTGGCCACTATGTCAACCTCCACAGCGGATCTCTGCTGACTGCCACATCAATCTCCCACGTGGCGACAAGTCAACACCCCTGGAACAGCCACTGCCACGAAGATAGACACGCCAACATCCGGCTATACTGCCACATATACAGTTGATGTCATCTGCCACATCAACAATCCGTACAATACGGATTGCCACATTAGCCAGTCGGGCCCAATTTTTTTGTTGACATCATTAATCTACGAGCATAAATTTGACGACCATTTGACCGTCACTGGAAGGCCAAATTGCACTGCTGTGATAGCTATTTGGACGTCAAATTCAACACAATGTTTTCTTGACGTCATTAGGGCAGACACCTCACCATATGCAGTTTTGAATTGACAGTCCAACTTTGGGAGGACATATCTCAATCATCTAGACTCCAAATCAGGTGCAATTTTTTTTTTATTTGAGCTAGAAATTCCTAAATTTTTCAATGGTGCTATTATTTTCTGGTTTTTGTGCATGGATTTGTCAGAGAAATCAGTCTTTGGCAACTGTACCTGTACAATCCTGCATTTTGCAACTTCAGATGCTTCGTACGAGCTCATTTGGACACATTCAAGTGCCTTTTTTTTTTAAAGTGCATAATTTTTTGTCTACTTTCAAGATTAGCAATCAGATTATAGACTTGTGTGGACAAAAATACCACTTTCAGAAATAGGGTCTTTTTTGCATTGTATTGCTTTAATTAAACTTCAAAATTATTGTATATTTGAGCAACATTACTAAGTACCAAATTTGAACTCCAAGAGGAGGTTGTAAACAGCAAAATCAAAAGTCCACTTACGCCCTAAATTAGCAAGTGGCTATTGTAATCGCATTGAGTATAAAGTGCCTAAAACATTCATTGGGGGGGGGAGTTTGATTGAGTGAAAAGGGGGTGTGTCTCTTGATGTTGTGTTCCTTTCTTCTTGCTGTTATCTTTCTTTCCTTGCATTATGGGAAACATTAAGGTTCCAAAATTAACACCACATAATTATGCCACATGGTTAGTAAAAAAATGGTGTGAATTAATGAATGAAGAAGTTTCTCAATATGTCGATGGATCTCTTCCCAAACCCACAGGTGATCAAGTAACTCAAAGTGAAATCCATGCTTGGGAATCGGCAGATAGAAAAGCTGTAGAAATCATTAGGTTAGGGGTTGATGACAAGATCCTTTATCAGATCATAAAATATGATACATCCAAGGAAACTTGGGATGCCCTTAAAAAGCTATATTGGAAAGTGACTAAGGAGGATGTCTATAAGATTGAAGATGAACTTATCTCCCTAGATCCTAAGAACATTGATTCCATCCAGGAATTTATCATTAAGGTGAATGAGTTGAGAACAAAACTTAATGATTGTGGTAGTCCCATTAAGGATGAAAGGTTTATTTATCTAATTTAGAATAAGCTGCTATCAGGCTACTTCAAATTTGTTTCTTCTTTCAACACTTCAGAGGCTACCTTAGTGTTTTCTTATAAGAAACTCACTTTTGATGACTATGCCCAGTTGTTAGAGGATGAACAAGCTAAGTTGATAACAATGGGGATTCTCAAGTCTTCAAAGTCTAAGGTAGTGGTGGCTAACAATGAGAGTTATAAAAATTCAATTGGTGAAAGTTCAAACAAAGGCAAGCGCAAAAAAAAGTGGAAAGATAACAAACAAGGGGACACAGAAAAGTCCACATCTAAATCAAATCAACAAGACAGCAAGTCTTTTCCTAATACTAACAAAAAGGGGTACAATAATTAGGAAAAGAAGTGTGCCTATTGCAAAAGAATTGGTCATGATGAACATTAGTGTTATCAAAAGCAGATTGATGAATTGAAAAAAGATCATGAAGAAGCATAATGTTCCATTACCTAATGCTTATAAGGAAAAGGGGTCTTCATCTTTAGATTCTAAGAGCAAAGGGCAAGCTTTACTCACAAACACTGTTAGTCAGGGGGAATGGATTATTGACTCAGGTGCCACACATCACATGGGTGCTTCAAAGAGAGATTTTTCTTCATTGACACCTTTAGAGGTACCTCACATCTTTGTAGGGGATGATAGTAAAGTGGAAGTTGAAGGAAAAGGTCAAGTTGAGATGGAAAGTGGAGCATTCAAGGATGTTCTCTATGTTCCTAATCTTACCTCCAACCTTCTTTCAGTCTACCAAATCACTCACTATGGAGGTGGAAACAAGGTTGAATTTCTTTCAGATTCAGTTGTTGTGAAAAGCATCAAAGATGATTCTATGGTTGCAATAGGTGAAGCTAAACATGATTCAAGGCCTTTACACTTTCTCTTCTTTTGTGCCTAAATCTAATGCGCAAGCCTTGTTAATTCATTAGAATACAGAAAGCAAACTGTGGCATGAGAGATTTGGACATCTCAACTACAAGTATCTTCAACAGCTTAGCAGCAAGAACATTGTTCATGGTCTACCTCAAGTCCAGTTCTCGAATGGTGTTTGATCAGGTTGCACACTTGGGAAGCATCCAGAAAAAATGTTTGACAAGGGGAAGTCTTGGAGAGCACAAAGTGTTCTTGAATTAGTTCATAGCGAGGTGGCGGGCCCATTTCCAATTCCATCATTTGGAAAGTCTTGCTATGCACTCACCTTCATTGATGACTATTCTCGCTATACTTGGGTATTCTTCATGGCTCATAAGAGTGAAGTGTTTGAACGATTTCTCATGTTCAAGGCTCAAGTAGAAAAGCAGTCAGAGAAAGCCATCAGAGTTCTTCGAACAGATAATGGAAGGGAGTATGTGAACTCAAGACTAATAGACTTTTGTACTCAGGAGGGAATTGACTTTCAACATTCAGTACCATACACTCCACAGCAAAATGGTGTTGCAAAAAGGAAGAACATAACCCTCAAGGAGATGACCATTTGCATGCTATTACATAAGTCTCTTGATCAAGTTTTTTGGGCTGAAGCAATGAATTGTGCAAATTATATTTAGAATAAGAGTCCTCATAAAGCTTTGGATGGTGCAACTCATTTTGAAGCTTGGGATGGAAGGAAACCTATTGTAAAGCAAGCCATCAAAGTTCTTCGAACAGATAATGGAAGGGAGTATGTGAACTCAAGACTAATAGACTTTTGTACTCAGGAGGGAATTGACTTTCAACATTCAGTACCATACACTCCATAGCAAAATGGTGTTGCAGAAAGGAAGAACATAACCCTCAAGGAGATGACCATTTGCATGCTATTACATAAGTCTCTTGATCAAGTTTTTTGCGCTGAAGCAATGAATTGTGCAAATTATATTTAGAATAAGAGTCCTTATAAAGCTTTGGATGGTGTAACTCATTTTGAAGCTTGGTATGGAGGGAAATTGGTTGTCCAGCATGATCACGAATACCTCCACAGAAACGCAAGGCATTGGAACCTCAAAGTAAACCTTGCATCTTTGTTGGTTATGCAGACTCTTATAAAGCCTACAATTTGATGGATTCAGAGACATATGAAATCTTCTATGAGAGGAGTGTACACTTTGAATAAAGTTGTCCAAGCTTTACTTCTTCAACTCCTTCTTCTTCCTCCTTCATTAAAGAGAGTGATAGTGATGACAATGACTTGGAAGATGTTTGTCTATGACCCAAACAGAGGCTGCAAACAGATGAGGTTGAGGAAATTCCTTCTACTTCTACATCTTCTTCCACTAGACCTAAATGGGCTCAGCAGACATTGGATGCAATAGGACCATTGGTAGGGAATCCTTCATATACTAGGAGGACAAGATCACAATACAACTCACTCACTCATGCTTATATTGCAGTTGCTTTTGATCCTCAAACATTCAAAGAAGCTTCAAGAGTTCCAAAATGGGATAAAGCAATGGAGGAAGAATACAATTCTCTTATGAGAAACAACACATGGGACTTAGTCTCTCTTCCTAAGGGAAGAAAATTGGATCGGTGTAAGTGGATCTATCTGACCATGTTTGCAGTGGATGGAAGTGTGGATAAGTATAAGGCAAGACTTGTTGCAAAAGGTTTCTCTCAGGTGCTTGGTATTGACTACATTGAGACCTTTGCCCTAGTTGCAAAAATGAACTCCATTCGTTTGACACTAGCTATAGCTGCAACTTAGAGATGGGTTGTTCATCAAATGGATGTGAAGAGTGCATTCTTGAATGGTGATCTTTATGAAGAGATTTATATGGAGCAGCCACAGGGGTTCATCTAGGATTCTACTTTGGTTTGCAAGTTGAAAAAGTCTATCTATGGACTAAAACAAGCTCCAAGAGCTTGGTATGCCAAGATGGATTCTTTCCTTCTCTTAGCAGGGTTCACCAGATGTCATTTAGATTTGAATGTCTACATTCTTCACTAAGATGATTCTCACTTGCTACTTGTGCTTTATGTTGATGACTTAATCATTACAGGCAGTACAACATCCATCATTGATAGTGTCAAGTCTACTTTGCAGGACAGATTTTTCATGACCGACTTGGTTCTACTTCATTACTTCCTTGGTATTGAGATACAACAGTCTTCATCAGGGATCACATTATCTCAACCCAGGTATGCTCTCGATCTACTTGCCACTGCAAGGCTACATCTACTCCATTTCTTTTAGGTGTTAAGTTAAAAGCAAAGTGTTCCACTCCACTTGTTGATGCTACTTTGTATAGACAATTGGTTGGAAGTCTCATCTACTTGACATATACACACCCTGCCATCTCATTTGTAGTTGGCATGGTTTCTCACTTTATGCAAGAGCCACATGAACTTCACTGGAAGGTAGCCAAACGCATCTTACACTATATCCAGTGCACACATACATATGGGATATGCTATGCAATTGGTACTAGACTATAGTTAGTGGGTTATACAGACTCAAACTATGCAAGGGATCTTGATTCACGCAAATGCACTTTAGGATACATGTTTCATCTTGGTTCCAGCCCCATTTGTTGGCATAGTAAAAAGCAGAACACTATTGCTCTTTCATCTACTGAGGTTGAGTATCGAGGAGCTGTCACTGCGACTACAAAACCTATTTGGTTACAGCATATTCTAAAGGAGTTTGGTTTTGACATACCTAAACCCACAGTCATACATTGTGATAATCAGAGTGCCATTGAAATCTCAAAACATCCATTGCAACATCAATGCACAAAACACATTGAGGTTCATATGCACTACATCAGAGAGTTGATTCATGAGTAGGTCATTGCATTGTAGTATTGTCTTATAGAACAACAAATTGCAGATATCTTCACCAAGCCCTTCACTAAGGTCAAGTATCTTCATTTGCGAGATCTCTTGGGGGTGCGGGATATTTCACCAGGGGGGTCACATGACTCTTCTCTTCTTTATTGTACTTATCTCTCTTTTTGGGGGAGGGTTTTTCCCATGAGGTTTTCCCTCTTTCTCCGTTTTCAGAGAGATTGCATTGCATTCCATTGCATCGCATTGTACGTAGAACTTTGCATTTGTACACAGGTACCTAACATGACCTAGTAGCCGAGGCCTATCATGCATTTTCATCATAGCTTTTGTGAGTTTAAGTGCATTCCCCTAAATTGCACTTAAGGGGGGGGTGTTAGTGTAAATAATTAATTATTATTACACTTAAGTTTATTTAGGTTACATTATCATATAGACACCTAGGAGTATGAGTAGTCATATGAGTTGTCATGTTGACAACATAGTTGTTTGCACTTTAATTGAACACATGGTGTCTACAACATCTCTTTACGAAATACACTTATGTAAACTTATTCTCTTATCATTGCACAAACTCCTGTGCTCAATGGAGGATAATCCACTTTTGGTGGACATGTGCTTAGTTGTGAGGCTTATCACTTTGCTGACTCCTAGTCATTCTAGATGCCTTTATATATAGGCATTTCTACTGTGTATTCATATGATATTCATTCTCATTATTGTAAATATGATCATTCATTATTGGTCCATATTGTGCTAGTGCTTGAGCTTCTTGATCTTGGTGTCATTTTTCCCTAAGGCAAATTCTTACAGTTATGTTTTGTAGGATTGAGTGTGGGCATCCGCTTTGAATATATACAACAATATTAGTGTCCTCAACCCAAACTAAGAAGTGTAAATTTTGATCATGTAGCATGGCTTTTGCTGCTTCAACAATGGTTTTGTTTTTTCTTTCTGCCACCCCATTCTGTTGAGGATTATAAGGTACAACATACTCCCTCTTAATCCCAATAGAGGTGCAAAAGTCTTTGAAATTTTCAGAGGTGTATTCATCCCCATTGTTTGATCTTAGAGTTTTAATTCTTTTTGACGTTTGATTTTCCACAATTGCTTTGAACTTTTTAAATTTTAATAGAACTTCATTTGATTCTTTGACCTTTTGAAAGTAAATCCAGGTTTTCCTAGAAAAATAATTAATAAAGATTATCTAGTATGAGTATCCTTCTAGACAAAGTGTTGACATAGGTCCACATAGATTAGTGTGAACTAGTTCTAGAACTAATTTAGATTTGTGTTCGCTTGGAGGAAAAGATCTTTTTACATTCTTTCCTAGAGCACATCCTTTACAAATACCTATATGATTTGAATTTAAGTTAGGTGTTCCAGTGGTGATTTTTTTTGTATTTGGTAGTATATTGAATCCAATATGTCTGAGCCTTCTATGCCATATTTCATTAGGGTTTGTTGCTTCACGATTTAGGGCCTTCTTTTGGATGTTACATAGTTTATATAGGGTTCCATCTCTAGACCCTATGGTGTTAACATTCTTGAGGTTAGAGTTTTTAGGCTAGTACAAAATTGTCTTCATTAAAGGTGACCTGATAGCCTCCATTTGCAAGTCCAGAGATGGATACTAGATTCCTTTTTTATGCCAGGTACGAAAAGAACATCTTTCAATTTTAGATTAATCCCAGTTCGTAGTTGTATAGAGCAGGTCCTAATTCCTTTTACTGGATATGTGGAGTTATCTCCAATGGTGACTCCTTCAATGAGATAATATCCCAAAGTTTCAAACTTGTCTCTGAATGCTGTTATGTGATGGGATGCACCACTGTCTATTATCCACGCATTTTCTTTGGATTTCATCTCGCTTTATAGTGTTGAGTAGAATGATAGATTTTCTTCCCTTTTTGTTTCAGCTAAGGAGGCTAGACTTTTTTCCCTTTTTGGACAATGTCTGAAGGTAGGTCTAAATTTCTCACACTTGTAACATTGAACTTTGGAGAAGTCTTTTCTATTGTGATTATTGTTTCCTTTTCATTGATCATTTTTCTTCCCTTTATGTTTAAATTTTCTCTTCTTCCCTCTATTATTAGAGACTGAGAAAAGAGCTTGATTTTCTCCCTCTTGATTGAAATGGTTCCTCTAGAAATTAGTCTTGATTCTTTTGAGGTGCAATCATTTTTAAGTTGATCAAAAGCTGGTATTGAAAGTCTGCTGATGACTTGGATGAATGCTTCCCAAGATATAGGTAGTCCTCTAAGTGCTATTATGGACAATTCTTGATCTTCTACTTTGTTTCCAATAGAGGATAGTTGATTCTTTATTTTGGAAATTCTTCCAAAGTAGGATGAGATTGACTCTCCTTTATTGGTTTTTATATTCATAAGTTGATTTTTTAATGTAAGCAATCTACTTGAGTTGTTGATCTCAAATGTATCCTTAATTGTTTTAAATACTTCAAATGGTTTCTTGAGATTTGATATGGAAGGAAGAATATGATCTTGTACTAAATCAACAATGATTTTTATGGCTTTATTATTTCGCCTTTTCCAAGTGGATTTTTCTGCCTAGTCTTCAGGTATTGAAATGCCTGTTTCAATGAATGATTCTAATTCCAATTCTTCAAGGATTGTTGTAATTCGAATTTTCTATGAGAAGAAATTTGTTGCTTCTTCAAGCCTATCCTGGACTCTAACATTGTTTGCCATAATGTTTATTTTAAGAAATTAGTTTAGCAACCTCTCTACCAATTTTGGTTTTGATACCATGTTAAAATTTAGGATCATATTGGAGGAGACTGAATTACTTATGTGGGCAAAAAATACTGTACTGAACAGGGTGTTTCTTTTGGAGATTCTGATCAATATTTTATTAACTTCTTTTCAGATCAATATATGCTGATAATAATGGAAGTGAACTTCAATAATAACAGAACTCTTTTAGACTGTTTACTGATAATATATTGCAGATGAATTATAACTATATATATAGCAGACTGAATTTAGTTAGTGACCGTGATTTGCATTGCCCTGATATTGATGCTTCTCACTGGTCTTCAGAATGTATATAAATATTGGATAACATATACCCGCGTAGGGGCATGACCCTATGTGGTTACCTTAAAATAAAGTGTGACTGTTTGTCACGATAGACATACCGATTCATATGGATATCATTTGATCAGAGTCGATATTGACAATCAGTCATGCTAAGTTCGATACTTTGTAATGCATTGAATATATAGTACAAGGATATGTTTATGATATATATATATATATATATATACACACATATATCTTATACTTAGAATTTGCTTCAATTTACTATGAGCCTATCACATCTTCTCTGCCCCATAGGAAATCAAGATCCTGTATGTATTTTAAAAGGAAACATGCATAGGCAATTAAGTTAAAATTACTAATCTGCAATAAAATTATGTCTTTCACTACCAAAAATATGATTTTCTTTATGCTGAATACATGATATCCATTATAATACTTAGACCAGATATTCAATGTTAGACAAGCATAATCATAGTTGACCTAGTGAAAGTAAAGTTAGAAATGATGAATTATTGCTGTTGATTATTTACTCATTACTATTGTATCATCCGTTCTTTTTGATTTTTTACCATCCCAGTTTTCATAAATAGAAGCTATATAAATATTCTGGGTATTTTTCTACATTTTAGGGGTTTACCAATAACATGAAAGGCATAATTGATTGGTAACTTCTTTTCCATTTTCTCTTATCTCAGGGCATAACAAGACATGCTTTAGTAGCCAGTTTCATTGTATTTTCAGAATGCATTTTAAATTTTTTTTTATTTGGTATTGATTTTTGTACTTAGGTTCTAAGGGGTGAGCCTGTCATGGAAGCATGTTGTAGAACTAACATTGGAGGATCTCATATCACCGAATACATGAATAAATTACTTTTGCTTCAGTATCCCTATTACCGGTGAGAACTTGCATCACATTGAAGTCTTCAATTTGGTTTCATATTGCATTTGTTTTTGAATTCAACCTTCTATATCTTGTTGGTATGAAACATGAAGCTTCTGCATGAATTTCAAACAGTGACAGCATTACTATGGAGAAAGCTGAGGAACTAAAAAAGGAGCATTGCTATGTGGCAGAGGATTACAGTTCTGAGCTGCAGATTTTTCAGGTCGAAAGAAAGTTCTTCTCATAAATAATTTGCCTATATTTCTAATATAGAGTCTTCTATTCTATCACGAATTGTATGTTTAGCAGTATAATTTTACAATCCACACGATTCTTTCTTTTTAAAGTTTCTATTCTTTCAATTATGTATTTGTACCTGTGTTCATCATCACAATCATAGCCCGTTGTATTGGCTAATTTCATTATTTCATTTATAATTCAAAAATTTATTCATTTTCTGCTTATTTTTCACCTTTTAGGCTTGTAACACTTTCTAATGCTTGTTGAAGCTATTCAATTGTAACAAAGAACTCGAATTTTTTTCCTACATATATTGGTATTATTCTTTAGTTGGGCTCCATGAGTGCACATACTAAGCAGTGTGATTTCTAAATTGCTTAAGGTATGAAATCAGAAGTTGATATTCACACCATCAATTCTACAACAGCACTATTTCCATTGTTGCTTAGCTTATTAAAGCTAATTGTATGCCATTTTCCTTTTGAGATATCAACTATATTTATGTGTTGGTATTTTGGCACCACTACTATTAATTCAATGCAATTTATTAAATGATATGCAAAATAAGATCATATGAAATTAACAATTATGTAACAAATGAAACGTACTTGCTGTCCTTCCAATGTAATTACAATCACACAATACAAAAGCATAAGGTATTCTTCAAATCTCGTGATTTCAGAGTTAACCAACAATCCAAGTGGCGTTCTTTGCAGCAATAATTATGTTTAACAGGGAAACTTGTGCATGTGATCTTTGTGTGTTTCTCTTGGATTTGATATTCTATTGTATTGGATTTAGAAGTCAACGCTGATCCAAAATCAATAGTATTCTTTTCAAACATTTCTGTTTGCACTGACTAAAAGTGGATCCTAATCCAAGTACACTTATAGCATTTCATAGAGAGTTTTGTAGTATTGAATAAAACCTTATGCATCACGAAAAAATAAATAGTTATAAATAATTACATTTACATTAAGAACACACCTTTAATATAGGTCTTCCTATTTTTAATTGAATACGAATTACTAAACTTGATATGCACTAAGTGTAATGAACTATATTGAAGAGGATTTATTTCCTCGTCCTATATGTAATCATATCCTCCAAGTAATGTTTTTTTGTAGTCAAGTTGTGGGATTGAGCCCATTCCTAATATAATAACAAATAAAAAAGCAAGACCTGCAAGACCCCCTTTCTTGATTGATCTGCAAGACCTGAAAAATGCAGGTCTGAACATGAGCCAACTGGAAGCTGAGGTGGCTGTGACTCGCAAGAACTTGGCTTAGCTGGTGCCCCTCTTCTTTGGGTTTCTGGTTTATTTGTGCTGTCTTGTGTTTTTTGTTGGTCTTTAGCTGTCACTATCTCTGTGGTTTTCTTTTGCAGCCTCTTTATCTTAGGTTATTTTCTGGTCCTTTAGTGGTGTATTCGATTATGTAAGAATCTTTAGTAAAAGGGGTTTTGGGTTCTGTCAAAACCTGTTATTTCCGTAATAGTAAACAAATAAAAAATAAGATTGCTTTAGCCCCAGGAACGGGAAGCAAAAAGTATGCTGTTCTAGCTCAAGAAACCTAAGGTGACTTTCAAATTTTTTAAGCACTCAAGACAGAGAATACGAAATTTAAAAAATTGCTACTGCAACTCAAATCTGGATAATCAACCACCACTCTGGGAATCTTCAACAAGCCTTTTTTGCTAATCCCTTTGCCCTGCTCCTACAAAGGAGGGTGCCCATTGTTTACCGGGTACCTTCATCAACCGTGTCCCAACCTTTAATACAAAGTTTATTTGCTTTGGAGTTGTGATCCTTGCGTTTTTTGATTGAGATATTAGGTTTAGAGATGTCAGTAATAGTTTGGGAGATGATGCATTTCTTAAAAAGGATGGTGCATTTCTTAAAAGGATCCATAACATCATCAAGGTCAAAAAAGTCAGCAAAATCATCATCAAAATCATCCATAAAGGGATAAGAGCCCTCTGAGTCAAGGGCGTCACCAACAACAACTTCAAATTGGCTAAGATTGGGAGGACCTTCAAGCATGGTGGTGAGGGGCACAGCAATAACATGGATGGGATGAGAGAAGGCATATGGAAACCAATTCCTTTTTGCAGTAGAGGAACTAGCAATCTGGCAAGGAGGTGAGAGACGAGCACCTTCAACTGTGTTCCATTGCTTCCATGCCACATCCACCATCTGATAGGATCTTTTTGTGCCATGAAGTTTTGTGAAGTCAAGAAACTGTGTGCAAAGTATGGAAACGTCCTCCCCTGAAAATGTTTTATCAATGGCTTGTGAAAACTCATCTAATACATATGGATCATCACATGGAAATACCATTCTGGATTTAGAGAGTAAGCTGCTATATAAAGCTGGGTATTCATTATGTTCCACCTCCACATTACAATGGGCCTAATCTGGTGTTCATATAAACCCCAAAGTAGGATCTTAAGCCAAAATTGTTTTCTTTATCTATCTCTCCAAGACTAGGAGAATTTGTATTAATGACATCTGTGATGGGTGAGATGATAGAGTAAAGATATCTGCAAAATGCAAATAGAAAGTCTGAAAGAATTATAAATTTATAATCAGATTAGAAATTTTAATTTAATATGAAATCAGCTTTCTAAAGACTAAAATTTATTTTTAATTTTTAAATAGACTCAATAACTTACCTCATAGTTGTCCACCAACTATCATCAAGTATCTTTTGCTTGACTGATCTCCCTTCAGTACAGCTAGAATTAGACTACGGGGTCCACTCTACATTTACCACCATCAATCATAGAGGTTCATGCACCTCAAGCATCCTTTCTATCAATTTATAGCAAGTGGCATACCTATAATATATGTAAGGCTCAATGTAATGGCAAAACACATGTAACAATAATTTAAATAGTTTATTGATTTAATAAAATGAAGTAATTCAAATTGGCATACCTTGTCTCAGCAGGTTTAAGGAACTCTTTCATTGTGAAGGATCTTACAAGAGTGAGTGGGGTGCAGTGGTTGCAAAGGGGCATTTGAACTTCTCTAGCTTCTAACACCAGTTGCTTCACCCAATCTATCTTCCTTGCGTCTTTTAAAACACAAGAAGAGGTCCAAAAGATGTTCTTGTAAGAAACCTCCACCATCAAACCAGCTGATTTGCACACACATGTTGAATTTGTGATGATCGAACAACATTAGAGGCCCAATCTCTTATATGTTATCTTTTTAAATGGTGAGCTGGAATTCAATGTCCTTATGCTTTCATGAACAATTCTACAACTTTTAGATAGTGGCCATATATCACAATAGGGCAGTCTGTCATCGCCCAAGTCCGTCATATCCTCCAACCACACATTAATCTTAGAGTACTCTTTGTCTAAGAGGGTAGTTTAGAGCTTATGATCAACAATTGGTGTGAATGAAGGACCCATAGTGGCTATATCTTTCACCATTTGTTTGAAATAAGAGGAATGGGCCACATGCAATGGCATAGCAATGGATGATTTTGTAACTTCTCATGCTTGTGGATTAAACATACTTTCAATTGTTCCTCCCTTATCACCGCCCTTCATCTTCCTCTTTCCTCTTGTCTCAATATGACTAGTACCAATAGTGGATGACATAGGCCTAGATGATTGTGCACTTGATAAGGAAGGTGATGGCATTGTCAAATCATCTAAGTAAATGATTTCCAAGAGTTGTTAGGTGGCACACGCCAAACGACCATTTTGGATGACAAACTAAAACATTGTGATAAAAAAATAGGCAAAGATACAATGAGTGAAAAAAGAAAAGTCATACAACAAAATAGACAAGGGAGAGAATTTATCGCATGTCAAAGAGCTTGGCATAATAAAATAAAATGATTAATATTGTTATCTAAATATAATTATAATTGTTTAGGCTTAAGATATCATTAGCTATTCAGAATAAAACTAGGGTTAAGATGTCATTAGTAATATAGGAAAAAATTAATTATTATCTATATGATATCTTAAATGTAATTGTCTGGAATCTCACATTTGATTTATTTATTTTATTTAAGATTTGTTTTATTGTAAGTTTTCAAAATATTTATGAATAATTTAGATGCTTCGGTTGGGAATAGTCCCTACTTTAATTCAGTTGCTTACAATCTGTTTTTATTATTTTACATACTAGCATTCGCTGACCCAAGTAAGGCAAGGGATAATTGATAGAAGTTACTATTATTATAATTTAATAATTGTAATTAGTATTACTAAATATATTATTATTATTAATTGATAATTTATTTCTTCATTTGAATATTGTTTTTGAAATAAAAAGCGACCAAAAACAAGGGGGTCAGCCCTTACAACCAAAATGCTGGTGACCAGCACATTACCAGC
The DNA here is from genome assembly GCA_028749045.1 of Cupressus sempervirens. NCBI lineage: Eukaryota > Viridiplantae > Streptophyta > Pinopsida > Cupressales > Cupressaceae > Cupressus > Cupressus sempervirens. Next base: position 531,696,298 of record CM053790.1, read on the forward strand.
AGAGACCCACAAAGAACATTATTGGAGTAAAAACATACAAAAATTTCACATAACTAGAATAAAACTATGCATGTAACTTAACCAACATGCTACTATGAACCAAACTAACTAAACTATAATAGAAGTCTAATAAGTCTGCTATACTACTAGAGTTCATCATAAAAACTGTTGGACAACCAGGCCAACTCGAGTTTGAGCAACAACTGGAAACCAGCAAAACCAGTAACAACAAATTAACATAACATAAAAAAACTTGGATCCGAGGATCCCTTAAAACTAAGAAACATAATTCTCAGTTTTATCCTTTCCCTTTGCAGCCAACAAAACCCGAGCCCAATCATCCGCAAAGAATTTAAAGAGGAGCTTATGATCCTCCATATCCATTCCAATTTCCTCTTTCTCCTGTGCCAACAGTTGGAGGGTGGTGACAGTGGCGTGGGTGACCTTTAGGCCAAATTTAGAGAAGGTGAAGAACCCTTCTAAAGTTTTAACCCTCTTGTCCAATTTGACATACAACTCCAATTGCTCCTCGGTCGCCTCCTTGTTTGCCATTCCCATCTTTTTAGCTTCCTCTTTAGCTTTTTCAACCTAGTTATCATTCTGCAAAACCCTTAGGTTAGTAAAAACCTTAGATTTATCCTTGACCGAGGAGGAAATAGTAATGGGCAAGGTGTCCACTTTGCTATTGTCTTCACAGAAGGTAATGGGTTGTAGGGTGAAGCTGGCCAAAACATGGGTAGTCTCCGTAGTAACAACATTACTAGCCAAAACCTAGGTATTGTCAACCGACAATTGGGCATTGTCAATAGAATTGTAGGCTGAGTTAATAATTTTTTCAACCTCCTCCTCTTTTTCTCTCTTGGAATCAGAGTTATCCTCCTCCTCCCTCTCCTCTTCATTATTATCTGAGCTCTCCTCTTCCACCTCCTCCACCCTGATAGATTTTTGCTTGTACCTAGCCTGGGTTTGGGCAATTCTTCCAGATCTTCTCCTAGCCTTTGCCCCCCACTTCCTCCTCTGAGTCCTCCTCTTCCACCTCCACAGGTTTTTCCATTTTAATCTTTTTACTACTCTTTTGTTCCACAGCCATATCAGCTTTCTTCTTTTTCTTATTTTCACGGCTAGGGGTATTGAAACTAGAGCCTAGAAATGCATGAAGATATAACCAACAATAAGAAAGAGAGAAAATAGAAACAAAGAACACCAAAATTATCTTGGGAAAACCCTTCTAGAGTGAAGGGAAAAACCCAGCCACACAACAAAATATATCTTTATTGATAATGAAAGTTCAAGTGTACAATGCTTATCGCTTGATGCGAATATATAACAAATAGAAGAGACTCTTCATATTCTAATCGAATATCTCTTGAGTTTCTCATAACTCCTATAATAATATATGACTCTTCGAATATTCATGCCTCAATGCATGTGAATGACACATGTCATTTACATTTATAATTACAAATTACACTTAAGTGTCCTTTTTAGTTGAAGATGACAATAACGATAATAACGTCCAGATTTCCAGAGATAAAGATCTCTATCACAGCTACTATCTTCAACAAGGGGAATGTCGAGGGGTTTGAATTCTGGTACCAGTGCTGGTACTTGGGGGTGAATTCTATCGGTGGTGCTGGTTATCAACCACCACCACCCTAGGGGGGCATAGGGCAAGATGGAATTGGTACAGGCGAAAGATTAAGCCTTAGTGGGTAATGGTGAAGTTATGCCCTTTATTCCTTTTCTCCCTAACATCACTGACCATATCCTCTAGAGAGTGTAGCAGAAAAAATGGGATAGAAATAAAATCCCTATTTCTAAAATGATTCAATAAGGAAAAGTGGTAGTAGTAGCAAATATCAAACTTGCCCTCCAACATAAGATATTTCATGAGTACCACTAGGCAAACATCGTCCCATGGAGCTGGCAACTTATCCCTCTTAAATCCTCCTCTATAGCGCACTAGTTCCTCATCCTCTGCAAAAAAACTACTCAAATTGGCCTCATCAATGGTTTTGGTGAGCTTTCTCCATTTTTTCCCCTTCATTGAAAGACCAGTAGCCATGGCAATTACTTCCTCATTAACTTGAAAAGCGATTCCATTAATGGTGACCTTGTGGTCGTTCCACCCATTGACAAACTGAAGGGCACAATTCTCGTCATACCCTGCCATCGACTGCATGTAAGGCAAAAACCCCCTCTTTGAATATTGTTATGTTTAATACAATTCATCTTATTATTGCTGTACAACCTTTAGTATTTACTTGGCCAGTAATAATTTATAATTGTATAAGTCAAATATAGGAAAAATCAATATTCTGTCAACGCATACCTTCTTTAGAATATTTAATTATTATTTTATTAGTGTGGGAGTGGGAGTGGGATGGAAAGAGGGAGAGAGCGATTTTAGTGATGTTAGATAATTTTCAATTGGCGCGCTGCACAACCCTCGCACTGTTACTACCCTCACTGCTACTCATTTTGTATGTTTTTGAGATTGAAGAATGAACTGAAATAGTGCAAAAAATAAAATAGAACAGACTGACTGTTTCAAGCTTAAGCTTTGCTAAAAAATGAAAAATGGAAGGATGGAAAGATGTCTAAACTTACCTCTTCCAAGCTCTTCCTTCCTACAATGACACAAACCCTTCCTGCTGCTGTGAATGGGAGAAACTCAGAAATGCTATGATAAGAAATAAATTTAATAAAAACATAACATGCAATGTATAAGTCACAATTCTGAGCTTTTAGCATATATATGGTGGAGGGGTCCACATATCGACCAAAAACGAGCTAGTCAGAATTAGCGTTTTTTCTTTATTTGATGACATTTTAATGCATTTCCCTGGGGGATGGGTGGGGTCGTCCCTTGGCCAATCCTCCATTTTGCAAACTTCCTCGTTACGGGAATGAATGTTTTCAAGCCAGTGACAATCCCCAAGTAACACTGTTGCTTGATTCCAAATTGATGTTTGATGGACTTGTGAATGAGATTTGATATACACATGAATGATGATTGAATGAATATGTACTTTATTGAGTGATGATTGATGATTGAGTGACTTCTAATTTGATGAATTGTTCGGTGATGAAAGATAAGTTATCTTTGAGTTCTTTGAATGATCTCTCCTTTATACATTATTGGTAAGGGGTGGCCACCTTCATAACAATTGAGTTAGCGCTTTGCAACATTACCTTTAATATATTTATGTCCCAACTCAATCTCCCTTGGATTCCCTTCTCAAATGATGTTCTTCTCTTTTATATCTAATTTGAGTTTAGTGAGTCACCCTCTTTCATTTGTTAATGCCTTTATGAAAGGGTTACACCCTTTGGTTATGAAAAGATTCATCTGTTTGACAATTGCTGTCTCTTCAATATTCTCAAATCTGTCTTTACTGCTTTCAAATGTGCACATATCCCATTTAAGACCTGCATATGATATTCTTCTTGATCTACATATCTTAATTTCTTCTTTCCCTCTCAATTATTATTTCAAATCCCTCTTTATACTTCTGCTCTAAGTCTTCTCTCCTCCTTTCCTCCATAAAATTTGATCCTTCTTCCCCTTTTATATCTTCTGTGAGGAAGGGTCACACCTCTCACCGTGTCTGCCCTTTTCCATTGGTCACAACCATAGTTTGAAAACTCGGTATTGGCAATACCTCGGCCAGCCCAAAATTTTTGAAAGACTCGGAATCAGCAAAAATTCGGCGAAAAAATTGGCAATAAATTGGCACGTTTATCAAACATTTGAAAATATAAAATTTCTTAAAATATTCTAAAATCTATTAATATATTATATATTATAATATAAATCTATTATTTAATAATTATTTGTAAAATATATTGCTAAAAATGAAAATAAAACAATATTAAAGTATATTTTAAATTTAAAATACAGTAAACTTAAATTACTTTTGTCTTTAAAATTGTAAATACTTTAAATTTACTATATTACTATTTACTTTAAATAAATACATTAAATTTACTATATTTATTTTTTTAACTTAATAAAAATTAAATTTAATGTAAATCTTTTAGATTTAAAATTTATAGTATTACCTTGACTGATTATATTCTATATAGGGTTTTATTTGTGTTTTCATTATTCCCGTGACTTCAACTTGGGCATATTGAAGACGTCTATTGGATTCCAACATCGTTGTATATGTGCTGTGCCATGACTTTCCTTCTGCTTTATCCTTAGAAACACTTGTGGGAAACCCTATCTTACGCAGGCAAAAATGTTACCATTTCAAATAATATTTAGGTCAACCTTTTGACTTTTTACTTGTACGATTTTTGTCTTATTTAAGCACGCGATTTGGTGGTTTTTTCAGATAAATTCGCGGTGGTTTTATTAAAAATTCGTAGCTGATATTATCTGTCGTTAAATCGCCCAGCATAGCAGCTCGCGAAATATTGCGATTTTGGCATTATTTCGCCATTTTTTTGAACTATGGTCACAACCCTTAACATTTTAAAAGATTTGCTTCCTTATTTTCTTCCCATTGGTTCCTTCTTCCTCAATCCTTAATTCTTATGCTTCCTCTTTCTTCCTTCTATTTTTACCTCAAATGAGGTTTTCTTCTCACCCTTTTATACCTCATGTTTGAGGGAGACACAACTTTTCCATTGTGTCTTTTGACCATTTGTTTAACTAAACAAAAAATAAATTATTCTTTCATAATTTATTATTGAATCCTATATTTAGAAGCGAACATGACATGTCATTTATTTGAAATCCATTGGTGAAGCTGAGACAGGCTTGACCAAAGTCCACTGGATCTGCCAATCAGATCGTACTTAGTGAAAAGGGCTTAATTTTCTGAAAAAAATCCTTTTCAAGCCCCATATTGAAAGGGGCACCAGTAATATGGCCTGAATGCCTTAGAAGGTGCAAACGATAATGCATTTGAAGGTGCAGAAGCCAAAAAATTATAGTGCTGAGACAAATCTGACCTTGCATCCTTGCTATCTGATCCAGAGGGCCTTCAATTCCTCCTCCTCCCATCTTTGGACACCAATCATTCCTCTCTCCCATCTTCATCCTAGATGGAGGCTGATGCGCGAACCCTAGGCCATCAAGTTCTTTGTGCCTATAATAATTCTGGTGAACTCTTGTTGTGGGAGCTGTGTGCAAAAAGGGGACTAAGGGAATACAATTATTGTCCTCAGGAGAAGATCGAGCAATATTCATCTCCAGCACCTCTAGCCCTCCTACCATGAAGAGAAACCTTGATTTCATCCTCCATTGCTGCCGGAATGAGCCCTAACAGAGAGAGAATTTTACAGTTCCGGCATTGTGCAATTGAATATATTAATTATATTATATTATATCATATATTAATTTATTATAATATATAGTATATTAATATAATTAATAATTATAATATTTTATTATCAATATAGTATTATTATAAATTATATAAAAATATACATTTTTTAGATTTATTATTTTCCTTGTTTTTTCTCCATTTAAAAATAAACTTACACTTTTTTTTGTTGATTTTTCCCCAGAACAAAGTTGCTCCTATGAACTGTTCAAATTTTTAAAAGCTGGCTACACATCTACTATTTTGTTCTTTTGGCATGTCCTGTCCAGTCCTGTATATCAGTGCCCCTTCTCTCCCCAATTATTTGTTATATATTTTATTTCTAGGTACCAGTTCTGCATTTATTCTAGTTTTTAAAAAATATGTATTCTTGGCTGAGTTACATTTGTCATTGAATTTTACCAGAAATATTTCTTAGGTTTATAACCTTGGTCCTTGTGCTAGAAACATGTACAAGACAAAACAATAAAATAAAATTCTGGCTATATAAATGCAGGGGTGCAGACATCTTGTATTCCTAGTTGTTTCCACTTTAAAATATGGAAATCCACAACCATTAATTTTCAGAATCAATATTGACTCCCAGTACACAGCTATGTTACCAGAAACAAGAAACAAGAAATGGAATCGCAATGAGAATGTGACGAGATACGAGATTTTCAAAAGTTGTGTATAAGAAACGAATATTAGATATAGTATAAAAATAAAAGATATACTTAAAACTAAAAAATTTAAATTTATAAAAATAAAAAATATAAGTCTTTCAATAAATTCAAATTTTATTTAGAAGTATTTTAAAAAAGAAATTAATCAATTAAGTCTGACCCAAATGGATCATGGTGGGAGCCATAATTATAGTTGTAATCGTTGGCTGCAAAAATTTCAAATTTAAATTGAAATATTCATGCAAATTGGAGGCATTCAAATGCCAAATGAATAATATGTTTAAAGACAATAGTTTCAGTGGAAGTGAGTCATTTTGAGATCTTCTTTGTATATGCACTTCGCGTATATTTAATTCAGAAGTGTTGATATTGTGGTGACTGATCATGTAGTGGGGGTTGATGTTGTGGCTGTTATAAGTGGCTGAGATGCATAATGCATTGTAATGTTGGTGAACATTTTTGTTGCATAATAGAAAGGTTAAAGGTTGTGTAGGTGGATGTAGCCCAAGTTTTGGGTGAACCATGTTAAATCTGTGTGTTATGTTTGTTCTTTATGTTTTCTTCTATTGTTTTCTGCATATAATTGTTTATTCTTATATTGTTTTGGATTTGTCAAATCCTAACAATTGGTATCAGAGCAAGGTTTGTTGTTATAGTTTGACAGGACTTTTAGATTTGAGTGGGAGCAATGGAGGATTCTATATTCAAGATTGAAAAATTCAATAGCCAGAATTTCCAATTATGGAAAATGCAGATGGAAGATTACCTGTATCAAAAGGATCTGTGGAAGCCATTAGAAGGAAAAGCCAAGAAACAGGGAACCATCATAGATGAAGATTGGGAGATCTTGGATAGGAAGGCATTAGGATCTATTCGACTGTGCCTTGCACCGTCTGTAACGTTCAACATATCAAAGGCAAAAATGACAGTAGAGCTAATGGAGACATTGGCTACGTTATATGGTAAACCCTTAGGTTCGAATAAGGTAATTCTTATAAAGCATTTGTTTAATATGAAAATGGGTGAGGGAGGATCTATAGCGAATCATTTAAATAAATTTAACACAGTTACCAACCAGTTGTCATCCATACAAATTTCATTCGATGAAGAGGTTAGAGCTCTCTTAATCTTATGTTCTTTGCTAGAAAGCTGGAATAGCTTGGTTATGGCTGTAAGTAACTCTATCTCTGGTTCAAATACTTTGAAATTTGATGAAGTTGTTGGTGTTATCGTAAGCAAGGAAATGCGACGGAAAAGCACAAGTGAAACTTCAACCTCATCAAGTTCCACTTTAAATGTGGAGAACAGAGGAAGAACAAGGGAAAAAGGAAAGGTGCCTTCGCATGACAAGTCACAAGGGAAGTCAAAGAAAGGACGTTCTCAATCTAAAGGAAAGAAAGATTGCTAAACTGTGGAAAGCCTAGTCACTTGAAGAAAGACTGTTGGTCTTGGAAAAACAAACAAAGAGATGAAAATGAAGATGATAGTAAGGAAGCTAATGTTGCAAGTAATACTTTACAAGATGCTTTAATCTTATGTTTGGATAATGTTAATGATTCCTGGGTAATAGATTTTGGGGCTTCATTCCATGCTACACCCCATAGAAAATATTTTCAAACATTATGTTCAAGGTGATTTTGGACAGGTATATTTGGGTGATGATGAGCCCTACTCCCATTGTTGGGAAAGGAAAAATAAAGATCAAGTTGCCAAATAGAAATGATTGGATACTGCAGGAGGTAAGGCATATCCCTAATTTAAGAAGAAATTTAATTTCTGCTGGACAACTGGGTAGTGAAGGATGCATAGTCATGTTTTCAGACAATATCTAGAAGGTCACTAAAGGTTCATTAGTAGTAGCTAAAGGTGTAAAGGTAGGCACAATATATCTGTGTACTAGTAACACTTATTCTACCTTAGCTGCTACAGATAATGTTAATGTAGGGAAAGCTACTATAGACGTTGCAAGAACAGATTAAAAAATGTGGCACCATAGGCTTCGGCACATGAGTGAGAAAGGAATGAAAATCCTTCACTCTAAAAATCTATTGCCAGGATTGAAAAATGTTGATTTAGAGTTCTATGAAAATTGTATTTATGGCAAACAAAAAAGAGATAGATTTCTTAGAGTTGGGAAAGAAAAGAAGAGTGAGAAGTTAAGTCTAGTGCATTCAGATGTATGGGGACCAACTCAGGTATCATCTCTTGGTGGCTCTTGTTATTATGTTATTTTTATAGACGATTCAACCACGAAAACATGGGTGTATTTCTTGAAATAGAAATATGATGTTTTTGAAATATTTAAGAAATGGAAAGCTTTGGTTGAGAATGAGACAGGAAAGAAGTTGAAGTGTCTTAGATCCGATAATGGAGGTGAGTATTGCAGCACAACCTTTGAAGATTACTATTCTATTAATGGAATTCGAAGGCAGAAGATAGTTCCAGGAGCCCCACAAGAAAATGGGGTGTCAGAAAGAATGAATAGGACAATCATGGAACGTGCAAGGAGCATGAGATTGCATGCTGGTCTGCCTCTTCATTTCTGGGAAGATGCTGTAAACACTGTTGTTTATTTGATAAACAAAGGACCTTTAGCCCCTTTGGATGGTGGTATTCCAGAGGAAGCATGGACTGGAAAAAAGGTAAATTATTCATTCCTGAAAACTTTTGGTTGTGAAGCTTTTGTCCATATTGATAAAGAAAATAGAACCAAGCTTGATGCTAAATCTCTAAAATCTACCCTCATTGGATATAGAGTAGATGACTATGCTTATTGCTTACAGGATTTTGAAAATCTTAAAATAATTAGAAGTAGAGATGTTATATTCAATAAGAAGGTCATGTATAAAGAACAGTTGCAGGAAAAGAAGTATGAATAGGTCAAACAAGAATATGTGGTGTTGGATGAGACTCTTAAAATTGAAAAGCCGCTAGTACCTGACGCTCAGCAAGAACAGGTTATCCCACAAACTCCTACAAGTGTTAGACATTCAACAAGGTCAAGTAGACCTCTTGAAAGGTTTTCTCTTTTGTATTCCATTTTATTGATTGATTTTGGTGAACCAGAAGAATATGAAGAAGCAATGCAGGTGGGTGCCAAACAACAACGGAAGCTGGGCATGAAAGAGGAGATGGATTCCTTGTTGAAAAATAAGCCTTGGGACTTAGTCCCTCTACCTGAAGGAAAAAGAACCTTGCTTAACAAATGGGTTTATAGGTTGAAGGAGGAAGATGGAGGAAAGAAAAGGTATAAGACCAGACTTGTGGTAAAGGGTTTTGCATAGAAAAAGGGTATAGATTTTGATGAAATATTCTCCCTTGTTGTAAAAATGACTTCAATTAGAATTTTACTAAGCCTTGTGGCTATAGATGAATTGCATTTTGAATAACTAGATGTCAAGATAGCCTTTCTCCATGGAGATTTGGAGGAAGAAATTTACATGCAGCAACTAGAGGGATATGAGGTCAAGAGTAAGGAGAGTTTGGTGTGCAAGTTAAGGAAAAGTCTGTATGGCCTAAAGCAGGCACCTTGTCATTGGTATTTAAAATTTGATAGTTTCATGGCTGAACAAGGGTACCATAAATGTCATTCTGATCACTATGCATATTTTAAGAGATTGGATAATGGGAGTTACATTATCTTGTTACTCTATGTTGATGACATGCTTGTTGCTAGGTCTAATATGCAACAAATAAATGAACTTAAACAAAAATTAGCAAGGTCATTTGCTATGAAGAATTTGGGTGCTACTAAGCAAATCCTTGGTATGAGTATTACACGGGACAAGAAAAATAGAACCTTGAGTTTGTCCCAAAGTGAGTAGATAAAGGTGTTGAAAAGATTTAATATATAGGATGCAAAAGCAGTCAGTACACCTTTGGCTAGTCATTCCAAATTGACTTAAGGAAATGTGCCCAAAGACACAGGAAGATGTAGATAAAATGTCTAACATCCCATATTCATTAGCAGTTGGTAGTCTGATCTATGCAATGTTATCTACACGGCCAGATATTGCTCATGCAGTGGGAGTTGTCAACAGGTATATGAGCAATCCGGGTATGGAACATTGGAATGTTGTCAAATGGATTCTTTGATATTTGAAAAGTACCACTATAAAGGCATTATGTTTCACAGGATCCAGTTATACTCTGAGTCAATTTGTTGACTCTGATCTAGTAGGAGATATTGATACAAGGAGTACTATAGGGTATGTTTTCACTATAGGGGGTATTGCAGTCTGTCGGATTTCTAGATTGCAGAAGGTTAATGCACTTTCAACCACTGAAGCTGAGTATGTAGTTGCTACGGAAGCTAGCAAGGAGATGATTTGGTTACAATGTTTTCTAGAGGAATTGGGTTAGAAGCAGGAAGATCACCCATTGTACAATGATAGCCAGAGTGCCATTCATCTTGCAAAAAATTCTGGTTTTCGTTCAAGGACAAAGCACATACAACTTAGGTACCATTTTATAAGGTCTATTTTGGAAAATGATCGATTGTGACTTGAAAAGATTCACACAAGTGAAAATCTTGCAAAGATGTTCACAAAGGTAGTCCCCAAGGAGAAGCTGGTTTCTTGCTCAGCTTCTATTGGGCTTCTTGACTGATGATAGTGGAGGTAATACACAGCAAAGTCTTTTATCCAATGGGAGTTGTACATACTACATTGTCGTCTGGTTTTAGTCTCCAAGTGGGAGATTGTTTGGTGTGGAGCTTGATTAGTCTCCAAGTGGGAGATTGTTGATATTGTGGCGACTGATCATGTAGTGGGGGTTGATGTTGTGGTGCCTTCTCCAGTAGTCCTAAAACGCAACAATTTAAAAAACCCTAAAATGTTCGATTTTAGAGGTTGCCCTAAAACGCTGTTATAAGTGACTGAGATGCATAATGCATTGTAATGTTGGTCAACATTTTTGCTGAATAATAGAAAGGTTGAAGGCTGTGTAGGTGGATGTAGCCCAAGTTTTGGGTGAACCACATTAAATCTGTGTGTTATCTGTGTTCTTTGTGTTTTCTTCTATTATTTTTTGCATATAATTGTTTATTCTTATATTGTTCCAGATCTGTCAAACCCTAACAATAAGGATTTATATATATCATAGTTATAAGACTCGGACTTGCCTCTGACTCGGAAAGTCAAAATCCGACTCGAGCTTGGACTCAGCGATCGAACTCTAAGGACTCGAAAATTTGAAAAACCCACGAAATTCAAAGATTTTAAAGAATTTTAAGATTGTTTCATGCATCTTTCAGTTAATTAACATCAAATACACAATAATTGAGATAAATAGAAGCTACTTAATACACACAATTTTGCATAGATCACATAAATATAAAAGCTAATTTCTTAAGGAAAAAAATTGAATAACACTATAAAGTTATAAACTATAAAATATAAACTTAAAGTAATAAACATAGTGTCACTCCAGTGTCAAAGACTCAAATGTCTACAATATTCATGGATTATGAAATCCATAGTATCAAAAGTTCAAAACATATATCAAAATAATAACTAGAAGACTAAGGCTCGTAGTAGTCTATGTCCTCTTACGAGTTCGCCTAAGACAAGTCATAGAATATTGTAGAGCCATCCTCTCTCTCTGTGTCTGAAGCTAAAGCTGAACCTCATCCTCACCCACATAATCCTCATCATCAGACTCAGATCCATCACTCCTAGCCTTAGGGTCCTGCACTCTATCTCCTCATGCTCTAGCCTCCTCGACTGCCATCGCTACTACCTCAGCCTCCCGACCCACTTGATCTACCCACTCCACATCTTCATCATTGAAGACAGGATCGACAATCTCTGTGTTCCACTCTGCATGTGGATCAACATTTTCTAATACAATCGGTGCCAAGGATCTATCTATGGCGAAGGCGAAGGTTGTAGTGAACAAAGACAAGATTATTCAATCTTTTCACTGCCAACCTATTGTGCTTCTTCAAGTGTATGTGCTCAAATAGACTCCAATTAAGTTCGCATCCTGATGCACTAGATGGCTGGCTCAAGATGCGATTCGCAATCCTCTGTAAATTTGGCACCTTTGTGCCAAACATCTCCCACCATGCATCTAAAACAAGAAAATTTTAAATCATATCAATAACTTTGAATTTATTAAACTAAAATGGTAATAGAATTAGAAATTAGGATGTAGAATCAAAGTTACTAGGCATCAATTCTGTCCTATTTTTCTTGCACAACTCCCATGCAAATAAGTCTCCTTGAGCTTTCTTAAACAACTCAATCTTACAGACTACAATTGTTCCAACTCTTGAATTAGGTGACATTCTCTCTACAACATCGTAGAGGCTGCTCCACACATCATCAGCCTTGAAATGTGGGCTGAATTGGTATGCTAGATTAATGAAGTAGGCCGCTGCATGTATAGGCCTGTGAAGTAGATTGTGCCAACATCTATCAATGACATCCCACATAGGCCCATACCTATCTTGACTTCTTGCAAAAAAAGAGTGAATGGCCTCCTTCACCCTATCCATGCCCTCATAAATGTAGCCCATTGAGGGCTTCTCTCCATCAGCAGTTCGTAGGAGAACAAAAAACGGCTTTACAAATAGGAACTCATATGATAGTTGGAAGAGAAATAATCAGCGTTGAGTTTTTTCTTTAAAAAATGAACAATAATTTATAACATAATTTCATAAAAATAAAGTTGAAATGAGGACAAAAAGGAAAATTACCATGACAATATCAGCAATCAGTGTTCACAAGGAAGCCTCATAAAAAATGTGATCAACAGCATCAATCCCTGCAGTGGTCTTTGCATATGATAATGCAATCCATTCCTCACTAACAAACATGCATTTCAAACCTCCTTTTCAATCAAGCAAAAATTTCTATGTGAGAAAATTGTTTGCAAATCTAGTGACCTCTCGGCGAGACTACTCCTTTTGCTCATTGTGTTTCCGCATGAGGTTGAGGACCCATGTATGATTATATATGAATTTGCATACACTCCTTCCTTGCTCTATAATTGTTTTTATCTAAGGGAGTTTACCAAGATCCTCTAACATGAGGTCAATGCAGTGAGCAGCACAAGGGGTTCAAAATATGTGAGGGTGTCTCTCCGTAAGAAGCTTTCTTGCAGCAACATAATTTGTCACATTATCTGTAACTATCTGCACCACATTCTCCTCACCCACGTCCTTTATCACTTCATCCATTACCTCACAAAGATATTCAACATTCTTTGTTTTTCCTAAGGCATCAATTGATTTCCAAAAAACCGTGGCACCTGAAGAAAAAGAAACAAATTAGTATAATGATTAATGATGAATCATAATTTATAAATTCATAATTTATAAACTTAATTACTTAAGTACAAGTTCTACTTCTAAATTTTTAATGTCTAAGACTCTAAGTACAATTACTTGACGAGGAGACAAGAAAGTTGAGGAATTTTCTACTCCTATCAATCCAACAATCAGTCATGAGTGTGCAACCCATTGTCTTCCACACCTCACGCTGCTCCTTGATTGCACCTTCCACATCAGCCACTCTTTGGATCAAAATACGGCGTCCTAGCTCGTCAGCACTGGAGGCTTTGAACTCCGGAACACAAACAGTAACAACATCGATTGCAATTTGCCAATAAGGGGACCTAAAACAAATAAAGTAAAATTTAAAGTTAAACAAATTAGTATATTATAAATAAGTTTGAAAGCAAAATATAAATTAAAATAAACAAAATAAGCATATTATTGTCTCTTGAAATTTGAAAGTTGAAAGCAAGAGAAGTAAGACATAAATTTAAATTTAAATAAATAAGTACCTTGCTGCATTGAATAAAATGTTGTTATAGATTAAGAGTCTCCAAGTGCCAATTTTGCATAATTATGCTTCTCCTTGTTCCAACCCATGCTCTTAAGCGATGGTTGTGAACTTGGAGCCATGCATGGAACAAACATGGAATCAAGTGTCGATCGTTGCTCATGAATGTGAGGCCCAATGGTCACACTCGTAGAAGCAGTAGCATCTGTAGGTAGAGTAGGGGATAATGGAGATGAAAACTAGAAGATCCCTATTGGGCTAGTTGTGCCATTTCTTCTTGTTGCTTCTTTTCCAATTCTTTTTTCTCCATTTTTTTCCACTAGAAGAGTTTGCATGTCTCTCATAACATCTTGGGGTACATCTTTGCATTTTTTAGCATCACGCCTAAGTATATGTGCTAGGTGAAACTTCAATCTATTTATTCCTCCCCCATTATATACTACAGTGCAATGCCAACATGTAACAACTCCCTTTTTGTGCCCTGGGATGGCATGTTTCCAAGCCCCATCTCTTGCTATTGCACTTGGGTCTGCATTAGGGTTAACTGCGGGCTTAGTTCCACTTCCCTCACCTTGAGGCATTATGTCAAATTTCAATGTGTTTGCTGCTAGCCTGCTGCAATATGAATATATTATAAATAGAAAAAAGTTAGCATCAAATCAGATTTTTAAACTTTAGGGCCTTCTTACTTTGTCATCAACATAAATTAGAATAAATGTAGATTCTAAATAGTAGAGAGTAGAAGTAGACACTAAACAAATACAAAATGGGAAATAAAAAATATGAATGTAAAACATATTACAAAACAACACAAAGAAATACAACTTGTTGCTTACCTCTTTAAATTTGCACAAAGTCAACCAATGGAAATGCAAGTAAATTTGTAGAAGCCTCCTCCAAATGCTTCCTTAAGCTCTTGTCAGTGCTTAAGTTCAAACTACAAAGTTGCACAAACTATCAGCAATCGATATGGGAGAGCCAACCAGTTTGCTGATTTTTCTCTCAAAACCCCAATATTCTTCTTTAACTCTTTCCTCTCTATCACAAGCATAAGCAAATGGTGGAATGACCTTTTTAGGTCAATTAGATGTTATAAGAACCAGAAAAGTCCAACTTAAGTCAATGTTTTTTTTTTTTTTTTGCACTTTAAGTGTTTGCTGCTAGTGAGAGTCCTGGGCTTGGGACTCGGTGAGTCCATGTGGACTCTGCCAATTCTCGGCTGAGGCAGAGTCCAGAGGCCAATTGCCTCGGAAATTGGGACTTTGCCTTGGACTCGTAGAGTCCTGGTCAGACTCGCAGAGTCTCGTTACACTGATATATATATATATATATATATATATATATATATATAAAATCTGATCAAGCTCTCTTGTTATACCCGATAAAGTCAAAACAATATTATTGAAATTGTTAACAATCTGCACCTTTTGAATGGTTGTTAGATCATGAATAATTAAGGTTAGTCATGCCACGTAGGGACATGGCCCTACTTGGCAATAGCCACATAGAGTCATGTCTCTACTTGATATGACTATTGGCCATTATATATAGGTTGCTGCCGATGGAAAATGAATCAATCACCACGGCAATTCATATTACCTTCAGCAGCGATCAGTAGTTATCAAGCATTCATAACTTATATTCAGAATTCATTGTTACATAAGGACTATTGCATATAACAGATTTGGTTGAAAGTTAAATTGTTCACTGCAACAACTTATTCATATATATATGATTCAATTCAGTCCAATTCTATATCAAACCTACTGTTAATTATTATCAGAAATCTATGAACTTACACTATCAAAGATCTTGTGAACATTTACATGGTATCGGAGCCTAATTGATAGAGCATCACAATCAGTCACATTCAGATTTAAATCTAATAAAATTATCTTCAATCTGAAACTATGGTAAATCATGTAAGATTAGAAGACAGACTTGAAGGGCCTCCAACTTTGCATCATGGAAAATACGAGTTATGATTATCCTTCGAGAAATGGAGTTAGAAGGATAAATAGAGGTAGATAAGTCTATGCCTGAGAATGATCCAGACAAAACAACTTAGAAAAGACATAATAATAAAGCTATGGAGATCATTATAGATTCTGTCAAAGATCAGATACTCCCATCAATATCAAGCCTAAAAATAGCTTATGAGATGTTCACCACTATTAAGAATACATTCGAAATTAATAATACCAGAAAACTATAATGTCCCCTTCTCCACGCTAGTTGGTCTATCTTTCCATCTGGATAGGCTAACAACATTTGTTGTAGGATGCCAACCAGTCACGGGAGTTTTGGTTTCAATAGAGGAGATTTTAAGTGGGAGATTATAAGGTTAAAGTCACATTGTATAATTGAATTGTTTTATAAAGTATTTTATTATTTAAAGTCACTTTATGACAAAATAACTGAAGTGACTAAAAGACGAAATAGACTTTTATCCCACATTGCTAAGTTGTTCGCATCTCCCCTCATTTTGAGGTTATAAAAGAAAGCAGTTGCATTGGGATTGACACCATGAATGTATGTTATTATTCAAATCCTGAATGGTTGCTTAAATGTGATTGTACCTTCTTACGGACAAAAACCCTTAAGGAAATTTAGAGAAGCTGGACATAGCCCCAACCCTCTTGGATATTTCAACAGGTTTCAAGTGAGAAGACTGCAGAGAAATCTGTGAGCTCAATAGAACTACTATGAGCATGGAGACGACAACATAATATAGGTATGTTCGAGTTTTTGGTTATATCAATTGAGGAGAGCGTGGGCCAGATATCCTTTACATTTAAAGTGTATTGAAGGAATACGAGAGTGATAGTGATAACCTACAGTAGTAATCAGATCATTTGGAAGGAGATGGTGGGATTTTGGAAGTAGCTTTCACTAGTTAGTTAACGGCACTAGACCAGTCACGACTCTCCTTTGTTCTATTGGCGCCTTATCAACATTTACAGTCATGACTATGACTATTGGGCAAAACTCTGGTTGATGACTATCAGTTGGGTGGTGAGACAGAGTATACCTATTACAAGTGAAGGAAGAGTCGATACTAATACCAATATTCTCTATATTGCGTGGCCATAACAGTAGTGCAGGCGTTTTACCCCTACAAGCACTAGACATAACTATGTCAACACTTCACCAGTCGGGTCTTATCAGTGAGTCGAGCTGGAATACGTGGGAATACAATACATTGGGTGATCAAAGAAATACGGTTGGCATGCAAACATCCGCAAGGTACTAGGTTCAGCATCTCCTTGTTTACGATTTGATAACTCTTATTATATGTTTTGAATCATGTGTAGGAATATATGAATGTATTCCACTTTCTTTACTCAGCATTCAAACAAGGTCTGTTTATGAGTTTAAATCTAATGCCATTTTTTTAAGCACTATCATTGAGTGTGTTTCCTTTCACATTATATGAACTCTTGAATCATCCTTGCTGCATTATTGGAGTTAAAAGGTATTTTAGTGAAACTAGTGTAATGCTGGGATCACAAACCATTTGACAAAATGACCGTAGCCCAAACTTGAGAAATTTGATGTGAGACAACAAGGATTACTACAGTGGTCTCAGAGCCATAAGTCTTGCCAACTTGTAGGAAATTTATTATGTAACAGATTGGATTAAACAGGAAAAATGACAGCTAGGTATGAGGATGAAACTTTACAAATTTAGTCACCTCCAACTTGAACACGCAGAATCTTCATATTAGATTGACATAGAGGATAGTTATTCAGTGGATGAGGAGTTAAATTTTGGAATATGTTGAATAGGTTAATGAGGTTGAATAGATTGAACTAGTGCAAAACAATCAAATGGCTCATAATGAGAATGAACAAGAATGAGAAGAGAAACATTGCGGGCTATTCGAGATAGGCAGAATAAAATCGCTAATGGGCTTCAACAACTTGCAAGTACTATGTAGCAATTAGCCCCGGTTAACAGGGGAGCCCCAAGCCATCATAGTGGAGGTGGTAGTGTGACAGGATCACCCCGAGCTGCTAGGGCCCCCACACGGAACACTGACAGGCCTTTGATGCCCGTTTTTAATGCGGAGGAAGAGGTAGCACCACCTGCAGCACCAACCTTATTGCCGGATAACGTTAGGGCAATGTACGATGAATGGGATATGTTTGCTGATCAACAGTATAGGAGGTCGAGAGCACAAAATAGGGACTTGAAACATGCTATGAACAAATTATCTCTCCTTACTTTTGACGGCAGCAGTAAGACTTAAGCGAGAGCTTGGATTCACAAGCTGGATACATACCTAACACTCAAGCCCATGTCGGAGACAAAAGCCATTAGATTTGCGACGATGCATTTAGAGGGAGTGACATATCATTGGTGGCATCATGGGCTGGTCACCTAGGATCATGGTCTCATTACATCTTATGAGACTTTCAGCTCTAAGTTGATCACTCGCTTTGACAGTAAGGATATAGAGGTCTATTATAGAGATTTAGCACAGTTACGACAGGGTGGATCTCTAGGTGATTTCATTGATGAGTTTCAACGGATTTCAATGATGGTTCCAGATATGTGAGAACAATGTAAGGTAATGTTGTTTACAGAGGGATTACGGGATAGATATAGAGGTTTGGTTAAGGTACTTAAGCCAAACACTTTGGATGATGCTATTAAGATCGCACACAATCTAGAATTGCCCTCTTCGATATTACAACCTCCTAAGAAACCTTACAAAGGGTCCACCTCATTCCAAAAGAACAAGAACCAGCATAAGGCTGCACCTTCCATGATGGACGTTGAGACACGAAATGAACTCAGGAGGAAGAAGCTATGTTTCACTTGTAGAGAACCATGGACACCGGATCATAGATGCCTTGGCAAAGGAAAAATACATTATGTCGAGCTACACTTAAAGGTAGAGGATGAGCAAAAGGAGGGCAGTGATGATGGTAGTGATGAGTAAGAAAATGAGGAGCGACCACCTAGATAGAGAAAGAAAGAATGCACTTAGGGACAGCCTCCTATCATAGCATCCCTTTCTAGTGATCCCATGGGACATCCCTTTCGTTTGAAGGGAATTGTTAGAGGGCAGCATATATATGTCTTTTGGATACAGGTGCATCGCATAACTCCATAAGCTCACGCTAGGTTACCAAGAGGAAGTTATAGATTAACGACATACTTGAGTTTTAGGTTAGAGTGGCAAGAGGTGAGAGATTGAGATGCGCAAGGAAGGTGTTAGGACTTCCGTTTCATTTTGATGATTTCCTTTTTGAGGCAGATTTTTATGTGGTTGATTTGGATCAGTTAGATGCCATTTCGGGTAGATAGTGGTTGCAGACTATTGGCAGGTACACAGTGGATCATATTAAGATGCAACTAGAATTCTCATAGGATGACCGATAGGTGATCCTCAAGGCTATGCTAGAGGGTGAACCTAGATTGATTTCAGCCCACAGGATGGAGGCAATTATGAGGCATGATGACATGGAGTGGTCAACGCACTCTTTTATTTCTTCTAAGGCTACCTTAGACTCAAGATAGCAGATTCATGTTGACATTTAGCCAGTGCTTGAAAAGCACAAGAGGGTTTTTGAGGACATACCTCTAGGCATTCCCCTAGATAGAGGGTTTGAGCATATCATTGAGTTAGAGGAGGGCACCAAACCCATCATCGCTACACTTTATTGTCATCCCAGACAATATAAGGAGGAGATAGAAAGGACGATTAAGGAACTAGTAGACATGGGACACATCAAACCTAGCTCTAGTCCCTTTGCTTCTTTAGTTTTATTGGTGAAGAAGAAGGATGACACTCTTCGCATGTGTATAGATTACCATGCTCTTAACAAGAGGACCATCAAGAACAATTACCCCATCCCTTGCATTGATGAGTTATACGGGGTAGTTTACTTCTCAAAGATTGACCTTAAATCAGGATACCATCAGATATGGGTTCGCAAAGAGGACGAGCATAAGACAACCTTCTGATGTTATTATGGACACTATGAGTTCTTGGTTATGCCATTTGGATTCACTAATGTGCCGGCTACATTTCAGTCATCTATGAACCATATCTTTAGAAAATAGTTGCAAAAGAGCATACTAATATTTTTCAATGACATCTTGATTTTCAACAGAACTTGGGAGGAGCACTTGCAACATCTAGATGAGGTATTTGGTATCATGGAGGAGCACTCATTGTTTGCGAAGGAGTCAAACTGTGAGTTCAGATTGACCGAGATTCTTTACCTTGGTCACGTGATTGGTGTAGATGGGGTGAAGGTACATCAGGAAAAGATTCAAGCAATCTTAGATTGTCCACCATCGAGGAACATATCAAACTTGAGGGAATTCATGGGTCTTTTCTCTTACTGCAGGAGGTTTGCTAGAGGTTTCTCACAGATAGCAACTCTCCTTATTGATCTCACATGGAAAGAGGCATTCAAATGGACAGTTGAGGCAGAGGAGACCTTTGATAGGCTCAAGCAGGTGATGAGCACATGCCCAGTGTTGGCACTGCCCGATTTCTCTCAACCATTTGTTCTTGAGTGTGATGCTTCAGGAAGCGGTATTGGCGCAATTCTTATGTAAGATAGGCATTTGATTGCTTATGAGAGTAAGAAGCTCAAGTATGGCAAGAGACTGTACTCCACATATGATAAGGAAATGTTGGCCATTATGCACGCTTTAGCCAAGTTTAGACAGTACTTAGTGGGTGGCAGACTTAGTTAAGATGGATCACAATAGTTTGTGCTACTTCCTAGAATAGAAGGATCTAAATGAAAGACAACAAAAGTGGGTCAGCAAGATTCAGGCCTATGATTTTGACATCGAGTATGTCAAGGGTAAGAACAATGTAGTTGCTAATGCCCTTTCTAGGAGACCTTCAGTAGCAGAATGTTATGCTATTTCCGAGATATCAGCAAATTGGAAGTCTTAGTTGCTGGTTGAGTATTCTAAGAATACTCCAGCATGCCAGATTATGGATGGACAACTTCAGGACAACAGTTACAAGGTAATCGATGATGTGATTTTCTATAAGGATAGGATCTACCTCGTATCATGATCTAAACTCAAGGGTAAGATTATGGAAACTCTACATGATGCCCCATCAGCAAGACACCCAGGGTTCTTCAAAACCTATAGACAGATCAAGGAAAGATTTTCATGGAAGGGCCTCAAGGATGATGACCTCCAGCATATCAGAGAGTGTTGGACTTGTCAATAGAACAAGTCAGAGCATGAGTTTCTAGCTGAGTTATTACAGCCTCTTCGCATTCCAGCGTAGAAATGGGAGAGTATTTCCATGGATTTTATTACAGGATTGCCTAAGGTGCAGGGCAGAGATTCTGTTTTTGTGGTGGTGGATAGATTGATGAAATTCATTCACTTCTTTGCCATAGCAGTAGATTGGTCAGCCTCTCAGGTAGTTGAGTAATTCTTTCGGGAGGTTTTTTGTCTACATTGGTCTCCCTCGCACCAACGTGAGCGACAATGATAACAAGTTCCTTAGCACTTTTTGGTAAGAACTATTCAGATTGACCGGTACGTAGTTGACACCCAGCACGAGTTACCAGCCCCAGACAGATGGGCAGATTGAGATAGTAAATAAATGGGTGGAGGGTTATCTCCAAAGCTATGTACCAAGGCAGCAGAGAGCTTGGGTTAAATGGTTGTGTCTAGGAGAGTATTGTTACAACTCCTACCACATGTCCATTCAGATGTCTCCATTTCGAGCTCTCTATGGCAGCGAGCCCCTATCATTCATAGAGTTGGCTTTGTAGGACAACAGGGCACCACTAGCTGGGGATTGGATATAGGGTCAACAAGACATCCTTAGATCTCTTCGGGAGAACATTCTACAGACCCAGAATCAACAGAAGATGTACATTGATTGCCGACGGACTGAGCAGAGTTTTGAGTTGGGTATCATGGTTTATCTTCGTCTCCAACCATACAGACAGAGTACCTTGAAGAAGAGTGGGTCTCAAAAGCTTCAGCCCAAATTTTTTGCTCCCTATCGCATTACTAGGAGGGATGGCAAGGTCGCCTACGAGCTAGACTTACCAGATGATAGCAAAATTCATAACGTGTTTCATGTTTCATGCCTCAAGAAGGTGATTGGTCAGCATGTAGCACCCTCCATTGGATTGCCTCCACTTGATGAGGAAGGGGCTTGTATTAGTTCCAATAGAGGTAATAGAGGTCAAAGAAAGGAAATTGCATAACAGATCCATCAAGGAATATCTTATTCGTTGGAAGGATTTTTCATATGAGAATGCTACTTGGGAAAGCAAGTTAATCCTACAGTATCTGGCATTGAGATTGGTTGAGGGCAAGCAATCCCGGGAAGGGAGGACTGTAATGTCCCCTTCTCCGCACTAGTTCTAATGGCGCCTAGTTGGTCTATCTTTCCATTCGGATAGGCTAACGACATTTGTTGTAGGATGCCGGCTAGTCATAGGAGTTTTGGTTTCAGTAGAGGAGATTTTAAGTGGGAGATTCTAAGGTTAAAGTCACATTGTATTATTGAGTTGTTTTATAAAGTAAATTATTATTTAAAGTCACTTTATGACAAAATGACTTAAGTGACTAAAAGACGAAATAGACTTTTATCCCACATTGCTAAGTTGTTCGCATCTCCCCTCATTCCCAGGTTATAAAACAAAGCAGTTGCATTGGGATTGACAATACGAATATATGTTATTATTCAAATCCTAAAATGTTGCTTAAATGTGGCTGTGCCTTCTTAGGGATGAAAACCCTCAAGGAAACTTAGAGAAGCTAGACTTAAACCCAAGCCTCTTGGAGATTTCAACAGGTTTCAAGTGAGAAGACTACAGAGAAACACATGAACTCAATAGAACTACTATGAGCATGGAGATGACAAGATAATATACGTATGTTCGAGTTTTTGGTTATATTAGTTGCGAAAAGTGTGGGCCAAATATCCTTTACATTTAAAGTGTATTGAAGGTATACAAGAGTGACAGTGATAACCTACATCAATAATCAGATCATCTGGAAGGAGACAGTGGGATTTTAGAAGTAGCTTTCACCAGTTAGTTAATGACACTAGACCAGTCACAACTCTCCTTTGTTCTATCAGCATCTTATCAGCATTTACAGTCATGACTATGACTATTGAGCAAAACTCTGGTTGATGGCTAGCAGTTGGGCGGTGAGACAAAGAGTATACCTGTTACAAGTGTAAGGAAGAGTCGATACTAATACCCATATTCTCTATACTACGTGGCCATAACAACAGTGCAAGCATTTTATACCTACAGACACTAGACATAACTACACAAAGACTTCACGAGTCGGGTTTTATTAGTGAGTCGACCCAAAATACGTGGGAATACAATACAGTGGGTGATCAAAGAAATCCGGCTGGCATACAAACATCGGCAAGGTACCAGGTTCATCATCTCCTTGTTTACAATTTGAGAACTCTTATATGCTTCGAATCATGTGTAGGAATATATCAATGTATTCCCCTTTCTTTACTCAACATTCAAACAAGGTCTGGTTGTGAGTTTAAATCTAATGCCATTGTTTTAAGCATTATCATTGAGTGTATTTCCTTTCACATTATATGAACTCTTGAAACCTTTTTGCTGCATTATTGGAGTTAAAAGATATTTCAGTGAAACTATAGTGTAATATTTGGGATCACAAACCAACTGTTTGACAAAATGACCATAGCCCAAACTTGAGAATTTTGATGTGAGACAACAAGGACTATTAGACAAATTGCTAACATTGAAGCAACAACTACTATCCATCAAAATGAACAATGGAGAGTCTATCACATCATATTTTTAAAGAATTGCAGAATTAAAATATCAACTTGCTAGCATCGGAAATCAAGTAGACAACAAAGAGCTATGTCTAATTCCTCCAAAAGGTTTACCTTCATCTTGGGAAAACTTTATTCGTGGATTAAGCACTCAACCTGAACTACCAAATTTTGAGCAACTCAAAAATGAATGCACTCAAGAGGAGTTGAGACTAATCTTAAGAGGAAACAGTCTACATCAAGTGGGAGAAATTCTAGCATTACAAACTAATACAACCAATAAAGGAAAGAAGGGTCAATTCAAACGAAAAAGAGGAAAGAGAATTCAACAAACGTACAAGAAAAGAGATTGGTCCAAAGCACAATGCTTCAAATGTGACAAGTTTGGTCACACATAAAATCTGTCCATAGCAGAAGAAAATTCAAGCAGGCCTAGCAAAAATGAAGGATGAAAAGGATGAAAATTTAGCATTCTATTTAGCCCTCTCAAGTGAAATCAACTCCAACAAAAATACATGGATTATAGACATTGGATCATCTCGTCATATAACAAGCTTTAAAGACAAATTCAAAACTTTGGATGAATACTCCTCTGAAGAAGTAACTATTGGGGATAATTCTACATATCCAATAAAAGGGATTGGATCATGTTCAATTCAAGTAAAAACAAGAATCACTCTCCAACTAAAGAATGTATTGTTTGTACTTGGCATAAAAAGAAACTTAGTCTCAATCTCTGGCCTTGTAGATTAAGGGTATCAAATCATATTCCAAGAGGATAAAGTACTATCCTGGCCCAGGAACTCCAACATTAAGAATGCAATACCATTGGCCCTAAATCATGAAATCTCAAAAACTAATGAAATCTGGCATAGAAGACTTAAACATCTTCATTTCCGTGCCTTACCATCCATAGAAAAGATAGTAACCAGGTTACCTAGTTTAAAACCTTATCATTTTGGAACTTGCATAGGATGTCCATTAGGTAAAAATACAAAAGGTTCCTTTCCCAAAAGTGAACATAAATCCATAACTATACTTGAACTTATTCACACTAACCTGTGGGGTCCAATGTCAGTACCTTCTCTTAACAGATGTCTGTACTATGTAATTTTTATAGATGACTTCTCTAGGAAAACTTGGATTTACTTCCTTAAACTTAAGGAATCAAATGAAATGCTATCCAAATTCAAAAAAATTAAAGCTCTAGTTGAATACCAAACTGGAAAGAAAATAAAAACTCTAAGATCCGACAATGGGGGTGAATACATTTCGAAAATTTTTAAAGTGTTTTGCATCTCTATTGGGATTAAGAGGGAGTTTTGTACCATATAATCCTCAACAGAATGGAGTTACAGAAAGGAAAAACAGATCTATCATAAAATCTGCCAAAGCCAGACTTAAGTCATCTAAGAATCTTTGGATGTTCTGTATACATTCATATACCCAAGGAGAAGAGAACTAAACTCGAACCATCAGGGAAGAAAGACATTTTTATAGGATATAGTGAACCATCCAAAGGTTACAGGATTTACATCCCTGGACAAAGAACCATTGAAATCAGCAAAGATGTAAAATTTGAAGAAGACATTGCTTTGAATCACTCAAAGAACATTGATGAATCATATATAGAACCAACAAACGAATTAGATGAGAATCCCACAATAGAGAATCAGAGAGTGTGTGATTTTGGAAGTCTTGCACCTCCAAGTTCTAATCTAGAAAATATTGAAACCCCTAACAATAAAAAGAGGCCACTTTGGGCAAGAGAAATGATAGAAGAAAATCAAGTAGAACCTGATGAAGTATTCAAAGAAAGCAAAAGAATAAGAAATCATTCATGCTACGTTTCACAAATATCCGAACTCATCAAAACAAAAACTGCAAGTGTTGAAGAAGCATTATCATGCCAACCTTGGAAAGATGCGATGGTTGAAGAATATCAATCCATACGAAAAAATGATGTATGGGATGTTGTACCCAGATGTAAAGATAAATCAGTTGTCTCCTCCAAATGGCTATTCAAAATCAAGCATGCACCGGATGGTAGTATTGAAAAATACAAAGCCAGATTTGTAGCTCACGGATTTTCGCAAAAGGAAGGAATAGATTATGAAGAAACCTTTTCTCCAGTCGCTCATTACACTTTTGTCAGAACCATCATAGTCATTGCAACTTTCAAAGGGTGGAAGATACATCAAATGGATGTTAAAACTACATTTCTAAACGGTGTCATCGAAGAAGTATACATCGAACGACCAGAAGGATGTCACCCATGACAAAAGTTCCTATCAAAGCAAACAGATTTCCACAATCCATGAATATTGTATTAATTTCTAGGGAAGATTGTGTGAGAGTTTTTTCATCAACGTTTCGGATCATATTGTATGATCCACCATTTTTTGCTCTCAGTGACTCAGTGGCATCCTGATGATGGATCATACAGTATGATCCGAAACGTTGATGAAAAAACTCTCACACAATCTTCCCCAGAAATTAATACAAAAGTTCCTATGTATGTAAACTAAAGAAAGCACTAAATGGTCTTAAACAAGCTCCCAAGGCATGGTACAAAAGAATAGAGAGTCATCTTTCAAAATTAGGATACTCCAAAATTGAAGCTGATCCTAACATATATTTCAAAATAGTTAATGGTGATATGATTATTCTTGTATTATATGTTGATGACTTACTAATAATAGGTGAAGAACATTTTATAGCAAAATGCAAATAGGATATGGCAGCTGAATTCTACATGAAAGATCTAGGACTTCTTCACTACCTAGGCTTAGAAGTATGGCAAAAGAGGAACTATATGTTTCTAAATCAAGAAAAATACACTATTGACATTCTGACAAAGTTTGGGATGATGGACTGCAAACCCTTAACTACTCCTATGGAAACAAATCTACACAAATTGAAGAATGATGGTTTTGAATTTGAACCCACATATCCCACTTACTACCAACAAACTATTAGAGCACTAATGTACTTGGTAAACACTCGTCCTGATATCCGTTACGCAACCAATGCCTTACCCAATGCATGTGTGAGCCGAAGAAGATCCATCTGATGGCAACCAAACACATCCTATGTTACTTATGTAGTAGAATTGTACTAGATCTCAAGTATGATCAAGTTGAGATTAATCTTCATTGATATTCTGATTCTGATTGGACCGGCAGCTCTATTGATTGTAAGAGCATTACAGGGTGTTGTTTCAGTCTTGGTTCAACAATAATATCTTGGTTCAGTAGAAAACAATTGCCAGTCGCTTTAAGTTCCACTGAGGCAAAATACATAGCTTCTTCTATGGGAGCCAGAGAAGTGGTGTGGCTAAAGAAATTGCTAGTTGGATTGTTCAGGAAACCTTTGAAGCCAACAGTCATCCACTGCGACAATCAAAGCTGCATCAAGCTGTCTGTGAATCCAGTTTTCCACAACCAATCTAAACATATTGAAATCCCTTATCATTATGTCAGAGATATGGTAGATCAAGATATTCTCAAGTTCGAATACATAAGCACAAACGAACAAACAGCTGATGTACTCACCAAACATCTATCCAAGCCCAAATTAGAGTATTTCAGAGGTAAACTTGGAATGGTTCAACTATGATTGTAACTACAAAAATCAAATCTCAGTTTTGAAATGTATATGTATATTCATATAAATTCCTAAATAAAATGTTACTATTTTATAGTTGCATGTGATATGTCATGAAAGGCGACGATCTCTCATTGACATATATAAACTGAAGGTAAGCATTGTAAGGTGACGATCTTATAAATGGTAGACTCGTTATCATGACAGACTTCATTAAATTGTTGTCCCAGAGTGCCAGAAGTCATGATAACGAACGTATTTTGATCAGACTTCATTAAGTTGTCCCTGAGTGCCGGAGATCATAATACTTGTCATGATAGAGTTCATGACATTGTGATTTTTGTTATCTGATAGGCTATTTTAAATCGGTGTCCCAGAGTGCCAAAAATCAGATAACCTATTCTCCTAAAAGGTATCAATGAAGTTGATACCAGTGCACATATCAAGAGAATATGAGAAAGTTGGATGACTCTTTTCTCCCTCACTAAGAGGGAATGTTAAAAGACAGTAGTTTCAGTCAAAGTGAGACATTCTGAGATCTTCTCTATATATGCACTTTGCATATATTTAATTCATATATATATATGTATATCATCCACAAAATATAATCTGATTGGGCTTCCTTGTTATACCCAATACAGTCAAAACAGTATGATTGAAATTGTTAATAATCTGCACCTTTCGAATGGTTGTTAGATCATGATTAATTAAGGTTAGTCAGTCATGCCATGTAGGGACATGACCGTATGTGGCAATAGCCATATAGAGTCATATCTCTACGTGACATGACTATTGGTCATTATATACATAGGTTGCTGCCGATGGGAAATGAATCAATCACCACGGCAATTCATATTACCTTCAGCAGCGATCAGTAGTTATCAAGCATTCATAACTTACATTCAGAATTCACTGTTACATAGGTACTATTGCATATAATAGATTTGTTTGAAAGTTAAGTTGTTCACTGCAACAACTTATTCACACACACACACACACACACATTTATATATATTATTCAGTTCAGTCCAATTCTATATCAGACCTACTGTTAATTATTATCAGAAATCTGTGAACTTACTCTATCAGAGATCTTGTGAACATTTACATAATATAGGATTTATTAGACATTTCAGATAAATGTACATTTGAGAAGTTCAAAACAATTAATTAACTACTATCAGTGTTATTCCATTTAAGCAGTCAAAAATAGTTAACTATTAGTTTATGCCTTGCTAATCTTTTAAATAATTTTTTTATTGCAGTAGACACTAATTGAACAGTTCAGCTTGTAGGTAGTTAATGACAGCAAAGGACCACTATTGTTTTTGGCAAAGATTATTTTGCAACTGAATACTCCTGTTATTGTAAGTGAACTGCAGTGAATTTTAAAACAAAATTAAAAACAATGGAACAGCTTAGAAGCGGCCGTTAGCAATGGAGAAACCCATTTCTGCCATTGAAACGTGAAACAAGCCTCTGCCATTGCATTTCTGGTGACATAGGTACACAGTGACTATATACCTAAATGCAGAATGTGTTTCCTAATCATTTAGTAGTCGGTAACATGTGTGGTATTTATGTAACTACTTTACTGCCATATGGGTTAAAAGCGAATTTCAAGTTAAAAAATATTTTTTGAATCCACGTGTAACATTGCTAGATGGCCACTGCCCTGCACCCTAACTACATAGATTTTATAATGCTAATTGAACAAGGCACCTACGACAACACGGTCTTCTTGCCACTGATGAGTAATTATTTTTACATTCCCAACTGTGTAATACTATCTTTCCAGGGAAAAATATGAGTGTTAATTCAAATTAAAAATTAATGATTTTTCAGAAGAATTTTATATAGTCATAAAAAAAAAATTGTTGCATGATGAAAGGTTGCCTTGAAAAGCACAGAAATTTAGTGAAGTATAAATATCTATTTCTTCTTTAGATTGAAATGTGCTTGTAGTATTTTGATAAAACATGTTGGATCTCTTAACACATGTAAATGATTTGATTTCAGAAAGCTTCAAAGGAGGCTGAAGAGAAGACTAGATATTGGCAACTACCCTGGGTTCCACCTCCTCAAGAGAAGGTGATCACAGAAGAAGAGCTTGCAAGAAAAGCAGCTATCAAAGAAAAGCAAGGACAACGGCTTCGTGAAATGGCAGCTGCAAAGCGCTCTTCAAAGATTGCAGAGTTAGAAAGTGAAATTGAGGGATTTGAACAGCTCTTACAACAACTAGACTACTCGGATGATCAGGCAGACTTATTTTCAACTGAGAATGGTTTTGGTTCAAGGCAGGAGATAGAAAATGCACTTGTGAAATCCATGACATCCTTGAGAAAGCTTAAGGGTGAGCCTACTGAAGTTGAGAAGGAAAAGGAGGATGTAGCAATGGAAGAAAGATACCCTCTTATCAACATTCCCAACAGCATGCTGACATCTGAGCAGGTAATGCACTTTTTGGTATTTATATCTATTTTCAATATGTAGTTATAAAGAAAGCTGCTATTACTGGAAGCAACTCAAGCTTTCATTATCATGTTTATGCTTCTCTCTAGCATCACGCCAAGTAAAAGAGGCTTCAAGTGCACAATAGACAACTTGTTGATTTGTTGTTCATGACAGCAGATTAGAGCTGAAGGATTGTTGTTCTTTATTTTGCACCTTCTTTAAATTGGACTATCATCCATCACAAATTCAAGGGGGTTTTGATCTACGCAACTTAAAAATCAAGATTGCTCATGCTTGTTATTCATGGGCGTTCAATTTTTAACAGATAAAAGAGAAAAAGAGGCAGCTGTTCCTCAAAACTACCTCTGAGGGTCGGGCAAAGGCAAAGCAAAAGCGCCATGAGGAGGAATTACAACGGGAGAGAGAAAATCAGCAGGATGAGGAAAGGCGACTGTAAGTTCTTGTCAGTATTGTGAAAATGCTTTTGAAAATCAGACATAGTTATTGTTCCCTTTATAGATTTCAGGGCCTCTCCTTGAAGGTGATTGATTTAGGAATTTTTCCCTACAACTTTGGGTGTGATTCAGGGAAAATCCCGAGCTTTACCTGGAGCAGTTGCGCGCAAAACAAGCAGAGCTTGCAGCAAAAGTTGAGCAGCGAAAACGTTTAAAGGTGAATGGTTTTCCTCATACAAACAATAATGGTACTGTAACTGGAGGAGTAGGACGTGGGGAGAGGCTCAATGCGGCACAGAGGGAGCGCATGAGACTTCTGACTACTGCTGCTTTTGATCGTGGGAAAGGTGAGGACACATTTGGACAGAAAGACGAAGACTGGCAACTGTATAAGAAAATGAGCAAGGATAATGATGATGATGATGATAATACACTAGACCAGGATGAAGCAGAACTTGCACGTTTGAATGCACGCCTTCAGGTTTTCTGTATTTTCTCTTGTATATTTAACATATAATATTTTGTTTTACTTATCCCACGGACTGTCAACTAATGGATCTCATTTGGGAACAGGAACTAGATCCTACGTTTATATTACCATTAGCTGATACCACGGCTAGCCAGCCTACATTGGAAGTTCAGCAGCCCCGCCCACTTACTGCAGAGGATTTTCGCATCACACTCGGGGTGGAAAGATTCAGATGCCCTGAAATTTTATTTCAACCTCATATGATTGGAATTGATCAGGCAGGACTTGACGAAATGGTAGGAATTTCAGCCCGAAGATTGCCTTCTCATAGTGCAAATGCAGCAATGAATGGTACTATTCTATTAACAGGTGGGACTTCACTTTTGCCTGGTTTGGATGCTAGGCTACAGGCAGAGATACAAAAAATAAGGCCTCTTGGATCTACAGTGAGGTTGGTTAGGGCATCTGATCCACTTTTAGATGCATGGCGTGGGGCATCCCATTATGCTGCCTCCTCACTCTTTACTGTATATTCTTTTACTAGACAAGACTTCATGGAGAAAGGGGAAGATTGGCTTCGAAAATACAAATTAAGTTATTCATTCGGTGCTTAGATGCTGTACCAATTTAAAGTACAAGTCGATTTTCACCAATCATTTGTAAATTCTACTATTTATAACTTTTTTTTTTTTGTTCTACCTCTGTGGAGGTAGAAAATCGTGAATGATTTGTATACCTACGATGGAAAGAACATAGTTAGGTGTCTCGGGTGCATGGGGGAAGATTGGCTTCATAAAAACCAATTGAGATATTCATTTGTTGCTTAGTTAAAGCTGATTTTCACCAATCAGTTGTAACTTCTGATATTTATAACTTTTTGTTGTACCCCTTGAGGAAGCAAGTTGTTAATGATTTGTATATATACAATGGAAATGAGACAGTCTAGTGTCTCAGGTATATGAGCATACTTTAAAAAAATTCAACCTCGCCAAGTATTCTATTTCATATGAGCATTATTGTTTTCACTGTAAGCAATTTAAACATTTTTAGAATGCTTTTTAACATTATTAATGTTACAATTTATTAAACTCTCCATCCCCATTAATGGGGCATTACTGAAGAGTTGAGAGTTATGGTTTTAGTTTAATATTCTAGATTAACATTTGGGTTTGAGATCGAATATACAAGGTATTTATTTTATAGAGTATTCACATGTGGATTTGTAAGCTCAATTGTTACATGATCCCATGTGCACTATTCAATAAAATATAAAATTGTACCGTATGAATTTTTGTTTGCAATATTGGGATTTATTCAATTGAAGAGTGTACTTATATTGATTATATCAATAATGCATAAAATTAATCATCTACAAAACAAGGAGTCTAATGACCATCAACATCGACAATATTAAAGTGAAATCATACTTTTATTAAAAAACAAAATAAGACAAAGTAAAGAAAGCCTTAAGAGTAAGCATGTCCAAGCAAAGGCAACAACAAATACGATTGGTAGGCACCACAAGCCCCACAAGTTGCCACACACAATGGCAAAAGCATCAAGCTTATCTCCTTAGTGACTTGAATGATGAATGAATGAATCATAATGATATTCATGAGACCAAGCAATTTTATGAATGACTTTTAATGATGTCTACGAGACCAAATAGTGTTAGAAACCAAGAGACCCAAAGTTGATCCATTTTCAAGTTTCTTTTAATGTTAACTCTTCTATTATTTATGTATCTCAAAAACATGCAGTGTTGTGAAGACTTATCTTCTCAAAAGTCTCATTTCAAATGTTCACTTGCAATATGTTTTTAAAATGAGTACTCGTATACTACACATTGTAGGATGAAAGTTTTGTTCTGTTTCAACCACTCTTTACCATAAACAAGACAAATTCATTCCTTCCGAATCTTTCATGGCTACTTGTTTCACATCAAAGATGATGAGACCCAATTCTCAGCTAAGCATTACGAATTTTAAATAAGTTTGTTTATTATGTTCCTACAAGGATTTGAATTCTTTGATATAGTGTATTTTTTAACGAATTGGTTCTATCCATATAGTAGTTTTGAATATTTTTCTCTTTATTAATATTAGAAAATTCATGCAAACTTATATCCTATTTACTCATCCACTTTTTATTCGGTTTCATCCAAATCTTATTTAGATGGTCTTACTCAATGATCATTTTGGACTAGTGATATTTATCACGTTTTAGACTTTTTAAAAATAATTTAAGCAAATGGTATTAAGGACTATCGACATAGTTACTTTGTCTTGGGGGTCGAGGAAATATCAGGATGGGGGGGACAAGTTTTTGAGCAGGGGGGATAGAGGGGCCTCAATTTTGGGATGACGAGGGAAGGGCAGATGTCCATTCTATATACTATATGCTAGACATGGAAGGAGGTAGAACATTGACAATATAAGACATAAAGATGTAAAATGAAAAAATACTAATTTTATAAAATTTAAATAATTGAACATTGCATTGTGATTGAACATTGATCTATAAATATTAGAATGCTAAAACCATGAATCAACAAAGCCAATTAATAGTCATAGATATCAAATTTCAAGTATGAATATCTCATCAATCATCATAAAGATGATTACATTGAGCAAGTGCAACACAATGTCATCTCAAAATGAAATAGTGAAGGGGGTCAAAATCAAAATGCCAACAACCAGGCCTAGAATAGTAAAATGTAGTGAAGGAGACCTATAATCATCCCTGGAGAGGGCAAAAAGCTTGTCATTATTAGAACTATTAAAATCTCCAAGGTTAAAGAGTCATGAAAGGAACACCAACTAGCCTTGCATATGCAATATCCCCATCATCATCAATCTATGATGAGACTCCTTGTACACATGCATCCTACGATCATTTATATGCAAGACACTATACAACCACTACCTTCTCTGCTCTTTGAGAGAGCTTGTTCCCCTTAATAGAGTGGACAAAGCTATATGTAGACTAGTTCGTCTCAGAAATTGAAGAACTAGATACTTGATATAGCAATTAAGTGACTAGTGTGAGAAAAGTTGAAAAGTAAAACTCTTAAGCCCTCTTATAGTTAAAAAGTAAAAATTTAAGACATTTCTCAATTACTCATTATTATTAAAAAGCTTCTACAATTGAGGAGCTAAATACTCGAGGCGAGAAACTAATAGCTAGTGTGGTCGTTGATTTTGGTCCATGACAAGTCCACCACAAAATTGGATCCTCATGTGCCATAGTTTTTAGGCTCACCTATTCTGCAACTATATAACCCATAAGAGTAGAAAATTTAGTCCACTTAATGTGAACCTTCTCAGTAGTCTTGTAGTCAAGCATTCTATCAATGCACTTGAAGAACCCTTTGTTCACCTAGAAAATTAAAATTTCAAAAATCCAAATTATTGGGGAATAGAATATGCTAGTTATGAAAAGGTTCAAATATCAATGTGTATAACAATATGTGTAATGTCCCCTGTTTAACCAGTTTGGATATATGTTGTCGTTAGCCTACTTCTATGTGGTCCCGGGGGCTAACAAGGACATGGACGGGATCTTGTGGTGTTTTGGCCTAGTCGATTTTGTTCTGGGGCCAACTAAGTTCGTTTGGAGGCATTTACAATGTGACTTACTATTTTTAGTAAGTCAGCCAGGCTAGCCGGATGATAATTTTGATGATGGGGTTGGATGTGTTTTTCTTAGCTCTTTCTAACGAGCTATCATTTGTGGTGTTTCGAGATCATTTGCTATGGAATTTTAATGCCGGAAGTTTTTAATAAAGTAACTTCAATTAAATTAATATTATAAGGTTACTTTATTATATTTTGTATTTTAAAGTGATAAATGGAAACAATATATTAAAATGCAAATATGAGATTTAATCCCACATTGCTTGTGGAGTGGGGGTCGACCCTCTAAGAGGACTTTATATACAGCCATGAATGGGGTGTGGAGATATGAAGAGATTGATGAATTCAAGCTTAGTTTGGTTGGTTTGGTTGCTGGCTTTTGGAGACGAAATCCTCCATTGGTGACAATCCTTTCGCTCTTGGAAGACAGAGTCAAGGGATTTAAGATCTATTAGCTTCATACTGTGTGCATTCAGCTTCAATTTTTCAGCTACAGGTAAGATTGAAATTGTTCCATTTCCAAAGGCATATCATTGCAGACATTGAACAGCATGGACAGCAGATTTGGAGGTGAGATTTGGAGCAGGTTTGTGGGTAAACAGTGCTGCTACAGTGCGCGTGAACAGTGCATGTGAATAGTGCGCATGAACAATCCTCATTCTGTGTACTTGGAGGTCATATTTCATACCCTAACCGAGCAGCTATTAGATGGGTTGCTAAACTGGACATCCATCCTCAAATTTCGAACAGCAGCGATCATATTATTTCCAGGTTCTTCTACACCCGATTATAATAGTTCAATGAATGTATAGGTGTCATAATTATAAAGAGTTTTGCATATTCAGTCACTGTGTAACAGTCTTTGCACTACAAACTCAGTCACTTTTGTACACAGCTATATGAAGTTTGTATATCTTGAATAGAGGAATAAGTGTACGGAACATTTAGGATCAGTCCATAAGAACTCTTTACATTGCATATTTGTAGTAGTGTTCAAGTGCCAAGATATTTGTCCTTGCTATTCTTCAGATCATATGGTCATTGTTTGGCAGAGAAGTATTATAACATCTGAACAAGAACTCAGAAATTATAAATCAGACTTTGCACACCAACTGTTTGACAAAATGCTGTTGAATCAAAACTAAAAAATTCAAGGTAGAATTAGTAGGGTATGTTACAGTGGTATCAGAGCTATAAGTCCTGCCATCCTGTGGAGGTCTTATAGGAAATTTGGAACTGGCGGATAGAGGGGAAAGTGTTTTTGTCAAAACACTAAAATCAGAGCATTTATGTTTGAGCATGCGACAGGGGCCTTATAATTTCCGCAATACCAGAGCAAGACAAAGTAGGAGTTCAGACCTGCAAAGCAAACAGTCTAGTTCATCCGTACAGGGGGGTATAGAATCCAGTCATACAGACACAGTGGAGGTATTTTTTGATCAAGACAGCAATATGGGTGACCGAGATGACAGGAATACAAGATTAGGTGGAGGCGGGAATGCCGGTCCAGAGCCTGGAGAGGAAAGATTTTTACAATTATTAGAGACCTTGGCACAGGGACAGCGATTAGCAGAACAAAGGGCACAGGAACAGAATCAGAGATTGGAGCTTATGATGCAGATGATGGCTCGTCAAATGGGGTTGAATGCTAACATGGGTGGAGGTAATAATCAGAATGGTAACAATCAGAATGGGAATAATCAGGATGGGACACATAATGAAGGTGAACAAGTTGGGAACAATTTCGGTCATGCACCCCAGCAAGCTAGGACCGTGAGTTCGAGGCCCATGATTCCCACATTTCCTCCTAGAGCTCCAGAGCAGCCCGTACCAGAACCCCAGATCATTGATATACAGGACCAGTTAAGGAGAGATTGGGAAGCCGGAGGTCCAGATTTTACTGCTGCAATTACCTTTAGGGAGTATATGGATGTGCGGATGAAACATATGCCACGTGGACATGACAGGAACCAGAACTATGAGCTACGGAAGAAAGTAGGGAAACTTCAGTTACCATATTATGATGGCTCGGGGAAGTCTTCAGCAAGAGCTTGGGTTCAAAAGCTTGACACATACTTTCAATTGAACCCTATGCCTGAGGAAGAAGCTATTAAGTACGCAGCAATTCATCTGGAGGGGTTAGCACACGAGTGGTGGCATCATGGTATGGTCACTATGGGTCATGCACACATTACCTCATATGTGGAGTTCACGGAAAGACTGATTGAACGTTTTGATAGGAAGGATCCAGAACTCCATTTCAAGGAGTTAGCTCAGCTTAAACAATGGGGATCATTGGAGACATACATTTCAGAGTTTCAGAAACTTGCAGTGTTAGTAACAGATGTATCTGAACGGAGGATACTGGTTCTATTTATGGATGGGTTAGCTGATCCGTTGAGAGGGTGGATTAAAGCTCTCAACCCTCCCACTTTGCAGGAAGCCATTAAGAAAGCTCGTGACATGGATTCCTCTTCAGCTTCTAAAAATAAATTCCTCGCAAAGAGTTTCCCTTCAAGGAAAGATAAGGACAGGAAACCTTTTCATAGAGAGCCTCCGCCACCTAAGGAGGAAAGTAAGAGGTTGGACAATGAAACACTTAATGATCTCAGGAAGAAGAAGCTTTGTTTTCATTGCAGGGAGCCTTGGGATTTGTCACATAAGTGTCCATTGAAAGCAAAAGCTAAGCAGATGGAGTACTTTTCAGCTGAAGAGTCAGTGGATGGAGATTCAGAGCAGTCATCAGAATCAGATGGAGATGATGATAATTCTTCACATGAGGAAGCACGTAGTGATGGCACGATAGCTCAGTTGTCTAGTATACAGGAGGCCGTCACTTTCAGAGTTAGGGGAACTTTGGATGGACAGAGATTTGTGGCACTCATTGATACAGGGGCAACACATAACTTCATTGATGAGAAGTTTGTGACACGCAGAGGGCTACATACAGAGGAGCATAGGGGATTTAAGGTGATGGTTGCCGATGGCTTCAAAATTGACTGTACCAAGAAAATCTCCAACTTGCAGCTTCGTTTGGGAGATTATGACATGACAGGAGATTTCTTTGTGGTCAACATTGGTGATCAGGATATGGTGCTTGGAATGAACTGGATGAAGTCTCTGGAAGAGTTTACATTTAACCTCCAGAAAATGGAAATGAGGTTTGAGGCAAATGGTAAGAAGATAGTGCTCAGAGGTTTGTCAGATGGGAGACTTCGAGTGGTCTCACTCAAACGAATGCAGAGTTTCTTTAGACATGATCAGGTGCAGTGGGCAACAGAGTTCAAAGTAATGCCTGAGGTGACAGAGCAGCATAAACAGGAGTATCCACCTGATGTACAAAAAATAATAACCAAACATACTAAGGTGTTTGATGAGATACCTCCAGGAAGACCCCCAGATAGGGGAATCGAGCATGTTATTGAGTTAGAGGAAGGGGCTAAGCCAGTTATCATCACACCTTACCGCCACCCCAAGAGATATAAGGATGAAATAGAAAAGGCAATCAAGGAGTTGATTGACATGGGGCACATACGGCCAAGCAAGAGTCCTTTTGCTTCTTCAGTAGTATTGGTGAAGAAGAAGGATGGTACAATGAGGATGTGCATTGATTATAGGGAGCTAAACAAGAAGACAATCAAGAACCGATACCCTATCCCGCGCATCGATGAGCTTATTGATGAATTGCACGGTGCATGCTACTTCTCTAAGATTGATTTGAGATCTGGCTACCACCAGATACGGGTTAGAGAGGGGGATGTGGAGAAGACAGCTTTTAGATGCCACTACGGACATTTTGAGTTCTTAGTCATGCCTTTCGGGTTGACTAATGCTCCCGCCACTTTCCAGTCCTGTATGAATAGAGTGTTCAGAGATCAGCTGAGGAATTTTGTGTTGATATTCTTTGATGATATACTGATATACAGCCATACTTGGGAGGAACATTTGAAGCATATTGATACAGTGCTCAGTATTCTAGAGAGGGAGTCATTATATGCCAAGATGAGTAAATGCGAGTTCGGGATGACAGAGTTGCTCTATCTAGGGCATATTATTAGTGCAGGAAGTGTTCGGGTTGACCCAGACAAGATCAGGGCCATTCTGGATTGGCCACCGCCGAGGAACACTTCACAACTCAAGGGATTTCTCGGGCTTTGTGGGTTCTACCGCAGATTTGTGAAGGGATTTTCACAGATAGCAGCACCCCTTACAGATTTGACACGGAGAGACAGTTTCAAGTGGTCAGAGAGGGCTCAGGATTGTTTTGACAGGTTCAAGGAGCTGATGAGTACGTGTCCTGTTTTAGCCATTCCAGATTTCACCAGGCCTTTTGAGCTGCAGTGTGATGCCTCGGGAGAGGGCGTAGGAGCTGTCCTCATGCAGGACAAACATCCCATCGCATATGAGAGCAGGAAATTACGAGGTGTTGAGAGAACTTACAGCATCTATGACAAAGAAATGCTAGCAATCATGCACGCGCTAGCTAAGTTCAGGCAATATTTAGCAGGGAGCCGATTCACAGTAAAAACAGATCATAACAGCTTGAAACACTTCCTTGGGCAGAAGGATCTTAATGACAGGCAACAGAAATGGGTGAGTAAGTTACAAGCTTATGATTTCGACATAGTCTACGTCAAAGGGAAGAAAAATATTGTCGCAGATGCTTTATCCAGAAGGCCTCATTTGCTTGCTGTTGGGATAGTCATGGATGATTGGAGAGAGTTGATCTTGGCAGAGTATGCCAAGGATAGTTGGGCATCTAGTATTATTGAAGGAACTATTCAGGATAGCCGATACACTGTTGTAAATGATCTGATCATCTACAAGGAAAGGATTTATTTAGTACCCGGGTCTGCTATGAAGCAGAAGATTTTGAGGGCGTTTCATGATTCACCATTGGCAGGACATCCTGGATTCTTTAAGACATATCGGCAGGTGAGAGAGCGCTTCACTTGGAAAGGACTCAAAACAGAGGTGCTTCAATTTGTTAGAGAGTGCCAAGTATGTCAGCAGAACAAACAGGAACATTCCTTTCCAGGTGGTTTACTACAGCCCCTACCCATACCAGAGAAGAAGTGGGATAGCATTTCCATGGATTTCATCACAGGCCTCCCCAAGGCACAGGGTCGGGATTGTATCTTTGTTGTGGTAGACAGATTGACGAAATTTGCACATTTCTTTGCAATTTCGTCTACGTATTCAGCAACACAAACAGCAGAACTATTTTTTCGAGAGGTATTCAGACTACATGGGATACCAAGAAGCATAGTCAGTGACAGAGACAGCAGATTTATGAGCCACTTTTGGCAGGAGTTGTTCAAGTTATGTGGAACAGAGCTCACTCCGAGTACCAGTTACCACCCCCAAACTGATGGGCAAACAGAGATAGTGAACAAGTGGGTTGAGGGATATCTCCGAAACTATATTGCAGGGCAGCAGAGGGCTTGGGTGAAGTGGCTACATCTAGGGGAGTACTGCTATAATACCTCTTACCATATGTCTATTCAAATGTCCCCTTTTATGGCACTATACGGGTATGATGCTCCTAATTTCTTGGATTTGTTATTTGGGGACAGTAGGGTGCCTAAGGCCAAGGATCTTTTGCAAGAGTGTCAGGACATTATGCGATCCTTGAAGGAAAACTTGCAAAAGGCACAAAATCAGCAGAAGCAATATGCTGATCAGCACAGGGTTGAGAGGTCTTTTGAGGTGGGAGACATGGTGTACCTCATGTTACAGCCGTATAGGCAGTCCTCTCTCAAGAGGAGTGGAACAGAGAAATTGAAACCGCGCTACTATGGACCATTCAGAGTAATCAGGAGAGTGGGCGAGGTAGCTTATGAGTTGGAACTGCCTGCAGACAGTAAAGTGCATAATGTGTTCCATGTGTCACGCCTTAAAAAGGCATTGGGGCACAATGTGGTGCCTTCAGTAGTATTGCCACCTCTCGATGATGAGGGAAAGCTTATCTTGGTTCCTGAAGCTATACTTGACACCCGGGAGAGGGTGCTTCGCAGGAGGACTATCAGGGAGTACCTAGTGAAGTGGAGGAACCTACCTATTGAGGATGCAACATGGGAGGCAGAGCAGGTTCTTCAACATCCAGAGTTGAGATTGCTTGGGGACAAGCAATTTCAAGAGGGGCGGACTGTAATGTCCCCTGTTTAACCAGTTTGGATATATGTTGTCGTTAGCCTACTTCTATGTGGTCCCGGGGGCTAACAAGGACATGGACGGGATCTTGTGGTGTTTTGGCCTAGTCGATTTTGTTCTGGGGCCAACTAAGTTCGTTTGGAGGCATTTACAATGTGACTTACTATTTTTAGTAAGTCAGCCAGGCTAGCCGGATGATAATTTTGATGATGGGGTTGGATGTGTTTTTCTTAGCTCTTTCTAACGAGCTATCATTTGTGGTGTTTCGAGATCATTTGCTATGGAATTTTAATGCCGGAAGTTATTTAATAAAGTAACTTCAATTAAATTAATATTATAAGGTTACTTTATTATATTTTGTATTTTAAAGTGATAAATGGAAACAATATATTAAAATGCAAATATGAGATTTAATCCCACATTGCTTGTGGAGTGGGGGTCGACCCTCTAAGAGGACTTTATATACAGCCATGAATGGGGTGTGGAGATATGAAGAGATTGATGAATTCAAGCTTAGTTTGGTTGGTTTGGTTGCTGGCTTTTGGAGACGAAATCCTCCATTGGTGACAATCCTTTCGCTCTTGGAAGACAGAGTCAAGGGATTTAAGATCTATTAGCTTCATACTGTGTGCATTCAGCTTCAATTTTTCAGCTACAGGTAAGATTGAAATTGTTCCATTTCCAAAGGCATATCATTGCAGACATTGAACAGCATGGACAGCAGATTTGGAGGTGAGATTTGGAGCAGGTTTGTGGGTAAACAGTGCTGCTACAGTGCGCGTGAACAGTGCATGTGAATAGTGCGCATGAACAATCCTCATTCTGTGTACTTGGAGGTCATATTTCATACCCTAACCGAGCAGCTATTAGATGGGTTGCTAAACTGGACATCCATCCTCAAATTTCGAACAGCAGCGATCATATTATTTCCAGGTTCTTCTACACCCGATTATAATAGTTCAATGAATGTATAGGTGTCATAATTATAAAGAGTTTTGCATATTCAGTCACTGTGTAACAGTCTTTGCACTACAAACTCAGTCACTTTTGTACACAGCTATATGAAGTTTGTATATCTTGAATAGAGGAATAAGTGTACGGAACATTTAGGATCAGTCCATAAGAACTCTTTACATTGCATATTTGTAGTAGTGTTCAAGTGCCAAGA
This sequence comes from Cupressus sempervirens, assembly GCA_028749045.1. Lineage (NCBI taxonomy): Eukaryota > Viridiplantae > Streptophyta > Pinopsida > Cupressales > Cupressaceae > Cupressus > Cupressus sempervirens. Next base: position 531,737,823 of record CM053790.1, read on the forward strand.
TATTTGTCCTTGCTATTCTTCAGATCATATGGTCATTGTTTGGCAGAGAAGTATTATAACATCTGAACAAGAACTCAGAAATTATAAATCAGACTTTGCACACCAACTGTTTGACAAAATGCTGTTGAATCAAAACTAAAAAATTCAAGGTAGAATTAGTAGGGTATGTTACAATATGAGACAAAAATATGATTAGAATAAGTGTCATGATATGAATCACCTCATCATCTTGAATCAGTGTGTCTCTACCAGGCCTAGGCGTGTACCATGATAGATTTAATGCATAAGAAACCATATGTAGGGGAGTGTTTTAGCTATCGAATTTGTGCTAAATGATAGGCCCAATGTGCTCATGGTAGAATGCTAAACTAAGACCCCTCTCTTGCACAATTGCCCTCATCTAGCCAAACATAGAATCAATGCACTTATACACCTCTCCAAGGCTAGGCACATCCCCATCCCCATATCTAATGACCTAGAAAGTTGGAGTGATGATAAAGACTGTAGTTTTCATAACTCCAAAATACATCACTCTTTACTATCTCCTTCACCCTCCTCTCCTACTCTGTCTTGGACCCATGCCACCTATTCCACTCATTTGTTATAACCATGAGTTGTAGTGGCTCCTGCAACTCAAACATTCTCTACAAAAGAATGAGGTAGGATGCTTATTTGGTCTCAATTGGTTTAAGGAACTCCTTCATGAAGTTCCTAAAGAGTGCATGCGAAGTGTGGTGGTTGCACATACACATTTGCACATCTCTAGCTTCGCTAACCACTACCTTAATCTAGTCGATCTACCCCATGTCCTTAGGTGCATTGTTCATGGCATGACACAACTTGGAGTTCATCGAATATGTCTATATGCTACCTCAACAAGCCTCCCTACCACTCTCCACATAGGTGTTTCATCAGTCACCACTTGGACCACATTTTGTGGCCCAATCTTCTCAATAGTTGTTTGAAGGATGTCAAACTAAAAATCAACATCCTTTTGACACCCTACACAATCGATTTACTTGAGAAAGAATGGGCCATCTGAGCATGCAACTATGATATTGATGAGTGAACATTTCCTATTGTCTTTCCACCCATCCATGATAATGTTGCATCCTAAGCCTCCCAAACTACCCTCATGGTCTCCATCATTGTACAAATGATGGTCTCCAAGATTGTGGTCTTCAATTTGTGCTCACCTAGTGGTACAAATGATGGTCCTTTCTCCTTCACAAGCTTATGCAACATCTCCTTATAATAAGGAGATTGAGCTATATGAAGTGGTATGCCTTTAGAAAAAAAAGAAGTCTACTAATGAATTCCTCTATCTCCTATTTCACACATGCATTAAATAAATCTATTGTCAGACTACTTGCAATTGTCACATTTTGTTTTCCCTTGCTCAGTTGTACCTTGGCCATAACACTAAAAGTGGAAGAAGGTCCCGAAGTTGCCCCTATAAATGATGATGCTCTTGGCTGAGATCCAGGAGAAAAAATACATGGTTTCCCTTTAATTTCTATTTGCATGACTGTTGAATAGATTCAATCTATTGCCTATCAGATAAGGTAGTAAGCATTTCAATCCCCAAGTCATCTAGTATACCCCAAAGCTTGTTGAATTCAATTCTATAATGCAAATTTTTATTGCGGCTGAAAAAATCACATGCTCCCACACTTTTTCATGTCCAAAAGAGGAAGTGTACATTTACTCTAGTGATGCTACCAAACCATTATGTACCACGTAGGTTGCCTTTCCACTTTCTTGTGTCACCACCTTCTTGTGTTGGAGCATATGATGTCATTGCAATTTGTCTGAGGTGATTTAGGATTATATTTACCCCATCCCACTTTTCCAAAAGTGTGGAGGGGAAATTAGTAGATGGTATACCAAGTGGCCAATTATCTATGAATTGAGATTAAATTTGCTCATCCCCCTTACTTCTCATCATCATGCTCAGCTTTAGGTTCATATTCTTGGCTACTATGAGAGTGAGTTTCCAATTCTATCTCATTAGCATTGCCACTTGTTTCATGACTGTGGGGGCTCATTTTAACTTTGGATTTCTCCAAATAAAAAATAATAATAAATACACGGTTTCAACATATGCCCTTCTTTAAAAAATAAAATTTAAAGTCAAAGTTTAACCAACAAGAATTTATAATTGAAACAAAAAGAATCCACTTCAATCTAGAGATGACATTCAAATAACTATAACAAAAATAAATAACAAAAAATATAAAACTAATGATAATTAGGGATAACTTTAAGAAACCCCTCCCGAAAAAAGAGAGCCTAAAATGCGGGCGAATCCAACATCTTGTGGGCAGGAAAAATTTAATATCCAGGGCAATTTTTTTGTTCCATATAGGGAAATAAAATATTATATGTTGGCGATTTTTTTCTTGCCCTAGCAAAAATCATTTTAAATGTGGCAAATTAATGTTTTTTTTCACTGACGGATATATAAATGATGGCTATTTTTTCCCTTGCCAAAAATGGATTAATAATGTCAGAGGCAAATTACTTGTTTTGTAGGAAAATGAATAATAATGGTTTTGGCTAATCTTCAGTGGTAAACTGAAAAATCGTTTAATCTAAAAGCAAAATTTGCACATGTATTAGCTAGTGACTATTGATTACTGAGTAGTTACTTTCAAGTTTCAACTTGTGTACTATCTTAGGTGTGTTATTAATAATGTCGTAACATTCTTATGTCAGTGTCACAATTACCAAGTTGACTATCATCACTTTTGTTATGTTAATAGTAAATACAATAGTTTTATTGACCGTTGATTAGTTAGAGATCAACGATAGTAGATGCATCTCGGAGCCACTCGCTTGAAAAGACTTGGAGTCGCACGTAATTCTCTAGAATGGAGACACGTGAAAAATTTTGCATGGAAATCATTAATCATGTCAGGCACTATTGACTGTCCAACATTAATGTCAGCATATTTCAGTATTTCACACACTTGAAAATTAATAGGAATACGAAAAAATAAGATATGGAAGATCGCGAACACCAAAGAATTAGATGCAACTGTAATCTGCCATTAAATAAGCTCTTCAATTCCTCTTTCAATATCATTTCTCATATTCTAATTTCTTCAATCTGAATTTGGTTTGTAGTTGCACTTTGCAAAGTTTTCAGTTTCTTGAGTCATAGTCATGGATATGCCAATTCACCTGAAATGCACTAATATGGCTCTGCAAAAACTCTTTCTTGGCAAAATTCCTGATGATGTCCTTGCCATGGTTTGCAAGGTAGATGGTTGAAGTCCTTTTATCCATCATGCTATATGCATGGTACTCGGAGATGAATTCTTGAGAAATGGTAAGAGGTACCTGTGTCCATGGATATTACCTCTCACTTCCTCGCGTCTCTTCTCGACCTTGGAGGCAGGAAAATAGACATGTTGATGCTTTTGCATAACGTTTTTAAGGAAACATTTTAAGAAGATTATATCAAAATTATTGTATTGGCTAAGCACATACCAGGGCCAGGTATTGGCATCCCTTTTGCAAATGTAGCAGACAAGTGTTGGGAGGAAGGCATAGGGTGCATTATACATAAGCATCCTTTCTTGCTCGGCATGAACGAACGACAAATGAATCGCCATCGAAAGTGGGCACAACTCGGAAGGGATTTTCTATGGAAATGGTTGTTGTTGGATGATGACATTAGCGAGACAGACTTCACATGGCTGGACAAATTTAGTGACATCATCTTCTCCAATAGATTCCTCGCAGATGGAATTGAAGACCTTTCTGATTAAAGGCTTCAATCCCTCAGCCCCTCAGCTCGCTCATGCTTCCAGCCTCCCTGGTTCTCTGGTTCATTGTTCAGTGTTCCTTGTTCCCTTGGCCCTTTAGGACAAAAAAATATTTTGATTAGGGAAAAAGTTTGCCAAAAAAATATTTTCAAGATATCTGTATTTTTCTTTGGATTGGGCCCTACCCTTTTTTGTAAATTATGAAATAGTAAAACTAGGCTAATTAGTGATTTAATCAGCTATTTTGAATATGTAAGCTATGAATCTAAATATTATTAATGAAAATAATAGTTTTTGGCTTCTCAAATTGTTGTTCTTCTTAGTCTACGACTTTGTAAGTTTGTTTTTGGCATCTTGTTTCTCAAATTATGCACTTTTGAAATGTTATTGTTAGTTTGTGACTTAGTTAAAAATAGTGAACTGTTAATAATTAACTATTTTTCTTTAATCTAATTGGTTAAAAGTTAACAAATGGAGCTTCAAGGAAAATTAAAGATTAATAGATTATAACCTTAACAAAGTTGAATATAATTTTGATAATTTATGTGTCAAATTTTTATTTCATACCTATCTTGTCACCCATTCCTAAATTTTTTTTTCATTATGAAATCTTTCAAATGATGAAAAATAGTTTATAAACAATTATCACAATTTTCAATATATGTTAAATTTTAATAATTTATAGATATTATAACTATATTATATTTTAATTTTCAAACTAAATAATAAATATGAATAAAAATAGAGTATTTGCAATTATATTTCTAAATTGTAATTATAACCATATCATATACATATAATATAATTATTTATACTATAATATAATATAATATAATTACAACCATATGATATAATCATAACCATATAATATTTATCTAATATAAGAATAATAATGACCATCTCAATCTGATAGATCGACGGCTCGAGATGAATTTTGGGCTGATTTGGGAAATTGTGACACATGTCACGATTTCAGATTGTCCCGATTCCGGATGAATCTAGGTAGATGGAAAAAGATCCTCCAAATCGGCTCGAAATTCATCCCGGGCTGTCGATCTATCAGATTGAGATGGTCATTATATATTTTATTAAATTTATTATTATTATTATATTATATTATATTACATGGTTATATTTATATTTTATTATATGGTTATGATTATATCATATGGCTATAATTATATTATATTATAGTATAAATAATTATATTATATGTTCTATTATATAATAAATAATTATAATTGTAAATAATATTATTTTTATAATAATAATAAATATTAAATGATTACATAGTATAAGTAATATTATTTTTAATTGAATGCCAAAAAACATATTATAATTTATAAAAAAATACATTATTAAAATATAAAATATAAACCAATGCACTTACATTAAAAAAAGTTAAAAATATTTAACAACAATAATAATTTAATTAAAAATAATAGAACATATGATATAATCATAACCATATAATATAATATAATTATAACCATATAATATTTATATATAATAATAATAATAATAATGACCATCGAGTCATTGACGGTCCAGGATGAATTTCAGGCCAATTTGGGAAATCTTTTCCCATATGCCCAATTCATCCGAAATCATGACATGTGTCCTTGGTCAAGGACACGTGTCACGATTTCAGATGAATCTAGGCATATAGGAAAAGATTTCCCAAATCGGCTCAAAATTCATCCCAGGCTGTCGATTTATCAAATTGAGATGGCCATTATTATTATTATTATATTATATTATTTAATATTATTTAATATTATATAAATAATATTAATTAATATAATATAATAATAATAAATTTAATAACCATTTGATAGTCTATAGATCGACAGCTTGAGATGAATTTTAGGTCGATTTGGGGAATGCTTTTCCATCTACCAAGATTCATCCGAAATCATGACACGTGTAACTTATGTACATCACTACATTATTTAATATTGAGTCTTGAAAATTAATTATGGTTAGATGTACATTGTACATCAAAGTTAAAACCATTAATTACTTATTTCATTTTAACTATTAAACTTCAAGTATTACCTTTTTAGAGTATGAAGTTGAGAGTTTTAGAACTGTAAGACGAGAGTTTGATACGATAGCCATAGGGTTTTCAAATTTTAAATTTTCAAAGACTGGCAAAATTCCATTTTGTGTTCTGATTTCTGAAGACTGAAAGTGTGAAACTTAGGTATCAGACGACAACACCAATTATCCAATCTCAATTCCAGGTATTTAATTTTAAAAAAAAAAATTCATTGCAATTTGCAAAAATAGAAATCTTGATTTTAATTGTCTTAGGTTTACACTTTATAATTATTTTGAATAGGGCCTGAAGTCTAATAACCAGTAGCAGATGGGCATGGGCAAAACAAAGTCAAAAACCTCCCAAACAAGTGCACCCATAAAGGAAAAGAACACCATTATAGAACTCAGACAAGTGCTACAAACCCCAGGTTTCACCGATGAATGTCATGATATTTTTTATCCTGTTATCCATGGAGATTCTGGAATCATGGCAATCAGACATTCATTGTTTAGTAAGTGGAAAGATCCACAGAAGGGGAGAATTTATTACAAATATAACAGCAGTATTGGTGCATATACAAATAAACTAGCTGCTCTGGTTATTGGATTAGCAAACCTCGCTATACCTGAAGTATTCCCTTGCCTTGAAATTGTAATGCTATGTGCTCAGAATTATGATGAAAATAGAAAGACAATTGTAAACCAAAACACTTAGGGGGAAATTTTATCAATAACTGAGAATGAATTTTTCACTTTGTTAGACCTAGGGTTAGGGTTTAGAATAGAAAGCTCTAAGGAGCGCATTGACTTGGATAAACTAGCTCAGGCTTATGACAAGCTAGAAAGAAGTTTTCAAGATTCATATATTAAGGGTTTAATACCCTCAGAGTCCACTACTAGTGTTACACTAGACAAATACTATAAGCCTCCTTATCAGTACGATATTTTTGTGCCATGGGTTCAGAATTCTATTTCTTTTTTATCATTTTTCCTGGGATTGGACAATAACAAGGAAGTGGGGGCCAGTGTTCTTGAAATGATTTATAATATCCATTGTCGAGGTTAGTTAGTTGACAATGTAGCAGTAAGATATGATTTTGTTTGGTACATTGTTGAATCTATGCAACAACTATTACTAATGATTAAATAAAGTACAACTATAGGCAAGACAAAGACATTTAGGTTCACAAGTTACTTGTGCTACCTTCTTTTAGCAAAGCATCGCCCAATATTTGAGACAAAGAACAACAAACTTGATATTGAGGTCTATAAGTTTGATGAGAAAACCCAGAAGAAATTAGAGACACCAAGTCTAGTATATGAGTGGACAAATAAGATGAGGATGACTGCTAACAATAAAAACTACAATCATTTTGTAGACTTCTTTTTGGCACTTATTTACCAAAAAATCATAGGCACTACAATGCATAGATTGCCTGTGTCTTGTAAAGATTGCATTCAACTGGGAAGTCAAATTCAATTGGCTGACTGGTTCTTCATGGAAGAGTACACTGTCTTAAGGTTTTATAGTTCAATGGTTGAACCCTACAAACTTCCAATGCATGTTACAGAAAGGGTTTTTGCACTGGAATATGTAAGGTAGATGGAGAGTGCAGATGAACTTTTCAGTGGACAACAAAAGAAAACGATATTTTCTTCCTTGCCTTTCACAATTGGAGGCCTCACATTTGAGAGAAAGGCTTTCAAAGTGGCAAATGAATTGGTAACTTTTTTTGGCTTTCATTTTGTTAGTCACTGAAATTATGATCCACTGAACATAATAAAAATAAGACTTATTGCCAATGGGAACGCTACAAGCAAATATCAACACTAGGGGGATGTCATTGATAGAAAAGTTAAAAAACAAGGATTTGTGGGATGAGGTTAAGAAAGAGATGGAGAAACATGCAACATAGAATAATATTTCAATGCAACAATTGTCATCCCAAATTACAACATTGCACATATCAGAGTCACAAAAATCAAGGCTTCTAACATACTTAAATTTCTACAAGAAAGCATCTGAACCATCTCAGAAGTCTATGCCAAAAGCAATTAAAGAGGCATGCATATCTAAAATGTGGTGTCAAACCAAGATAACTGAGTATTGGAAAATGAGGCAAAATTTGGGTGAACCAAAGACATCAGCAGATTTTGAGGAAATCGATGAGGATGACCTTTTCAGCACTTATTGGGATAAAGAGCATCCAACTGTACTATATCAACTTGGCAGTTGCAGTAACAGTGATATTCAAAGACAAAAGAACCTCCAGTCTGATGCTGACATTCAAGGTATTGAGGATTCCGAGTCAACCAAGGGCAGAGATATTATTAAACTTCAAATGAGTGATTCTACTAAACAAACGTATGGTAAAGGAGCAACTATGATACAAAAATTGGGTTATGCAGGTATAGGGCCCATTGTTGCAAGTGGTGATGGGATTTGGAATCCAGTTCCAGTACTAGACCCACCCAAAAGAGGAAGTAGACCAATCATTGGAAGCTCTGAGATTGAAGATGATTCATCTAAAAAGGGCAAAAAACATTATACTTCTGCTTCTGAAGGTCATCCCAACACATTATTTGTTAAATCTTCAAATCCAGTTGTAGTTGATCTCATTGGCACTGGCACTAACACTGGCACTAGCATGGATGAACCTTGTGCAAAAAAGAAAAAACTTATGACAATTACACGGCAAAAAATGTCAGTGGTTACTTCAGCAATGTATGCACCAGTGGCTTCTGTACAAAACTTTGAAAATAGTCCTAAAATGCCAAGATTTGGAATGGGCCATCTTCAGTATGTTGGAAATCCTCAAAATACAATTGTAGGTGGAGTAAGTTTAGCTGGAGATGGAGGAGCATCAACATTCAACTATACAATTGGTAATTCACCTTTCAAACACTCAATTGTGTCAAAAAATCCGAATTTTAGTTTGAACGAGTTTGCATTGAAATTTGAAAAGATAACTGAAAGAAATAGGCAAATTATGAAGACTTTGAAAAGTGATGCAGTTGTTGAATGTCAGGGATCTACTAATAGAATATTTCCAACATATGATCCAAACAATGAAATGATGAACTTCATGGCTGTTATGCCCCTGGGTAGAGATAATAATCCACCACAAAATGTAATAAATCGTATCGATATACAAGTTACCAGTCTTCAAATGGATTTGTCAAAAGTGAAAAATATTGACAAAATCAATATATCAAAAGAGAGCAACAAAATGGTCTACTCTACACTTCTGAAAGCGGAGAGGGAAAACAAAAGGCTTACAAAACAAATAGAAAAGTTACAGGAAGACCTTGATAATATGAAGGCGAAGGAGAAAGCAGCAAACAATAGGTTCAAAGAATTGAAAAATAGGATAAAGAAATATTCTCCTATAGAGGCAATTGTCGAGCAAGAAAAGATGAATGAAAAAGTGCAACATTTGACTGAAGAATTGGATGAGTGCCAAAAAAGACTTTAGAATGAACAAGAGTCTACTGCACAGTTGTTCAAGTCTATAGAGTAGTGGACAGGTCATCAATCAATTGAAAACTGAGCTGGAATCTACTACCAAAGAAAATAAAATTATGAAGGATGAATGGGAGAAGGAAAAGAAAAAAGTGGAGTCTAAGGCAAGAATGATTTTTAATTTGCAAAAGGAATTGGGGAATGAGAAGAAAAAAGAGGAGTCTAGTGTAGACAGAATCCACAATTTGAATAAGTAATTAGAGAATATGAAACAAAAAGAGTTGTCAACTGCAAAAACTATCAATGATTTAAAGGAGGAATTGGAGAATGCAAAGAAAATGGAGTCTAGTGTTACTGCAAGCACTAACACAATCCATAAATTGAGGAGGGAATTGGAGAATGCAAAGAAAAAAGAGGAGTCAGCTACAAAGTAAAATCTCGATTTGAGAAAGGAATTGGAGAACACAAAGAAAGAGGAGTCTACTCAAAGTCTCCATGATTTGAAGAAGGAATTGGATAGTGCGAAGAAAAAGGAGGAGTCCACTTCAAAGACAATCCATGATTTGAAAAGGGAACTTGAGGAAAAGAAGAAAAAAGAGGAGTCAGCTACAAAGTAAAATCTCGATTTGAGAAAGGAATTGGAGAACACAAAGAAAGAGGAGTCTACTCAAAGTCTCCATGATTTGAAGAAGGAATTGGATAGTGCGAAGAAAAAGGAGGAGTCCACTTCAAAGACAATCCATGATTTGAAAAGGGAACTTGAGGAAAAGAAGAAAAAAGAGGTAACTACTGCAAATAAAATCCAAGATTTGAAGAAGAAATTGGAGGATGAGAGGAAGAGAGCAACAAATTGGCAAAGGAAACTAGAGGAAATACTGAAAAAGAGTGAAAAAGAGATGTCTAAAATGAAGAAAAAGGTGGAGAATGTAATGGCAGAAAATAAAATGACCTCTTCCAAAGACCATCATGTGAAGGATACTATAATAAACACGGTTAAGCTTATCAAAAAAGAAATTTGGGACAAAATAATGACAATCAGTGATGGTTTGGTTGAATGGCTTGATTTAAATAGCAATCTCAGAATTGTCTTTGAAAATGTAAAAATTGATTTTCAGGCTAAAAGACAAATCTTCACCAGTTCCTTAAAAGATCTTTCTAACCAAGTTCTCAATAAACTAAAGAGATCCAGTGATAGGGATTTGGAAAACCATGGAATAAACAACCACTTGGATGCATGTGTAATGGCCATTAATGTCTATCAACATTGTGCAGAAGTAACGCGAATTGGTGAATCGCTCAATTCTGCTTCCAAAGAGTTGATGAAGATGAATAAAACCATACTGAACTTTCTAAATTTTGGATAACCAAATCCAGCTAACTTAGAAGGCACATTCATTGGAAACAAAAATTACATGAAGAAGTTGCAGGGCAGGATGAATTTTGATTTAGGGAAATTACCTGAGGAATTCACTCCTGAGGGAATTGCAAGTTGTATCAAACCACTGTCAACAAGGAGTGATGTTATAGATAGATTCCTCCTATCATATGATTCTATCTCTCAGAAGTATTTTTTGTTGACAAGACTAGAACTAATTAGCTACAGCCTTAAAAAAATGGGGCTTCCAAATGATGTAGAATGGAACACCCTAAAGAAATTCAGTGAAGCTAGGTCATCTTCTCAAATTGTTACTATTGCTATCAATGGTAGTCATAGTTGATAGCACTAAGTAGTAACACTGTAGCAACTTAGTAAGTGATAGAACTATAATCATTTTGTTACTTGTTGCTCTTTAATTTCAAATTTTGGATTTAATTTCAACTTTATTTAATGTTAATTGTTACAGGAATCAAGAGTCATCATATCAGGATAGTTGGGCAGCCAAGCACTGGCATACTATGCAATATCAGGAATCAAGAGCCAGCATATTTGATCATATATACAATTACAAATTGACCTACAACTATTGTTACTCCCTTGTATCTGCAAAAGGAAATTCACGGTCATTGCAATTTGACATTGAGTCATTTGCAAAGGGTTGCAATTGTTTGTAATTGACAATCATTAAATGTATTGTGTTACAGGCTAATTTGTAATTATAAATTATAGTACAATTTTTTTTAAATGGAGCTTATTCTGTTAAATGCATTATGTTACAATTTTTTAAAGAAACTAGAATCAATGAAAATCTCAACATGTTAAAAAAATACAATCAATGAAAATCTCCACATGTAAGTACTAAGTTTGTAACATCAACATGTTCAAAAAATAAAATAAAAAATTAAGCATCTATAAAGGGATAGTGAATGAAGGCTATAAATTAACTTCTACAAACATGTTACATAATTAATTAGTAGGTAGAGTCTTAGATTAGAGCTACTAGCCTACTACTTGACTCATACAGAAGGTTGAGAAGCTACTGTAGTTGCCATTCTGCCTGGATCGGCTCATCATCACTATCATTAGAATCCTCCTCATTTATTGCATATAACATTTCACTATTTTTTGTGTTTTCTTCATATTCACTATCAGTGTCAGACTCACTATGCATGCCAAATTCAACATCATCTTCATTGCTTTGACTTTCAATATCAGGATATAAACCACTGCCACTGCTACTGCCACCACCACTACCACTGCCACTTGTGTTTGAAATGTTGGCAATCCCTCTTCTTTGACATAACTTTCTCCAAATGTTGACAAACCTGTCATAAGGGAAACTTTCTACCTCATACCTAGAATTATAGAGCCTCGAACAATTATCCAAATTTTTGTCTAATTTGTTTCTAACCTTTGACTTAAGGAAGCCCAAAGTACTGAAAACTCTCTCATCCTCCACTGAACCCAATATCATTGTCAAACATAAATAGATAAGCTTGAAATATTCTAGTATTGCCTCTCTCAATTGATTTCCCTCACCAAGGTTTTTCCAAAGATTTGTTATCGCTCCCTCTTCATTTGGGTTCTCCATAACGGCATATTGTTGCCTCATTATGTTTGCAAAAGAGTATGATTGGTCTCTCAGTAAAGTTTCATCTAAAATATCATTTATGGTGACTCCATTGATTACTTTAGGTGTGCAAAAATGTTGAATCAGAGTCATCATCCCTCTTCAAAAATTAGTTGGATTGTATAGAGACCAATATTGTGGAAAAACAATTGACATTGCTTCCAGCAGTTCCTCTGGAGGGAATCTGAATTTGATTTCTGATGATAGATTGTAGCAAACTCGCTTGACAGAGTCAAGAATAGAGTCTTTGATCTTCTTGAAGGCTTCACTTGTAACATGTGAAAATACCTTCTCTGGTTCTAATTCAACTTTGCTTCCTGCTTCATTGGGGTTGGATTTGGGGTTGATGCGGGCATAGTACTACATTGGTATGTCAACTCCACATACCCTAGCATATACCTCATCATTTGCACCAATATGTAAAAAGCTTCCAAGATTGTTCAAATGTAAGATTTCTAACCACTTTGCAAACTTTGTTTCATCTAATGGTAATAATCGATACAGAGTATCCAGGCTACTACATGTCATTTTACGCAGCTTATTATATTTTGCAATGTACATAACTCTTTGTTAAACCTTTTTTATAATATTTCTCATGTCCTATAGCATGGGGAGAATAGCTGCTAAAGTTAAGAGTACCTTAACATTAGTTAGGCTTGAATATAGTCGAGGGAATCTATCTCACATAGAGTGGATTAGTCCAAGCAATGACAGGTATTCAGACATTACTCGATGCGCTAGTCCATCCAAAGAGATCCATCTGGTATCATTGTCTTTAAGAAGCTTCCTCCCATTAGTAAGTCCTGCAGCAAAGTGTTGAAATTTTCGGACTCGTTTTGGTCTTCGACAAAAGTATTGGTAAATCTCTTTGATCAAAGATTCCACTTTACTTACACAACCAAAATTGCTAACAATTGTAAAAGCTAGATTCATTCAATGGGCCATGCAATGAATGGGAATAGCGTAGGGTGCCAAATCATTCTTGATCTTTTTGCAAAGATCACCTTTATGACCTTGCATAACCGGAGCACCATCTGCTCCAACACACACCAACTTTTTGGCAATCTCCATGCTATCCAAACCTCTAGATTCAATTAGAGTAGTCTTTAATAATTCATATAAGTTTTCAGTTGTTGCACTACGATTCAATTTAGCAACAAATAGTAGAAATGGTTGACGACAAAGATTGTTTACAGTATAAACATACATGCACACCCAGGAATTATTATCAATTGTTGTAACTTCATCTAGAGAAAATGCAATGAAATTTGAGCTTTTATAGATTCCTTCATATCTTCTATTTCAACTTGTGCAAGACATTTAGCCCATTCCCACCCGTTGTTTACTGACTAGTGACTGTTGCGATAGTTTCAAGTTTTCAAAAAATGCAATAATGCAGTCATTGAAGGGTAGTCCATCATAGGGCATCCTCTACTCAATATATAAAAGACCACACCTAATTGAACTAATTTTCCCATATTTTACACTTTCGTTGCTTTCCCAATGAAATTTTCAATGGAACCTTTTACTATAGAACGTTTCTCCCATATTTGCTGGTGTAACTCATATATTTCAGCATTCCTAATATGCAGACAGCTCTCCTTTGTTTTCCAAGTTAGCATGGATTTTTTGACTCCATCTATAATTTCCTTCTTGTAAACTTTACCGACAGGCTTTTCTATGGTATCAATTTTAAGCTACAACCTCTTTGTCTTCTTTGTTATCTTTGTGCAAATCTTACATCTACATTCTGTAGGAGGCTCACCATCATTTGGATTGGGCACTGGTTCAATGAACTAGTACTTTCACACCCATTCTAACTGAAAATTCCTTTTGGATAGATCCCAGTGAGATCAATCTTTCTTTGATTCCAGTTTTCTTTTCCCCTTTTGTGCATGAACCTGATTTATGGAATCAATTTTGGTTTTCTCAATCGACTGGTCCGGGACCAACTCCAACTCTATAATCTCAGTTTGTGACTCCCTACTCAGGGGAAGTTCCTCCAGATCTTGTTCAAATTCATCCTTGACTGAGATATCAGGTTCACCAACTTGAACTTCAATACTGTCTGAGGGTCCAACTTATGATGAATCTCCTTTTTCAGTAACCACTAGAGATCTAACTTGTGAATCTTGTAGGTTGCCAACATTTCCACCACCAAATATGCTACTATGGTTCTGCATTTTGGTAGTGGTGGCCTCTCTTGGATTTCAGGGATCCTACCCCTCTTGTTTGACATGGCAAACTGATAAAGGTTGCAAAAAAAATTAACTTAGTTGTTGAACAAAAGACTTAACTACTTAGACTACATATAATAACAATAATATGATTCATTCTCAAAAAAAGGGTACTACTACTATAGTACTATAGTCTATAGTACTACCCAATATAATTTGCAAACCTAATACCTATAGGCTATCTTAGCATGTGAGATGTCTAGTCACCACCAGACACTGGACAGTGAAACTAAAAAAATAACCAGTACCACTTACAAAATAATTTGAAAATCATTGGCCTTTTACAAAAACTAGGGTCCATGAGTCAATGGCCAATGCACTCACCACTCTAAAATTTTGGTAGTAATAAGAAATGCCAGTCTCCAGACCAGAAAATAGCAAATTGTGTAGAATAATAATTTCTTATAGTCCAATCTAGGTTGGTGAATTAGGTGAGATTAACAAGTGGGAATATCAAATGCAGGTGAAATGCACCTTCCTATGCAAGCCCATAGTAGAAAACAGTTGGCTAAAATGGGGCAGGTGATCGACACACATCGATAAAATGGTTGGTGACACCCAACCTAAGGGAAATTTTATATGGTTGTAGTAATGGCAAAATAACGTCGGCCAATAAGAAATAGCATGCAAAGGCTAGCGATATGTTTAAAATAAATGTATCCAAACTATATATTGCATTGGCGATTGCACCGATATTTTTGACCAATCATGTGATAACTAATGGGTGACCACCCTGGGCGTTGGACTCAAATATGATAAATATCTAGCAACGCAGTTGGACCCAAATATGATAAATATTTTCCAAATGATGATTGACCCGTCAGACAGGATTGCCAAAAGGAAAAGATTTGTTGCTAAAGTAATCTCTGATGATAATGCAAAAATAATAAGAAACCCTAACTTTTTCTTAAAAAATCTCTTCAACAAGGTGAAGAATCTTCTTCCTCTTCTTCTTCTTGTCATGCCAAAATATTAGGGCAAAATAAACCAATTTTTTATTTTTATTTTAAAGGTAATAGCAACTAAGTTTAATACATACTAACATTGAATACATTGTAGAAGATGATGACTAGGTAATGTTGAGTACAAGTCTCAAAATTGCATGAATAGTTTAATAGAGTTCTAGGGTTTTCAAATTCTTATTAAAACATTGATTCAGGTAAAGGTAAGTAGGTGTGGTTAAAGTATACATAAACAAGTTCATATTTCAATAGTTTGTCATCAACCTAAAAGTATATCTAGGGTTTCCAAGCTCTCAATTTGAAATAGATAGTTAGCTACAGTCTCAGTAGAGTTAGGATCACAAGTTTCACTTTCTGTCATGAGAGTGGAAACACACCTCTTCATGGCCACATTCAAGTTTTAACCCTAATTAATGGTTTGATAGACGCTACCTAACCATATGGAATTACACATCATTTGATTTGATCAATAACATAGGTTACATTAGGTTTGATTTGATATCTTACACTCATATCATTTTACTAGTTCAATCCACTAGAAGAAGTAATTTTTCCCTTAAGGTTAACCTATCAATTTAAAATTACTTGGTTCCAATTGTAACATATCATATCAGAACTTAATAAACATCAATTATTATTATTACAAGATGTTTCCCTATTAACAATACAATATATGTATCATGTTTACAAAACTATGATCCAACACTAGTCATATTGAAAAAACAAACTACCTTTGAATCTCCTAACACTATTTAATAATAACTATCCTCTAGCACTTCATTGCCCATTTTGAACTTTACCAATAAATATAAGCTCTAAAAAAATTTAAATGAATAACCCTAATACAAATTTCATTACACATGTAAATTTCTAAAATAAAAGCACTTAACATTAATTCCTAACTCAATTATTCCTATTCTTACCCCTTACTAACTATTACAAAATACTATCTATAAGCAATCATTCACTGTCTATTAACATAATAGTTAAAATTTATAATTACAAATCATAATTAAAACACATAACACTTAATCTAATTTGCTAATACCTAAACACCTAAATAAATTACTAACAATAAAACTAGCAACTATAGCTAACTTAAAAATTCCCTAAACTCTATTCATCATAGATGGGCCACTTGGCCACTAAGCAGCCCCAATCCCAAGCCTTATGTGTGTTCTCCAAGGTTTGAGTGCACACTTCCCTAAGCACTAACATGTCCTTGGTGTTGGGCAACGCTCCTATCCAAGGAGTATGCATGGTTAAGGGCTCCATCAATGGTGAGGTGGAAAAAAGGGACAAGGGAAAGGTTTTCATATTGCTACTTCCCTAATTTTCAACATGTCAATGCCCAAGTCAAAGTCCAAGTGGGGATAGAAGATGGTACGCATGGTAGGGGTAATCGATGTAGTTGCCAATGCATGGGAAAGGTGAGGTGGCATTAGGTGGAAGGTATATCATGGGATGGGTTAGGTGGGAAGTAGGGGATTGGGTAGTTTAGGAGTTTAAGCACTTAGTGTTGTTTTTGACTTTTCATGCACATCCAAAAAAATCCAGCGTGGATAATTGGGATGTTGACGCTGATGGGTGGTGTGGGACCCACTCATCCCCTCCAAATTTCATTTCTTTAATATTTTTTATTTTAGATGCCATAAAGGCATTTCTTGTCCTTTTCCTTTAATAATAAGGTCTCATAAAGGGGTATAGGTTAAACTAAGATATTTAGTCACATGGGCTTATTAAAAACCTATATTATAATGATTGTGTAAGATGAAAATTTTAGTGTGATTTACAAATGCACAACTGGATCTTTCAGGAACTTTCCAATTTTTCATAGTAATGTTATTAGGTGCATTTGAGATAAGTTTATGATTGAATTATATGGTTATATGCATGTGTTCCAGCTTGGATTTTAATCTACTAATTAACCATTATTTCTGCTAATTAAATTTAAGGTATAACTATTGGAAAAATATATCAATTTGAACATCAGCTTTATCATTGAACATTATGAAACCTATCAACATTTCATTTTAATTTCTTCATGCAATACCATGATTCTAAAACAATCAAATATCTTTTCATTCATGATTGGAATCAATGATTACAAGAGATGAATTATGGAATAACTAGCTTTTGATAACTATGTTAAATCAATGCATTTAAAGACAAGAAATGAGTTGAAATCTATTGAAATGTTGTCACATAATATACATCATTTTAATAAAATAAACTTCACTCTTTTTACCAAATATGCAATTTACAACATTGGATCAATTTCATAGATCATCATCAAGTTACAATTTCTTCCTTTAATACATGAATGCAAGATACAACAAGGTGTGATAATGGAGAAATCTCCCAACACAAGTGACTCAAGAACACCATCAAGAAATCCAATCCAAGTTTTCTCCCTCTTCGAATCTATCCCAAATCTAAAATTACACATAAAACATACCATGGAGAGCTCACCTCCCAACCTAGGCTTCAAGGTGGCCACCCACCAAGCTAGGAGAAACAATAGCCAATTGGGTGACATCCATCCAAGGTAATCACAAATGGGTTTCACCTTGAACCCATGACAAGGGGTGAAGGTGAAACTTCCATGTAGGAGATGTCAATGAAGAACATAAAAAAAAAAAAGTCTCTTCCAAGGCTAAATTTCACATACAACTTCCATGCTCATTTCTCATTATCTCACCCAAAATAATATCCATATGCATTGGCAAGCAATGGCCCATACACCTTTCCTTTATCCCTCTTCTCACCATGAGAAGAGACTCTATAGTTCCATGGAGTCCAAATAACCCCTTCCCCCACACATGGCCACTTCTTCCCTATCCAAAGGTGAGTAATGTCATCACTCCCTTTTGAAATCCTTCAACAAAATCAAGAAACAAATATGAACAAGATTGCAAAAAAACCCAAAATCTCATCCCTCACATTACAATACCACAAAATATACAATACAAATATGCAAGATATTTACAAGCACATACTAATCTATTGAAAAATAAGAACATGTATCCATAGAAAAGGAGATCACCAACCTTTACAATGTGTTATGGAAAAATGATGTTTGAGAAGAGCCCTAATCCCTTTGCTTTCTCCAATTCCAAGCATGATTTCTCTAAAGATATAGATTGGGTGAACATCCAATAACTTCTCCAAGGGCCTCTAAAAAGACCTCCAAATCCCACCCACCTAATAGCAATAAATTTAGAATTGACCCTAAGTCCTTTCACCATCATCATATCCCCTACCATAAATGCAAGATTGAGAAGGTGTGTGGGTTTGGGAAAGGTCAAGAGTTCACTCAATTTTTGTAACATGGGGAAAGTGGAATATTTAGAGGGTCACCAAAGCCACTAGGAGGTTCTAGTAGTTTTTAAAATGTCCCCAACCCATGCCCCTAACACTTAGGCACTAGAAGTGACTAGAAAATTTAAATTCAAATAAAATAATTGGTGGGACTTTACAAGTTATCTCTTATCAAGAGGGATTTAATCAGGCTCCTAAAAGTTAGTTAGGTTAAGGGTTACATTTCCAACCCTAGTATACATGTCATTTACACATACACATGACAAGTGTCAAGTGAAACTACAAAAATCACATTACATAACATTTGACATATCACTAATTGCATAATGAAATAACCTAACACATCCATATAGATTATGATCACAAATTAAATCACTTGACAATGAGGTTTGAATCTCTTCATTAGATTCAAACTTGACTTTTATAGTTTGCACATAGGACTGGTTATTGTTTCTCTGATAAATTTCCATGGTAGCTTTCCTGCACTCTTGATTCGAATATCAATAGTTCAATAAAATCACATGTATATAATAACCACATTGCATAGTTAATTGATTGAAGTATTCTAAATTTCATTTTAGTAAACTTTTCCATTTTTGCACCTGATAAAACATAATTGATTGCATAATTAAAATATCTTAACATATTCATCAATTCAAATTAAATTACTAAAATAATCATCATAATTCATGAATATACCTAAAACATCATAATCATCTTAATTAAAACATATTGAAGTAATCATCACATGTCATAGATAATACTGATAAATGTCTAGTACATCAAATATAATGTCTCAAAATATCAAATCACAATGTATCAAAATAAGTGTATTAGTTGAACTATGATGGGTCAGGTTGAGGCCCCACACTTGTCACTCCTCTCACAATCACTCTTTTCATCCTCAAAGACACCCTTTTCTCGAATCTTCACCCCTTTTCTTGTTTTTGTTGCAAATAATAGAAAACCCAAAATGAATGCAAATGAAGCCACATAGAGAATGCAAACAATATAACACATTTTATAGGCCCCACATGTCTTAGGGTAAAAAAACAACCACTAGGATTAAATAGAAATATGTTTTTTTTATAAAAAATTGCTTTTACTTTGTGTTGAGACCAGAATGTTCACCCATCCCATAGAGGGTTCAAGGGACATGTCCGTATTCCCCTACCCCCTCGTAAGATGTCAAGATTTCTCCTAGTCTCCTAAGGATGAAAACTATTTGGTGGCAGTGCTGAAAATGGCACAATGACACCCCCCCACCCCTAGTGTATCCTTGTCTCCAAAATGTGGGGCTTGACAAGGGGGGGGGGAGGGGTGGTGGACACATCCCCATGTTACTTTGATTATCTCTGATAGGCTAAATCAAGTAATGATCCATTTTCAATATGTATTTTTAAATGTTGTTGGATCCTTTTCGAGTTATCAATGACATGGTTAGAGCCTGCCTAGGTGGATCCAAATGAAACTTAATAACTTATCATTTTTATAGTTGGTTAGGCATTGTGATTCTAGTCTAACTTAATTTTCCTTCCTTTCTGTCTGAGATTTGTGAACTTCTTTGTACAAATTGATTAGATAATGCCTTGAACTATATCATCTTAGTCACATTTTTTCTAACAATGTGTATATTGTGGTTTTAACGATATGATTAAAAGCTATGAGGAATGTATTTGGTCAATGACTTTTGTGAATTAACATTTCTCTCTTTAGGGCAAAGGATTGAAAACTTCTTCATTATGAGAAAGGCTAGTGAAGAATAAAAAGTTGCACTCTACTTTTGTAAAAAATGAAATAAAAATCTTGATTGACATAGATTTCACGAGGATATATTTCAGTGTTAAAGGAGTTGTATAGTAGGTGAAAGCTCCAATGCCAAGAAAGAAGATGATCTTTTAGAGTTGTTCCTTATCAAAATATTGCTTAGGAACAAGAGGGTTGGTTTTTTATTTGATACATGCTCATAAGAAACCCTAATGTATCATAAGATAGTAGGAGGTAGGTGTAATGAAAAATAACAATAGTGTATGAAATTGTAAAATAGAGAAAGATCACATAACACAATATTTCCACGGAAAAACATGGTAAAAATACACTAGTAAAAAACCATAGGCCAATCTCTTAACTTTGTTTCTCAAGAATTTTCACAATCACAACAATGTTCAAAACGCATGAACAATCATGAATCAACCCCTTTTGATGACACAATCACAACTAGATGATGAGTAGAATTACTTCACATCTTGACATTCTCCCACTTGAAGTCACATTACAAACTTGTGAAATTCCTTTGTCAAGATATCATTTCCATTGTTACCAATTGTTAGGCAATATGCAAACCAAGAGAAGTTCTACATCAAATGGACCTCTCTCCACCTATAGCCTTCATCATAATATCTATTGGGTTAACATCTATGTGAATCTTGGCCAAATATATATGTCCTCTATCTATCTCCTCTCGAAAAAAATGATATTGAATATCAATGTGCTTTGTCCTTGCACTAGTGCATTTAACCTTAAATTTCAACCAACTCTTTTAAATGGCTTGGTTGGTCACATTATAAAGAAAATTTTTTTTTAAATAATAACATGCCCATGTTGGTCACAGTTGCGACCAATTATTTGTATTTTGTGTTGGTCTCAATTGCGACATACATGGTAGCATAAAGACAAAAAAAGAAGGGCAAAAACACATTTCACTTGAGAAAATTAGTGTTGAGGGCATTTTACTTGAGCACCATTCCAGCATTTCACTTGAGGTCCTATTTGTGAGATTTGGTAAAGTCTCTACTTTTTTTATTTTTTTCATTGCCAATCATCTACTAGCCTTCTCCCAATCCTTCTGTGATAGATTGCTTCTAAGGGATTTTCAGCAGATACCAAGTAGATGGGTTTTCCTTAGGTTTGTTGCTTTCCCATGTTGTCTAGAGGTTTTTGCTAGGAGAGATCTTTTGCTTTCCATGCTCTACTAATTTCTTCCTCTTTAATTTCATGCAGTCAGGAAAGGGCTTTAAAATTGTTCTTGAGGGCATTTCGCTTAAGCGGAGAATTTGAAGCTTTCCAGTATTCTTCATCGATTGGAGCATCATTTGAGCATATAGGGCCACTTGAAGACTTACCACCATCAACGGTAAGGGAAAAATGCAACTATTTATATGGTATATGCAGCTTCAATTTATAATATGGCTTGTTATGCAGAGTTTATTTGTAAATGGCTTGCAATGTGAATATGATGCATATGCTTGGGGTCTGGCAACCCATGCCTCTAACTTCATCCTTCACTTTTCCTTCTCGAGTTGATAAAATTGGAAGAGGATTTTATGGTAGATTGAGGGCATCAAATTGTGAAACTATTGGTTGTTTGTAGTGGTTCGAAATCTTTTCTTTTTGTTGTTTCTTCATCTACCCTACCTACTCTTTCATATACAGTTCAATTTTGGTGAAAGAGGCACAAAAAAATTCAACAAAAATTATAAGAAGCCTAGGGCTATAGCAGGGTTTTGTATCATCTCTTGAAGTTTTTACTACTGATTGGTGAAGGGTTTTATATTGTTGACTTGCTTTTGTGGGAAACAAATGTAATATGGTTTATATTGTTGAATTTCTTTTTTGGGAAATGAATCAAATATATAATTTTAAATCAATTTGAAAGTAATATGCTCATAATTGTTTCTGATGTTCATCAATTTTGTGTATATGATGATCCACTTTTTTATCCAAATGATGGCTTGATATAATGGCCAGTTTGAAGTTTTTTATCACTATTTCTGATATTTAATCTTATTTCTTATGTGATGTTCTTGTTAAGATCATCCTCTCTGATTGAGGCTATATGCACATGCAATCTTTATTTCTTACCAGTGGTGGATTACTTCCACCCTCCTTGGTTGTTGTAAGGCTCTTGGAGTCCTCAATATGTAATGTATATAAAATAATCTAATTAATTATTTCCTCCAAACTTATGATATCCTTTAATTATTTACCAAGGGGATAAGTTGTCTTTTCTTCACAACTTTTGCCATTTTGTCTCACCTTAACTAATGTGTACATTCTGCTTCCAATTACAATATTATGATGAACTTCATTATAAAATTAGCTTCTTTTATCACCAGTCTCTGTGTTGTAGATCCTTGTCCCATTCGTTCTATGCCTGTTTGTAGATTTTTTCAATTCACTTTCCATTATTTTTGTTTTTTCTATCTTGCTATAATTTGTAACTAGTGTGTATATGCAACAACCTATTCTACAAACTATTTTAGTTTGTCTTGCTAGTACATAGCTAGTAAAATAAGGTTTGATAACTAAGTTCAAATATTCATGTTACTTTGGGTTTCAATTTAAATGTTTCAAAAATTTCCAAGAATTAGTGAAAGTTTTTAAAGCCAATTTCTTTATGGTCATTTAAACTTGTTCTATTTTATGTTAATATTAGGATTAAATATAATTTATAGAAGCAAAAAGTACCATCTGACTTTGTGTTTCTTTGTTTGTTTTGAAGTGTAACTTGCATTTCTTGGAAGTGTTCCACAACATAGATCTCCTTCAACAAAATTATCTAGGTTGGGCAATTGGTAACTTCTTTTCTTTCTATGGAAGATTGTAATTGACAAAATTTAAGACCTTTATAAATATTGTAATGAAGCTTTTAATGATATGATTCCTCATTGGATAAGTGGATTATTGAAACAAAAAGACCGAAATAATGTGTGTTTTCATTTGGGTGGCTTTGAAGATTAAATGTTATTTTAAAAATAATAACCTTATTTCTTGACAAGAGTATGTATATAACCATTAAAAATATTTGGCACTATATCTTGGATTAGAACCAAAATTAACATTCACATCTTCTTCTATTTCAAAATTTTGAACTATAATATATGATTTTGATATTCTTCACAATCAATGAATACCATAAATTTGTCTTCAACTCAATCTGGACTATTACTATACTTTCGTTCTACTTTTTTTTACATCAACTTATTGTGGAAATTATTATCAAATATTGATGGTATTCTTTTTATATAAATTGGATAAGTGGTACTAGTGTAAGTTAAATAATCAACAACTCTTTTCTTTGCAAAATAGAGTTCAAACTTCATCGCATCAAAGTCTACTTAAATAATAGGAGCTAAGAAACTGATGATAGTACCTATGCCTTTCGAAGTCAATTTGCACTATAAAATTTGACATATAATACCAAATTGAGCATATTGATATTTTGACTAGTCACTATAATTTTTTGTATCAAAATGTGTCACAGAGCTAGTAAGCATTCTATTTCTTTTAGAAAGTGAAATTCTCTTACCATATGCAACAAGACATCACCTTTGAATTGATTTCTCTAATGAATGGTCTTTAGAACCTTCTTGTTAAATTCAACCAAATCTAAGTTAAGTTTTTTGGGTATTCTACATCTTCATTACTTTTGAAGAACAAATATTAGTTTTGTTCAAGGTTAAGTGAGCTTTATTTGTCTCCAAGTTTGTAAAATTATCACCCACGAAACCTTATGTGAAAAATACTTTGTTTGTGCTAGATGCTTCCCTATAATGTTTTTATTTTTAGGTTCTCTAAGCCATATCAAAGTGGTTTTTTGATGTTACAAGTGATTTTAGATCTCATATATTACTTAAAGCTCACTTGCTAAAGTCATTTCTAACTTTTGGTATACTCTTCAGGATTATGTATGAGAGTGTCTGGTATTCTCACACCTTCAAGTATTGCAATTGTTGCAAAATTCCCACTTCCTCTTTTGTTTAAAGTGATTTAATGCTTTCCTCCATTTTCCCCTCCATATGGTTAGCAGGGGTAGGCCTATGATTAAATTTTAGAATTTTGCCATTTTTGGGCAGGCATTACTAATGCCAAGTCATTTATCAAATATTTAACATAACTTAAATGGAAGTCCATATTAATATTGTCTATGAAGTATGATTGCCATGGAATGCTCTAGAGTGTGGAATATATCACTAATCCGTAAGTATATTTATTAAAATAATAGGAGTTATATTGGCTTTTGTATATATTCTATATTAAATCTCATGCTTATATTTATTTGTACATAATCGATGGTGCATTTTATCCAATCAACTTGGCTAATTACCTTTTAACTTGAAGGAGTCTATGCAGTAGGAAATGGGCCATTCACAAAGTTTTAATTGAGGTTTGTGGTAAATTTTCCATAAGAGCTTCCTCTGTGCTAGGTAGTAAGTATTATGCAATTAATATGGAATTATTATTTTTCTTTGTAGTGCTTCTCCTCTACTAAACTCTGTGTTAAATTCAAGGAGTGCATGATGCTTGGTGTATATTATAGGCCAAATGGTGATTCCTTGTTTCAAAGTTCAATACTAGAGGAAATAGATAATTGATGCAGAGGTCAGTCGTCAACCCTTGATTTAATGCATGAGATAACTAACTATCTCTTTGTTTTGTAATAGTGCCCTTATATCTTCCACAAATGTAACTGAAACAATGACCCAACCCACTCAATATTTTATCAAAGGATAATCATTCAAAAGGTTAACACACTAAGCTCTACACCTTTGACTTCACAAGACTAACTCCACTTCCAAACTTCTTCAAGCAACAAGTTACCCAAGTTGCCCAAAAACACCTACAAACCCGAAGTGACTCCAAATGACTCCAGACATAAAAAAGACTTAACCAATTTTAAATAAGACTTTTATGAGTTATATAATGTGTATTCAACCAGATTTAACCATCCACTTGGCTAGAACCAACTCCCTATGCCCAATTCCTCCAATGCACCTTAGGAGACCTATTTGACAAACTAGCAACCCTACAACAGCATAAAAGCCTAAATAACTTGACATTTTCCCACATCAATTGACAAGGTAATATAATTTATGGACACCATTTTTGAAGTACTAAAACATATTCTAACCCTAGCATACACTCCTTTGGTTTAGGTCTGACTATTCCAACATAGTGACCTTCAAAATGACTTAAAAACCATGAACTTTCAAAGAAAGTACACTCTATTTGTATTCTTATCACTCTAAATCATCAATAGAGTCATGATCAATCTCATCTATGAAGCATATTAAAAGCTAAGGATTTGGAGTGACTCTGTCATTTCATTTTTTTCCACATCTTGTTCAAACCATATAATGCATTCTCATCTATGAAGCATATTAAAAGCTAAGGATTTGGAGTGACTTGTATACAATTCATTTTTTTTCATTCATTATATGGTTTGAACAAGTGTGGCAAAAAATAGATTTTTATTATGAATTTTCTATTCACCAATCTATGTTAAACTAATTAGCAAAGCTTTGGTCCTCTAAGTTGTAGCGATTTTGAGAAAAAACCTAACTTTTAATCACCATATCTTAAATTAATTTTCGCATTGAGGTGATCTGAGTTTGATCAATTATTCTCGATACAAGTTGGTGTCGAGTTTCCTTTTTATTATTTTGCAAATCTATTGCTATTTATTCAATGTGCAATTGTGGATAACTTTTTAGATTTTTGACTTTTGTGTTTTTGAGGTTTTCTTACAAGTAAGAAATGTTACTTGATTAAAAATTTCACAATGTCTTTTAGACTCCTATGGGGTAGATGTCACACATCTACACCCTGGAGAAGATTCTAGTCCATCAATAGTGGCAATAGGTTTTCAATATAGATCATTGTTTGTTGTTGTTCTAGTTCACACAATTCATATGAGAAATGCTTATCTTAATATTTTGGGTTTGGTGCAAATGTTAGGTGGTTGCATCTCAAGACTGGCCTGAAGTCACAAAGAATTAACCTAGGGAAAACTTTTACAACTTCATACACCATGGATTAGGGACGTGTTCTAAATTACTAAATGATGAAGAGGAGAAAATCCTCTAGAGCACAATTTCTGCCTTGATTATTATGCATTTTATTAACACTAAATCAACCAATGAAATTGAAAATTCTTAGACAAGTTACTGCTTCTCAAAATTAAAAATATGATTTTTGGAAATTTACTTGCTACTTGAAATTTAAAGTATGACATCAAGAAATTCAGATGATTATTTCACTTTGATTCTTTGCAAGGAGCTACTGATTTCTTTTCACAGAGCAACATGACAAAAGCCTCTGCAAATCATATTTTATAGGGAATTTATTTCATTTTGATTAGTTTTTGTGGTGAGATTTAGTTCTGCATTTCTTATGTCTCCTTAGTGACAACTTTGGTATTTATTTAGAGATGGTGTAAGTGAAGGACAATTTTACCAAGTTCTACTTTATGAACTGGATGCTATTTGCAGGGTTAGTTTACTAATACTCACTATAGTACTTGCTATTCAATTGAGATTGACACAAATCATTAGATTGTTTGTATTCTCTTTGGATTTTGTTAAAGAAGATAGTTGAATGCTATATGAACTAAAAGTTATGTGGTGTCAATAGGCTCGTGCATCTCTTGAGCCAAATTACCAGCCCCAGTGACATTTGTTGTTGTTCAAAAGCAACACCATACTAGACTATTTGCAAACAACCATACAAATAGGCACTCTATAGATAGAACTGGAACAT
Organism: Cupressus sempervirens; assembly: GCA_028749045.1. Lineage (NCBI taxonomy): Eukaryota > Viridiplantae > Streptophyta > Pinopsida > Cupressales > Cupressaceae > Cupressus > Cupressus sempervirens. The sequence goes on from CM053790.1 coordinate 531,765,168, forward strand.
CTTGCCAAGTCTTCAGTACATAATAAAGCAACTAAATTTCATAAATTATTTTTTGATAGTTGATTTATTTAAATATTTCCCATCAAAAATTACTTAGTACATCTCATCTTTTTTTTGCATAGGAGCTTGCAGTTCTAAAGAATCTGATAGCGAAGAATCTAAAGAAGATATTGTAGCAAAGGTATATTTGGTGTTCTTTTTTAAGTAAAAATGTGACTAGAAATTTTGTATATTGTCATATTTCACATGCAGAAAGGTCAAATTGTAAATAGAAGTGAAGTCGTATGGATTTAAGTTTCTTCTTCATTATTTATAATGCTATTGATTCATCCTTTGTAGCTGTAAAAATACTTGTTTATTTTCACCTTTCCAGATACCCTTTACTAGGTTCTTGAAGATTCCAAAATATCTTGGGCTGACCCCACTCCAGCATGTCCTAACTCCTACTTAGTTCATAGACCTAACTTCTTTCCTTTTTCTTCAAGTTTTGATTTTACTACTATGGCAAAGCAAGGGGTGTTTTTGAGCTTGAGGGTCTTCAAAAACTCCTTCTCTCCAACCATCATCGCACTAGATGCATGTTGGATCTCCTTTGGATCTCCTTCCCATCTTTTGGTAGTGGTCTCATGGTGTATTCCTTCCCATTTTTGACTTAGAATTAACATCAAATTGCCAGGGCCTGCCTAACAATTGGTGACAAGCATCCATTTCTACAACATCACAGAAAATCTTATCTTTGTACTCCCCTATTTGAAATTGAACATGAACTTGTTCATTTACTATGACTTGTTGCTCCTTATTTAGCCATGAAACCTTATAAGGGTTAGGATGAGGCAACTTCTTCAATCCAAGCTTCTCTACCATTTCTGCTAAGGCTATATTATCAGTTGAACCGGAATCTACAATAACTTTGCAGACCTTATCTCTTACCTTGCAGAGAGTTCCCAAAAATGTATTTTTTTGGGGAAGTTCTTGCTCTGTGACAGTCTTTAGTAGGGTTCTATTGAACGTTAGAGACTCTTCTCTCTTTGGATCAGCATTTCCTCTTGCCCCTTGGTCACTTTGTGCATCCTCCTCTTGAGCCAAATGGACTCTCCTATTCCCTTCTTGGCTGTTGGTGTCCATTTTCTTAGGAAGTGCTTGTATGTAGCTAGTGCAATATGTAGAGGTAGAGTTATGGAAGGTCAACTAAGTATTTGTTTCTTTTCATTTTTTATATTTCTTTATCTCTTTATCAATCTATCTCTCTATCTATACCTCTTTCTATCTGTCTCACTTTACTATTCATTTCTATATGTGTCTTCCTCTTACTAGTCCATCTGCAGGTTGCAAACAAATCATCCTTCTTCCACCAATGAGTCATTCCATTCAAGAAAGACCATGTATGATGATATCAAGGCAGAAAAAAAATAGGGAGACAATTGCTAGACTGTAGTCTAACTTAAAAAGAAAAGATGATAGAAAATGTTATTGTCCTTTCAAAATTTGTAAGGGCTTAAAGACTCGAAGATATCTAATCACAAAAACTGAGCAACATTGTAGGAAACATGGTCACATTAAAGGGGGAAATGAATATCGCCCATTGGTATGTATTTTAATAGTTTATAAATTACATAAAACATGATTTGATGATGACATCGTGGTTATGGTTAATATAAGGTCATCATTTTCATATAGGTCAACATCCCTGAGTTTCATGTTATGGACCATGACAATTCAAAGAATGCGGATTTCCAAATGAGGGAACATGGAGGTGTGAATATTGAAGTAGAAGGTAATGATACCATGGAAGAAGACCATGATGATGAAGATCATGATAATCAAGATGATCACGATGATCAAGATGATGATGATGATGATAATGCAGAGCTTGATGTACCTATACTTGAGAAGGCACATGAGCCCCTATATGAAGGCTCCAAAACAACTCTTCTTGCCATTGTATTGTTGTTGGTGAAGGTTATGAATGGTTTATCCAACGTAGCAATGACACATATGTTAAGGTATGCCATCTTCTTTCATTATTTTACTCATAGTTCCCTTACAATTAACATTGGGTTCATGAAGCAATTAATATTCTTTAAATTAACAAATTATATTTTTGGTCATAGTGAGAATTATCTGCCATCATGAAAGATATTGGAATGGATAATCAAACAATACATGCATGTTCGAACGATCATATTAAATATCATAAATAACATGAATTTGCAACACCATGCCCTATTTGTCATATTAGTAGATATCAATCAGATTGATTAACAAAAAGGTGCCTCGCAAGGTTCTTCGACATATTCCCATTATTCCACATCTGCAATGATTATTCAGGTGCAATAGCTTGGTACAATTTATGGATTACTGTGCATGCAATAGAAGTCAAGATGACATTATGCAAATGTCTATAGATGGTTCAGCATTTAAGGAAATAGAGGGAAAATGGCCACACTTTAAAGAAGAACCTCATAATCTCAAGCTTTTAGTAGTAGTAGACGGTGTCAATCCTTTTGGAGAGATGAGATCTACTTACTCGGTGTGGCCTATTTTTGTTATTAACAATAACATACCTCTTTGGTTGTCCATAAAGAGAGAGCACATAATGTTGACACTAATTGTTCCAAGTATTTTTTGATTTAATGGTCATCTATATTAATTTATTATTACTAATCCATCAAAATGGTCATAATAATTATGTAATGATTTTATTCATTCAATTAGGTAAGTACCAAGTTAAAGATATCAATGTATATATTGAACCCCTTATTGATGAGTTGATGGAGTTATGAAATGGGGTTATATGTATGACATCTATAGACCAATAGGACAAAGACAATTTCAATTTCATGCAATGCTTGTATGGACAATACATGATGCCCATGGGCTAACACATTTTTGTGGTATGTTCTCTTCTTAACACCTCTTTTTTGGCATGTCAAAGTTAACATATTTAATCCAATTATACATGATCTTGTAGGTCTTTAGACAAAGAAAAAATTTGTAGTCTAGTTTGTTTTCCAAAGACGAAATCTCATCATTTAAAAAGTTTAAGAAAGTAGGTTTTCGATTAGAATAGACACTTTTTGCATAGAAATCATAAGTATCAAATTATTGAAAAACATCTTTTCAATAAGAAAGAAGAGACTATGTCAAAGCCATAGAGAATGACACCTTGCCTATGGAAGTTGGCATACAATAAAATAAATCATCGAGATAATATCATTCCATCTGATGGTTTTTGTTTCAAATTTATATCTTGATATTGTGTTTTGTTTACTAATGATGTGATTGATGCTTGTAAAGGTCATCAAGGCATCAATGACCAACTTCCAAAAGGACTAAAAATTTATCCTACGTAATTTACTAGGTTGCCATACTATGAGGAGCTCCCAATTGTGCATTTGTTTGATCCTATGCATATTGGAAAGAATGTAACATAGATATTATGGAAAATCTTGGATGGAAGGCATGGCAAAGACCAAATTGTCAAAACTTGTAGTGACATTGAAGAATCCAACCATGCAATAAAAAATGGCATTTGATCAAAAAAAAATGGAGACCAAAATGATAGAAGTGCCCTTAGTTGGTTATTGTCAAAGCAACAGAGCAATGCTATAAAAGAACTCATAAAAATACAATTTCTCACAGGATTTGATGTGAACATAAACAATCTCATATCAAAGAAAAGTGAATTTGGGCTAGGGTTGAAAACACATGATTGGCATATATTTATTAAGGTAATTCATGTTATTTTGTATTCACTATATATTTATATATTGCATGTAGTTTTAATTGCATTCTTTTATAAAATATTGACAAGATCATTTTACAATTATTGCAGTACGTTCTACCTCTATCTCTCCCACACCACTTTGCCAACAATGTCAAACAAGTTATATATGATCTTGGAAAATACATGAGGTGGTTGTCATCTAAAGAAATCAATAAAGAAGATATAAAATATTGGAAGATAAAAATCCCTCTTCTTATGTGTGAAATGCAAAAGTGTCTACCTCCAAGTTTTTTCAATGCACAAGAACACTACCTCATACATCAAGTTAAGGAGATTGAATTGTGTGGACCTATACCAACTAGGTCAATGTGGATGGTTGAGAGGCACTTGAAATTTTTGAAAGGCTTGGTTCAACAGAGAGCACATCCTGAGGGTTCTATGGTGGAGAGATATATGATATACCAGACCATGGTGTACATTAGTGAATATCTTCCTAAGTTTACAACAAAGATCCATGTAGATCATATTTGGGATCCCAACTCAATTAAAAAATTCGAAGGGGAGTACTTGATGGGAAAATGTAGATTGAGGAAAGTGAGAGGTAAATCTAAGATGTTATTGTAGTTAATTAATTCTTCTAAATCTTTAATATAAGTTATTTATAATTGGTGTATTTTTTTTGAAACAGGTGGTTGAGAGTGGGATGCAATACATTTGTATATTGTGAACAATCTTGATTGGATGATGGAATGGTTGCTCATTAACATGGGAAGGTGTTGCTTCATTGGTTATAGAAGCTCACTGTAATGGAGATTCCAATGTTATGTCGATGGTAGTTGATCTAGTAAAGGGTTTAAGAGGTGGAGAGGTACATAGAAGTTTATTAATGATCATAACTTGATGTATGTTTTGTATCAACTCATGATGCAAATAATTTATACACACTTCAAAACTTGTAGGTCAAGCACCACAAAGCTATGTACTATCATGGCCACAAATTTTGCATTAAAAAGTTGGATGACAAAAAGAAAACTTGTGTTTCTGGGATAACTGCAATTTTTGAGGTCACCAATATATCATCTAGAAATGACATACATTCTCAACAATCTCAAAATCAATACTATGGAATCTTGGATGATATAATTGAGTGTAATTTTAACACTTTCAAAGTAGTTCTATTTGTCGTCAAATGGTACAGGTTACGACTAAATCAAAATGATCTAGATCGAATAGTTATTCAACATGATAATGGATTTATAATGATTACTACAAGGTCATTTGAGCCAGTTGGAGATGAGCCCTATGTTCTTCCAAGCCAATGTGAGCAAGTGTTTTACTCAAACATTCCACATAAATAGGGTTGGTCATTTGTTGTTAGACATGATCCAAGAGGAAGGCCGATAAAGTATAATGTTATGGAAGAAGAAGATACTGAAGATGATGAAGATCAAGATGATGGTGATGAAAATGATGGTGATGGTGATGATGATGATGATGGTGATGATGATTGTGATGATGGCGATGATGATGGTGATGATGGTGATGATGATGATGATGATGAAGATAATCAGTGACTACAAACATCGTCACCCCTTTTTTTGACGATCTTGCATTCCATTTATAAGGTAAATTTCTTCATGTTTACGATGTTGCATATTATTCATGTTGTCTTCTAAATTATTTGTAGCATATGTGTATCATGTAATTTTTAGCTAACTTAAGATAAATGATTAACATATGCAGGGAATTTGATTACATATTTATTCTGTTCATTTCTAATGATTACAAAATATGTTATTTATAATTACCAATGTTTATATTGTGTTTGATTATCACCCTTTTTGCAAATAGTCAATTGACTACAAGTACATCATCACCCCTTCTGTTGACGATCTTGCATTCCATATATAAGATAAATTTGTTCATGTTGTCTTCTAAGTTATTTGTAGCATACATGTATCATGTAATTTTTAGCTAACTTAAGATAAATGATTAACATATGCAGGAAATTTGATTACATATTTATTCTGTTCATTTCTAACGATTACAACATATGTTATTTATAATTACCAATGTTTATATTGTGTCTGATTATCACCCTTTTTGCAAATAGTCAATTGACTACAGGTACATCATCACCCCTTCTGTTGATGATCTTGCATTCCATATATAAGGTAAATTTATTCATGTTTATGCATATCATGTAGTATTTAGCTAACTTAAGATAAATGATTAACATATGGAGGAAATTTGACCCCTTTGGCGTGGATCGTGCACAGTGACATGGATCAGTAGGTATAAGTCAATAAATAGACATAATTTTCTTATATTCTTCTTGTTTATCATTGAGCATGTATGTTATAAATAGGCATATTATATAATCATATAATGTATACATAGACAAAGAAGGTCCATATAGAAATATAATTGTATAATCACTTTCAACTAACTACATTTTATATTTGTCATTTTCACTTCCATTTGATGGATTGCAGAACCCACCAAATAGGTACTTGTAAAATCTATCTACATCAAATGAGGGAAATGAGGAAATGGTAGATGAAAGCTCTACATGTAGTATGGCTAAAATAGGGAGATCAATTAGAGGTCAAAAGATTAGAAAAAAATTGATAAACACATGCAATTTTTTCTTGCTAATGGGGGGTCATGTTCTTATGATGATGAGACCAAAGGCAACATCAAGGTGCCCTTTCGGTACACACACATTGAGAAAGAATGGATACCCAATGAGCTACCTCCAATTAACATAGATTTTTGTGTTAATTAGAGGATATATGGCATTGCTCCATCCTCATTGCATGATTTGGGCCTATTTTCCATGGATGGGATAAAGGTATGTTACAAAAAAGTTGTCGAATTGTTCAAGTATGTCGGTCCATGTTACAATTACAATGATTGGATGCGGATTGTTTGACATAAAAAAAGTATGCGTAGGTATGCACTATTAGCTAATTATATACAACAGAAAGAAAATGATCAAAGTAAAAGATTTGTATGAACATTGATGGGAGACCAAAAGAAACATGTAATATTGCAGGTTTTATAAATAGTACACGACCTTCCTCAACTAGTAAGCAACCCAATTGCATATTTGAGACGCATGAGGGGAATGAAGTTTTTGTTTGTGCAATAAAATCAATAAGTGCAGGGGAAGAACTGCTAATAGATTACCATTTAAATCACATAGATACAAACAAAGTTACTATCATGAGTGTTATAAGTACTATATACCATTTTCTTAATAAGTCCTTTTTTTTGCTATCTATTGCTTTTAGTTAGCTGAATTTTTTTATGTTTAATCTTTGTGACATGACAATATGGATCTGACAGATGATAGAGGCCACCAGAACGCTACTCCCACCCCTTCTTTAGTGAGGGTAAACCTTATTGAAATTGTACAAATTAGATAGTTCAAAAAATTTATGTTATTACATTATTTAATTTATGGTTTTTGAGTTTTTATGATAGTTTTACTGATATTCCTCTCACAATTTGATGTTCAGGATAAGGGAAAAGCACCAACAGTAAGCACCGAGCCACCAGCTATGCCTTTTGATGAGGATATTGCTGAAACTCCCAATGTAACAATAATGTTGAAGAAAAAAATTTAAATAATTAATTTAAAAATAATGAAAATTTAGGATGAGGCAAATATTCCATCCAAGGAGATGATGAAGAGGCTATCAGATTTGAGAGCACAAACTTGTCATTATGAAGTAAGTAGTAATGAATCTTTAGTTATAACAAAAGTTCAATAAAGATTTATATTTTATAATATTTTATGTTGTGAAGTAAAATATGTAATATGTGCAAAAATACTTTATTGATGCAATTTTTTTAAAGAGTTGTAAGAAACTTTAACTACTAAATTCTTGTTATACAAGATTTTTTGGCAACTGATCCACAACTTGGTCAAGAACAACGCGGTGAGGCTGGTAGTAGCAAAGCTCTGACTACCACTGCTAAAATAATCTTTTAGTTGACAAGTTAGAAGGAATTTTTTATTTCAAACATTCAAAACTTCTTAAGTTAACTCTTACTTTTATTATTTTAGAATGTCTTTGCTAACAATGTATTGTTCAAGTCATCCAATGCAGGAGACTCCTATGAGGTTGATGGACGTCTATACGAGATTACTGACTGCAATGTTGGAAACAAGGGGACGTCCAATTGGTAAATCCTTGTTTTACTATATTTGGTTTTGTGTTAATTATGAGTTGATAATTTGTACTTTAATCTTGGGTGTGTCACATAGTGGATTATTTTTTTGTGCTAGGAGATGCACCCTCTCCTACGCCACTAGATGCAGATCATAGTGCATGTATTGGTGATAATTCACCATCATTTCCTGGAGCTACCCATGTTTCTAGCATGGGAGCTATACAGACATTGTTGTTGATTGACAATGATGAATCAATGCCTTTAAAATGTCCTAAGATTCTAGGTACTTTAAATAATTATTTTTTATATTGTAATAAGGATTTTCTTGCAAGACATAAACATGATAGGAAGTGGTGAATGCAAGGGTTTTTCATGAGGAGTGATGCCTCATGACCTTCTTTAGTATATCATATTGTGCAAGTTGTTTAATTATTTTGGAATTCCTTTTTATTAGGGGTTTGGTAGGATCATCTGAATTATCAATGACCTTTTGTCTATACCAGTAATTCTCTAGTTTAGTAATCCAGTTTGAGCTATAATGTATTTGATTTAGTACTCATGGTGGTTTTAATTTGGATTGCTCAAATGGCAATATTGCAAGTACATTGATGGGAGACCAAAAGCAACATGTACATTTATATCACTTGTAATTTAGAGTTCATGATTTCCTCTATTGATATTTAATAAGTCTATTATGCTAGGGCACAACCCTCTACAAGTCTAATTTGCATTTTAATGTTTTTGAACTAGATCTCTGAGTTCCAAGTTCGATATAAATATTTCTACTTGCACTATATGATCTAAATAGTGGAAGTGTGTGTACCATTGAGATGTGCCATTCGATACATTGCAATATCATGCTTTAACACTAGAAGATACTAAACAATTTTTCTACAGAGAACTAAAAGTGGGAGTCTTCTTTCATATTCAATGTTCAGTTTTCAATGATTTCCAACATCATTGCTATTGCCTATTAGAGGTTTAGAGTGCTCACTTTCAGCTTCACTATCTATTTTAGCAATATTTGTTTTCCATAATATCCTAGGCATGATCAGTGACAACATCAATTAAGAATGAAAAAAAATGAAGGTCATGGCAAGTTATATGTATTATGAACTATATTTTTTTCAAGGTATATTGATTAATATAGTCATAGTACATTTTTTAGTTTGGTATTTAATGGAAATGACTGAAAGAAAATGTTTGTTGGGCTATGTCTGATGTTGGTTACTGTAGTAACTTTTTCTGCATCCTTAATGCTGTTTAAAATTTTCAATCATACTTTGAAAACTTAGACTAGACAAATTACTCTACGAACCCATTTTTTTAACAAACTTGAGATTTTGCAAAATCTCTGGAAATATTTGGTAAATTAATCTGACACAAAATTTTTAAAAGCATGTGTAAAACTAAATTAATGAAACATATTACTTATTCCTGCATATGTTCATAAAAAAGCTACATTGCCAAATTCTTCCCTAGAAGTCTAGATTTTGGGTCCAGTGTGACCTGGTCCAAATATGGCCAGGGTCCTGTATTTAGAATGTGGTTTTGCTGAGGAGAATTCATAGGCCAAATTTGGCTGAATTTTGACATCAGCAACAGAACCCTAGTAGAGTTTGACTAGTTTGACTAGTAGAGTTTGACATCAGCAACTGCACAATTGTATACTATAAAGGGGAAAAAGTGGTTTTCAATTTAGAGTCTATAGTTTGCTATAGTACAAGTCAATTCCCTTCTAATGTATACTTATTTTTTTGCATAAAATAATAGTTTGAGTGGAGTGGAATATTTAATATAATGTTATTCACTATGAAAAGTATTATTTGCATGATTCATTTTAATGGTTTTTACTATTAATTATCCCATGAAATTTTTTGCAAGAAATGATACATTTTATAGGAGGCTTTATGACCTCACATTGCGAAGATTTGGGTCCACCATATGTACAAGGTGGAACATCATAATTGAACTAATTTTATCCCACTATTTTTTTTTCATATCATTAATTGGTGCAACATTTTTCCTTTCATTCGGGTCTTTTCTTATACTAGCTATATCTAACAATTTTCTATTTTTTCTTAAAAGGTGGAACTTCCAAGATAAAAAATTAAAAGATGAGCTCATCAAAGATGTAGAGAATGAGTTTGGTAGTAATATTTTTTATCATAAGAAATTGTTACAAAAAGCTTGCAAACATCTTAAGGTTGTGAGGGACTCATATAGAAAGAGTCTCATCCTAAACCTAAAGTATGAGCGTCCTCCCTTTATTTTAGTGAGGGAGTGGAATGAGTTCATTTTGGATGCAAAGGAGAAAGGGGAAGGTCAAAAAGAAAGTACACCAAAAAATTTGAAAAGGTATGCAATAGTATTAACTACTAGTACATTAATGTACTAATGCACTAATTAGTACTAATCTTTATATCTATATCATCTAACATATTTAAAACTTTTCATAGGTTGCAGGACACATCAAAGGCAACAAAGGCTAGGCTGGAAAAGGTTGGGTAGCGCAAACTTGGCTCTAGGGGATATTCTCAAATCAAAGCACGAGTTGTAAGTAGCAATAAATGAAATGTAGAGAAAAAAATGTTTTTAAAATGCAAATAATTTTGTTAATTAATAAAAAATGCAAATAAAATGTAAGGCGCTGATTTTAATCTGGAGGCCACGGAAGAACACAAAAGAATTGCCTTCAAGTAAAGCTATGTAGCCATGGTTGAATGCCTACGCAAGCTTCCATTGCCCCAACCGAACAATCTCCTACATCATGTGCATAGTTAAATATTCCAAAAAAACATATTAGAAATTGAATACTTGAGCAACAATCTATTTGATAATAATGTGCATGAGATTGCAATGCAGCCTGTTAATCATGACACAGATCATACACCGCATCATGAAGCCCCTAATGTGCCTCATACTGTCCATGGAGGTGCTCAATTGCTATTTAAAACTAATTATGTAATTATTAATACAATTTATCATCTTTAATTGAACTTGGTATAACCTTTTTGTGTATATTTTAAAGGATATAGATCAATCATGTCATGCTGATGAACGAGTGTTGGAGGATGTTCAGACTGATTAGCAGGTAGCTCATGTCACACATTCAAGTAAAGAAAATCTATTTTTTGTTCTTTTAAATTAATTTTTTGATTTATAGTTCTTTCACTTAAATAAAAACTTTCAATTCACTAATATAAAATGGTGTGAATTTAGCTTAGGAAGTACTTGCTATTGTAGTCGACCCCCCTTTGGTGTAGTGGCCTCATGATGTTCCTAAACAGATGAGGAGGAGACATGCATTAGAACCAATAGAGGAGGGGGATGACGAGGACATTGATATTCCTCTTAGAAATTTTATGAAAAAAAAAGGCAAGAAAGCCAAAAAGAAATGATTATTCATGAGTGACTTACTCTTGAATATTGTTAATCGATATTGTGTTAATGAATATTATTCATTAATGTTGGGTGTTAATAAATATTGTGTTAATGAATTATTCATGAATGACTTACTCTTGAATTTTGCATGTTAATGAATTTTGTGTTAATTAATTATTCATGAATGTTGAGTGCTAATGAATTTTATGTGTTAATGAATGTTATCATGTGATTATAATGATTGAATGTTATATTTCAAAAATGGATGAATGAATGAATGTTATTGGGGGGTTGAGGGAGGGGCCAAATGAGCTTCCACCTTCACGTGGTTGGCCCTATTTAGTAGAAAATATTAAACTATTCTCAAAACCAAGTAAAGCTCAAACTTTAAAGATAAGCTTATAGTTAATAGTGACAACCAATTAGCAAGTCCAAATAAAGTTCTTTGTTACAGGTACCTTTTTAATTTTTAAAGCATGATGTCATGTTTTAATATTGTGTAGTTTTTTTCTTAAGTTAAAGTATTCTTTTACTATAACAACATAATTTATGACCATTTTAGTAACTATTCTAACATCGCTTTATGAGAAATCATGTTTTGGCAAAGATGGCGATAAGTGGTGCTATATATTCCTTGGGAGATTGGATTGCACAGATCTGTATCTCAAAATCATTTGCATGTGGTAGAAATGCATACTTACAACCATTTCATTCTACATTTAAATCAAGAACATATTCTCTATCTATTATTTTATTTTAGATTGACAAGTGAGAGAAAATAAAGAAATAGAAGTATATGATCCATTCTTCATTTCTAATTGTCAATAAGTTAGAAGAATGTAATCAATGTCTTTATTTTAAATTGCCACATGAAAGGAGTAAGAGATATTGTGATTGATATTTCTATTTCAATTTGCTAACTCAGAAGCAAGTAGTAAGAATATATGACCCATTCATATCCTTTTATTTCTAGTGGTGCATGCTACATTTGTGATTTTCTACCCTAGAGTGCTAAAAGCATATGGAAGTATGTTTAGGTGATAAGTCTTGATTCCTTTATGTTTTTTTATCAATGAATGGATATAACCATTGCTAAAAGGGCAATAACTTACCAAGGGTTGTCTCTTTTCATTGATACATCAAGATATAAAGGCAAGAAGACCATGATAGTTGAAGCCATAAAAATGATCGAGCAATCATTCCAAATGAAGCATATACATTGATCCAATCAGCATAAGCACTTGTTCAAAGAGCAGTGACCAGCATCCAAAGAGGGAATCAACATCAAGTTAGATCTGTATAAAATCCAATGGCGGACTTAAAGTATATAACAAGTTAAATATAGGGAAGTGACCCCTCCCCCCCCCTAAACCTTCAAGTTTTAATGGAAACTAGCTGTTGCCCCTTAGTTTTCTACTTTGTGTTTTATGGCTTGTGTTAGGTACATCTCTACCTCCTAGGTGGTAGAAATTGATAGCATATAATTCAAGCTTCAAAAGCTGCTATTTTTAGTAGAAAGGTTATAATTCTCTAATCTTTATATTGTTTGACTTATGAAATGAGATTCTGGATAGACTTTCATTCTCCAATTGTCCGCCAAATATCTCATCGTTGGTACTTTAACATCAATTGATCTCAACATGCCATCATAATAAGCTTGAAAAGATTTAGACTTGTAAGTTTCATGTGTTGTATTTATTATTCTTTCCATAGACATCTAAAGCATAACATGAGTACATGGTGGCTTATTCTACATTGATTTTAATGACCTCAAGATGAAGAATTAATGATCTCAACATGCCATCATAATAAGCTTGAAAAGATTTAGACTTATAAGTTTCATGTGTTGTACTTATTATTCTTTCCATAGACATCTAAAGCATAACATGAGTACATGGTGGCCTATTCTACATTGATTTTAATGACCTCTAGATGACCACTACCAACTATGCAATTCCTAAGCTGCCATCTTCAAATCTTCAAGGGTGGTCTAGAGATACAAAATACCATGTCTTGATAAGATCTATAGGTTATATCATGCCAATGTCTTCTTTACATAAATTTTAAAGCATTCCTGCTTGTTTTAATTTATATTTTTGTCTATAATCATTATAAACATTGCAACCTTAGTCAACTTTTATAGGCTAATGAGGAACATAGTTGAATGCTACAATAATTTTGCGGTTAAGAATTTGTGTTTTCCCTACTCATAGTCCAATTTATTTATAGTTTGGAAGGGTACGATTAATGCACAATCTACAATTTTATACTCATTCATATATTTGTTTCATAATCAATTATGTCATTGAGTTTTCTTGAACTGATTTGTAATAATATCTTTAATCTAGGGGCCTCCAATTTCAACTTCAATGGAAGAAAGAAGTTCAATACAAGAACACATCAAAAAGTCAAATCTATGAGTGTTGAAGATTCCTCCAATGTATTTAACTATATTACCTACTGTAATCTTTACATTTAACTATATATGTTGTTCCTTGATAACCACTCATCTCGTTATATGGAAAGCTGAGAAAGAGAACAGAGAGAACAAATCATTTGGTTCAATGTGCATAGATGATAATATTACAAGGATAAATGTGTTGTTCTTGGAAATTAAGAGAATATATTAATCTCTTTCTACTTATGATACAGGTTGGTCTTTAAATATTTTATTATATAGTTTGATGATATTTTTATAATGATCATGTAAATGTAAGAGACATTTGTTTGTTGGTGCAGTGCTCGGTGCTTATCCTATCAATTTGATTATTGGCCTCTTAATGGTAAATCATTTGGAGAGCTTGGGTATAGCAAGACATTTCAAACATAAGATAAAAGAGGTTCTAGATGATGTCTATAGGTAATTGGGAGATATTTTTTCTAACTAATTGTAGCACATTTTATGAATTGATTTCCATATTGTTTGAAATAAATGTTCTTCCTAGGCAAATTTTGGATAGAGAATGAAATGGGTGAAGGAATGCCATCAACATCAAACATAATAACCATTTCTAATAGTCAAGTCTTAATTTCACATAATTATTGTTTCTAGTATATTTTATTCTATTTTTTAAGTTATTAAGAATTTTTGATTATTTGTATAGAATTAGGTCTTTTTGGTAAAGTCAATTAGATTCTTATTTCTTTTCTTAGTTTATATATATATAATATGAATTATGTTCCATTTAGAAGAAATATCTTTTATAAAATTGAACAATAACTTTAAAGAGTTATACATTGTGTTATGAATTGATATTTAAGATTGAGTGTTTTGATTGTGAAGGAGAAAGAGAAAGGTGAACATTATGTGCAAATTCATACTCAGTGTCTAGATTCATAATATTCCTAACATCCTAAAACCTTGTTATCTTACTCATGAATTCTCTAGGAAGGTGGTGTAGTGCAAGGTCCTTGTGGAATGTCTCATGATGACCTTGAGTGCACAAAGCTATCACTAAGCTTGGATACATGTACTAGTCCATCCATGAGAGCTCCAAAATCAACAAAAGTGCCAAATGACTTATTCTTCTCACTATCCCTATAAAAGTTTCACCATGAAATAAATCTTCATTTGGCACTCTTGGATTCCCATTCATTCTTAACCATGTCTTCTATTGTAATATATCTCTTTCTGATCAAAAGTGAAATTATTTGAAAAGGATCTGAAAGGTAGTGACTTATTTGCTATTGTAGAATATATAGAATTTTGGGAAGATAATGTTCTTTTTGAATATTTCCTGGTCCTTGTGTTTACAACCCTTCTTGGCATGTAATAGATAGAGCCAATGGGACAAATAATTGCAGATACCATGATTATGTGATTCCTTAAAGTAACTGAGGTCTAGCTTGGAACCTATAAAGACTTCACCCCTGAGACCATGCCCGTGTAAATGATTGGTAAAATAGTAAATACAATAGAATATATAACATCTTTCAAGTTTCAACACTATACACACACACAGTAACATACACCTAACTACAAGCACACATGGTAGGCCAATAAATATGTAAAATGCATTAAAATAGGTGCAAACTTAAGCTTTAGCCTTCAACTGATTCAAGAATGCATAGAGGAAGTCAACATGCTATTTTATTATAAAATGTGAGATGCTTGCATAAGAGGCTCCCATACACCAAATTGATATCTCACTTGCAGTAACCTACACCTGAATACATGTATCCATGGAAGGCTAATAAATATGTAAAATGTATTAAAATAGGTACATACATTAGCTTTAGCTTTTGACTAATTCAAGAATGCATAGAGGAAGTAGAGATGCTATTCATTATAAAATGTGAGAAGGAACCATTTGCCATTGTATGGTCCAATTGATGTTCAAACAACATATATCTTTACAAACCACTTAAAGAGAGTCAAGATTAAGTTTACAAAATTAAGGAACAATTGTGTATCAAAGTATAATTTTATACCAAGGAGGTTTGTTAGTGCTTATGATCCAAAAAAAATCCTAACTCTACATTATTTTTAAAAATGAAATATGATAATATAGTGTTAAATTTTAATAAAGTAGTTATGAGTTAAGTAGATTTGACCTCAATGAAATGTAAGAACCCGAGAAAGGCATCAAAGTGAATGCTCCTCTGACGGGTGACGCTAAAGAAATTTTTTGATGGAGCTTATAATGGGAATCCAAGCACCTCTAAGAAGGGTGTATGCTGCAAAATCACTTAGGTGAATTCCTAGTGTTTGAACCTTCTTCACTAGAAATACAAAAACATTGTAGCAGAAGAAAAAGATTTAGTGGTTAGGATGAGATTAGCTTTCAATAATGTAGTGTAGAAATATATTATGGATGGAAACTCAAAAATCATGATAGCCATGAGTAACCGAGGATTCAACATTGACTGGAACTTAAAGAATCAATTTAAGAAATTGATTATATTCATTAGTTCAAGGAAGAAATATGGTAGCCAATTGCATGGAAACCTTGAAGTAATTTCCTCAAATACTCAAATCATTGGTTCTAATATGCACATTTTACAAGCTGTTATTTCATGTTTATCAATTTTAACAAAATACCAATATTAAATATATATTAAACTGAATTAGTAAATAAAAGATAAGAAAGGCTCGACTTCCTTATCCTTTCACACACATATAGATAAGAAGTCATCAAATAGGAGGGGGGGTGGTGGGGGGGAAGGTAAAAATTTAAAAAGAAGAAACAATAATAATTTACTGAGAAATATGACAACATATGAGTCAAAGGAATACACTATAGCCAATTGAGCTTTGGATACAATAAGAAATAATAATCCAATCCCTACACCATGCTACATTTATTTATATTTGGGAAAATTTAGACATATCGACTGCTTCTTTGAACATATCGACTACTTGTTTGTACATGGAAGTTAGGATTTGAAGGTTGAACAAATCCTGGTAAATGTGAGTAGCTTTTAAAGAAATCTAAATTGATAAATACTAAACCCACAAGATTGTCGACTACAAAAAGCATCATAACAATGATATAGTAACAAGGATGTTTCCTTCCTCAAACTAACAAGAGATCTAGTTGGATAATGTGAAGTTTAAAAGAATGGTAAATAAAATCCATGGACTCGTAGGGATAAGATGAATACATAGTTTTTAGAGGTAGGGAATGAAGCAACTAGGAAATGTAATGGTTGATTTTAAATGTGTTGATAGGTGTCATAGTACAACTTAATTTGGATCTGGTCACATGAATGTATTGTTACTAGACTCAGAGACTAACACAAGGGCTAAATTCATTGATTTCATCTTTACCCTTCTAAACTTTGGTATGTGGGCCTATGTAGAATAGTAAGATCTACACTTTAATACTTCTCTGAACCATTACAAAAAATTTCTTTGGAATTGGTTTAACAGTATGTTTGGTAAAACATAGTGCAAGCGTATAATCTAATGCACTTCATTTATTCTTATGTTTGTAAGAGTTTGTAATATGATTGATTTAGAGTTATGTTGAGTCTGTGTACTTAATAACTAAATTAGTTTTTCTAAAGGTGAAATTGTTGTATGAAATGTTATATCAGAGAGTAATTATTGTTGAGGAATCCTTATATTCCTTGTTATACTAGATATGTGCTTCCAATGAATCATTAAACATATTGGGATTTCATATACAATGTTTGATTATATTAGTATAAATTGTTGAACCATGATATATGTTGAAACTTCATATTCATCGATATATTGAACTAGTACATTGAGCATTCCATAATGTGTGTTGAGTATAGACAAACCACTTTCTTAAATTATTTTTCTATATTACTATCTTTGAAATGTTGTAGTGTTTAGTTTGGTGTCAGGATAAATGAGTTAATGTCTAGATGGTCTTTCTTGTCTGATAAAGGTCTAAACTCGTAACAAAGTATGTTGTATATCACAATAGGAATGCAATATTCATAAAAAAATCAGACTTCTATGAACTCTTTCATGACATGGTCCTTGATTCTTATTAAAAAAAATAGTAGTAATTTTTGTGCAAAAACCTTGGTGATGGATTTAATTTTGAAAGATTGATGCCAATAGTTCAGAACTTGTAATCAGATTGCTTTTTTTGTTTAGGTGTCACAACAAGCTAAAACTTTGATTTACTTTGGTACTGCCTAAATAGATTTATCTACCTTTTTATGTTTATCGCTTACCTATTTGCAACTCCACAATTGATATTGGTAGTCGCTTGCCCTCACTGTGCAACTGAACTACTTTACTTTTATTGATGCAATTGAAATACAAATTCCTTTTGTGTTCTTGACTAATCGTAAGCTTTCAAATTTTGTGAAGCCATTACGGATGCAAATGAACTACAACTAGTGAGGTGTCAATTTTAAGGCCATTTTTGTTGATGGGGACACAACCCAAGCATAGAATGGACACAATAGGGAAAGGGAAATTGTATTAACTGTGAAAATAAGCTAGTACATTGAGTACAGCAAAAATAGACTTCAAAACATGCCCTATGGGCTTATAATAGCATAAATTTGGAGATAATTTCTCCTTTCAGTACCTCCTCTCAAAGTCCACCCCGTACTACCTTTTACAATGCTAGAAATTTCCTTAAATAGACCTCGGAGGGTTAAGGACTAGGAATACATTCTAGAAAGTGCTAGTAGGCATCCACCGACCAAGTAGAGGGCTCCAAAAGCCACATTAGAAGTTGGTGCAAATCTAAAAGAATCCAAAAATGGTAACTGAACTTTCGGGAGGCATAACTTTTGAACCATAGCTCCGATTGATGAACCGTTTACATTTTTGAAAAGCTCTCGAAGCGCTCTATAGCCCTATGGAGGAGCTTCACTCGTCCCCCATTTTTTGGCCATTTTCAAGGTCATTTAATGCCCCTAACCTGACTTTGAAGCATTCTTAGGAGGTCTCCAAAAATTGAAAAATTGCAATAACTTTCAAACCATGGGGCCTTTTGACCTGATTCTTTTTCTGGAATGCCCTAAATTACAATTACATTCATCCAACCAATTTACACCTTCTAGTTCACCAAAATGATGGCTCAATTACATACTCCTATTTTTTTGGCATTTACACATATCCCAAGGTGTTCAAATACTCTATCCTAGAATACTAATAGTGGAACTATGAGAGTTGGAACCTTTATTTGACCCAAATGGGTATCCAAAAATGAAAACACATGAAACAGAAACTAAGTCTAAGTACATTTTTTTGGGTGACACAGGATTGCCCTTATACCTTTGGATGCTCCTGCATCAGACACCCAGGGTAGATTGAAAAGTGACCCTATCACTTTATGAATGGTAGAGAAAATCCCAAATGGGAAACCTTAGCTGCTGAAATCCAAGTTGAGTCCTATATCGGCCGTCCTTTCCACTTGACCAAATACTCTTCATACTGCCTATTTCTAGTACTCCTACCCACATGATGATCTAGAATGTCTTCTATCTCCTCCTTCTTAGAAGCAAGAATTCAACATGGCTCTAACATTAGTTCCTCATTTGCACCATCATCATGATACTCTGTTAAGTCTGCAATGTTGAAAATAGGAGAAATGTGAATACCATCTGGAAACTCCACCTCATATGCATTTTCTGAGTCATGTTTCTTCAGAATTTTGCAAGGACCAAATTTTTTCATTTTTAGCTTGTTGTAAGTACCGACTAGAAATCTTTCTTTTTGTAAGTGTACCATGACTAGATCCCCTACTTGGAATTCCTTATGTCTTCTCCTTTGATCAGCCCTAGCTTTATACTCTTGATTTATCTTGATAATGTGTGCTTGAACCTCCTCACGTAGATGCTTGATATGTTTAGAAAATTCTTTAGCTTCAACACTTGTCCTCTCCCCTTGCTCTATCTTCCTCAATTCTGGTGCAGTCCTTGGGCTACTTCCATATAAAATTTGGAATGGTGATCTACCAGTACTCCTATTTACAAAGTTATTGTAAGAAAACTCAGCTTGTGGTAGATTCAAATCCCACCCCTTGGGCTTATCCCCAACTAAACATCTCAACAAATTGCCCAGACTTCTGTTTACCACTTTTGTTTGCCCGTCAGTCTATGGGTGATGTGTGGAACTGAATTTCAAGTCTGTTCTCAACTTTTTTCACAATGTTCTCTAGAAATACCCTACAAATTTAGTATCTCTGTCAGAAACCATACTCCTTAGAAGACCATGTAGTCTTACCACCTCTCTGAAAAATAAGTCTGCAATATGGACAACATCATGAGTTTTGTGGCATGGAATGAAATGTGCCATTTTGGAGAACCTATCAACCACCACAAATACTGAGTCATTACCCCTTTGTGTCCTCGGCAATCCAAGAAAAAAATCCATACTTATGTCCTCCCATGGCTTTGATGGAATAGGCAATGGCTGATATAGTCCAATATTGTGGCTAAATCCCTTGGCAACTTGACAAACCTGGCAACTCTGTACAAACTTCTTCACATCTTGTGAAATTTGAGGCCAAAAATAATGTTCTCTAAGAATGGAAATGGTCTTATCTCAACCAAAATGTCCTACCATTCCTCCACTGTGTTTCTCTTTAATCAGATTTTCCCTCATGGAACTTTGTGGAATGCACAATTGGCTGCCCTTGAATAACATACCATCCTGAATCAGATAGTCTAACGACTTAGTTCTTTCTATAGCAACAGGCTCTTTACAAGCTTTCCATGCTTCAGCAAAATTAGGATCATCAGTTTACATATTCTTGAGTTCATCAAACCCAACTACTTCAACCTACATTACTGTTAGCAACAACTGTCTCCTACTTAGTGCATCTGCGACCCTGTTAGATTTTTCACTTCTATGCTTCAACATAAATGTATAGCTCTGCAAGAACTCTACTCACTTCATATGCCTCTGATTCAATTTACCTTGGCTATTTAGGTATTGTAATGCCTGATGATCAGTATACAGAACAAATTCCTTTGACAATAAATAATGCCTCCATTTCTTTAAGGCCTAAACTATTGCATAGAACCCTTGATCATAAACAAAATACTTCTTCTTTGCATCATTCAATTTTTCACTAAAATATGCAATAGGCTTACCTTCTTGGCTCAATACAGCCCCAATAGCACTACCACTAGCATCACAATCCACCTGGAACACCTTTCTAAAATTTGGAAGTGCCAACATAGGCTATTCTGTCACCTTCTTCTTTAGTAATTCAAAACTTCTCGTAGCTACTGCAGTCCATTTGAACTCTTTTCTATCCCTTCTTATTGTGTCAGTTAGGGGTGCACATATGCCACTGAAATTCTTAATAAACTTCCTGTAAAAACTAACCAGACCATGAAATGATCTTACCTCAGTAGCAAACCTTGGAGTAGGCCATTCCAAGATGGCTTTTACCTTCTTTGGATCCATTTTGAGACCTTCAGATGATATAACAAACCCCAAATAGACTAACTCCTTTTTTGCAAAGATACACTTCTTCAAATTAATTAATAGTTTCTCTTCTCTTAACCTCTCAAGGAAACTACGAATATGCAATAAATGTTCTTCCAAAGTCTTACTAAAAATTAAAATATCATCCAAATAGACAATAACAAATTTTCCCAAGAACTTCTTAAGTACCTCATTCATAAGCCGCACGAAGGTGCTTGGGGTGTTCGTCAATCCAAACGGCATGACTAACCACTCATAAAGACCCTCCTTGGTCTTGAAGACCATTTTCCACTCATCTTCTTCTCGTATTCATATCTGATAATAGCCACTCTTGAGATCTATTTTTGTGAAGTACTGAGCTCCACTCAAGCAGTCAATAAGATCATCCATTCTTGGCAAAAGAAACTGGTACTTGATGGTTATCCTATTTATAGCTTGAGAGTCTGTACACATCCTCCACTCTCCATCCTTCTTTGGTGCTAGTACTGTACATGGACTAAGGTTCTCCCGAATCAAGCCCTTCCTCAATAGCTCCTGAACTTGTCTATTTAGTTCCTCTATTTCAGTAGGAGTCATCCTATGAGCAACCTTGTTAGGCAAACTAGCTCCTGGAATTAGATATATCTGATGATTGATTTGCCTTACTGGTGGCAATCCTTCTAGAACATTATCAGAGATAATATCTCCAAACTCTCCTACTAAATTTGAAACTTCAAGTGGTATTTTACTACTACCTTCTTTATCTTTCCTACGAATCAAAGCATAGCACATACGCTAATTTTTCATTCCATCTAAAAACTTTCTTCCATCAACAAGACAAATCCTAGCACTACTACATACCTTTTCACCTTCCTTTTCCATGGGCTTCAGTTTGTGGTGAACTCCATCTTTTGTTAGAGAGTATGTGTTTGCATGACCATCATGTACTACGTGCCTATCAAACTACCACAGTCTACCCAACAATAGATGGCAAACATCCATTGGAATAACATCACAGAGAACTTCATCATGGTAACTCCCAATTTTGAATTTCATGAGACATTGTTCACTTACCAGGACCTTATGATCATCTTTTACCCAAGAAATCCGATAGGGCTGGGGGTGTTTCTCCCTCTTGAGCTTCAGCTTAGAGACCATCTCCTCTGATACCAAGTTGTCAGTGCTACCACCATCAATGATCACATCACAACATTTTTCCTCACATTTGAACCTGGTATGGAATAAACTCCTCCTTTGTCTTGGTTCAATCTCACCACTTAGTAGGACCCTTTCATTTACCAAGGTCTCTCCTCTTTTTGCATCCTCTGAATGTGATGATTGTGCATCCTTATCCACATGAGCAACCCTAGCTTGACCCTCAGCTCTCCTATCTATCCTTCATTGTTGTTGAGGGCATTCAAAGGCATGATGACCTTCTTCATCCTCCTCCTTGTCCATTTCCTCTACCTCTTCCTCTCTAATTTTCAAAGTCTTGATCACGGGAGCGGTTAAAACCCTCATTCCTCTGGTTCCTACTAGTACCCACATCTTCATTTTTCTTTTGGGTTTCATTTCGGCCTCCAGATGACCTACCGCTTCCCCTTCCTCCTTGACCACGCTCTCTTTGTCTCCCTTCAAACCTTTTATTCAGCTTCTCTTCGACTTGTAGGGAAAACTGGTATGCCTCTTCAACGCTAGTCATTCTTACCAGACTTAATTCCTCCTGGATGCTAGGTCGCAACCCACTAATATAACGAGCAACCTTCTCCTTATTTTCTTCTACATGCCTTGATCTAATCAAAAGTTGATAAAATTCCTCTGTATATTCTTGGATTGATCTTCCTACTTGCTTTAGCCCATGCATCTTCTTAAGCAAATCAAGCTCGTAGTCCACAAGAATGAACTGCTTCTTCAATTTGTCCACCATGTGATCCCACCTTGTGATCTTCTCCTTTCCTCTTCTATTTCTTTCCAATTGAACCTCTTGCCACCAGATTTTGGCATGGCCTTTTAGTTTGGCCTTTGCAAACTTAACCCTATATGGGTCCTTGATATCCTCATACTCAAAGTATTCTTCCAATTCATTGATCCAGTCGATCAACTCATCTGGTTTCAGATTTCTTTAAAATACACCCACATCAATTGTAGGTCTTTTTCCAAACTTAGTAATGGCCCTAAAAAGCCTTTCCTCTACCTGATTCAGAACTTCCTCGTTAAATTCCCTTCTAGTCCAATTTCTTCTTCTTCATTGTCATCCTCATTGTCATCACCTGCGACAACATTTGTTCCTCTACGGAGCTCCTCCTGCAATGCTTGTACCTGCCTTTGGAGGGCTCTAACCTCCTCAAGATTAACAGCTCTGGCCCTTCCACCACGCTCTCTTCATGGAGGCATCTTCTTAACTCAAACCCACAACCACACAGTCCTGGTGCAAGCTACCTCACAGTCAACACTTTATCTACACACTCAAGAAAACCTGCTCTGATACCACTTGATGGGGACACAACCCAAGCACGGAATGGACACAATAGGGAAAGGGAAATTGTATTAACTATGAAAATAAGCTAGTACATTTAGTACAGAGAAAATAGACTTCAAAACATGCCCTATGGGCTTACAATAGCATAAATCTGGAGATAATTTCTCCTTTCAATACCTCCTCTCAAACTCCACTCTGAACTACCTTTTACAATGCCAAAAATGTCCTTAAATAGACCCCAGAGGGTTAAGGACTAGGAATACATTCTAGAAAGTGCTAGTAGGCATCCACCGACCAAGTAAAAGGCTCCAGAAGCCATGTTAGAAGTTGGTGCAAATCTAGAAGAATCCAAAAACGGTAACCAAACTTTTGGGAGGCATAACTTTTGAACCGTAGCTCCGATTGACGAACCGTTTACATTTTTAGAAAGCTCTCGAAGCGCTCTATAGACCTACTAATGAGCTTTGATCCTCCCCCATTTTTTGGCCCTTTTTGAAGTCATTTAATGCCCCTAACCTAACTTTGAAGCATTCTTAGGAGGTCTCCAAAAATTGAAAAACTGCAATAACTTTCAAACCGTGGGGCCTTTTGACCTGATTCTTTTTCTAGAATGCCCTAAATTACAATTACATTCATCTAGCCAATTTACACCTTCTAGTTCACCAAAATGATGGCTCAATTACATGCTCCTATTTTTTTGGCATTTACACATATCCCAATGTGTTGAAATACTCTATCCTAGAACACTAATAGTGGAACTATGAGAGTTGGAACCTTTATTTGACCCAAATGGGTATCCAGAAATGAAAACACATGAAATAGAAACTAAGTCTAAGTACATTTTTTTGGGTGACACGGGATTTCCCTTATACCTCTGGATGCTCCTGCATCATTTGTTTCTATAATGTATAGTTCAATTGCTAGAAATATTTCATCTAGAGGTGTCAATTAATAGATTGTTAACTTTTCATGTCATTTTCTACTTTGGTTGAGTAGTTCTCCTTGCATTTGTAAATCTTGCTATAGTCTTTAGCCTAATGACAGTTTGGTATTACATCCAAGGCAATAACATTGTTGACTTAAAACTTTGCATTAAAGAAAACATCAAGGGATAATATTTGAATTGTGGATATTTGTAAATTATGTTGGTTTTAGACATAGTTATAGTTATAGTTATAGTTTAGTTATATATGCACTCTTATGATGATGTGATTGGGACTATAAGTTTTTTTGTCGCATTTATCTGTTTGAAAAATAGAGATTAGTTAGTGTTATTGGCTTTCATTCCTAATAAATAATTCTTTCCTAATTTTATTTTTCCCTACAGTCTTCAAAAGAAATGGTGTCTTAAGAACCAAAATTTAGATGGGCTATGCCAATTATTGCAAAGGCTTTGCTCTCATAGGAGCCTTTTAAACTGCACAAAATTTGATTGTAAAGCATAATTGCTCGGTGGAGACTCAGGATATCATGCACATTTCTTCCTCCTTCACATTGTTTTGTATGAAATAAATCATCTGATGAATGAAACAATGGTGTGGAGGTAGAAATGTGCATGATACCCTGAGTCTCATGCACCAAGCAATTATGCTTTAGAATCAAATTTTGTGCAGTTTAAAAGGCTCCTATGAGAGCAAAGCTTTTACAATAATTGGCACAGATCGGCTAGATTTCTACCTAGTGTTGGTCTTAATTTTGATGCTCTTTTCTTCCCTTTGATGTCAAATGTATGGCACCGGTGTAGAAAATTAAGGGGTGTTGGTCACAATTTTGATGATAGGTTGGTCATTTTGTCATCACATGTCAAAGGATTTACGTCAAAATTTTGACCAACAACACTCACAAATGGGAAAATCAGGACTAGGGAAATCGATGAAATTTGCATCAGTAACTCCACCTTTATGAAGTCAAAATTTTGATGCAAAATGTTTGGGTCAAAAAACTAACTAAAAAAGACCGACAAGTTTAGTCATCTATTCGACCTACTCTGGTCACAATTTTAACCTTTTCGCATAAAAATTTGGGGCTATATTTATGAGTGTTGAATGATAGGCCGAGTTACATGATAATGAATAAAACTTTGACTATCACAATGTAAAACCATTTTATCATGTTTTATTTATAACTCAACCAACAACCTATGAAGCCAGATCACTTCTTTTCTAGCCTATGTTTCTTCAATGTACTCTACTTTGTTTTGTTGAAAATACCACCACTGCCTACAACTTAGAAACCAAAGCAAGAATAGCTCTTACTGAAGACTAGACATAACCTATAGTAGAATTTCTCTTATCTCTGTCTTCACTAGAATTTGTATCTACAAACCCATCTACTTAAAGATTACTTCCACTATAACAAATAGTAAAATTTGAAGTGCCTCTTAGATATCTAAGAATCCACTTCTTAGTTGTTTGATAATCAATGTTAGGATTTTCCATGTATCAACTGACAACTCCCACTACTTGCATAATTTAGGTCTAGTGCATACTATGACCAATATAAGACTTCTAAATATTGATGAGCATGGTACATGAGATATCTCTGCCTTCTCTACTTTTGTGCTAGGGAATTGTTCTAAAGATAACTTTGTGCTAGGGAATTTTTTTGAAGATTACTTAATGTGAATAGGAAATGGAGTACTAATAGTTGTGCATTATGCATATTGAAGCATTGCAGAAACTTCTCCACATAATTTTTTTTACAACCATAATTTCTTGTTATTCCTATCTCCATGCAACCTCATTCCAAGAATATTTTTTTCTCTTCCTAAGTCCATGTCAAACTCCCCAACAAGTTTAGTTTTCATATTGAAAATTTTACCCATGTGAGACCTGGGACCAACATATCATCTACACACAAGAGTAGAATGATAAAAATGTCATCATCATACTTTTGAAAGTAGGCACAATGATTAGCTTCACATCTACTAAATCCTATACTCATCATGAAGGAATCAAACTATTGTACCAACATCTTGATGCTTGCTTTAAACCATAAAATAATTTTTTCAATGCGTAAACAAGACTCTTTTTTCCTTCTCCTTAAAACCTTTTGGCTGGTGCATATAAATCTCCTCAACGAGATCAACATGCAAGAAGGTTTTTTTAACATATGAGTGTTGTAATTCCAAATCGAGACTACCAAGAAGAGCTAAAGAAACTTTGATAGTAATCAAATGTACAAATGGTGAAAACATTTCATCAAAATCTATAGCACATTTCTAATCAAACCCTTTGGCCACCAATTGAGATTTGTACCTCTCTAAATTGTCATTCAAATAGCTTTTCAATTGGAAAACCCACTTCTTCCCAATAGATTTTCTTCCTTTAGGTAATTAGAAAAGCTCCCAAATCTCATTATTATGAAGAGATTCCATCTCCTCTTCCATAGAAACACTCTATTTGTCTGTACATTCTACTTTACAAGCCTTCTAATGTGAACTGGGTTGACCAACATCAATTAGTAATGCATAAGAACAATTACAAGTAGATTACCTTTTAGGTGTTTTGGATTCTCTACTGGACCTTCTTATAATGGGAGATGCTTGACCTTGTGGCTCTTTTGGTTGTTGTTCAACTAGATGATCTTCTAATCATTCTTCATCAAGAATATCAAGGCCAACAATTTGGTTTTCAACCTCTATTAGAACAACTTTAGCACATTATTTTCCTTTATCTCCTTTTGGTGCCTTCTCATTAAAGAATACATCTTGGCTAATAATGATCTTGTGAGAAGAAGTATCCCACAACTTGTACCCCTTTGTACCTTCTACATAACTAAGAAAAATATTGTGGACTTCTTGTCCAACTTCTTTCTACTCTCTTTAGGAATGTGTGCATAAGCATCAAAACTTTAAAAAATACTAAGAAATGAGTAGTCAACTGGTTTACCTTTCCATATTTCTTTAGGAGTTTTATTTTCAAGAGTAGTAGTGGGAGATTTTTTGATCAAGAAATAAGTTGTCTTAATAGCCTCATCCCAAAACTTTTGCTCCAAACGAGTAGTTCTTAACATACATCTAGCTCACTCCATAACTATACATTCATGCATTCAACAACACCATTTTGTTTTGGTGGCCTAGAAACTATAAATTATCTTACAACTCTATGTCCACTGCAAAATTGGTTAAATTCTATAGAACAAGACTACC
This sequence comes from Cupressus sempervirens, assembly GCA_028749045.1. Taxonomy (NCBI): domain Eukaryota; kingdom Viridiplantae; phylum Streptophyta; class Pinopsida; order Cupressales; family Cupressaceae; genus Cupressus; species Cupressus sempervirens. The sequence continues at coordinate 531,792,943 of CM053790.1, forward strand.
TCCATTATATGTTCTAAGACATTTAATTGTCTTACCTTTTTATTCTCTACCAGAGCCTTAAACCTCCTAAAATAAGGTAACACTTCACATTTATTCATGAGAAGATATATCCACACCTTACAGGAATGATCATCTATAAATAAAATAAAATAAGATGAACCTCTAATAGATGTTATGGGAGATTCTCAATTATTTGAATGTATTAAATCTAATACATCTTTTCTCCTGGCAACACTTCTAGAAAAACTTAGTCTATTCTACTTTCGAAACAAGCAATGTTCACATATTTTAATTTAGCACTAGGAACAATATTTATATCTAACAATAACTTGAGACCACATTCACTTGTAAGGCCTATAACCACTTAACAAGTGTTCCAATTGTTGTTTCATACAGGTTGTTAATGAGTTAATCTCTACATCAATTACTATAAAGGCCTCTCCATATTCATTTTTACTAACCAACCTATATAGATTGCCAACTTTTTCTATCTTAGTACAACGAAGAATTCCTTTGTTACTTTCACATAACTATTCTTACCACTAAAGTGAAACCTTATTCATCAAACACACCAAGTGAAATAATATTTTTCTTTGAAATAGGTAAACACATAACATGTTGAATAGTTATAACTACTCCATCAAACATCTTAATTCTTTACCTCTTCTTTAGGAATGGATTCACATGGGTTGTCATTTCCCATATAAACCATACCTCCATCACAAGCTTGGTAAGAATTAAAATGGTCTCTATGATGATTCATATCAAAACAAGCATCAAAATCAAGAATCTAAATGTGAAGTAAAGAACTTCTCAAATTAGCAGTTATACCTCTCAATCTTCTAATAGTGTCATAACTTCTACAATATTTTCTTTAGATGCTTTTGTGTGAAACAACAATTGGAACACATGTTAAGTTTTCATTGATCTCAAACCTTATTGTTAAGATATTTGCTAACAATGTAGAGTGCCATATCTTTTGATTGATGAAGAGGATTTGAAAAGAGAGAAAACAAGATGAACAAGTAAATTGGTTGAGTAAAGAGGAGTAAGTGTGATGAAATTACAATGGGCACTTGATCATTTAGTATTGGACAAGATAATGTTTTGTTTGATCATTATATTAAGTCAAGAAGGTAGTTGAGTTGAAGTATAATGAAAGACAAGATGCTAAGTAAAATACTAAGCTTGACCAAGTGACTATTTACTAGGTCAATGAAGTAGGAGATTAGCGAACTTAAGAGATAGTTGAGAAAATTGTATTAGCCGAGCCAAGTGAAGAGATAAATTTAGAAGCCACTGAGCAGAGTGAAGGTTGAGCAAGACAAGATTAGTAGAGACTGAGCTACCTAGTAATCATTGAGGCAAAGAACACAGTGATGACTGAGTGTCAACATTTTAACAATTTGTGAAAGAATCAAGATTTGAGGCCAACATACTTGAATTTACGAATTGGTCAAAATATTTAAATGATAATAATTGACAAGTTGGTGTATTTAATGCATGACTTGATTTTGTTACACAATCTAAAGAAAGAATTTAATGTGAAGTTTACATTAGTTACAAGAAAGAAGAAGGACAAAATGATGCACACATTTAATGAATCTAATCAAATCCTAAGATCTATGGTGATGTTTAGGTGACGATCAAAGATACCTATTTAAGGATGCTCAAGAGATGTTTTATTATTGTTGATTGGAAAATTTGTGAAGAATAAGTGAAGATATTAGTAGCATAGGACAAGTGAGATGGAGATAGAGAATGTGATAAAATCCGGTCAATGAACAAGGAATTAATGAGTTGAATGGAGATCTAAATTTGCAAAGTGAGTTTTATTTTATTAGATCAAACCTTTTTGTTACTTTCTAACCATTGTAATAATAAAATGCTTTAATCAAGGTTGACCTAATAGTCATATTGTAAATTATTTAATCAAGGTGACATTCTAATGGAATGATCTAAAGATCTCTAACAACACCACTCCTAACAAGGTGATTAAATCCTTTAACAGGGTCACACCTAATAGTGTGTTTTGTAACCTTTAATAGGGTTGCCTCTTAACTAAGCTCACTTCAAAAGAGTGAAAAGTGGTAGCATGTTACTTGGGGGTTTTTCCCAAATTGGGTTTCAGTCTTAAATCCTATTATCATACTTGTGTGAATGTTATTTTCATGCCGCATGTTATTTACTATTATTCAACATATACTAAATAAAGAGCTAAGTGTTAGATAAATAAGTTGGATTACTAATGAATTTTTATATTGGCCGAGTGGCATAAATTTGAATAAGTTTTTAAAAGTTGTTCAAAATTGAATTGGTACATCTAGACATGAAGATAAATGATTCATCCCCTCCCCTCCCCTTTTAGTTATTCTAATCTTTCTAACAATCGGTATTAGAGCTTCCATGCTTATAAGGAAAGTTTTGAGGGACTTAAGCTAAAGATCAAGATGTACAATAAAGAGGTACCCAAGTTGAACAAGGAGAACTTCCTAGCATGATAACACTTTATGAGATTACATCTATTTGGAGTTGGAGATTCTTCATTGTATTACTTGGACAATGAATACATTGAAGTTCATAGACTCATGGCAATTGAGAAAATAAAAGAGAAGTGTGAGCACAATAAAATGATGATAGATCTAGAATCTTTCCAGGGTTATGTTGAATTTGATTATGTGAAGGATTTCACTAGTGCAAAGAAAATGTAGGATAAGTTGGCACAAATTCATGGAGGAGACAAAAATGTGCTAAGGGCTAAAGCTAAAAGTTTGAGAGGCAAGTTTGATGACATGAGAATGAAAGGAGCATAAATTGTTTCACAATATTGTGGTTGAATCAAAGAGATTATGAATGAAATTAGAAGAGTTGGAGTAGACATATCTGATGAAACTATGATAAGAAAAGTATTGAGGACTTTACTTCCTATTTATACAATTATAGTATCCGCAATACAAGAACTGAGATGTACACCTATTAACAATTTGACCTTGGATACTCTAATTGGTAAGCTCACTGCATTTGAATTGAAAAGTTTTGATAACTACAAACCTTCTAGTGTTGAATGTGCTTTCAAGTCTCAACTAACCCGTGATGGATCCAAAAGAAATAAAAGTTTCAAGAGTAAGCTCATGGGCAGTGATAGTGAATCTGATGATGATCTTGATGAAGGCTACCAAGAGGAAAAGGAAAATACAAAGGTTAAATCCCTATTATCTATTTTACATGTAACAAAGTTGTCCATATTGTTACAAGATGTTCTAATAGAGATGAGAAAGAGGAAAAGAAACATAACAAATACTAAGGAAGGAGAGACAACATAGACATCTGAGGTAATAGAGACTACAAGGGAAAAGGTAAGAAATCTTATTACATTATTGAAGAAGATGGTTCTGATAGTGATTCTGATGAACATGGTGAAGAAGTTGTATATGTTGCAATGAAAGATGAATCTAATTAAGATGAAAATTTTGAGAAAAAAACTTTAATTTCACATGTGATTAAGATGATAAATGGATAATTTTTAGTGGTTTCTCACATCATATGACCGGTGATATAAGTAAGTTTGAAAAGATAGAACATTATAATGGTAGTTGTGTCAAGTTTGGAAATGATGCACCATGTTATGTTAAAGGTAAATGATCAATTATACTAAATGAAAAGATTATATGTCACAATGGATATTAGGTTGATGGACTAAAAAATAATTTCTTGAGTGTGGCATAGTTGAATAGTTCAAGCTACCGAGTTGAATTTCAAAACAAAAAGGAAAAAATCTATGATACTAATAGTGAACTAATTGGAAGGGAGTCCAAACAAGACGTAACTTGTTCTATATAGACCTATATGAAGATACATGTCTTTTTGCACAATTTGAAGATGTTTGGCTATATCATGTGAACTTTGATAATGTGATAGGCAATTAGTAAGATGTAAAGAGTAACAGGATTACCAAGATTGAGAAAACATGATAAAGTGATGTGTAAACATGTCAAATGGGAAAAATGACAAAGTCTAGTTTCAAGAGAAAAAAACTATTCTTCTAATGATATTTTGGATTTGGTTCATACTTATTTATGTGGTCTTATTGGAGTGCAAATTTATTATGGTGAAAATTACTTTATTCTATTTGTTGATGATTTCTCTAGAATGTTGATTGTGATGTTTCTTAAAGAAAAAATTGATGCTTTTCAAATGTTTTTAAGTGGTACTTGGCTAGAGTTGAAGAGGAATAATGTAAAAGTCTTAAATGCTTGAGATCAGATAGAGGAGGTGAGTTCATATTTGAGGAGTTTAGTACATTTTGCAATGACAAAGGAATCAAAAGATAAATGTCAACACCAAGGACTCTACCACAAAATGGGATAGTTGAAAGAAGAAATAGATCGATTATGGACTATGCAAGAACATTGATGATGGAAAAGAATGTCTCCCAAAAATATTGGAGAGAAGTTGTAAGTATTCTCATCTATACACTGAACCAAGTTCAAGTCAAGAAATGTACAAAAAAAAACCCTTTTGAATTGTGGTATGATTATGCACCTAATGTAAAATATTTCAAAGTTTTTGGAAGAAAGTGTTACATACTGAAAGATGCAAGGAAAAGAAAACTTGATGAAAATACTGATGAAGGTATATTCCTAAGATATTCCACTAAAAGCAAGACATACAAGTGTTTGAATTCTAACACTAAGAAAATTGTGGAAAGTGCAAATATTAGAGTTGATGAATTTGTAGAAAATAATGAAGAAGAATGCAAGAAGGAACCTAAAGACTATAGAAACTTTGTATACATCTATGAAGGAGAATCTAATACCTTACTTGAAATTGAGAAGGAGATTGTCAAGCATCAATAGACTCAACCATTAGTAGACAAGTTCTAGCAAGTTTCAGCAAGTTGTCAAGCATCAGATTGTAGGAGTTGAGTCATAGAGAGAGATGACTAAACACTAGAGAGGAAGTCAAGTTACAATAGAAAACACCTGGAGTAGATGAGAAAGATGGACCAAGTGAATTACCACAAGGAGAAATAAGATCTAAACCTATCTTAGCTAAATATGTAAGAATACACCATACACCAGATCAAATCATTAGAGACAAAGATTTAGGAGTCATGACAAGAAAAAAGTTGAACAATGACACACATTTAGTATGTGAGTTTGAGCCAAGAATAGAAAAAGATGCACTAGATAATGAAGATTGGATTAAAGAAATGAATGAGGAAATTGATCAAATAGTGAAGAACAAGATATGGATATTGGTACCAAGGCCAAAGGATAAGAATGCTATTGGAACCAAGTAGGTATTCAGAAACAAGATGAGTGAGAAAGGTGCAGTCACAAGGAACAAGGAAAGCTTGGTTTGTATGGGATATGCACACGAGGGCAGAATTGAATATGGAGAGACATTTTCCCTAGTTGCAAGGTTAGAAGGAGTAAGAACATTACTTGCATATGTTGCTTACAAAGGTTTCAAAGTATATCAAATGAATATAAAATCTACATTTCTGAATGCAATTTTGGAAGAAGTCTACATTGAACAACCCGAAAGATTTATTGACCCTAGCAAGAAGAACATGGTATGTAATTTATAAAAAGAACTATGTGGTTTGAAACAAGCTCCTAGAGAATGGTATGAAAGGTTACCTACATATTTGGTGAAAATTGGTTTTGCAAGAACTAATGGCAATGACAATTTGTACTTGAAAAGTGAATATGAGAATAAGATATTGCTAGCTGAAATATTCGTTGATGGTATCACATTTGGAGGACATGACTTGTTCTATAAATCATTTTCTAATGAGATGAAGAAAGAATTTGAGATGTCAATGTTTGGAGAGATAAAATTCTTTGTTAGTTAGCAAGTTTATCAAATGAAAGGAAGCATATACATTACACAATCAAAGTATATCAAGGTAATACTTAAGACCTTTTGAATGAAAGATTCAAGACCAGTTGGAACACCTATGGTGATTTAGACATAAACTTTCAAAGAATGATGATTTGCTAAAGAATATCGGATAATGATTGGAAAATTACAATATATAGTTCTTAGTAGACCTAATATTGCATTATTTGTTGGTTTGTTACAAGATTTTCTACTAATCCTAAGGAGAATCACATGATGGATGTGAAAAGGATATTTAGATATCTAATAGGTACATAAGACTACGGTTTATGGTATAAGAAAAATGACAAGTTTGAGCTAAAAGTATACATAGATATTGATTGGGATGGAAACATTGATGGAAAAAAGAGTACAAGTGGAGGCACTTTCTTTCTAGGAAAGTGATTGATTTCATGTATAAGCAAGAAGAAAAACTATATTTCTCAATCCATAGCAGAAGATGAATATGTTGCAGTTGTAGTTAATTGTTCAAACATTTTGTGGATCAAGTAATTGTTGAAAGGTATGAAGGAAAGAATTACTGAACCTGTGGTGATATATTGTGATAACACAAGTACTATAAACATATCCAAGAATCATGTGATGCACACAAAGACCAAGGACATTGCAATTAAGTATCATTACTTGAGAGAACTAGTGCAAGACAAAGAAGTAAGACTAGAATATGTATGTACAAAGAAACATATAGCTGATATATTCACAAAGGCACTACCTAAGGATGCATATGTATTTATAAGAGGTAAGTTAGGGATCATTCCCCTATCTAAAGAAAACTAAGAAGAGATGCAACATTACATTAATTGTTATGATCATAATATCTTGTAGATTGATGCAGGAGGTCACACTTAAAGAGCTACCTAAAGATGTGAAAAATATGTGAAAAAGAAGGAGAAAATAATGAATTGATAATGCTACAAGTAGACAGATAGTGATGATAGAGGGTGAAATAATTTAAGAAATTAGTTATTTCAAAAAGTGACAAATAGAGGATGATGTGTATATGATATGCATACTGGATGTTGTTTTTGGCATTGTTGTCAGAGAGGGAGAGTATGTTTTAAGTTATCATTCAATATAGGATGTAAATCAAGAGGGTGAAGTATGTTATGTTACCATCATGGGGAGATGTCAAAGAGGGGGCTAATACAATTGGTATCAAAGAGGGAGAAGAGTAAAGAAGCAATGAAGAGAGCATATAGGAGATTGTATGAATGAGAATCAAAATGAAACTAAGGATATTAATGAAGATCTAATACAAATCAAAGAAGGAGTTGATAGTGAAAATCAAGAGGATACTTTTGCATTTTCATGATAACTAAAGGTATTGCCATTAATGCCAAAGAGGGAGATTGTTGGAAACTACAATTGGAAATTTTTTTATGTTGTCATTGATGTCAAACCTTACTAGTAAGACATTTGCTAATAGTGTAGAGTACCATATATTTTGGTTGATGAAGATGATTTGAGAAGAGGGATAACAAGATGAACTAGCAAAGTGGTTGAGTAAAAAGGAGTAAGTATGATGGAATTACAATGGGCACTTGATCAATTAGTATTTGACAAGATAATGTATTGTTTGATCATTATATTAAGTCAAGAAGATAGTTGAGTTGAACTATAGAAAATATGCTTGATGAAAGACAAGATGCACTGAGTAAAACACTAAGCTTGGCTAACTGATTGTTTACGAGGTCAATAAAGTAGAGATTAAGGAACTTAAGAGATAGTTGAGCAAACATTATTAGTCTGGCAATGGTAATGGCCGAGCAAAGTGAACAGATAATTGTAGTAGTGACCGAGCACAATGAAGGTCGAGCAAGCAAGTGTAAGCCAAGCGAGACAAGATCAATAAAGGTTGAGCTACCTAGTGATGACTGAGTTGAAGAACAGAGTGATGACTTAGTGTCAACATTTTAGTAGTTTCCGAAAGAATCACAATTTGAGGCCAACATAGTTGAATTTACAAATTGGTCAAAATGTGTAAATGATAAGGATTGATGAGCTGATATATTTAACGCATGAATTGAGTTTGTTAAGTGATCTAAGGTGAGGATTCATGTGAAGTTTCAAGAAGTTTCAAGAAAGAATAAGAAGGAAAAAATGATGGACAAATTCAATGAATTTAATCAAACCCTAAGATCTACATGATGTTTAAGTGGCAAAAAATCAAAGCTACCTATTTAAGGAGGCACAAGAGATGTTTTATGGTTTTTGATTAGCGAATTTGTGAAGGATAAGTGAAGAACACAATAGCAGAGGAAAAGTGAGAAGTTGTGATAAACTAATTTCTTGAATGGTTTCCAATCAGATCAGAGATGAAGAATGTGATGAAATCCAATCAATGAACTAGGAAAAAGATGAATGAAATTCTGAATTCACAAAGTGAGTTGTATTTTATCAAATCAAACCTAGCTATTACTTTCTAACCATACTAGTAGTAAAATCCTTTAATCAAGGTTGACCTAACAGTCATATTGTAAATCTTTTAGTCAAGGTGACATTCCAATGGAACGATCTAAAGACCTCTAACAAGGTCACTCCTAACAAGGTGATTAAATCCTTTAACAGGGTCACACCTAACAATGTGTTATGTAACCTTAGGGTTGGCTTTTAACCAAGATCACTTTAGAATAGTGAAAAGTGGTAGCATGTTGCTTGGTGGTTTTTCCCAAATTGAGTTTCCACATTAAATCTTGGTGTCATACTTGTGTGAATGTTATTTACTATTATTTTTTTATGTTAGTCGACATATACTAAACAATGAGCTAAGTGTTGGATGAATAAGTTGGATTATTGATGAATTGGTATATTGGTCGAGTGGATTTATGAGTTTGAATAAGTTTTTTAAAGTTGTTAAAATTTGAATTGGCACATCTGGATCTGAGGATAACTAATTCACCCCCTCGGAGTTATTCTAATATTTCTAAGATATTTTGAAGTAGGATTATCCTTGGTCACTTTTGGCAACCTACAATCCATTTTGACATGTCCACTTTTTCCATAGTTCCAATACTTTACCTTTTTCCTTCGCTTGGACTTGAACTATTTTTCCCATGATCATTATTGGTTCTCTCTTGATTTATGCCTCTAGCAACTAAGGATTCATGAAAAGATGAAGATCCTGTAGATGCTTAAAATTGTCCCTAAACACTATTTTAATTAATTTTAATTTTGCCCATGAAATTGTAATTAATTATTAATTAATTAATTATATTGCTCACATTCTTTTACTTATTTAATTAAATGAGTTCATTCTCTTAATTATTTAAATCTAATTTAAATACTTCTAGCCTTAATGTGTTCAATTAATTTAACACATGATCCTTCATGTTTCCCCATTTTTAAATAAATTTTATTTATTTAAACCCTCACATCCCATTAATTCCTCTAAACCCATTATTAAATTAAGTCTCATTTAATTTAATCTTAAGCCTAACCTAGAGGCTAGCCTATAACCATCATTTTCATCCTCTTAAGCCTACTTCTTCTCTAATCCCACTTAATAATTTCTAATCATCTCCCTAATCCCCCTCATTAGCCTAAGAGTGTGCTCACACATGTGTGAGATGGCATGCCTACACACTCCCCTTTGCACTCTTGTCTCCCACTCTTCTTCTCAAGTTTTCTCACACATGTGTGAGCAAACTTTGAATTTTTACCATTTGCATGGCTTGCATGTCACCTTATGTGTCATCTACATGGATGCCACCTCACCAAGCCCTCTCTTGAGCCTATAAATAGAGGCCTTGTCTCAAGCATTTGGCATCTCCCATTAATGCATTGTTACCATGCCATTTTGAGTCTTGAGTTTTCATGCTAGGGTTTTTATTGTAGTTTGAGTTTTCATAGAGATTTCTAAGTGAATACTAACCATTCGGTAGCTGGTTTAGCTTTGAATTTACATTATTAGTCTAGTTTACATGCATTTTCTCATCTCCATTTCATTTACATCTTAGTTTAGCTTGCATATTTAGTTAGTTTCTTTGTTGCATTTCATATTTTCATCATTGAATTCTTTCAAGTATGGCTTTCTCCATAGCCATTTCTTGAAGTTTTCTTCATCTCATATAGTTTATGATTCATATTGTATCATCACTCACATTTGCACATTCACTCAAGAGACTCATCAGTTTGTTGTGTTTGGGAGAGCACATCAAACATACCCCCCATCTTAACACACCAAAAAGGCCTCTTATGGGTGCCTTTGTTGAGTTGTAGAGGTGGCTAGAAGATTGGTTTTTTTGGATGCTTAGAGTTGCAAAACTCAAGCAAGCATTAGTTAGTTAATGTTCCTTCATTTTATTGAGTCTTTTATGTGTATTTGAGGTTTTAAACTAATGTTTGCTTGTTGATTCATGCTCTCAATAGGTCACATTTTCTAGCACATAGATCCTTGACATGACTTTCACCTTGAATCCTCAAAGATTAAAGATGATATCACATCATCAAGGGTCAATGTCTCACTAGGTGCAAAATAATTGAGAGCCATAAGCAATTGATCCCAACTATCAAGCAACAAATAAAGTAAAATTGTTGACTTATCTCCATCAATAATCTTAAATCCCACTGATGCTAACTTTCTTGTTAGTATGTTAAATTCATTCAAATTATTTATGATGGATGTGTTATTATGCATCCTCAAATTATACAGTTGTCTTCATAGAAATTTTTTATTTTCCAAAGACTTCATTTCATACAACTTTGCAAGCTTACTCCATAAACTAGGAACATATTTATGCCCTACAAAATTGAAAAAAGATCCACTAGAGATAATGAGATTGTAGCTATAGTAGTAATATCCATCAAATTCCAATATATTGTTCTCATATTTGTAGGTTTTGATGAAACTCCCTTGAGAGCTAAGTCACAACCATCCATTACTAGCAAAGCTTCAATCTTAACCTTCCAAACAAAACAAAAACATGAGCCATCAAACTTTTGCACTTCAAATATGGTTTTAAAAACCCTATCATTTCTCACTACACCAAACAAACAATTTCTACACTAATAACCAAGCTATGATACCAATTGTAATAAAAATAATAATAGTGTAGAAAATTGCAGTATAGAGGAAGATCACATACCACAATATTTACGTGGAAATACCTAATAAAAATATACCAATAAAAAAATCATAGACCAATCTATCAACTTTATTTCTAATGAATTTTCACAATTACAACAATGTTCAAAATGTATGAATAATAATGACTTCGAGTAAGTATGACTGGTACAACTACATGTAACACACATGTCAAAATTAATATTTTAGGTAAGTCTCCAAAATGACTTACTATTTATAGTAAGTTGACTCATACAAACTTTGTAATTATTGTAAGTCTAAAAAATTTTGCACATCTGGTAGGACATCTATGACATTTTTGCCTCCGATGAGCACCTTAATGGAACACCACATGAGCATCTCTGATGACTCAACCCTTTTTGACAACTAAACCACAACTAGATGATAAATAGGATGACTTCACATTCCAATAGTAGGATTAAAAATAATAAGATTTAAATAAAATTACAATAAATGATTCATGATATGTGTGAGGGAGAGAAGGTTACAATTCAATAGTTAGGATGGAATATACAATACAAAGAATTTCCTACAAATACATATGTATTTGGAATGCATATGATTCAAAGGGGATTGTGTTTAGATGTTATTTATAGCATTCATTCCTATTCAAAAGGTGTTTTGAGGTAGTCTAATTAGGATGCCAAGAGTGTCAACTATAGCAAATGAGTCTAAATGAGGTGAGTTCACGTAATCTTAATAAAGTGGTCAAGAATTAAGCTATCATTTAGTTAGTAATTACTTTACTTAAAAATCCATCAATCAAATGAAAAAATTGAATGAGGTAGTGGTACCACATGTACTTGAAAAAAAAGTGAAAAAAAATTATTATTTGCTACATAAATGTGAATAATCAAATATTCTTAAATAATAAGTAAACTTATTAAGCATTGCAAACATCTGTGGTAACTGTGTAAATATCCAAGTTAGTGACAAAAGGTACCAATGGTAGGTTAGGTATCCCTAGCCTCATTATTGATGTTGATGGCTCAAAAAAAGTTAGAGAAAATTATTGTAGTACAAAAGTCAAAGATAAAGTGATAACATTTTTTGTGGAATTGATATTGAAAAGGAGTTTGAGTGTACAATGGTGTTTTTTAGTTTTGTATGATAGCACATAAAATAGAGGCTCAATATTTTCCAAGTACTTTATTAAGGAACCTCATTTGGAAGATAATGATGCTTTTGTTGCATTAAACACTATAATTTCAATGGAAAGAAATATTGAAAACTTAGTAGAAGTTGGTGAGAATGGAGGAACTTTTTTGTGTCACTAGACTAGTTTGGCATCCACTAAGACATGTGTATCATATAGCACTATAAGAGTTTATAAAATTAGAATTAGAAACAGTAATGAGTGAGATGATTCACAAGAACATCATTTGGGATTGAAGGATCATTAAGGTCCCAAAAAGATTCCCAAATGTTGGTTTAGATAATATATAGAAAATTATAATGTTCATGATATAATTAAATAATTCAATAAAAAAAATACTTCATTATGGCCCCAAAAATTACTTATATATCCTTTGGGCCCTTTTTATTAGTTACTTATACTTTTTTTTTTGTGTCAACTTATTTATAATCCTTTAGGGAGTTTCTTCAAGTCCATTTATATGGTCAACATAGTTATTATTGTAGGTATGGTGAATTTGATGTTTTCCTTTGTATTTATAATTTCATTTGGAGCTTTGTGTGGGTATAGTTTCAAAGGTTCAAGATCCTCCCTAATATTTTGAAATTTTGGTGGGAGTAGATCCTTAACCTATTGTGCATATTGTTTAAACCTATTGTAATTCGAACATAAGATATTTATCTATTTAATTATATTTTTTGTCTTGTTGATATGTGTTATATTCTAGTGATTACAGGTTGAGTATGTTTAACACTTGATCAATGTTTTAATTGTATGCTACATGTTGATTGATAGTTGCATCATATGAAAGTGAAGTAGTGTTGTCATTATACCCAAAAAATAAATGCAGGTGGAACTAATTGAGTATGGTATTTTATCATACAATTGGGAATATCAACATTCTACAATCATATGGCATCTTTGACCATGTCGAGGTGAGATGATTTTTTCATATGTAGAAGGGGGTTATCATATAGAGAAGGTTTGGGTCCATACATAGGTCAAACAATTCTTCTTCACATAAACCAATAGTGTTTGAAGGCTATTTTTGGTGTCATCCAGAGGGAATTCAATAGTACATTGAGATTGGCATCATATGGATAGTATTTTCGTCAAGTACATTATGGTGGTATCAAATTTGGTGATCTTTCCAAACTATTGGGTGATGTTGGATACAAAAAACCTAATTAGTAGATAGATTGGGGGAATTAAGAACTGGGATAATGATGTTACTACATGATCTAATAAGAAGAAAAAATAACTTAGCAAAATGTTGGTGAATGAACAACAACTTGGTGATACCTTAGTGTATGGACAATAATGTAGGAGAGAAATTCTTCAAATGTTCATAGAAGAAAGAAAAAATGGAGGTCACAATGTGCAAGGTGATAATTTCATCAATGAGAGGTCTCATATAATGTGTTTCCTCACATTCCCTATAATGATGTATTTTTTCAAAGGATTGAAAAACATGATGAAAAAGAGCCTTCATTCTTAGAGATGCAATATTAGTTTATGTAATATTGGTTTAATGTTAGATTTGGAGTAGAACTACCCTTCAAGTATTATGTGGACTTACGAATGAGGTATTCCAAGAGACATGGACATTACAATAACTATTTCAAACAAAATATTGGCAAGATAAAATTTCCATCCTTTGATGTGGGTGTGGGTAAAAAAATAGATGCCTACTTCTATCTCAATCTAATGTCTGGAGGACAAACAATCAAGTTTGCAAAAATTTACATATAGGGAGTTACACATGAATGGTGGCACCATGGGATGGTCACCCTTGGCCATGATTGAGTCACTTCACATGTCAATTTCATAAAGAGACTCATAGACCTCTTTGAAGGGAAGGATTTGGAGCTCAACTTCAAGGAGTTTGCACAACTAAGGAAAATGAGACTGGTGAAGAATTATATCATATAATTCCAAAGACCACTAGTGTTGGTTATGGATATTCTAGGGAGGATATTGGTTTGTGCTATTTGTGGATGGATTGATGAAACTGTCAAGAGAAAGCTCAAAGTTTTCATTCCCAAATAAATCAGGATGGCCATCAAGAAGGCATGTGATATAGAATCCTCATCTTCTTCTTCTAAGAACTACTTTCATGCCAAACCACCCCTCACCTTAAAGGATAAAATTATCTATCTAAAGAATTCATCATTGGATGAGGCTACGAGGAAGGAGGTTAGGAGAAGGAAACTCTTCTACACTTGCAGGGAGTTGTGGGAACTAGGGTATCGATGCTTTGGCAAGAGATAGATCCAGTACATTGAGGTGGTGTTTGATGATGAGAAAGAGAATGAAATTTTTTAGAAACACAATGAGTTTCTTGAAAAATAAATAAGTTATGTAGAGGGAATTTTCACACTAGCACAAAGGGAAATCATTATTCTCACACTAGCCAATATCCTAAGGTGCAGTATATTTTGGGTATATGGTACACTCAAGGGACAATGAGTTATAGTTATGCTTGAAAATAGGACCTAGATCAACTTCATCACCTCATCATTTTTCACTTGAAGGGGTTCATGTACAAAGTGACATGAAGGGTTCTATGTCAAGGTAGCAAGAGGCAATATCTTGTCATGTACTCATTTGGTTTCACATCTAAGAATCTCCATGGGAAACTACATAGTCACAAAAAACAATTTTATGGTAGACCTGGATGACACATTTAATATTGGGAATTTAATAGATGGTGACCCTCAACCAATACATACAAAGATTTAAAAAATGGAGTTGTCATTCAAGTTCAATGGCAAGAAAGTGTTTCTAACAATCATATCAAATGACGATCTAAGAGAGATTTTAACCAAATAGATGGAAGAATTTTTTAGAAATGATGATTTTGTCTAGGTGCCACATTGCTTGGTCTTAACAAAACTTGTGAGGGTTAACAAAATTACTGCTAGGAAAAGGAGCTTCATGTAGTTTTGGATAAGCATAGTTGATATTCCACCTAGTATACCCCCACACAGTATTTTGTGCATACCATCAAGTTTGAGGAAGGGGCCAAACTTGTTATTTCCACACCCTATCACTATCCAAAGAATTTAAAGGAAGAGATAAATAAAATGATCTAGGTGTTGAAAAAATGATCAGTTCCCCCCTTAAGGTTCATGACAAAGGAATAACTACATCCTACAGACTCTATAAGTCTACTGCTTGTATCAGGCATTGTCATCTTGATCTTTTAGTGTAATGACAACTAAGGTTTCCTTGATAAATAATGGATCAAGACTAACTCTAGCCCCTTTGTATCCTTAGTGGTTTTGGTGAAGAAGGATGAGATACAAGATGTGTTTCAACTACTTGTTGTGAACAAGAATACTATAAATAGATATTTGAGTTGCATGGCATAGTTTATTTCTCCAAAATTGATCTTTTCTCTAGTTACCATCATATATCTGCATGAGGGAAAAAGATGTCAAGAAGAAAAATCATTTTTTTTCCACCACAAATATTATAAGTTCTTGTCATGTTGTTTGGGTTGACCAATGCTTCAGCCACCTTCTAGTCCTTCACAAACTACATCTTCAACAAGAAATTGCACAATTTTTTGTTGGTATTCTTTAATGACATACTAATTTTCAAAAAGAGTTGAGAGGAACATATGAAACATTTCGATGAAGTGTTGGGGATCATGGAGTCACAATCATTTTTAACCAAGGTTTTTAAATATGAGTTTGGGGTTTCTCATATTTTGTACATAGGTTATGTCATCAATGTCTAAGGGGTATAGGTAGACTAGGAGAAGATTTAGGCAATTATGAACTAGCCTGCATTCAAGAATCTATCAAAGCTACATGGATTCTTCAAATTGTATAGTCATTACAAAATATTTGTAAAAGGTTTCTCGTGTAGAAGTTGTGAAAACCAACTTCACAATTGCCAAGACCACTTGCATGCAAATAACCTATTGAAGAGAAACCAAAGAAGGAAAGGTAGGGCTTGGAGAATCTTAGCAGTGTGAGAGAAAATATATTCCAACAATGAAAAATAAAATTGTTGTACCAAAAATAAACTAGGAGAGCATGTTTATAAAGGCCTCTAGGATGCTTCTAGAATGAGCTAGAAAGAGCTAGAACATAAGCATGACAACTAAGCATATGTCCACAAAAGGTGGATTATCATTCATGTAGACAAGAGGATAAGTATGAAAAGGTAGGTGCAAACTCCTATGCTATCAACAAGTCAACATGTAAGAGTACGCTTACTCCTAGATAAAAAACTAATAAATAATACATTTAACTAAGTAAACTTAAGTAAAGAATAAATAATAATAATTTACACTAACACCCCCCTAAGTGAAACTTAAGGGAATGCACTTAAGCTCACAATAGCTATGATGAAATGTATAATGGGTCCTAACAAATAGGCCATGTTGGGTACCCATGTACAAATGCAAAGAAATGCAACCTCTGAAAATGGGAAAAGAGAGAAAACTTCATGGGAAAAACCCTCCCCCAAAAAGAGGTAAGTACAAACATGCTGAAAAAAACATGAAGGAAGGCCTCAACAAGACCCCCCAAGGACAACTTCTATAACCCCAAGAATAGACCGCAATTGAAGATAGCATGGCAATATAAAAGGTTTGGTGAAGATGTCAACAACCTGCATGACAGTGAAAATGTACTCAAGAGAGATAACACCATCCTATATTAGCTGACGGATGAAGTTCATATGCAACTCAACGGGTTTAGTGCATTGATGCTTCACTAGGTTGTGAGAAATGTGAATAGCACTCTAATTATCACACCACATAATAGTCAGATGATCAAGAAGAAAACCAAACTCAGTCATTAATTGTTGAAGCCATAAAATCTCCTGACTAGCAACCCCTACTACTCTATACTTAGCCTCTATAGATGAAAGTGTGTGAGCATGCTTCTTTTTGCATGACCATGTTATAGGATCAAAGCCAAGACAAAAAAAAAAGATAGAAGTATACTTTCAATCATCAACATCACCGGCCCAATCTTAATCAGTGTAGCCAATAATGTGAGGAGTCCCTGATGTGTAATGAATTCCATACATAAGTGTGCCCTTAATGTATCTCAAAATGCACTTGGAAGCTTGCCAATGACCCTCATGAGGGTCCTAGGAAAATCGAGAGACAAGGCCAATTGTAAAGGAGAGATCAAGATGAGTGTGTGTCAGGCACAACAAGCTACCAACCAACTATTGGTACAAAGTGGCATCCACTAAAGGTGAAGAGCAAGAGGTAGGCAAGGTGAAACCTAACTAAAAATGTGTTGGAGTAGGCTTGCAATCAAGCATGTCAAAGCAATGAAGAATTTCAAGAGCATACTTTTGCTGATAAATAAAAATCCCAATAGAGGACTAAACAATCTAGAGACCAAGAAAATAGTGTAGCAGGCCAAGATTAGTCATCTCAAACTGGTCCATCAATGCACACTTAACATCTTGAAGCATAGAGGATGAGCTACCTATGAGGATAAGATCATCAACATATAGGACAAGGATCAAAACCTCATCTCCAAGACGTTGAATGTACACTATAGGATTAGAATGGAGTGAGTGAAGCCCATAGAAAGCAAAAAGGAGTCCATCTTCTCATACCAAGCCTAAGGGGCCTATTTGAGACAATATAATGAGCATCAAAGTTTGCAAACCAAGGAGGAATCCTACAAAAATCCTAGAAGCTACTCCATGTAAATTTCCTCAGTGAGATCACCATGTAGGAAGGTCGTCTTCACATTCATCTGAAAAATGGGCCATCCTTATGAAGCTGCAAGGGATAAGATAAGGTGAATAGAATTCAGCTTGGTGATAGGGGCAAATGTCTTAGTGTAGTCAATACTCTCAACCTACGAAAAACCCTTTGCAACAAGATGAACCTTGTGCTTATCAATTGAACCATCAACAACAAAATTAGTATGATATATCCCTTAGGAAGAGAACAAAGATCCCAAGTATGAATATTCATCAAAGAAGAATACTCCTCCTCCATGGCATGGTCCCACTCTGAATGTCCTATCACTACTACAAATGTCTGGGGGATCATGACAAATAGCATGATTGAGAAGACTAGAACCTACATAATGAGATTAGATGTGACGGGAAGTGGAAGGGTCACCAGCTAGAGATCTTACAGCCTCAATTGAAGCTCGATCTCATTTAGACATCTGTAGAGGATCCTATGGAAAAGGTAAATGGGGATCACCAAGAAGTGAAGGAGTTGTTGGAGGCAAGGTATGGACTGTAGGAAGGCTCTCATCAAACTATACATCCCATTAAAATAGGAACTCTTTGGAATCAAGATCAAACAACCTGTAAGCCTTAACATCCTTACAGTAGCCAACAAAAATGATGGGTTGGCTCTTCCTCTCCATTTCTTTCCTTTGAGCATTAGGTACAAATGTCCACACTGCACTACCAAAAGCTTGAAATGAAGATACATCAGGCTTGACATGAGACCAAGCCTCCTCAGGTGTCATATGTTGAACTGTCTTGTGAGGCATCTAATTTTGAATATAGTTGGTACAATTGACTGCCTCTGCCCAAAAAAATGAATCCATGGACCTGAACTGAATCATACAATTAGCCATCTCTCGAAGTGTTCTATTTTTTCTCTCTACCACACCACTTTGTTGAGGGGTGTAGGGCACTAAAAAATGATGTTGAAGACCATGTTTAGAGAAAAAATCCTTGAAATCTTAGTTCACATACTCCCCCCCATTATCTGTGCATATTTCCTAAATAGAAAGACTAGACTACTTCTCCACAAATGTCTTGAAGACTCAAAATGAATCAAATATGTCAGACTTGTACTTCAAAAAGTACACCCATGTGCATTTGGAGAAGTCATCGATGAATTTAAGCACATATCTGGCACTAGAAAAAGGAGTTAAAAATGACATGAGGTCACTATGAATCAACTCCAAAGGTTCCAAAGAACGAGTGGCTCGTCCATGTCGAAAAGAATTCCTATGTTGCTTGCCAAGTGCATAACATTGACAAACACCATCTGTGCAGGAAATATAGGGAAGCCCAAGAACAAGTGCCTATGTACTCATCTACTTAAGATATCTATAATTGAGATGGCCAAAATGCTCATGCCAAAGTCTGCTTAATGAATTTGCATGTGCAACAATACAGGAACCTGTGTCATTAGAAGACTCAAATCCATCAAATCTGTAGAGGCGAGATGTAGAGTCAACACTCTTAGTAGCCACAATCATCTTAGAATCATGTAAGTCCCAAATAACCACATCATGTGGTGAGAACTCAATTGTCTTACCAGAGCCAGAGTGGCAAATCTGATAAATGGACAATAGGTTTGTCAAAATGTCTGGGACAAAAAGAACATCCTATAGAGAACCCTCAGCTAGTGCAATAGAACCAAAACCCATAATGGAAAGATGTGATGAGTTCCCAATATCAATCTATTAGGTAACACAAGGAACAAGTGAGGTGACCAACTTTGAAGTGTTTTTCATATGGTGAGAGGTGCTAGAATCAAGAATCCAGGTAGGCCCAAAAGTAATAGCTCAAGCAATAAGAGCATGACCTTTCCCTATAGGGGGGATGCTGACTTAAGAGCTAAAATGTGATGCTCATGCATGGCTTCCTCTAAAGCCTCCAAAAACTTCCAACACCTAGAAACGGGATGTCCATCCTTGCCACAAAAATTGTAGGTCTCACTTGATTTCTTCTTGGTCTTGGAGGTAGACTCAGTAGACTTTGAAGAATCTTTACCCTTGGGAGGGTTAGCTGGAGCTGTAGAATCAATTTTTGGTGTATCTTTCTTTGGTTTAGCTTTCTTTTTTTATTTCCTCTTAGAAGATTAAGCAACCAATGCTTGGCTAGAAGAGCCAAAGGCATCCACCTATTGGATCTTTGCCTATTCCCATGTTAATCGATCATAAAATGTCTCAAAATAAGGCATCTGATGTCTGTTACCCAAGGCATCCATAGTGGAGTAGACAGTAGAAGAGAAGACCTGATACTATCCTTGCAACTTAGAGAGTATCAAAAAGATACACTCATCATCTATTTTGTTTTTCCCACATCCCTACAAAACTATACATAGAGATTTGAACTTCATTAAGAAGTCTTCAATGGTGGGGAAGCTGGTAGGTGTAAAAGAAGTCAACTCTGCATCAAGCTATAGTGCCCAAAATTTATTCACTGTGCCAAAAAAATTGTAAAACTTGGTTCAAATAGCCTGAGGAGTGGTCAAACCATCCAAGTGAAATAGGAGACTATCTGATATGTTCAGTGCAATCAATCCCATGGCTTCATCCATTTTTTGTGTCAAAGAACCTCCAAAGGGCACTATAGAATAGGTTGGTTCTCATCCAGACATGACCATAAGCCTTGTAACATGAGAAGCCTAGTCATTTGTGCTTTCTAGGTGTGATAGTTGTGTAGTGTTAGCCAAGTCATAGAAGGATCTAATATTGAGAGAAGAAGATGGAAGTAAAAGGGTCTATTATGAAGTAAATTATAGAAAAGAAAATCCCCCCCCCCCCCCCCCCCCCACAACGTATAAATATATCCCTCAAATACCAAAGAAACAACTATAGAAAGTAGAAAAACTAAGAAAAGAACCTGGATTTTGGATGTAGAGAGAGAGGAAACTAAAGCCTCTACTTCAACACCAAAAATAGGAGCTCAAATGAGCTCAAAATGAAATGAAACCAGCATCATTGTCTTGTTCTTAGAACCAACTTTTTAGTGCTTTTTTTGGATCAAAAAAAGACCTTTGTATGCTCAAGTTATGGCCAAAAAACCAACTGCTGCTCCAAAATCATGCTCTCTAGAAAATTATAGTTACTACAAAAAATTTGACGACTGTATGACAGTCAACTGGCCATCGTTGGGAAAAAAATTTAGCTGTCAAAATGATGACATCAGCAGCCAAAAAGTAGCATCACCCTGCTAGAAAATGGTTTTAGAAAGGGGCTAGGAAGATGACATAAGTAAGACTGAAAGATGACATCACTACAAAAAAAAGTGATGTCGGCATAGGCGGCTATGGTCAAGTGACTAGTTACAAGGGTGGTGGTAGATCTGGGTGGCACTACCAATGTTGGCAGCAGCTAGGCTGGGTGGAGGTGGCCGAAGGGTGGCCCGATGGCGATGACTGGGAGCAAGCTACGCCATGGTTGTGCGGTTGGTGCCAGTTGAGCACGGGCTAGGCACAAGCTGTGCTCTAGGAATGATGGGGGTGGCTGGGTAGTTGTCGCTAGGTGAAGTGGCTTGTGCAACCACCTTTTTTTTTAATAAAAAAATTGATTTTTTGTTCGTACAACCCTCTAAGAGGCCAAAAAATTTATTTCCTAAAGCTATAGGGTCCAAAATTCAAAAAAATTATATGAACTCTGACTATACTAGGCCTTCTAAGCACAATGGAAGCATTTGTTTTAGCCCAAAGTGTCTCAAAAAAATGCACTTACTCTCAATTGAAGAAAAAACCTCGAACAAGCTAAGGTTTGTGTCTCCAAATCACGGCTTCAAAAATCTTCAAACCAAGAAGCATTAAGGATGCTCTGATACCATGTAGAAGTTGTGAAAACCAACTTCATGGATTGCCAAGACCACCTACATGCAAATAACCTACTAAAGAGAAACCAAAGAAGGAAAAGTAGTGCTTGGAGAATCTCAACAGTGTGAGAGAAAATATATTCCAACAACGAAAAATGAAATTGTTATACCAAAAATACACTAGGAGGGTCTGTTTATAAAGGCCTCTAAGATGCTTCTAGAATGAGCTGGAAAGAGCTAGGAGATAAGCATGACAACTAAGCATATGTCCACAAAAGGTGGATTATCCTCCATGTAGATGAGAGGATAAGTATGACAAGGTAGGTGCAAACTCATGTGTTGTCAACAAGTCAACATGTAAGAGTACGCTTACTCCTAGGTAAAAAACTGATAAATAATGCATTTAACTAAGTAAACTTAAGTAAAGCATAAATAATAATAATTTACACTAACATCTCATAGCTAAGAGCACCACTAATAGATCCGATAAGAAGGGATCCTTTCATTGGGATGAGTAAGTGCAACACACCTTTGATAAGAAGAAGGAAGTTATGAGTATGTGTTTAGTATTAGAACTACCTAACTTCCTTTGGAGTGTGTCTAACAAAATACCATCACCCTATTTCATTCAACAGTTGGAAGATCTCAAGAGAAAAATAGCTTTAATCTATCTAAAAATAAGGATATGATTGCCATCATGCATGCACTAGCCAAGTTTTGGTAGTACATTGTAGGAGCAAAAAAATTCATGTAGATGAAGCACAGCAATTTGAGATTTTCCTAGAGAAGAAAGACTTGAATGAGTATAAATGGATATGGGTGGAAATAAATCCAAGCATATGATTTTGATATTGAGTACATGAAGGGAAAGAATAATTGGGTAGTTGAAGTCCAATCAAGAAGACCTATGTTATTCATTGTCACAGATCTTTGCAAATTGGAAGGTACATATGATGGTTTAGTACTCCAAGAATTATTTGTAGCTATAGGAATGATTGTTGTTGGAGGGGGAGGGGGAGGGGGTGGTGAAGTGTTAATCACCAACAAAATAAAACTTATAGGCCTAATTAAACTTAATCAAATAAATTCACTGATTATAACTACTTTAACCTATAACAATATTAACGATTATATGAACATTCAAACAACATGCAATACATGAAATAACATCCAAACAATAGTAACACCATATATATCTAAAGTGAACCCGATTAGGGAGAAAACCATGGTGTGAGAATGATGCCCACAAATATTTGTACTCTTTTGAAATACACCTGGTTAAGAGATTGTCTAGTTAAGGGTTACAAAAGAAATGTTGAATACTACCTGTATAAAATATTTCCCTAGAGACTTGTTGAAGAATTTAACCTATTAGGAGTAAGTAACCTCGTTAGAGGATTTTAGACACTCTTTTGAGAATTACACTTGGTAAGAGGATTTTACAATAGACCTATTAGGGCCACACGATTAGGGATTTTACTATCACAATTATTACAAAGTAACAATTAAAAAAATGATCTTGCACTATCACTACTAAATCAGATCCAATATAGTTCCTCAATACATCAACATACCATTTACTAATATGTTTTTATAATTATGTATCATCTTATATGATCACAACTCAGTCTTTCCTTCTTTGCTCTGATATTCAACCACACTAATCTTTTTCCTTGTCAAGATAACAAATTTCTTCTTTGTTTCTTCCTTAAGTATAAAATCTTCAATCATAAATCCTAAACCTAAATCCAATGATCCAAATTAATGAGAAAATCTAATCATTTAGTCAGCCTCACATTTTATCTTCACATAAGTCATTTTACCTTGCATAAAATTCTCAATGATTCCATTCTTAAATGTATTACCTTGATCATTTTGTCATCACCTTATGTCTTAAATTAATATTTATCCTTCCCATTATCCAATACATTTAACATTCTTCAACAATAATCAAACTTCATGATTACTCCTCAAGGTTTGATGAAGGTTCCTTGTCTGTCGATAAGACTTCCCTATTTTTTGATTACTTCATCCTTTATTGCGATAAGCTTCTTTTTTCTGATAAGTTCAATCATCATTTTCTCTAATATGAACTTAGTTTTTTGATAAGAGAAGACTCTTACCTATAAGCCTGTTTAGTTTACCTATAATGTCCTATATCCTTCAACTAGTTGAATCATCATCTGTGCTCATTATAGAATCTTGTCTTAAAAAAATCATCTCAACATCTTCATAAATTATATCCAATAATACAATCAACAATTTCTTCACATATTTGACAAATCATTCAATTGTTCTCATTTTCTCATTTTAGCTATTATTGTAAATTTTATTTATGTCTTTATAACTCTTAACAAATCAATATATAACATCTCTATACTATAACTCATCCTATAACTTACTCTTTCTTCATATGAATGTGTGGTAACGAGTTAAAAATACATGCCAAATAGTTTGACATCAACAAAAACAATATAATTTATTATCCTAATTGTGTCAACCTTATACCAACAATCAACATCATCCATGCTAACAATCTTACTCACAACTATGCTTATCTAATCAACATCTTTATTAAGTAGCTTCATTAATCAACGTATTAATCAATAATGCTAACAATCTCCCCCTTTGGCATTGATGGAAAACACTTGTACTACTAGAGACAAAAGTGGAAAAACTTTATTCTCTACAATGTCTAAGTATCAACTTCATCTTCTTCCAGCCATCATACCGATTAAGTAGGTCCATCCTACACATTAATCCCCCTTAGAGTATTTATGAATCATGTTCTAATTTTCCTCTTGACTATTTAGTAATCATCAATTCTGGCTATATGTATCATGTTCTCAATTTCTCCCCCTTTGATAACAATGCTAAAGACTATCAACCTTCTTAATAAGTCTTGTTTTTATTAACCAATTTTTGGTCTAATTACTTGATTATGATCTATTCATGTTTGTTCTTTTTTTTAGCTCACCACAAATTCTCCCTAGGTCGAGTAGTCCACATCTACATCAATTCATGTATATGATTTTTTTTTTTGTACCATGAACTAATGCAACTTGTATCTTCTTTCAATTGATAGCCATTAGGAGTAGAAACCCTAATCTACCTCTTAATTTATATATTCAAAATTTTCCTTGGATTTTGGTTTAGTAAATATATCTACAACTTTTTTATTTGAAGGAATATATTTTAGTCTTATTTTTTTGTCATGTACTCGTTCCCTTGGAAAACAATATTTTATAGCTATGTTCTTAGTATTTTAATACATTATTGGGTTCTTTGGTATGTTTATAGCACTAGTATTGTCATAATGAATTACAATATGTTCATTCACCTTCTCATATATTCCTTCCAATATTTTTGTAATCCATAGTCCTTGTTTATAATTAATTGCAACAACAAAACATTTAACTTCAACAATGGATTCTGAGATACAATTTTGTTTCTTGCTTGTCCATGAAACTAATATGTTCCCAATATGACATGCTCTACCACTTGTACTTTTTCTATCATCAAAATCTCCATCCTAGTAAACATCTATGTATACTTTAATATCAAATTCACCTTTGTTTTCATACTATAATTCATAACCTTCAGTTCCTTTTAGATATGTGAATATCCTCTTAACAACAATCATGTGTGAATCCTTAGGATTTGATTAAAATCTTGCAACTATTCCAAAAACATGTGAAATTTATGGCATGCTATGAACAACATAATAGAACTTACTTATCATTTATCTATACAATGTTTCAACTACCTCCTTCTAATAATCTTCTTTTAATAATTTGCAACTGGTAATTATTTGTGTATCAACAAGTTTTGAATCTTTAGATCAAATATCTTTAGTATTTTTTTGATATACTTAGACTAAGTGAAGTAGACACCTTTCTTCATCTATTGTACTCACAATCCTATAAATCAAATTATTTTCTCATTCCATTAACAAATGATCTTTTCATTACCTCATTTCCTCCAAAGATAATATCATCAACAAATATTTTGTAATTAATACTCTATCCTCACTTTCAACCTTCATGTAAACATTATTATTATCACACATTATTTCAAATCCAATATTGATAACATAAGAGTGTATTCTTTCATACCATGCTCTTGGTTTTCACTTCAATTCATACAATACTTTGTGTATCCTACAAATCAAATCTTTACCTTTTTTAGCAACAAATCCTTTAGGTTGTTCTATGTAGACTTCTTCTTCTAGTATTCCATTTAGAAAAGAAGATTTAATATCCATTTGATATACCTTGAACCCTTTATATGAAACATAACCTAGTAGTATTTTGAATCCTTTCAATCTTGCAACAGTTGCAAAAGTTTCTCCATAATCTAGTCCTTCTTGTACATAACCTTTGGAAACTAGACTTGCCTTGTTTCAGATCACTTCACCATTATTATTTAGATTTCTCCTAAAACCCCATTTTGTACCTATAAAATTCTCTTCACTTGGTCTAGGAACTAATTACCATGTCTTTTTCTTATTAATATTATCAATTTCTTCCTTTATTGCATTCATCCAATCATCATCCATTAAAGCTTCTTTTACTATTATTGCTTCCATCTCTGATAGTAAACATGTAGTATCTCTTTTCCTAAATTGCATTCTATTTAGAACTCCTTCATTACTATCACCAATTATATTAGATAAGCTATGGTTTATCCTTAAATATTTAGGAGTAATTGGTTCTATGTTTTGAATTCCTTTATTTCCTTCATTCTTATTATCAATTCTAGTTTGGTTATCAGTTATCAGTTGAGCATTACTTGTTCTTGTAGTCACTTGTGGTATTGTCTCTAGTTTCACTAGTTCATAGTTAATCATTTCACTATATCCTTCTAGTTTCTTCAAGTCATCTTCTTCATTCTTTTATGATAATTCATCAATCTTTACATTTACACTTTCAATTATCTTGTTTGTTCTTTTTTTCAATCATTTGCAAGCCTTTCTCTTAGTACAGTAGCCAAGAAATATTTCTTCATCACTTTTAATATCAAACTTTATTTTCATCTTATCTTTCTTGATATAGAATTTTCTACCAAATAATTTGAAATAAATTACTTTAGGTATTCTTCTATATCAGAGTTCATATGGTGTCTTTTTTATACCTTTCTTGAGTTGTACAAAGTTCAATGTGTATACAATAGTACTCAAAATTTATCTCTAAAAATTTTAAGCAACTCCTTTTTTATTTCAACAATGTTCTAACACATTCCACAATACCCTTATTTCTTCTTTCAACAATTCCATTCTATTGTGGTGTTCTTGGTTCTATCAACTTCCTTTTGATTCTCTATTCACCATAGAATTCATTGAACACATATGAAGTAAATTCACCACCTCTATCAAATTGAAGAAATTTCAATGTTTGATCTATTTCTTTTTCTACTGCTACCTTTACATTTTAAACATGTGAAAAGCTTCTGATTTAAATTTAAGAAACATAATAGCCATCATTCTTGAGTAGTTATCAACAAATAGTATAAATTATTTATCACCATGATAACTTTTAGTTCCAATAGGACCACATAAATATGTAGTACTAAGTCAAGAATTATTTCAATAGATAAGCCTTACTGTTAAAGCTTGAGCTTGTCATCTTTCCTAACTGGCATTCCTTGTATATTATATTAGTTGGGTTATTCAATATTGGTATACCTCTAACACTTTCCCTTTTTCTCACTTTCATGCTAGATTATCAAAGTTCACATGAAAAAGCCTTTTATTCCACAACCAACTTTCTTCTGATTTTGTAATTAAATAATACCCAAATGTAGTTTTCAATTTGAAAAGATTACCTTTTGTCTATTCACTAGTAGTGCTTAGTTCATCAAACTTTCCTAATGTCTTGCAATTTCTACTTTTGAAATCAAATTTTAACATTTTATTGTTTAATTGAGAGACACTAGACAAATTGTACATTAATCCATTAGTCTAATAGACATCTTCATAGGTAATGTTATCAGTTAGTGCAATACAACCTTTTCCTCTTATTACACAAGAATTGTTACCAAATCTAATTGAACCTCCTTTATATTCTTCCATCATGATAAATTTTTCATTATCTCTAGTCATATGTGTGTACAACCACTATTAATGACCTAGACAATATTACTATTCATACTTGAGACCAAAGCTTTCTCTTCATTGGTTTTAGCATTATCGGTAGAGGGGTCTTCCTTTACAAAAATAAACACTATTTCCTCATCATTATCATTAATAGTGTAGTCATCATCATCTTCATCTTCAACAATATAGCACAATTTGTTGCTTGTTTCCTTGAAGTTTTTGAAGTTTTTGAATTTCTTGAATTTTCCTTTCTTTTTCTCTTCCTTATCCTTCTTAGTCTTACTAGAACACCTATGTGCAAAATGACATATTTGTGTATATTCAATAGGACTATTTCCTTTGTATCTCCATTTCCCATTAGGAAACCTTTTGGTTGTTAATGCTTCCAATTCTTCTAACTCTTTTTACTCAGCCATTAATCAATCATAATCATCTAAAATACATGCCAGAAACTTTCCTTTTGTTGAACCAATGTTAACATTATCTTGAAATGTAGTTTCCGTCGTAGGTTGACTAGAAGTTTGAATATTATCATAATTTCTCAATTCAAATTCAATAATCCTAGTGATAAGTGCATCAATTTTAATCTTGGTAGAATTAATTATTTGTAACTCTTGAATAGAAGAAATCTTATTGCATACCTCAATGTAAGGGTTTTGCAAGATTTACACACAAAATCATCATCCTTGAGTTTTCATCTAGCTCCTTGGATATCAACAATGTAACTTCATTTATCTTGGTAGCATACTATGCAATGTTCCTCCTTTATGTATCTTCATGTCATCATACTTTCCTTTGGGATTATCAACTTTGGCTTTCAACACGTGTGAATCACCACGATGGACTATCTTTAATTTATTCCACATTGCTTTGACACTTTTGAAACTTTTGACATCAACTTAATATACATTGTTTAATTCACTTATTATCTCTATCATTACTAAACAATGAACCAATTTTTCTCCTTCATCAACTTCTATAGGGGTTCTAGTAGGTGCTACATATTCATTAGTGAGATACCCAATAATAGTGTCTATGAGTTATGATAGGTGCAATTCCATCCTACTTGTCCATGTATCAAACTTCTATTCTTTCTTGTTGAACTTTGGTGCATCCTTCCTATAAATATTGAGATCTTTTCCCTTAGTTTTAAAGCCTTCCAAATTAGGGAACCAACATTTTGATACCAATTGTACGTATGTGAATGATTATTGAGGGGGAGCAAGGGAGGCATCAATCAGTAATCACCAACCCAATAAAACTTACAAGCCTAATTAAAATTAATCAAATTGATTCACCAATTAGAACTCCTTTAACCTATAACAACATTATCGGTTATATGAACATTCAAAAAACATGAAATAACATCCACACAATACTAACACCAAATATATCATGTGGGACTCCAAGTAGGGTGAACACTATTGTGTGAGAACGATACTCACAAATATTTGTACTCTTCTAGAATATGCCTAGTTAAGAGTTTCTGTGTTTAAGGGTTATAAAAGAACTATTAAATGACACCTAGTTAAGGGATTTCCTTGGAAACCTAATAAATTATTTATCCTATTAAGATTAACCTAGTTATAGGATTTTAGACACTCTTTTGAGAATTCCACTTGGTTAGAGGATTTTGCAATAGACCTAATAGGGCCAGTCGATTAGGAATTTTACCATCACAATTGTTTGAGAGTAATAACTATCAAAATGATTTGTATTTTGCACTATCATTGCTAAATCAAATTGAATACAATTCCTCAATTCATCAACATAGCACTCACTAATACTATATTCTAATTTTGTATCCTCTTCTATGATTGCAACTTCCTCTTTCCTTCTTTTCTATGGTATTCAACTATATTGATCTTTTTCCTTGTCACAATAACAAAATTCTTCTCTATTTCTTTCTTAAGTAGGAAATCTTCAATCATAAATCCTAAATCTAAATCCACTAATCCAAATTAAATTTAGAAAATCTAATCATTAAGTTAGCCTCACATTTCATCTTTTCATAAGTCATTTTGAGCTTGTAGAAACTTCTCAATGAATCCTTTCTTAGATGTATTACCTCAATTTTTGTGTCATCACCTTATCCCTTATTTATCCTTCTTTATATTCAATACATTTCACATTCTTCAACAACAATTCAAACTTCATGATCATGTCTAAAATTTTGATGAAGGTTTCTTGACCATCAATAAGAATTGTCTATTTTCTAATTACATCATCCTTTATTCTGATAAGTTTCTTTGTTTGAAATAGTTCACTCATCCTTTTCTTTGACAAGAACTTGGTTCACTGATTAGCGAAGACTTACCTATAAGCCTATCCAATTTATCTATAATCTCTTATATCTTTCAACTGATTGAGTTATTATCATCTATACTCATTATAAAATCTTTTCTTAACTCAATCATCTCAAAATCTTCATGAATCATGTCCAATAATCAAATCAATAATTCATTCAAAATTTTGACAAACCATTCAACTATTGTCATTGTCTTGTTCTAACTATTACCCTATTTGATTATGGTTTTTATAACTCTTTAAAACCCTTTACATAACATATCTATACCATAACTCTTCCTATAACTTATTGTTCCTTCTTATGAATGTGTGGTAACATGTTAAAAAAACATGCCATATAGTTGGACATGAATAACAACAATGTAATTGATTATCATAATTGTGTCAGCCTTATACCAATAATCAGCATCATACATGCTAACAATCCCACTTGTAACTATATTTATCCACTCAACATCTTCATTAAGTAGCTTCATCAATCATCTTATTAATCAGTTATGCCAATATTATTCTTTGTGGAAGGTGCTAGATGGCTAAATACATGATAAAAAATATAAGGTGGTTGACAACTTTATCTACCACAAGGATAAAATCTATCTAGTAACTAAGTTGAACATGAAGGAGAAAATTATGAGGTAATTTCATGACTCACCTCTTGTAGGACACCCTAGGTACCTCAAGACATATAGAAAAGCAAGAGAGATCCTATAATAAGGGCCTCAAGTATGTTGTTGTATAGTACATGTGTGTATGTTTTAGTTGCCAAAAAATTAAATCCAAGCATGCCTTACCAATGGGACTACATGATTAAAAGAGAAAAAGTCTCTTAATGGACTTCATTATAGTACTTCCCAAAGTGCAAGGGAAGGATTTTGTTTTTGTTGAGGTGGATTTGTTAACTAAATATGAACATTTATTTTCCATTTCTGCTAGTTGTTGGGAAACTTACATGGCTAAGTTATTTTTTTAAGAAGTGTTTATCTTTCATGGTCTTCTAGAAAACATAGTTAGTGAAAAGGATAGTTGTCACCTAGTATTAGATACCATCCACAAAAGAATATTTAGAAAAAATATTGTGAATAAGCATTGGTTGGAGGGCTATCTTAGGAATAACATTTTAGCACAATAGAAAGTATGAGTCCACTAGCTTCATCTGGGAGAACATTGTTACAACTCTATCTATGATAAGTCAATAGGCATGTCACCATTAAAAGTTCTTTTTGGTTATCAGCCTTTTTCATTAATGGATATGGAATTAGATGATAGTTATGGATCAAGGGCTAAGGATCGATTATATAAAAGTCTAGACATTTTGAGGTCTCTTAAGGATAATCTATAGAGGGTTCATAATCACTAGAACATATATGTCAATTGACATAGGGTAGATAAGATTTTTAACGTAGGTGATTTGGTGTACCTCTAGTTATAAATATATAGATAAACATCATTGAAGAAAAGTGGTTCTAAGAAGTTGAGACCATTCTTTTATGAACCCTGTAGAATGGATTAGAGGTTGGGTGAATTCTTCTATGACTTGGAGGATCTCAAGGGAAGTTAGATTCAAAATGCATTTCATGTTTCATGCCTTAAAAGAAAACTTGGTCACTTTGTAAGAGAGAAATTTTTGAGATCATTCAACATTAAGGAGTACCTACTTGGTTAGAAGGATTTGTTAATTGAGGATGGAACATGGGAAGGAAAAACATAATTTTGAGCATCTAGATCTACAATTTCTTCATGGAAATAAATTCTTAGGTTAGGAGGAATGTAATGTCCCTCATTTAATAAAAGAGTTAAATTAAAATAATTTGTTATATGACCCCTAAGCTCAATTATAATATTTTTTAGGACCTTTTTATTAGTTAGTTATAATTTTTTTTCCCATGTTCGCTCATTTGTAATCCTTCAAAAGTTTGTGACCTCATGTATATGGTCAAGTTACTTATTTTTGTAGGTATGGTCAAAGTGATTTTTTCTTTGTACTTACAAATTATAGTTTGAGATCTGTGTCGTTATAGTTTTGAAGGTGCAAGATTCTCCCTATTCTTGATTTTTAGATTTTGGTTGCAGTAAAACCTCACCCTATTATGCCTATTTTCTATATCTATTTTAAGTATCAACACATAAAATGTTTATCTATCAAATTACAATTTGTCTCATGTTGACATATCTTATGTTATGGTAATTATTTTGTTACACTCAACTAATCTATCAATTATATATTGTGTGCTAAGTGGTAGCTACATCATACAAAAGTGAAGAAGTGTTTCATCATACCCAAACCTCAATGTGGTTTGAACTAACAAAGTACAATATTTTACCATATAGTTAGGAACATCAATATCATATGAAAACCATATGACATATTTGACCATTTTGAGGTGAGAAAAGGAGTTTTTAGATAGGTTTGGGCCCATATACATGTCATATGTCCATCCTCCACATACACCAATAGTGTTTGAAGTCCCACATCACTATCATACAAAGGCATATATGGTCAAATGGGTAAGGTAGAGAACTATATGGTTAGATTTATAATGTACAACTAAGATTCCATTTGATACATTACTACAAATCATATCTAGATGGTCAATGTAATATTTAATATCATTAAGGTCACATAGTTTTTTATTAATTCAATACCATAAAAAGATTTTTGACCCTTATGCAACCATAATCCAAAGGCTTCAAAATAAATCAACAACTTTTTGGAAAATATGTTGGCTAGTAAAAGTAAGCCCAAGATTTATTTTTTTAAACTAACAAAAAATGTAGTAACCCATCTCAAGAGTGGATAAAAGGCCCACCCATAGTCTGGGGAGGTGAATAAGAGGCTAACAAATCATTTGTTCTTTTTCATTAGACAATTTTCCAAATGATATTATCCCTAGGATACCACCACAAGGGGGAAGTGGTGAAACCTAATTAGAAATATTGTCAACACATGAGGTACAATGTTGAGAAGGTTGCACATTGTTAATTGAAGATTGGATCATAGAAATGATTTTTATTAGGTTTGAAAGATAGGACACAAAAGAGGGACTTAATATTTCATAATTAATTGTACTAAGGAACCTCCTTTGGAAGACAATGATGATGTTTTTGCATTAAAAATTCTAAAATACATGTGAAGAAACATTAAACTTGATGGGACTAGGTGGCAATGAGGGAAGCTTTGTGTGTGCCACTAGATTGCACTAGTCATCTATCAAGACACATTTATCATGCAATAATGTAAAATCCTAGAAGAGTAGAATTAGAGAAAATATGGGTGAGATGAATCACAAGAACATCACTTGGAATTAAAGGATATTTAAGATCTAAAAATTCTTCCCATATGCTGATTTAGATAGCACAAGGATAGTCCATATATAGATGGTCAATAGAATCTTTAATATCATTTAGATCACATATTTTTTTTATTAAAATCAATACATACTTATGTGTCCATAATGCAAATGCTTCAAAACATATGGACACCACATTAACCTTTTTACAAATAAGGACAAGTATGATACACTAATAGAAAATTTAGTAACCCGCCTAAAGAGTGGGTAGGCAACTTATCCACAATGTGGGGAGGTGAATGAGAGGCTAAAGAATTGATTTTTCTATGTCATTGGAAAACTGTCCAAGTGGAACTATCACTAGCAGCCTTATCACAAGGGAGAAATGGTGAAATCCAATTAGATATACTATTAGCACAAGGGGTAGAGCATTGCGATGGTTGTACATCGTCAACTAAATATTATACAATTTATTAGGAAAATATTTTTCTTTTAAAGGGAAAAATATATTTAATTTTATCCGCAAAACATTTACTAAAAAAAATAACAAAAAAATAAAAAGAATTGTAATCAACATTGCAAGTTCCATATCATGTAACATTGCATGTTCCATATGAGAAGGTCGCATTATACATTGTGTGCTTCATATGAAGTAACATTGAGGTGATATTTTTATGATTATGAGACATACAATGTGTTGTAATTATCTCCTCCTTTATACACACATTTTGTGGGTAAGTTTGATTGGTGTTTTTTAAATTTCTATGTTATCCACTTCCTACTCTCACTTTTCCTCTCTCTAGTCTATTATTCTCATGGTCATTCAACATTTAAGAAGTGTTGCTATAGGATGTGAGGCCAGAGGCGATGTAGGGAGCTTGTAAGTTGTGAGAAATGCAAGAAGAGAATAAAGATATGGGAATTTTGAAAGATAGAGGTTTGGCACCTTTCATGAAGCATCTTCGTTGGAGGAACCCTATTGTCACCAAGTTTTTCCATGAGAGCTAGAATGAAGGGAATTTTGTGTATCAAGGAAGGAGAATTACAGTCACAAAGGACATGATTTATCAGGTCACAAGAATACCCATTATTGAAAAGAATTTTTACAAAGATAGGAAGCAATCAAAAGTAGTAGTGAAGGATTTTCTGAAGGATGACAAGTGTGAGGCCTTGGTCAAGGATAGTAAGAAATATTATTCCTCTGCCTCTATTAAGAAATTATGGATGTTTGTGTTGAGGAAATTCATGAATTACATCTCATTGGATGGGAGGTTTTCTCACATTTGCACTCATCACTTTGTATTACTAAACCACTTAAGAGACAATACTAAAATTTATATACCCTTTTATTTGTATACTTCCTTGAATGCTAGCATGAATAAGATTTGTTCTTGTGAAGTCACAAACCCTCCCTTAAATGATGGTCTCATGGTTCTTATCTATGAGCATATCAAGGTGCACTATGTGGGGATTCTAATTGATGAAAAAAGGTGATCTTTGGGTTGAGTCAAATGAAATTGAATCCTATAATAATTTTTCTAAAACTAGAGAAAGCAATGACCTGCACTTTGAGGAAATTGAGATAACTACCACTAAGAGAAAAGGGAAGGGGTCTAAATCCAAGACACCCTGAAAATAGTGAAGGTTGAGGGTAAAAATGCAAAAACAAAAAAGGTGGTTATTTCATCAAATGATGATTATGATGAGAAGGAGGAGGATATGGAGATGGATAGAGGTGAACCTACAAGTTAAACGAAAAAATAGAATTTCTCCTCCCTTTTTATAAAGAGTAAAAAGTAGAAGAAGGCTCTTCCTTATATTGCTTGTGATGATGGGAAGACAAATGTTAAAGAGGCTCCCCTGAAGCTCTCTAAGGCTCCTTCTATGGAAATTCCCACTTACTATCCTAAAAGTGCATCCCTTGATCAAAGGGACAATACTTCCTGCGAAGAGGTTGATTTGAGTAGGGTCAAGTTGGGTGTTTCCAAACTAAAGACAATTTGGGCTATTAGGATGGAGGAGATTGGAGAAGATACTCTCATGCAATTGATTGATCCTTATATGATTATTTTGAGTGACTCCAATAGAGAGTCCAAGATAGATGTCCTCCTTACACTACAATAGTTGGGGTCAAATTGCAATGACAATTTGCAAGTGTAGTGTAATTTGTGGTCATTTTCATTTTTTTTTGCAATTGTCCCTGATATTGTTGCAATACCAATGTCTACATCATAATTGTGACACCCTCACAAGCATTAAAAAAAAAATGACAATCATTTTTAGTTTGTTTTGATTTTGGAGAGTTGCAACAAAAGAGGTGGAGAGCTCTGAACGAGGGTGCATAGCTATGAACATTTTCATGGCCCTTGGGATTGGTACATTTGGTTGTTGTGCCCTCATGATCTCTACATTTTGTTTTCATGTCCTTTCTCTATTATTTCATTATCGTGTTGTGCCCTTACTCTATGATTTCATTGTTGTGTCATTCCCTTGCTCTACAATTTCATTGTCGTGTCGTGGCCTTACGATCTATGTGCCTTTGCTCTACAAATTTCTTCAAGGAAGAGAAGAGGTATGTATGTAAATGTTTTTTTTTTTTCCTTGTAAACATGTATCTCTTTATATATTCTGAGAGATCTTTTTCAAAGTGCTTATTACATATATGATCCAGTTGCATACATATTCCAAAATCTAAATAATAAAACAATAAAACTCACTCAACCCGTGCTGAGTGACTTACCCCAAGATCTTGCACAAAAATAATGCAGACCACAAAAAGTGGGTTGAGTTCGCAAGAAATTTTACAAAAACATATCATAGTAGATATTTTTAGAAAGAAACAAGCCATAACCAGTTAAATGGGTCTAGTTGTTGATTAGTTGGGTTGATATATATTATATTTAACTGGGTAATGGCTTCTATAAGGGAATGAGTCGCATGATTATGCATATGTGCTTGATGCATTTTGTTCCTGTGATATATCTCTACATTTCATTGTCATGTCATTGCTCTATGATTTGGTTGCCATGCCCTTGTGATCTTTGTATTTCTTTACTATGTCCTTGCTCTACAATTTTGGTGTCATACCCTTCCTTTGTGATTTTGTTGCCATGTTGTGCCCTTTCTTTGTG
This sequence comes from Cupressus sempervirens, assembly GCA_028749045.1. Classification (NCBI taxonomy): domain Eukaryota; kingdom Viridiplantae; phylum Streptophyta; class Pinopsida; order Cupressales; family Cupressaceae; genus Cupressus; species Cupressus sempervirens. Next base: position 531,829,412 of record CM053790.1, read on the forward strand.
ATTTCATTATCATGTTGTGCCCTTGCTCTGCAATTTCATTTCCATGCCATAGCTCTATGATTTTCTTCAAGGGTATGTAAATGTTGGTTTATTTTCCTTCTAAACAAGTATCTCTTTATATCTCCTTTTGAACATGTATATTTAGAGATCTTTTTAAAGGTTTTTATTACATCTTAGCTACACAATAGAAAAATTGATCCATTTGCATACATATTCTAGAATCTGAATAATAATAGAATAAAACTCACTCAACCCATGCTAAGTGACTTACCTCAAGATATTATACAAAAATAATGCAAACCAGGAAAAATGGGTAGAGTTCGCAACAAATTTTACAAAAACATATCATTGCAGATATTTTTAGAAAGAAACTAACCATAACCATTTAAATGGATCTAGTTGTTGATTAGTTGGGTTGATTACAAATTCTTATAGAACTATCATCAAATTAGGTAAAATAAAATGAACAATCAGTTATTCCCAGCTAGCAAGATCAAATACAATTTTCCAAGGTGATAAAATTGCATATGAAAGGAATTGAAGAATAACTTCAGTGAAGAGTTGAGTGTAAGGAGTTGAAGAATCAAGTTCTACTTCTATTTAAATGCCATAATCATGAGGCTTATTCCCTTGCAAAAGCCTCTGCCACAATGACATTACCTCGAAACCATGCAAAGGATGTTCAAGTGGTTCCCAACCTTGAAACACTCTTATAAGCATTTGATAATTGGGATCATCACAAGGAGACTATCTTAATACTTGAAACACTCTTATAAGCATTTGATATTTGGATTGTAAATTGTAAAAGACACTTTCAAGTGATTCCAATGTCATAGTACCTACCGCAACAATTTCTTAGATTCTATCCAGTGGCTCCCATAATATCCTCTATGTTGTCTAGTTGTTTTTGTCATGTAGTCTCTTTCCAAAGCCGCTCCTTCTCGTTCCCTTTCTAAAGACGCTCTTTCTCCTTCGCTCTCATGCTTTAAATTTTGATTATCAAACTTCTAAATATCTACCTCTACCTTATCTAAAATCAACTTCATAGTGTATTGTAACTCTGGCATAGGTGTTTGATCATTGATGGCTTTCATTTCAGCATTCAAGTTTTTAAGATTCATCAACACACTCACTTGCAAACCTCTCATGTCAAGCACTTTGTGTACTGTTTCAACATGATGTTCTTGCTTCTGAGCTAACAATTTTTCAGATGCATTTTCTTATAAAACATTAATTTTGTTGAACAATTGTAAACTCTTAGAAAGTGCATTGTTGTTGTCATGTATGTATGTATGCATGCATGCATGTGTATGTGTGTGTGTGTGTGTGTGTGTGTGTGTATACATGTATGTATGTATGTATGTATGTATATGTATGTATGTATATGTATGTATGTATGTATACAAAGAGATCTTGTGGATTGTGAATTATAAACAAAAAAGGAAAGAAAGCATGACATTAATCATTCCCCATTTGTTTTGATTGATTGTGGAGAGTTGTACATGAAAGAGGGTGGAGAGTTGTGCGTGAAAGAGGGTGGAGAGCTTTGAATGTTGGTGGATATCAGTGGAGATCTAAGATTTTTTTGTCATTTCCTTGTGATTTTTGTGCCCTTGCTCTGTGATTTTCTTCAAGGGAAGAAGAGGTACCTATGTAAATGTTCTTTTCTTTTCTTTTAATAATTTGTCAATTGTCATTTGAGGTAATTTTCTATTATGAGATAGAGACATCTATCATAAGGATGGAAATGCCAATTTTGATCATCCTTCTTTCAAAGTTGATTCCCTTATCAAATTAATGAAACTACTTGCAACTGACACCCTATTTTTTAGCAACTTGCCCAATCAACCATTCACACAAATGAATCATCCCATATCCATAAATAACATCTAATCTTATGTAAGTCTCTAAACTCTAAAGACCCAATACATGGAGCCATTATCATCATGAGTAGACTCACTCTTTTCAAATGAATTTAATCAAAACTATTCATACCAAACTAAGTATGTAGAAATTTGTACTTACAAATAATATTATCTCTTGGTGATTGAGTAAAGATAAAATACAATTTTGCAAGGTGATAAAATTGCATATGCAGATGTATGTATATATGTATGTATATCTGGTTCTCGTTTGTGTGCCCTTGTGATCTTTATATATGTATGTTTTTATGTATGTAAATACATATGTATATATATATGTGTGTGTGTGTGTTAGGATAAAACCATGGACATAAATAACAATTGCATGCAAATATAAACAATATCAGAAAATATTGAATTGCATAGAAGAGAACACAAAACACCAAGATTTAACGTGGTTCACCCAAACCTTGGGCTATGTCCACCAAACAATAAGTCCAATATTATTTTGATCTAGTGATTACAATTTGTAATCCCTTACATCTCAATACCTCCATAAGAAGCAATTTTTGCATCACCCAAAATAAATAAATCCCTAACTCTAAGCCCTTTTATACAATTATTTTTGTTTCTTTAGGGTTAAAATTAGTTACAACATTTCGGCCATAAAATGCTGATATAGTAGCCCTAAAAAATTCAAACCACCATGGACTCTGTTGTTCTTTTATTCCTGTTCAATCTAGAAGACCAACCAAAGTTGAAGAGGAGTTCAGCTTCTCTCTTGCTACTACCTTTGTAAACATATCTACTAGATTGTCATTTGTATGTATCTTGTCTAGCTTTAACTATCCATCATCCAAAACTAGCCAAATGAAATGGTACCTCAACTGTATGTGTTTTGTCTTTGAATGCAGAGCAGGATTCTTCACAAGATGAATGGCACTCTAGCTATCTATAAACAAATAATTATCCCTCTGAGTGAGTCTCAATTCTTCCAAGAAGAAGTAAAGCTAGATCATCTCCTTGGCTACCTCTATAGTAGCAACATAATCTGCCTCTATAGTGGATAAAGCATTCACCTTCTATAATCTAAAAACCTAGTTCATTGTTGCCCCATCAATAGTAAATATATAACCTATAGTACTCCCTGTAAATTAGTAGTAGAACCCCTAAAATGTAGAGACTTACTGGATGTGCCTCTCAAATATCTAAGAATCCATTTGACTGCATTCCAATGCTTAATTCTTGGATGACTCATATACCTGCTAATGACTTAGACTACATGGGCAATATCTGGCCTTGTATATACCATAGCATACATCAAACTTCCTATAGCTGAAACATAAGGTACCTTGGACATCTTATCTTCCTCTTCTTGTGTCTTGGGACACATCTCCTTAGTCAACTTCAAATGACCAAGTAAATGTGTGCTGGTAGCTTTGGCATTCTCCATAGAGAAATGTTGCAAAACCTTTGCAATATAATTAGCCTCAGATAATGTCAATTTCCTATTCTTCATATCTCTGCAAATCTTCATACCAAGGATTTGTTTTGCTACCGCCAAATCCTTCATATAAAATTCATGTGCTAACTAGCATTTCAACCCCTTAATGTGATCCATCTTAGACCCAGCTACAAGCATATCATCAACATATAAACATAAAATAATGTAGCTATCATCATCCAACCTCTTAAAGTAAACACAATGATCTAAATGACACCTATTATATCAATGCTCATGCATAAAACTATCAAATTTCATATACCATTTCTGAGGTGCTTGCTTCAAGCCATATAAACTTTTCTTCAATCTGCACACTAAGCTCTCCTTACCCTTGACCTCAAATCCCTATGGTTGTGCCATATATATCTCTTCATCCAAATCACCATGAAAGAAGGCTATTTTAACATCAAGCTACTCCAAATGCAAATTTTTAGTAGCCACAATACTTAAAATAGTGTGAATAAAAGTCATTTAACAACAAGAGAGAATATCTCATCAAAATCAATGCCTTTTTCTATGCAAATCCTTTTACCACTAACCTAGCTTTAAATTTTGTCTTACCTCCATTCTCTTCTTTCAACCTATAAACTCATTTATTCTATAAAGCCCTTTTACCTACAGGCAACTTGCATAATTCTCAAGTCTTATTTTTCATCAAAGAGTCAATTTCATCTTTCATTGTAGACTCCCACTAAATCTTAGTATCCCCGTGCATAGCTTCATCATAACATTTAGGCTCACTAGCATCAGTAAGTAAAATAGAGTACAAAGAAGGAGAAAATCTTTGTGGAGGTCTACTTAGCCTTTTTGACCATCTAACATTCACTGGGGTGAGTGGTATTTGTTGTTGCAATTATTGCACATCATGAGGAATTGTTGGAACACCATCTTTCAGAGTATCGTCTAGCACTACATAATCATCTTCTTTCTTCTCATGTTGCTACAACAGATCTTTGTACAACACTTTCTCATCGAATATGACATCCCTACTTCTTACAATTTTATGATCTTCAAAATCCCAAATTTGATAACCAAATTCATCAATGCCATATCCAACAAATACACATTTCTTTTAGCTTCTATCTTGGTTCAATTTTTAGAATTTATATGAGCAAATACTTCACAACCGAAGGTTTTGAGAAAAGAATAATTCACCTTCTTACTAGTTCATGCTTCCTCTAAAAGACCACAACCCAAAGGAGTAGAGGGAACCCTATTAATCAAATGTACATCAGTATTTATAGCCTCCACCAACATGTGTAAGGGCAACCATACATGCAACCTCATGCTCCTTGCACACTCCATTATAGTCCTGTTCATGCATTTAGCCACTCCATTTTCTTGTGGAGTCCTTGGAACATTTTTTTGTCTACAAATACAATTAGTGGAGCAATAATCTTCAAATTCATGACTACAATACTCACCACCATTATCAGATCTAAAACATTTTAATTTCCTACCAGTCTCATTTTCAACCAAGCATTTCCATTTCCTAAAAGTTTAAAATATATTAAATTTTTGTCTAAGGAAATAAACTCATGCTTTTCTAGTTGCATCATCAATAAATGTAACATAATAATGAGATCCACCAAGAGAAGATACCTGAGCTAGTCCCCAAACATCTATATGCACAAGCTCTAATTTCTCACTTTTATTTTACTTCCCAATCTTCACAAAACTCACTCTCTTTTGTTTTTCACACACAAAACTTTCACAAAAATCCATATTAACACATTTCAAACCTGGTAAAACTTGCTTTGAATGAAGTACTTTCATACCTTTCTCACTCATGTGCCATAATGCTATATTAGAATCTATAGCATCTATTTGTCCTCCCTATTCAACTGAAATAACTATTTCTAAACATTCATTTTTCTCTGAAACAATCAAAGTAAAAGGAACAGTATGATTGTACAAAGATATAAGGTGCTTACTTTCACATCATTTTCTACTACAAGGGAACCTTTTAAAATGTTCCAATTTTTATCATTAAAAGTAACTACAAAACCCTCATCACCAAGCTTCCCTGTTGAAATTGAATTCCTACTCAGCCTTGGAATATGTCCTACCTCATGTAGTAGCCAATGATTTCCATTTCACAACTTAATCTTAATTTTTCCCTTTCCAATAGTTTGACAGGGTTCATTAGCCCCCAAACAAACAAACCCAAAATTCCCTTGGAAATAATCAATAAAATAACCTCTATGAGGTGTAGCATGAAATGAAGCACCAAAATCTAAAACCCATGAATTATCAATACTTTCTAAAGGTAGAAGCAAAGCATCCTCTTTAGATTTTTTATTTACCACATTTGCCTCCTTGTTCCCTTTTAGTTTATCTCCTTCATTTTTCTTTCAAGTCTAGTAATCTTTCTTCTCATGCCCTAGTTTCCCACAGTAATAGCAGTCGTTTGGTCCTCTGGATTGAGACCTCTTCCCCTTTGATTTTTCTCTTAATTTTTCATGATTTTTGAAATTATTTCCTCTCTCAGTTGTTCTGCCTCTGCTTTTTATTTGTTCAAAGCATTTCCTAATGTAGATCCACCTAAGGTTTTCCTATGAGTTCCCTCACTCAAAATAAAACCAATCACATCATCATGTTTTAGTATATTAGATCTAGAAATAGAATTACTCATAGCCATTACCAAGCCATTCCAAATTTCAGGCAAAAAACACAAAAATAAGAGAGCCCTAATTTCTTCATCAAAATTGATACCCACAGAAGATAACTGGCTAGTAACAGTATTAAACTCATTTAAATGATCCACAATAGATCCACCTTTTTCCATTTTAATATTAAATAAACACTTCATGAGAAATACCTTATTTGAAGTGGAAAGCTTTTCATACAATTTCACTAGGGTTTCCATCAACTCTTTCGTCATCTTCGCTTTTGTAATGTTAAATGTCACTGATGGTGCTAGGCATAATTGAATGCTTCCAAGTTCCTTTCTGTCTAAAATCTCCCAGTCCTTATTTGTCATAGTTACCTGGTTCTTAGTTTTTTCCTTTCAACAGCTTCCATAAATCTTTATGATAAAGATAGTCCTCCATTTGCATTTTCCATAACTGAAAGTTTTGCTTATTAAACTTGTCAACCCTCAGCTTACCCTTTTCTACCATTGCTCTCACTCAAACATGAGACTTTCCTGCAAAGGATAATTGAGAAAAAAAAAAAGTTTTGATACCACTTGTTAAGATAAAATCATAGACAGAAGTAACAATTACATGTAAATATAAACAATATCAAAAAATATTGAATTAGATAGAAGAGAACATAAGACACCAAGATTTAATGTCGTTCACCCAAAACCTGAGCGACGTCCACCAAACAACAAGTCCAATATTATTATGATCCAGTGATTACAACCTAATTACAATCTATGATCCCTTACAACTCAATATCATCATGAGAAGCAATTTTTGCATCACCCAAAATTAAAAAAATCCCTAACCCTAAGCCTTTTTATACAATTATTTTTGTTGCTTTAGGGTTAAAATTACTTACAGCATATTAGCCATAAAATGTTGATGCAGTAGCCCCAAAAAAAATTAGGGGCTCTGCCCCCAAACCCCAATAGTTGTGGCCTAACAGCCCCAGCTTTATTGGGGGTTGGCACCCCCAAACCCCCGCTTGAGGCCCGACCTAGTCCAAAACCCCATTGAGGAATTATGGAATATGCATAGTACTTCCTTGATCAGTCACCACAATCTAACAATCTCCCACTTGCGGACTGATCAGGCTCCACACTAAAAAATAATATGTATATATATATATATATATATACACACATACATATACATAAAGAGAAGCTTCTCTAATCACCTGTTGGGGGGAATATAAAGAGATACATGTTTAGAAGGAAAAGAAAAGAACATTTACATAGGTACCTCTTCTCCCCTTGAAGAAAATCAAAGAGTAGGAACTACAATATTTGGGCTTGAACACCACAAATTACATTGTCATCACAAATTGTCATTGTAATTTAACCCCAAATGTTATAGTGTTGCAAAGGACACATATATCACAAGGGCATGACACAACAATGAAATTGCAAAGCAAGGGCAAAGAGATCACAAGGGCACAACAACAAAATCATAGATCTCCACCAAGGGCATGGCAACAAAATGTAGAGATCATAAGGGAATGACAATGAAATGCAACAATTACAAGGGCATGGCAATGAAATCTCTACCAACATTCAGAGCTATCCACCCTCTTTCGCACAGAACTCTCCACAATCAAAACAAATGGGGAATGATTTATGTTGTGTTTTCTTTTTTCTTTGTTTATATCTAAAATCAAATTCACATTGTGTCGTAACTCTATCATATGTGTTTGATCCTTGTTAGCTTTCATTTTAATATTTCAACATTCAAGCTTTCAAGTTTCCTCTTTATTATATAGTCCTTTCCACCCTAAATAAACACTTTTTAACTTCATTAAAATCAAGACTTGAACAAAGCCAATGATAAAACAAATCCCATATTCTAGAATCCAAATAATAAAACAATAAAACTCACTCAACTTGTGCTAACTGACTTAGCTCAAGATCCTACACAAAAATAATGCAAACTAGAAAAAATGGGTAAGAAATTTTAGAAAAATATATCATAGCAGATATTTTTAGAAAGAAGCATGCCATATCATAGTTAAATTGGTCTAGTTGCTAATTAGTTGCATTGATAACAAATTCTTGTAGAATTGTCATCAGATTAGGTACAATAAAATGAACAATCAGTTGTTCCTAGCTAGCAAGATCAAATTATACAATTTTCCAAGGTGATAAAATTGCATATGTAGATGTATGTAAGTATGTATGTATGTGTGTGTGTGTGTGTGTGTATGTATGTATGTATATGTATTTATGTATATAGAGAGAGAGAGATCTTGTAGATTATGGAGATCACTGGAGATCTAGGATTTCATTGTCGTGCCCTTGTGATCTTTGTATATGTATGTATGTATATGTATATATGTTTGTATATGTCTGTATGTACGTATATAAATAGAGAGAACTTGGCACAACAAAATAATAATAAAACTCACTCAATAGGTAGCATGGCCATGGGTATTGTCACAAGCTTTTAAACATAACTATATAAGAAATGAGTTAGGACGTATATAGGTTAACCTTACATTAACTATAAACTACAACATAAAAGTTGCACCAGGGTATTACAATATTATAATTATAGAAAACCACCTGATTTTCTCGAGTGGGTGTATGATGGAAAAGAGTTGTATTAGGTGAGTAAAGATCACTAGTGGTTATAGGAATATAGCTACATCAAAACAATTAGAAACAAGAACTCCATATTCGTTAGAGTGAGTAGTTCAATCATCTTGATCCTATGGATACAAGTATGCAGGTAGCCTAGTAGGCAAAGTATGCCTCCAGTGTGCAACAACCTTGGACATAGTTAGGTAGAACCTAATTATTAAAAGAAAATATATGTTAACTCATGAGACTTATATTTTAAGACATTATATGTACCTAGTGTACCTGGCTTTTGAAAATATAAAGCTAAACTCTGTGTTTTAGCATTAACTTGACTAGTCTATTTAGACCCATTGATTATTGTCACAAGATTTTAAACATAACTATATAAGGAGTGAGTTAGGACTTATATAGGTTAATCTTACATTAAATGTAAACTACAAAACAAAGGTTGTACAATGTTATTACAGTATTGTAATTATAGAAAATCATATGATTCGTCTGAGTGGGTGTATGATGGCAAAGAACTATATCAAGTGAGTAAAGCTCACCAATGGTTATAGGAATACAACTACATAAAAACAATTAGAAACAAGAACTACATATTCTTTAGAGTGAGTAGTTCAAGGGTCTTGACCCCATGGATATGAGTATGTAGGTAGTCTGGTAGGCAGAGTATGCCTCCAGTGTGCAGACACCTTGGACATAGTTAGGTAGCACTTAACCATATAAGTATGTATGTATGTAATTATTCTCTACTTAATAGTGCCATCCACATCGGGGGGGGGGGGGGGGGGGGGTGTGGGGTTGTAGTTGAGCTTGCACCTTCTGCAATACTTCATTTCCATTATTTATGCTCTCTGAATCAAAGGTACATAACTTTATCACTTGAAACTATAATTTTCAAATATACAAACCACAATAGTTTCTTACATTTCTATGGTTCTCTTTGTAAGTTTATAAAATTGAAGTTTAAAAATTAATTGCATTTATGTACATCTTTTTCAAGTTTGATATTTCTCTTTTTCCTAACCCACAGTCCAACAATAAATTTTCAAAACACATATTGACCAGTTGGAGATTGATCCAAAAAATTGTAAGAACGATTGTGCCAAAAGAGCTAAAAAACATGATTGGTGCACGATAATCATCTTTTTATGCTCTTTTGGCACAATTATTCTTACATTTTATGATTTTTTGTGAGAACAAAATTCAAACTAATCAAGTAGGTGATCCAAAACTAAATCATAATTGGTTGAGGCGTGTTTAAATACCTTATTTCACAAGTTATTAAATGGTATGTGTTTATGTGCTACTATTAATGAATGTTAAAGTATGAACTAATGTTAGATGTTAGCTTTGGACATTATGTGATTATTTTATGCTCATAATTGTTTTTTACTTCATGTGATAATGAATGAATTCTATATTTTATTAATGAATGAATGTGTGATCCATCCCTTCTTAGGTAGTCTTTCTAGGTTGTTGTGCTAGTTTTTAAGCCCAAAATAGATAAATCATTATTTATAATGCAAACTTGGGTGCTTAACTTAATGAATGAGCACAACAAGCGAAAGACCTTGTGTGATAATGGATTATATGATTTTCTACATATTTCACCACATAGCAGTGCATTATAGGTTCACATACATTCTTAAGTAGAAATTTTTGAGCACTAGGTGTGTGAAGGCTCCATGCAACAACATGTAGAAGCAAAAATCGTCATGATGAACATTTTTTATGACATGTTTTCCAAGAGCATACACAAGTTCCTCAAGGTGACTTCGCATTATTAAATTTTCATGTTTGCCAACATTGTTGCTCTTCCTCCATATCCTTCACAAATTAAAAATGTTGCCTCCAACATTGTAACCATATGATAATTGGGAATAACACATGCCCAAGCCATAACCTAGTTAAATTGGTCTAGTTGTTGATTAGCTAGGTTAATTACAAATTCTTGTAGAACTATCATCAGATTAGGTACAATAAAATGAATAATTTGTTGTTCTCAACTAGCAGGATCAAATACAATTTTCCAAGGTGATAAAATTGCATATGCAGATGCATCACTTGAATGTTAGGCATGAAGCACATTCCCCAATTTATAACAAATGGTTGGATGTAAAGGCTCCATACGTTGGCCCAAAAATGGAAGCCAAGGATGTAACCATGCATGTATTGGCATGCTCTCCCTATGAGGATCCCAAGTATCTACTACTACTATTAATTTGGTCTAGTTGTTGATTAGCTGGTTTAATTACAAATTCCTATAGAACTATCATCAGACTAGGTACAATAAAACAAACAATCAGTTGTTCTCAACTAGCAGGATCAAATACAATTTTCCAAGGTGATAAAATTGCATATGCAGATGCATCACTTGAATGCCAGGCATGAATCACGTTCCCCAATTTATAACGAATGGTTGGATATAAAGGCTCCATATGTTTTCCCAACAATGGAAGCCGAGGATGTAACCATGCATGTTTTGGCACACTCTCCCTAGGAGGATCCCAAGTAATTGTTAATGCTGTTAATTTGGTCTAATTGTTGATTAGCTAGGTTGATTACAAAATCCTATAGAACTGTCCTCAAATTAGGTACAATAAAACAAATAATCAGTTATTCCCAGCTAGCAAGATCAAATATAGTTTTCCAAGGTGATAAAATTACATATGCAAATGCATCACTTGAATGCCAGGCATGAAGCACATTCCCCAATTTATAACGAATGATTCGATACAAATGCTCCATACACTGGCCCAAAAATGGAAGCCAAGGATGTAACCATGCATGTATTGGCATGCTCTCCCTATGAGGGTCCCAAGTATCTATTATTGTTGTTAATTTAGGCATCACTATATGATCTAGAATGTAATGAAGTACTGAAGCCAGTAGTAACTTCTCCCATGTCTCAAGAAAATGTAGCATAGGTTCAAGGTCCCTTGGCTCCCAGGAATTTGTAGCAGCTATTCTCACTGCTAGAAGAATAACTTTAGTTAAGAGTTGCGTGTAAGGAGTTGAAGAAGCAAGTTTTTCTTTTGTGTAAATGCCATAATCACGAGGCTCATTCCCTTGCAAAAGATATAACCTAGTTAAATATACATATATATACAAGCTATAACCTAGTTCAATGGGTCTAATTGTTGATTACCTAGGTTGATTACAAATTCCTATAGAATAATCATCAATTAGGTACAATAAAAGGAACAATCAACATTATTTTTGTGTAGGATCTTGAGCTAAGTCACTTAGCATGGGTTAAGTGAGTTTTATCGTTTAATTATCTGGATTCTAGAATATGTATGTAGTTGGATCAATTTTTCTATTGTGAGAAGATGTAATAATGACCTTTAAAAAGATCTCTCTATATACATACATACATGTATATGTATGTATGTATGTATGCATGTGTGTATGTGTATGTATATATGTATGTATGTATGTATCATGTGGAGATCTAGGATTTTATTTTCGTACCCTTTTGGTTGTTATATTTAATTATCGTGCCCTTTTGATCTTTGCATTTTGTTGTCATGCCCTTCTGATCTCTAGATCTCATTCATATTATTGTACATAATATAAAGATAATTCTATAGGAAATTGTTGGCATGCCCTTGTGATCTCTTCATCCCAAGTATCTGTTGTTGTTGTTAATTTAGGCATCACTATATGATCTAGAATGTTATGAAGTACTGAAGTTGGTAGCAACTTCTCTCATGTCCTCAAAAAATGTAGCATAGGTTCAGGGTCCCTTGGCTCCTAGGAATTTGTAGCAACTATTCTCAATGTTGGAAGAATAACTTTAGTGAAGAGTTGAGTTTAAGGAGTTGAAGAAGAAAGTTTTGCTTCTGCGTAAATGCCATAATCACAAGGCTCATTCCCTTTCAGAAGCCATAACCCAGTTAAATACACGTAGATATCAACCCAACTAATCAACAACTAGACCCATTTAACTGGGTTATGGCTTGTTTCTTTCTAAAAATATCTGCTATGATATGTTTTTACAAAATTTCTTGCAAACTCTGCCCATTTTCCTAGGTCTGCATTATTTTTGTGGAGGATCTTGAGGTAAGTCACTTAGCACCTTTAAAAATATATCTCTCTCTATATATACATCCATACATACATACATGTATATATGTGTATATGTATGTGATCTTGTGATCGCGACATTTCATTGTTGTGCCCTTGTGATCTCTACATATTGTTGTCATGCCCTTGTGATCTTTGTATATATATGTATGTATGTATGTGTATATGTATTTGTATATGTATGTATGTATGTATATAAACAGAGAGATCTTGGCGCAACAAAAAAATAATAAAACTCACTCAACGTGTAGCATGGCCACAAATGCGATGGCAACGCCTATTGGTAAGTAGATTACTCTTTTTCTCTCATTTTTCATGTGTTTAATTCACTTGAACTATTATTTCTTAGGGGGAATTTTCTAATATTTGATTCATTTTATGCAGGAGGTGATGAGGACATTCTTGGATGTACCCGTGTGATGAATTGTTCATAAGCAATGAAGATGGACTTCTCCTACAAGTAGCAAGAGGCGATGAGGAAATTCCAAGTACTTTAAAGATTGATCCCTTCTTAAATATTTTAGATGTTAACTGGGATTTTAGATGTTGGTGAGGGGGGGAATGAGCTTCCACCTTCATGTGGTTGATCATTATTGGTAGAGAATATTAAACTGTTCTCGAAACTAAGTGAAACTGAAAAATAACCTATGATTGTATGAAAACTAATTATGTGAATCTCTTGGTTTCAAGAAATGCAGGACACCATAGTTCAATATGCAATGTCAATTCATATGCATATGACATCATGTGGAGCTAAAAAACACAACAGGCTTGCATTTTTGTTAAAGGTCTTTAATTGTGTATTTTAAGTTATAGACCATCACAAACATTGTTCATAATGATGGTTTATAATTTTAAAAACTTAATAGACCTATTAAATAAATGTAACTGTGTTGTGTTTTATTAGCTCCACCTACTATCCATGCATTTGAATGTAGTTGCACATCCATTCTTGATTCAGCTTGGTAGAATCTTATTTTGGATGTGATGGAAAAATGACATGCACTAGAAGATGGGAAAATGATGTCACTTTTGCAGGTCTGGAACCTTTTTTTGTACTTTAAAGATTGATCCTTTCATAAATATTTTAGATGTTAATGGGGAATTTAGCTCTTGGGGGGGGGGGCACAAATGAGCTTCCACCTTCATGTGGTTGGCCCTGCTTAGTAGAGAATATTAAACTATTCTTGAAACCAAGTAAAGTTTAACATTAACCTATGATTGTAAGACAACTAACTATGTGAATCTATTAGTTTCCAAAAATTTAGAAGGACACTATAGTTCAATATGCAATCTCAATTCATATGCATACGACATTAGGTGGAGCTAAAAAAGCCCAATATGTTTGCATTTTTGTTAGAGGTTTGCATAGACCTATTAAATACATGTAAATGTGATGGGTTTTTTCAGCTCCTTCTATTATCCATGCATACCAAATGCAACTACACATGCATTCTCGATTTAGAGTTGCAAAATCTTATTTTGGATGATATAAAAAAATGAAATGCACCAGTAGATGGGAAAATGATGTCACTTTTGTAGGTTTGGAACCTTTTGTTGTACTTTAAGCATTGATCATTTCTTAAAGATTTAAGATGTTAATGGGGAATTTAGATTTTTTGGGGGGTGGAAGGTGGGGCCAAATGAGCTTTCACCTTCACATGGTTGGCCCTGATTGGTAGAGAATATTAAACTATTCTCAAAACCAAGTGAAGCTCAATATTAACCTGTGATTGCATGACAATATTAACCTATGATTGCATCATAGCTACTCAATGTTTGCTGCCAATTTTTTTTAATTAAGACAACACATCATCGTAATTGTGATGGTTGGTCGTCAATCTCACAACATTCCTACCACATGCTCATCCCAATTGCAATGAACATTTTCAATGGCTTGTCATGGGTCCCATAATATTTTTGTCACAATTGCAACAATGTCTTCAACAAATTTTCATCATAATTGTTTCGGTGAAAATGAATGGTTTGCCAGAATGGTAGCCCAATTTATGACACCTGTGGTTGTCACAATTGTGATGGTAACCCTTGTTGTGGCAACTTGTGACAACAAAATCATGATGCCCATCTGATGGGAGCCAATTCCAACTTATGTCAGTTGGGTGATGGATTACCATCATAATTGCAAAGGTCTGCCATTGCAATTCAGGCCCAAATGTAGTAGTGTTACTTCTAGGAATGATATGTTAGACCATTATAGATCCATTAAATGGTTTTTCTATGAGCTTAAGAAGGTGAATCTTAGGATATAAGCTCTTGAGAGAAGCTATGAGCTTAAGGAGGTGAATCTTAAGATGAGAGCTCTTGAGAGAAGGGTTAATAACCAAGAGGAGGCCTTTAAAGATAGTAGTGTGGGGGTTGATGCAAGATCTCCTATTGAGTAGAAGAAGGATAATATTGGTCATGTGATAGACATTCCATCTTTTTATAAGTCAAAACCCACAATTATGAATTTGGATGTTAGAGTTTCAAACATGGAATCAATTTTAAAAGGTATTGTTGATCAAATCTATGAGATCCTAAAAGCTTCTAATGAGTGCATTAAAATTCTCATTATTATGTTGGATGGAAATTCTAATGATGGGGAAATTATCCATGAGGCTCATACTGGAAGCCAGGTTAGACCTTGTAAAATAAATAGAGATAGAACTAAAAAGAAAGTTTCTTCTACTGCAACAAAGGTAAAAGAGATCAAGAAAGCAACAAAGAAGATGGACAAGCTTGATCTGGAGGTTGTAGATCTTTTGAAGTGTCTTGGTTAGGGGAGTGTGGTTGCACGCATTCCTCGTATTTTCTCTATTTTTGGGTGGATGTATTTTGGGTCTTTGGCCTCTCTTTTTTGTCTCTTCCTCGGCTAGCTTTTTTCTCTTTTGCTAGCCTTTTTTGCATGGTCTTGTTGTATTGTTTGGATTGTATGGCTTCTATCTTTAGCTCATTTTTGTAATAAGATCTCATGGCCCCTTCAAAATATGTTTTCATGTAATCATAAACATTGAACTTAGTAGAAGTAGGTGACAATCAAGGATAGCTTTAAGAAGCCCCCCTTGGGAAAAGGTGTAAAATCCTTGTAAATCCTATGTTATTTTGGAGGGAAAACATTAATGTGTTGGCAAAAAAATTTAATTTAAAAGGAAATTTTTATTGTCAATTTTTTTTAATCATGTGAAAATTCTTCTAGGCGAATTTTTCATTATTGCAAGGGAAAATATATAATGTATTAGGAAAATATTTTTCCTTTAAAGAAAAAAAATAGTCAAATACATTGGCAAAAAAATTACTATAAAGGAATGAATATTAATAGTATTGGCAAATTTTCTCAGTTATTTGGAAGTTATAAGATAAGATAAGATAATTTATTAATGTCCAATAGGAGACCACAAATGGGTCTAAGGGACTAAGAATACAAATAGAAGCTAGAGGGCAGTTAGACCACCAAACAATGTTAGAGTACAACAAAACAAAATGAAAATAAGTAGAACAAGAAGTAAAGAAAGAGGAATAACAACAAAAAGGGGGGTTACAAAACTATAAAACTAGTGGTTCGTAACCATGGAAAAGTAGCTCAAAATAGAAGGATAGCTAGCTGCGTGATGAGAAATCTAAGCCTGATGTCAGGTAGAGGAGGTACTTTGTTGCTAGTGGTGCAAGTGATCTCTATGTGGTCTCCTTGATCTGGTGAGAGTATCTGTGGATAGGCACCAAGGCCACTTGGTTCCCCTAGGAGAGGTAACCAGAGTGAAAAAGGAAGTGATAAGTGGATGAAGACATGCAGATCTAGGGGTAGATAGTTCCTAAAAGGTGAAATTCCAAAGATAGAAAGCCTCTTGTAGAAAAAAAGCAAGGCACAACTGGTCATCATACCTGAAAAAGAAGGACAAGGACCTACACTCTTTGAATAAGAAATAGAACCTCCCTCTAATCTCATAGTATATGGGACAATAGAATATAAAGTGTATCTTGTTCTTGACTACATCCATGTTACATCATTAACAAATCTTTTCAATTCTATTGGTCTGATGATTTATCTGAATACAAAGCCAGTGAGAACCTACTCAAAAATAGCTCAGCTAGATACATAGGGCATGTGGCCATTTCCAAGAAGAGTAGTAGGGATGAACAAGGATATCATCATGAATGTCAACAAAGTTCTTCCCATAGAAGACCATACGAGGATGGATACCCCCCTATGGGTCGACCCAAGTCACTTGAATATACCTCCTGTAGATGTCCATCTTAGTAATCTCATCCAACTCTAACCAAGAGGGAAGGAGATGAGCAGGAGTGTCCAATGAATATTGAAAAGGGGGAATGTGATCAATATCAATACCAACAATGCTAAGGAGCCTAGAAACTTGATCATACCAACAATGAACACAACCAATCAGATTTGAGGTAGCAATTGAAGCTAAGGAATAGTGGCCTAGGTAAGAATAATGGTATCTACCATCAACAAAGTCCACAAAACCCCTGAGTCTATAAAGTAACCAAACTAGATCAAATATTGTGCAGAGTTTGAAGAGATGGGCACCAAACTCGACCAAAATAATATCAATAAGGGTGGTCGGCTGACAACAAATGAGGTGTCATAGAGGAAGAGTTTGAACTCTCTCCACCAAGACCCAGTAAGTGGTCAAGAGGGAGGGCCCCCAAATGGTCAAACCATAAAGGATAGTAGGTCTAACCATGGAGTCTAAGATAGACATCATAGATGTAGTATCTTGTAAATGGTGTTTGAAGCACTATCACTCAAGCAAGGCCACTAAACCTATCCCCTTGTTTACCCACAACATCATGGCTAGTGTCAAATTGAACCATGGTCCTAAAAACAAAATGCCCAAATAGGTGTAGCTAGAGGTCCTCTTGACCTTTGTCCCACTGAAAAAGAATCGATGATCAGAGGTTTTTGAGCTATTAAAAACCATAACTTAGGTTTTACCCAAGTTGACCACCAACTATCAAGAATCACAAAAGGAGACCAAACCATCCAAAAGATGATGTAACCCATCAAGAGAGGAGGATAGGAGCACCACATTATCTGCAAATATAAGGGTGAACACTTGAACCCTATGAAGATAATGCCCATCCTCAAGATGTGAAGCACCTCTCAGCAAAATTTCAAGTCATCAATGTAGATGTTGGAAAGCATAGGGGAAAGAGGGAAGCCCTGCTTAACAGCAATAGAACTATGAATGAAGTCAAATAAGCCCTATGGAGTCCTAAGACATCCAACAACACTCTCATGGCCCTAAGGGTGAGAATATGGTTGGTAGTCTAAAAATTTGCTCTAAAACTAGCCGAACCTCTAGCCCTACAACCCAAACTGTCCATCTATCTTGTGAGAGTGATATGTAGCATTGTGGCATAGAGTTTGGAAAAGGTATGCCTGATCATAATAGTCTTGTAGTTACTTAGATCAGACATCAGACCAGCCTTATGGATCGGGTGGATGATATGGTGAGACCAAGAAGGCAGAAAACCAGTGTAAACCACTTTGTCCAAAAGAACACAAAGAGATGACCTAAGGACCAAGATCCCCATCTTGAAGAGCACCACCTAGAATCCTTCCTCATCAATAGCCTTACTACAACTCATTATTTTAACAGCCTTGAAAATGGTAGAGATGGTAAAGATGCGACAGTGGAGGGGGGGAGTGATGCAAAGAGGAGGCTAGTTAGGGATGTCGTAAAGGGTGGTGATGTAGGAAAGGAGGGAGCGAAAGTCAAGGTTTGCGGGAAGAGTGAGGGGGTAAGGAAGGAGTGTGTGCCAAAAATGCTTCAGGGAGACTCAAAGGGAGGAGTTGAGAGACCTACATTGCTGAAGGTAGAAGAAATGCTTCTTCTAGAGAAGAAAGCTATGGTAAGAGAGCCTGACCAAGGGAAAGGAGGGATCCAAAGCAATGTGCATAGAATGGAGTAGGCAATGGAAAGACTTGTAATCATTATCAAACTATCAATTTTGAGGACATGAATTGGGGCAAGAGGGACAAGCAACAAGAGTGATAGAGGAGTGAGGGAGGTAGAGGGTGGTCAACTCATGGATCACCATGGAGGTAAGGTCAAACATGCAAGAGGCACAAGGCATGTCGGTAAGGGAAGTAGTTGGAAGGAGGCATCAAAGGTGCATGTGGAAGAGGTCAAGATCAACATTGGTGAGTGGGTGAACGATGGGAGAGGAGAGCAGGTTGAGCAGAGGGGCAAAAAGGGTGAGAGAAAGGAGGGATTGGTCCACCAAAGGAAGGTGGGAAACAATAAATTGACTAATAAGGGGGATGAAGAAGGTACAAACAAGGACATAGTCAACAACGCTAGCCCCACCACAATGAGGCCAACAAGTGAACTGACCTGAGTTAGGGAAGCAAGAGAGCTTGTTAAGAACCACAAGAGAGGAAGAGTCACAGAGCTAAAGAAGGTTTTGGCCATACCATGTTAATGGGCCCTTAACGTCCTCAGATGAACATTGTAGATTAAGATCATCCCTATCAAACTTGGAAGTGCACATAGAGTTTGATCACTGATCATGAAAAGGGGCCTAAAGATCCTTGGTGTGAGTGTTGAAGTCCCTTAAAATGATTAAGTTCCCTAGGGAAAAAACCCTATTAATCTAGTCACAAAGATCACCATAAGGGGCCCCCTCAAGATCATGTGACCATGTAAGGAGAGGTAGTCGGAGGGAAATAACAAACAACAATGAAAAGATCTCTAACCAACATGCCTCTAATACATACCCACATTAACTTGGCAAGGTTGTCAAAATGCATAATGGTCGTTCTACTAACAAGGTGATCATGGACGAGGCAAGAAATCCCACCAGATCTCGTGACACCTCTAGAAACCCTAACCTCGTTATGATAAGTAGATAGCCAGTGAAATTCAGGAATCTTAGGAAGAGGGTGAGCAGGACTCTCATGAGTCTCTATAACAAGAATAATATCCACATTACCAACAACATCCATAAAAAGACCAAAGAGTACCATTACCATTCCAATAGTGGACAATCAAGGAGTCTCTACACTCCTTCCTTTCCTACACCTGCCATCATCATTTAGTCTTGGAGGCTGACCCAAAAACCCAACTAGGAGGAGGATTATTTTTGATAACTACCTTAAGGTTACGGATAACCACCCATTTACCCTCTAGGCAGGCTGCTATAACTAGTTTTCGGGCATGTTTGAGGTCAGTAACCTATACTTTAGTGAGATCTTCATCAAGGTAGATTCTTGAAGGAAGCAAGATGAGTTTTCTATGGGCCCTAAGGACCTATAACTTGTTTGATGTGTTGTGGAATTTGATGAAGAGTGTGGAATCATACCCTATCTAAGCCCTATCAATGAGAATCTTGGGGAGCCTAGATGATCACAAAGAAAGATAAAGGCCTTATCCATTGGGTCTATAGTAGAAGGTGGGATGTCGCAAACCTTAAGGTCAAGTTCACTAGCCTGCCAAGCTCGTTCATTCGAGAGCTTGAAATGAACAAGCTCCTCAACTCCCTTTAATGGATGTTGAAGTTGATGTTGTTGTTTTTGTTGTTGTTGTCGTTGTATTCATTCAGTGTTACTTTTCAACATGTTGTGGCAGTCTAGGAGTTCATCTTGCATGTCCTTAATGTATAGAATTTTTTGAGCAATGTGAAATGTCACGTGAATATAAATCTACGTAAGGAAAAATCACATCAAATATCATGAGAAGAAAATTTGTTGTCTACTTGTTTGTAGAGTTTGTACCAATAGTATTAATAAGTACGAGCACATTTACACTTACCTAAAAACCATCATTTCACCATTATAAATAAATTATTTGAGATTGTTGGATCATCCTAGATCCATAGATAACTTTAGTGGTGAATATTCACCAAATGGAAAATTTTACTCATCGAAGGCCTTGAATTTGGAAACATAATTTGCACTTTTTTGGTGGCCATGTTGGCCACACTTTACAAAAATTGGGTCATATGCTTAGCCCAATCGCCAATAATGATACATAATTATTTTTATTTTGGTGATGAATTTTCTAATGTAATCTTATCTTTCCACACGATAAATTAAATATTCTCACCTACAATTTTTGAGGCATATCTTATTAGATGGTTACATTTGCCAATCTATGGTAAAATTTTAAGTTAGGTTATATGTAAAGTACATAGACTTGACAAGTGTCTCTATTCCGGAGACCTTCCAAGGAACTTTTTATCCTTCTAATATTTGGCTTGAAACAAATTTTACTGTGGACAATTATCATTATTTTGGAAAGTTTCTCTGAAACTTGTTGTTCTTTAATACTTTAGCCCAAAATAGGATTTATATTGTTGATTTAGGATTATCTAATGGTCATTAAAAAGGGTTATTGTATTCTAGATGATATTAGAATTATGGTTTCTAGGTGTTTTAACTTTTGGTCATGATTTTTTGAAATAATTAAAGATTTTCCAAGGTTATACAAAATTTTCATACGATAGAAAAAAAATCGCCAATAAAATTTTTTTTTTCCTATTTTGAAAAATGAAAATGCCAATACAAATTAATTTTTTCCCCATAAAATAATGTTGGATTTGCTACGATTTTATACATTTTTCCAAAGGGAAGTTTCTTAATGTTATCCCTACCTAGATCAATGAATTTCATATTATTTGGCTCAAAAAATTGAAAGAAATGGAGTTCTCCTAAAAATTTGTGGAATGAAGGCACATGCCAAATCTTAACCCATTCGCCCTAACCTTGAACATTGATTATAGTTGGTTAGTAGGTTAGGTTGATGGTTGATAATGTTGCACTATTTTGATGGACATAAAATAATAAAGAAATGTCTTGTCACTAAAATTATAAATTGTGATCCATGCACAACACCAAATTTCAAATTTGATGAAACAAAAACATTCCCAATTTCATACACTCTTACATTTATGGAAAATATTTACAAAGAGATATCAAATATTTAAAAAAAATAAAATGAAAAAGGAACTAATAAGATTGAAAAATAAATTATTAAGGGTTGTTTATAGTTAATTTATTTTTTTATCTTCTATAATTCTCCTTGGGTGGGTCCAAATTGTAGTAGTTGTAGCTAGTTAAAAGTTTGGTTTAGGCCTTTTTCAACTTTATTTCTCTTTGGGTTGACAATAAAAGAATGCAACATTGGTAGCTACTACTTGGTCTAAGTCGTATGATTTGATATGATGAAGAATGAAAATCATATTTGATTAACAAGTAAATCTAAGGAGGACCAAAAGGCCTTTGTGGGAAATATCCTAAACATGATACTAGAATCACTTTGTTGAAAGGTTGGAATGTATACAAAAAAGGTTGCGAGGATGGTGTTTGACTATAAGTTTGTAGAAAATGTTGATAGATACCAAATGAATACGAACATTACATCTTGGTTTTCAACATCTCTTCTAGATCTCAGAGGAGACAAGGTGGATATGATGCTAGTGTAAGGTATGTTTTGAAACAGGAACTCCTAGGGAATCATGCTCAAGCTTCTATCCTTACATTAATAGGGGTGGGGATTCCCTAAAAAGGGATATACCTAATCTCTTCTTGTCTAGAAAATAATTGACTAGGAAACCATTTATTATGAACCCAAATGATGAGAATTCGGTGTTGAATAAGAAATGGGGACTAATCAATAAGGACTTCTTCCAAAAAATGGTTTCTCCTTGACAAAATGCCAAACTACAAATGGTTGGTTGAATTTGAAAATCTTTATATTTCTTCTTAGAAGGGAGGGAAGGAGAGCACCTATAGTCATCATCATATCACCTACTTTTTTTTTAATTAAGGTTTTTTTTGGATGACACTTCCCTACCACTCAATAACATACCCTATTTTGGGTTTAGAGTTTTGGAGGGATAAATTTAATTTTTTGATAGAATTAGGACTATTTCAACTTTGAAATGTGATCAAAATTCTATGTGAATTAAATAATTAACAAGTCTTTGTACTTATAGTATCTAGTTTCTTTCTAATGTAAATATTCAAAGACAAAGACATCAAACATTTTAATAAAATAATTATAACTTTATTTTACTTTTATGGATTTGAAATATGATTTCATACCGCACTAAGAAAATTTTAGTTTTTGAATGAAATGGGAAGAAAATGTGTGTAATTTTTTGAATCACTAATAGATTGAAATTACAACACAATACTGAGTCAATAATTTATGAATCTTAAAATGAACAAAAAGTAATAATGTATGTGATTTGTGAATCATAAACTAACTAAAATTATAATTGAGTATTTACTCAATAACTTAAGCATCTTAAGATGAACCAAGTGCATTAGTTTTCCATAATCCATCAAGATTTAAATTATTTATTACTTTGATAATTTCATTAAAATAGAAGAAAATGTGTATAATGTAGAATAAATATTGGGCCTTGCATTATATGATATGGCTCTAAGATGATAACCCTAAGACCCCATTTTTATTTCCTACATATAAACCTCCATACTTATTTATAAATAAAAATCAGGGTTCTCGTTAAGTGAAAAGAAATAACCCAAATTCAAAAATACAAAATTTGGACCAAAGACTATATAGTAGTAGATTAGTAATCCCCTTATTTAGGAAGCATTTGTCATGCCCAAATTATAAGGGTAGAAACAAACAAATTTTTTATTATTTTTTTTATAAAATTAAACTCAATGATTCAATTAGCTAGACCTCCTTCGATTAACTAATAACTTGATCGGATTTGGAAATTTAATCATTTAACATTAGAAGATTTAAACTCTAGAAGATCTGTAAAATCTACTATACAACGTGTGGTATCTACATTTTAAACTTTAGTCTACAATCTAATTCAGTAATTTATCATTTACAATTGAATTTGATGCCTAGAGTCAATTCATTAAATCTACAAGTTAATCTGAACTTTATGAGTAACTAAAACAAAATTTAAGTTCACATTAAAATTATCAATATAAAAGTCAATCTAGTAATTATCACAATGGCATAAAATTATTTAATAAGACATTAAAAATTATTTTAATTTCAGTATTCTAATTTCAAATTTAAAACTTTAAAATTAGAACTACTTTAATACTCTAACAACTAAGAAACTATACAGTTGCTGACTGGTTCGCTAACAAAGGGGTGGGAGCAAACAAAGAGATGATCTAGCATTCTGGAAAAGATTTTTCGATGGAGGCTAAGTCACTAATCGAGCTGGAGAAAATCCATGAAAGTACAGGTCAATCTAACTATTATCATGTTTAATAAAGAAAGATTGAATGTTGGCACAAGCCATAATAAGTTTCTTGGTTTTCATAATCTCAAGGGATTTTTTCCATCATTTAGACATGTTTGGAGGATCGTTATCATTTTCACTTGCTATTGTATCAGAGAGGTGAATGATCACGAACCCAATAATAGAAACAGAGCCAAAATCTTGGCTGGAAAAAAATTGTAGAGATTGGGGCTCATGAGAAAAGTTGAAGAAAAAATGGATGTCATGACTAGAGAACGGAGCAGAAACGAGCCGGCAGGTGAATTGGAGAAGTGGAAGAATATGGGCAAAGTCTGGAAAAATTTGGAAAAGAGCAGGGTTGCGAATTTTTTTGAGAAACTCCATGGTTTTGACCCTAAGGTCACCAATAGCATGGTGAACTCGTGGAACAATGGCAAGGTCAAGGTGAACGGGGTTTCTTTCCAAATCATAGAGGAGGTGGTTGTGAAGGTCATTGGTATCCCTATGGAGGGTTTCAAATTCTACAAGGACAAGAAACTTTCGTCCAATGTAGTCAAGGAGTTTGTGAAAAATTCTGCAGAGATGAACAAGCTAGAAAAGAAAGAGTCTTTCTATGTGATGGAGACTATAAAGAAGTTTTGGAGGTATATTTTATATTCCCTCATTGATTATGTTACCCTGGACCCTAGGTCTGATTGGGTCAGAACTCACCATTTTTTATTTTAAATCATTTTCACCATAAGAGTAGAATTTCCATTCCCTTTTACCTTCTCACTTCTATGAACAAGGCAATCTCTAGTTTCAAGAAGAAAGTCACTGTTAACCCTGCTTTACATGAGGGATTATTGCTCCTCATCCATGAGCATTTCAAAGCTCAGTCTATATGCAATAACCCTCCTCAAGTTGAGGATGTTGACAAAGGTAGCTCCAGCTTTTCTTCAGACTAATGACATTGAGAGCATTAGCTCAGAGGAGGAGAATGTTTCCTCAGGAAAAAAAGAAAAAAGGTCAAGATAGGAAACAGTCCACAGCTACAACTCCCAGTAGGAAAAGCCCTAGGGATCATGGCCATGCTCAAGCAAAAGAGGGTTATGCTGAGGAGGAGGAGGAAATGGATAAGGAAGATTCTGAAAAAGTGTCGAAGGAGGAGTTGGAAGAGTAGAAACCTGGGAAAAAATAGAAGAGGGAGGTAGTGAGAGATGAGGAGACTAGAAATCAGAGGACGGATGCTATTCCTCTTCCCCTCTCCCCTGTCTAGTCTTAGCCTCCTTCGGAGGAAAAAGTAAATGTCATCACTGGTGAGAATGAGGGGGAAGTGCAGGTCAAAAATAGAAGAAAGGCCTAGAAAAATTTCAATGTGAGAACTGCTACTATGGGGATTTTTAGGGAAGTTATGAACCCTCAGATCCCGGTGGACAACCTGGAACAACCTAGGCTCAATGAGCTCATAGACCCTGCTATCTTGGCTATTTCAGACAACGCAAGGGAGACTGGAATGAACCTTTTGAATAATGCTCGCAGTAGTATGATTGACAACTTCAGATCAATCAAATGGCTCTTCCATGAGCTGGAGGAAGTTAGAGAAAGGGTTTCCCAGATGGAAAGTACTAAGAATAAGATAGGTAATGATAGCCAGGAGGACTAGGATAACAGAGAAAGCTTAAATGAAAGGATATTTAGAAATCTTGAAAACTACAACCACAACCTGGCAAGTCAAATGATTTCTCTCCTGAGTTCGATGAATGACAACATCCAATCCCTTGTTGGTAAAATTAAGGATAGGGGCTTGCTGGTGGAGGAGGGAGGACAGAATAGAGATAAGGCCAAGCTGGATGATGACAAGGCCACAATCAGTACATTCACCAGTATGGATCGGGGCATGGAAAAGATCCAGGATCAAATGGAAAAGGAGCAACAAAAGATAGTCGAGGCAGCTCAGACTATGCAGGAAATGGAGAAGATAACTGAAGACTAGTTTTCTTGTCTTTTGTCTTTTCGTCTTCCTAGCTTTTGGCTTTTGGATAGGCTTTCTATTGTCTGTTTTAGTTTGTTTGTTTTCTGGCCTTTCTGTGGGCCTTTGTTTTGGGCTGGGCCTTTGAGCTTTTTTTTCAGCTGTTGGACCTCTGTTTTGGTTGGGCTTCTTTTTCTTATTAGATCAGCCTTTTTTTTGTAAATCTTATGGGTTTCAGGATCCCTTAAAACCTGTTTATCTAATCAAAAACAACTAAGACACTATAAAAATACTACCATCCACACTAACATAAAAGACATTAAATCGCTTCCTAATATAACCAACATCTACTACCCTAGCTAAAGTTTTGATACCACCCCTATAAAAATTAAATGTATATTTAAATCCTAACTACCATTTAATATCTATCCTAAGCTACATACTAAATGAAATATTTAACATATTATACTAACAACCAAACCAAGATAACCTAACACTAATACTACCCTTTTTACTTCCTAGACCTAAGATCTACCTAGGATCTACCCCCTACACTACTATGCCAAGTGGGCATGACATGAGACCCCACTTCCCAAGGGTTTGTGCACTACCCAAGGGCCTATGCACACAGACTTGTCCCTTCTCTTATGTCCCCACGCATTGGATCATGCGTTTAGGGAAGATGAAAGCATTGGGGGGTGGGTGAGAGTTTTTTTGAATTTTCTTTGTTTTTTTTAATAAACTTTCTTCATATCCTTAAAGCCAAGACATGACCCCACGTGAGCTTGGTAAAAGCAAGTGGCAAGAGGTTGGTGGGGTCCATGCCTACCCTTGCATAATGAGGGTGAAGGAGACGTGTGGGAAGAAGGCTATAAGTGGGTGAGATATAATTTCTTTTTTTTTTTAAATTTGATTTATTAAGAGACGAGATTTGGGGCCAAAAGCAAGTACCCTCCCCTTTTTCATATGAAGTTAATGCTGATGCAATAGACCTGCGCCCAAATTGGTAGAGGAGATTTGAAACTTGATTTAGTGGAGGCTAGGTGGCTAGGAGAGTTATTGCATAAAGTTATATAGTTGGGGGAAGGCACTAAAAAATGCCACAAAAATTGCATTAAGAGATATATATATATATATTAATGTATTAAATTTATATTGTTAAAAGAATTAGCAATAATTTTAATTAAAATTCTAATAGAATAACTTAGGGAATATTCTCTGAGGTCTTGGGGAAATAAAATTTCTCTCCATGCATTTTTCAGAGAGCTTTTGCTCCTGGAGGTGCACAATTTTTGAAGCCCCTTTTTTTGTCTAAGTAAAAATTTTCTCATTAAGCTATAATGTTTTGTTGTTGCCTAATTAGTGCCCTCTATCCTTGTTGTAACCTTGATTTCTTCTTAACAAGAATAATAATACAAGGGTATAAGTAAGGTTGTAATCTTTTTGTCTTTCCTCCTAAAATTTATGTTTTATTAATCATTATATAACAACGAATATGATCCTATATTCGAAACTCAAGGTGATGCATAATTCTTGATCGAATTGATTGTCTCAATTATGAAACTTAACAATGAGAGAATTAACCTTGTGCTCACAATGTAAGATTTCCATTTCCTCTTAGTACTTATAACATCAAATTGAAAACTTTAACATATAAAATTGCTTTTCATTAACATAATTGAAAACTTGGATATTCAGAATTCAAAGGCATTATCTATCATTCTATTTTCTCCAAAACACATGCAAAACTAAAATCACATGAGAGCAATACAAGAAGTTTTCCATAATCTTTTTTTTACTATATTATTCATCCTAGTTCAAGGCTCCATCGAGAAAGAACCAGTAAGAAAACTCGATGTCATTGCCAATACAACAAAATTCAAACATTATTTTGTTCATAATATTACATTTCAAATGAAATCTCTTTTAAATCCTTCACAAATTCTTTCTTCCAATACCTTCAAAACTTCAAGGAAATACAAGGAGAAGACAAGAGCCAATCATGGACGTAAACAACATAACAAGGAGAACAATTCAAGCATGTATTCCCAACCCAGTTTTGCATAATAGGTTCAACAATGAACCAAAATTGGGGGGGAGGTGGATTTTCTCAATAGGAGATGTCAATCACCATACCATAACATAACCCTTTCAGGGCTAACACTTCAAGAACTTCCATTCTTTTACAAGGCCCTTTCGAGGCTATTTTCACAAGGATTTTCATTCATTTCCATTTTCAAGAATTCTCAATAACAACAAGGTATGGGATGACAAGTAGGGGCCCATACACCCTACCCTCTTTCCCTCCTCTCACCATGAGAGGAGACTCTACACTATTGAGGTCCAACTAAGGCCCTTCTCCCAAACATGGCCACTTCTTCCCTCTCCAAGAGTGAGTGATGCCAAAACAATCCCCATGAAATCCTCTCAAAAACACAAAACATCAAGCAAGCATAGGAATAACATCAAAAGAAAATAAGATAAGTTCCCTCCCAATCAACCCCAACACAAAACCTTATGCAAGATTCAAACATGATTCAAGCATGAACACATGAAGAAACAACTCAAAGGAGTGAAGAACTCCTACCTTCACAAAGAGTGATGGAAAATGGTGGGTTGAGAAGAGCTTTCCCTTTTCTTCCTTCAATCTTCAAAACTTCCTCCAAAACTAGAGGTTTGGGTGACAAAACCAAAATTACTTCAAAAATTCCTCTAAGTATGACCCTTAACTCAACTAGACTTCAAGTAAACTCAAGATAGAGTTTTGGGTCACCAACTCAAGTAAAGAGACAATCCATTTTCGCAATCAACCAAAAATCAGATTTTTGAGTGATCCTAAAAGTCAACCAAGAAGGCTAAAGGGTTGGAAAGTACTCCCCACCCATACCCTTACCCCTAGGGTACTTAAATTTAATGATTTTAGGGCTTAAAGACTTAATAGGAACAATTAAAAGCTAGGAGGATAGTAAAACCAAATAACAACCTTTAAAGAATTACAATGCAAGATAGCACAGAATTAACAAGTGATTTAGTCCTACCTTTCCATTGAGTTTTCTTGGCTAATTTTCCTGCACACTCATTTCACACATCAATAGATCAAGAATTCTCATGCATTATGTAAATTACATATCAGAAAAATCATATAAATTAAAGCATCCATTTTCTAATAATCAATTGTTTATCCAATTCTACTCATATTTTTGGCCATTAGACTTGCATAATCAAAGTATTAGTTTGGCATACATTTACTTCATCATTATATATGTTCATAAAGCATTAAATGATAAAATCAAATAACTAAAGTAAAGCATCACACGCCGTAAAATAGCATAATAATGTTCAGTGCATCAAATAATGTTCTGACATATTGAATCATGAGTATCAAAATAATAATGTATCATCAGTGCTAGGATGGGTCAGGGCGAGGCCTCATAACATTTTAGGCCCAATGATGCCTCCAAGTTTTCCTTGCTACACTCACAAACCCTTGTTTCTACCGGTTTTCTCGGGTGTGTGGATGATCAGGAAATTCTCTCCATAGTTGGCATGGGATTCTCCTCTTTCTATCTCATATGGATCCCACCTATCTCAATAAATCAACTCCTCTCTGGTCCTTAGATCCAACTCCAAGACCATCTCTTTTGCATCCTTTCTTCCAAATAAAAATTCATCAAGAAGTCCTTGATATATTAGATAGCCTAAATGCTAGTCATCCAAATTGGGTTCCTTGATTTTGGCCACACATAGTAGAAAATTGATGTTGGTACTTTTCTCACCCCACAGATCCTATAGTAACCCCACATGTTTGTAAAATTGGGAGTTTTTGCACCTGAGGTCCCTGAACATTAAAAAAATAAAAATTGGAAGGGGAGTGGGGAGATCCCCATCCACATTATAACGTGTAACACCAATGACAACTTGATAGGAATTCTTAAACAACATATGTGTGATATTCATCACCCATACCTTGGGAACCCCCATATATAATAGCATAACTAGAAAAAAAAGATGACATGTCTAAGCTAACCTTATGTGTATGATATGTCATATAAAGCTCTAGTCCTAGTACTTCCTTAACCACTGACATAATGTAACTATGTTTATATACCATTAAAAAAGTTAACCTCTTATCAATGATATCCCTTATAAATGATACTTATAGTTTTTACAACTTGCATAATATTAACATATCCATCTCTCCATACTCATAGTCTCACATTATCATGGTCATTTCTTAGTGTTTCCAACACTCATTTAATTTTGAACAATTAACTATGAAGTGGGCATGCCTCGATGTCCAATCTATAGGCAAGAAATCAATTTTATAGTGGATAGAACATACTTCACTAGTGATTAATCACTTACCTTTAGTCATTGAGAAATAGTGATACAATATTGGCAACATTTCATTAAGCCAGGGTTGTATTGTTGTATGCCCCTTTAAAAGTACACCATATGTTAACAAAATCAAGGAATGCATATTTTTAAATTATATCACTAATAACCACCATAACTGAGTGCCTTAGCTCCACAAAATTGGTAATATTGCAGCCAATTTTATGACCAAATCAATAATTTTAATGTAGACATTCTAAACCATAAATACCACATTTATCCCAATATCCCACTAATACTTATGCCTACATACTTAGAATATATAATTAATTTTACAAAATCACCAATGGATGGTCAAATGCCAATGATATAAGCTTTATTTCAAGCTAATTTTTTAAGGATAATTTTTTTTAAACTTCCTCTAAAAACAAGTGACATAGTCATGGTAAAAGGTTTTCAAATGAAGATGGTCCAAACTATGTTGTCCAATTCACACAAAAAATACAATAATGAACTAAAATCATGCTCAATCTAATATCATATTAATAGATACTTAAGAGTTTACATGTAATTTTCTAGCAATACACAAGCTTACATTCCAAACATACATAACCTCCAAAAGGTACTCTCTTTCTCTAAAAATTGTGTGTGTGTGTGTGTGTGTGTGTGTGCACGCGCACACGCGCATGTGCATGTGCATGTGTGGTTGCATGTGCATGCGCGTGTGTGTCTGCGTGTGTGTGTGCATGTGTGTGTGTGTGTGGCCCTCACAAAAATTATCTTGGCCAAGAATATTACAATCACCACTGATGAATAAAATATATGAAAACAAATAGGCAAGGACCCAAATAATAAAGACACCCCTTTACTATATGAAACATGAATCATGATCCTATAAGTAAATTAGCCACAGGTATATACAAATCAAAAAATGAGTAATGCAACTTCATTATTTGATGAATTCCTTTGCAAGATCAAAGAACACAAACTAGGTACAAAATGTGAAGAACAAATAGGTTTGATAAAGAATCTAATGAACCTTAACCACAGATAAACCAATCACAAAATGAACTCGTACATTGGTTCACCATGATATCTGAATGATTCCATAAGGTTTGTAATATTTGAATGGCAGTAAAATAGGAATGTCAATAAGATCTCTAAATAACTAACAAGAACAAACTAAAAAGAAGTATTTTTGGTTGATGTAAAATTGCCAAAAACCCAAGGATGCTCCTACATCAAATATCCATAGTGAGGAAAGATGTTCCATGAGAGGGAATCATAAAAAAATAATAGGATTTAGGATGTAAATCCCATGCTTTTTTTTAATCCAAATATCTTCCTTTTCTTCACTTTTCTCCCTATTTTGTCAGTGTTCTGCCAAATATTTCAACTTCACCTCTTTTGTAATTTCTTCATCACATCTCACATTTGTGTTTGGTAGTACAATGATTTTACCTCCACCTCTTTTCCATTGTACATATGACTTACTTCTTCTAGAAGATCTTGACCTGTCTACAACAAATTTCCTTTAACTATCAACGTTATCCCTATCACACCTCAATGCCATCATTTTTTCTGATCCAACTATAATATCCTTCTTTAGATCCAAGCCTTTCTTTAGCGTAACTTACGTATCCAAAAAGTATAAAGATGTCCAAAAAGGTCCTCAGCGTAGGGTAGGGGGAGTTAAAAAAATAAAGGTATCCATTAAAAGGATAGGAGAAACATTCTAAATCGTAGGTTTAGAAAAACATTCTATACTGTAGGGCTGGAAAAATGTTCTATACTATAGGTACCTCCTTTGCACTTAAGTGGCCCATTATCCATTCAAAGTGCAATTACCAAGAGCCCCCTATTATAGAGTCCCAATCTCATTCATTCTTTATAAACTCATCCTTTCTCCTACTATCTATAGGGATATCGCCATTTATTTGTTCTTGGCTCAAGCACTCATCAGCATGGCATAACACCTCTACCCTCTATTGAGGGAAATAGCTTTTCTCAACCTTCTACAGCAATTTTCTAATCGCTCCCCTACATATAGATTCGACATCATCTAGAGGGGAGAGCGAGAGCACTCGACCAACCACCAAACTATTGATTGGTGATTGGGATGCATACAGAGGGCCCTTCCCCTGTGCCCCTATTTGGAAAGCCACCCCATCTTTAGGGAGAGGGCCCCCAATCTATATAAGGGATGGGTCAGGGAAGTGCTTCTACTAGTTTAGAATGAATGGTTGATGACGGAAGAATGAATGAACATTAGCTAAAGTTGGGTGGCCCATACTATTCTAAGGCCTATAGATAGTAAGGGCTTTACATTCCCCTGGTGAATAGTAGGGCATTCAGGTCCTACAATTCTCAGGGGGAAATGGCAAATTTAGGAACTCTAGTAGAGATGAATCCCATTTCGGCTATTACATCTTCGATTACTATGTCCTCATACATAGGAATACTCCCATTAGTCAACTTTCACAAAAACTTCTATTTGTCCTCCACCACTCTGAGTTGTGGGGCTCACGTACTAGCCTTGATGGGAGTAGTGACTAGTGTTATAGGTCATTGGGCAGCCAGAAGGTTGCCTAGAGTGGCAGTTATGCATCTGTGCACCCAACACATAGCTTACCAAAAGTTGCGACACAATGAATTGGGTGCAATCAAGAAATAAATCCTCTCTAGTGGGGTGGGCATGTGTAGTACTCTATAGTGGGGTGGGACCCTATAATGGCCCTATTTCCATTGTAGGGGACCCCCCAACCTACCCTACCCTACCCTATATTGAGTAAGGAAGCTGATGTTTCACCCTTTCTTCCAGTACCACCACCATCTCACTAAGCATCCCTAATGATTTTCAAGCCATAGGTTGACCTTGTCGAGAACAAAGCCTCTGAACCCAGCTAGATTGAGAACCATTAGGGTGGGTATCAAAGCCAGTAATAGGAGGTAGAGCCAGCTGCACAACAATAGAATAGTAGGGTCAATCCTAGGTTACCTTCGGCAACCTGGTTCCAAGTCTTCACAGGCAGAGTACCTTGTAGCATAGGCAATAGGATAGGTAGTAGAGACAAGGGCATAGGAAGCTGGAGTGGAGACATGGCAAATAGCTAGGGAGAAGCAAAGAACATAGTAAAGGTGACCCTACAGGGCACCAACTAAAGAAAGGTATAGGCCCCTACTATCTATAGGCAAGAGCTCACATCCCTTTGCTAAACATCATACCTAGTTGGAGACTAAGTCGGTTCCCATGTATCTTTACATGTTTTTGGTGCATGCACAGTGATGCAGATCCAAATGTCATAGATTATAGAAAATTGACAGGATTTACTAGTAGTATCTTGAGAAAGGCCAAGGTGTTTTGAGCTTGGATTTTGTCAGATTGTAGCCTAATCCATTTTCGTATTGTTTCTTTAGGCGTAAACATCAGTCTAGTGGGGTATCAATGTTGAATAGTGAAGGCCAACAGACACATGTGTTTTCCCTCCTTTTTATTTTGTCTCTTCAGTTGATCATTTATGATCTATAAATGTTGATGGCATGTATTATAAATTCACAATTGGTTTTCTCATTAATATAATTCCTCTACTCTCAGTGTGGACATAGCCATGATTTGTGGTGAACCACGATAAACTACTGCATTTATGTGTTTTCTTGTTCTGTATTTTTTTTCTCATTCTTAGTTAATTTACAATTGGTATTAGAGCCATAATCAATTTCAATGACCAATTTATGAAGTCATGGAGGAAACAAGAGTACAGAAATTCTTGAGGAAGAATTTTAGTTTGTGGAAGGTACAGATGAGATCACTTTTGGTCAAGCATGATCTTGCAATAGCAATTGAAGGTAAAGCAAAGAAGCCTACCGCCATGTCAAATGAAGATTGGACTAAAATAGATGAGAAGGCAATGGCAGAGATTTTTCTTTCGCTATTTTTGAATGTTTTGTTCAATGTGAACAATGAAACATCAACAAAGGACGTATGGGACAAACTTCATAGTATGTATCAAATGGCATTTGCTACAAACAAAATTTTTATCATGAAGAAGCTTTACAAATTGAAGATGAAGGAAGGAACAGTGATGTCAAATCACATAAATGAGTTGAATACTCTTTTATGTCAAGCACACTCCATTGGTATGCCTCAAGATGACGAAAATAAGGCGATCATCTTATTATGTTCCTTACCAGATAGCTGGGATGGTGTGGTAACAGCAATTAGCACTTTTGTAACTGGCAAAAATAAGCTAGTTTATGATGAGGTGGCTTCTACGTTGCTTAGTGAAGATATGAGGAGAACTAATAAAGAGTCTTCATCCGAAAATGCACTAACAATGGTTAGTACAGAAAATAGAAGAAGAACTCAACATAGAGGCAGAAATAATAACAATAACTAAAGGTCACAATCAGCTAGAACGTCGCAATCTCGAGGTAGAAAAAATGGTTGTTGGTTTTGTAGAAAGGTTGGTCATGTTTTTGAAATTAAAAGCAACCAAAAGCAAGGGGGTCGGCCCTTAACAGTCAAAAGGCTAGTAACCAGCACATTACCAACCAATAGCAAAAATAGACAAAAAAAAATAGGAGAACCAGCAGTCAGAGATAAGAACCTAAAACAAGAGAGCTAGAACCTAAAAGGACCCCTAGCAACTAACCAAAGTCCAATGAGGCACCCAAGCCTAATTAAAACATAATTACAGCTGATAACTAGCAAAACTATAACTGCCATAATAGTATATAAAGTCTTTGGATCCATGGACCCCATAACTGAACAGAAATTAAAAAAAACTTAGATTTCTTTTTTCCCTTTTCCTCTTGCATGAAGAAGAATTTGGGCCCAGTCGTCAGCAAGGAACTTAAAGAGTAATTTATTGTCCTCCATGTCCAAGCCAGCTTCCTTCTTCTCCTATGCCAGCAATTGGAGGGTAGTTGCAATAGTATGAGTAACTTTAAGTCCAAACTTGGAGAAGGTGAAAAACCCCTCCTCCAAAGCTTTGACTCTTTCCTCCAAGTTTCTATAATGCTCCTCTGCCATCACTGTCTCCTCTTTATGCTCCTTGACCTTTGTAGTAGCAACCTCCTTCATTTTCTGTCCCTTTGGTTTATCCTGCAGCACCCGTGGGTTAGAAGAAAGGCTAGTCATGTTAAAAAGGACTACAAAAAATATAAAAGAACTCAAGAAAAAGTTTTGGACAGCAGAGCAAACATCATTCATGATCCCGATGATGGTGTTTTGGTTCTTGCGACAAGTGACACAACTTCAAATTCATGGGTAATTGACTCTGGGGCTTCATTTCATGCATCTTCTTGCAACGAAGCCTTCACAAACTACAAGGAAGGTAAATTTAGGAATGTTTTTTTGGGTGATAACAAGCCTTGTGAAATCGTAGGAAAGGGTGATATTATGCTATCAATTAAAGGAGGTTCTCAATTATTGCTTCAAGATGTTAGGTATGTTCCCAAATTTTTAAAAAAATTGATTTTCGTCAATCAGTTATATGCTCAAATTTTTCTTACACTCCTCACGGACACACAGAAAATTACCAAGGGTTCCATGGTTATTGCCAAAGGGGATAAAGTTGGCAATCTATATGTTTAGAAACTAATGATGAGGTGGGAGTTGCGATGACTATTGCAAACAGCAATGCCGCACTTTGGCATCAAAGATTAGGCCACATGAGCAAGAAGGGGTTAGAGGTTATGCTTAATCGAGACCAACTTTTGGGTCTCCAATCAGCAAATTTAGAATTTTGCGAACATTATCTTTATGGGAAACAAAAATGTGTCATTTTTTGAAGCATGGTCATGATAAGAAGAAAACACCAATGGAGTTGGTGCACTTGGATGTCTTCAATCCAACAGAGGTAACCTCTCATGGAGGCACAAATTTCTTTATTTCCTTTGTTGATGATTGTACTAGAAAGGTTTGGGTTTATATGATGTCTAGAAAGTCTGAAGTTTTCTCCAAATTTAAAAATTTTAAAGCTCTTGTTGAAAATCAAAGCAGGCACAAAATCAAATGTTTAAAATTAGATAATGGAAGTGAATTATGTTCTTTGGAGTTTGATAACTTTTGTGCAGATCATGGTATTCAACAGGTGAAAGTTGTGCCATTCACCCCTCAAGAAAATGGGGTAGTGGAAAGACTAAATCGAACTATACTTGAGAAAGTTCAATGTATGCAATCTAATGTTAGTTTAGGCAAAGAATTTTGGGCAGAGGCTTGCAATACAGTAGTATACTTGATTAGTCGAAGTCCTTCATCTCGTTTGGACTTTGGAATTCTAGAGGAGGAATGGTTGGGTAGAAGGATTTCCTACTCAAATCTTCGAGTGTATGGGTGTCAAGCATTTGTTCATGTTCCTAAAGAAAAAAGGAGTAAGCTGGATTCAAAATCACAAGAATGTATCTTCATGGGTTATGGTGAAGATCAGTATGGATTTTGACTATGGGATCCTGTTGCAAAGAAAATTGTACAGAGTCGAGATGTGGTATTTAATGAGATGAAGTTTCTGACTCTTCAATTAGCATCACAGGAAAGAGCAGTTGAAGATTTTATTCCTATGCTTTTATTCAATGAGAATACTTCTTCATTGAACTCACAGTCACAATCTCAGCCCATCATTTCCACTCCTAACTCTGTTCTGGCACCAAATCCTGCTCTTTCCTCATCCTTTGTTTCAAGCATGGATTTTTATCATGTTAATCACGGATAGCCTAATGAAGAACTATTTGAAGACACCTCACAAACTAGAGATAAAGTAGTTCCTACAAAGAATACTAGACTTCACAGCAATCGGGCAAAGGTTCAATTGCTAGGTCATTGTTATGATATGTAGGGAGATCCTACACTCTGCTCCACACGTCAAGTATATGCTTCTTCTCACAGTGATACAAAGCCATTTTCTCACATACATGGAGTCATTTTTACACCTGGTGTCTCCACTCAGGCAGTAGAGCCTTTGAATATGGAGGCCATCAACGTCTGGTTTCTTCTAGCTGGCTCCCCTCATACAAGCCCGATGAATCCCACCATATTGGGAATTCTAATTCTCACGTCAAACTAGAAGAGGTTGAGAGACACGGGATGCAAAATTCTGATAATCATTCACATAGGTTGTTGGAGAACAGTTTTAACAACAAACCAGTCACCAATGAAATTGGCGTCACTAGTCTTGATGAGTCTCACAACATTGATGAGTCTCATGGCATTAAAGAAAATATCTGCGGGTTTGGGGGCTTCAATGATCACTATTATGATGCGTAGGGTGCAGGAAATGTTCCTTGGAAATTGGCATAGTCCACAACAAATAGAGCACAAAATGTATGAATTTACTCCATCTCCTACTCACATATGCCACTTGCACAAACATAGCCATCATGGTAACCACAGTCACTACCCGATAGGTGAAATAGTAGCTACAAATCCTCCACATGTCTCAAGGTCCTGTCCATATGATAGTCTTCACCAATCTGTGACAAAGCACCAAACAGTCACAGAGCGCGAGGGAAGGGGAATCTCAACTCACGATGACCATGCTATAGAACTTTTTCATCACATTATTCAAAGGTATGGGGATTCTTGTCTACACAACTAGATAATGATAGATAAAAATTGTTCTAAGAACCCCGTGGATTTGGGTGTTCATGGTCATAGGGAACAAAACTTTGATGTTCCTCGGCCCATTTACACATCTTCACAGGGCAGTGAATATGAATTAATAAGAAATAATTCTCAGAATGCCCAACATAATCTAGACATAAGGTGATCTACAAGGCAGAGGTTGCGAAGTATTCAGATTATGAGCTCCTTTATTCTGAGGAGGTAGAGCCTGAGATATTAATCTTTGATCAAGTAGAGCCAACTACTTTTCAAGATGCTTGTAGAAGTACTGATAAAAATCAGTGGATGATTGCGATGGAAGAAGAGATGAACTCTCTTAAAACCAATAAAACATGGGACTTAGTTCTGCTTCCACCCAATCGAAAAGCTTTGAAAAATTGTTGGGTATATAAGGTGAAAGAAAAAGATGGTGGAAAAAAAAGGTACCATGCTCGATTAGTTGTCAAAGGGTATGCTCATAAAAAGGGCCTAGATTTTGAAGAGATTTTCTCACCTATTGTACAGATGACTACAATTCGGGCAGTTTTGGGATTGGTAGCCATTTTGGATCTTGAGCTTGAATAGCTTGATGTTAAGATGGCTTTTCTACATGGCGACATCAATGAAGAATTGTACATGGAACAACCTGAAGGCTTTTTTCAAAAGGGGAAAGAACATCTCTATTATTGGTTGAAGCAGATTTTGTATGGGCTCAAGTAAGCTCCAAGACAATGGTACATTAAGTTTGATCCGTTCATGGCTGAACATAACTTCACTTGATTCGAATTAGATCCTTACATCTACTATAAAAGACTTCCTAGTGGTGAGTTTTTTATTCTTTTACTTTATGTTGATGACATGCTAGTTGTTGGTACTCCTCCTCAAATAATCTGCAAACTAAAGCAAGAGTTAGCTTCTTGGTTTTCTATGAAAGATTTAGGGTGGCCAAAAAGATTCTTGGGATGACTATCACTAGAGATAGATAGAAAAGGGTGTTGACTTTGTCACAAAAATCATATATTGACAAAGTTGTAGAGCAGTTTGGCATGGCTAAAGCTAAACATGTTCCTATTCCTCTTACTCCTCATTTTCACCTAAGTTCTAATTTTTGTCCCAAAACATAAGATGAGAAGGATTTTATGAATAAAGTTCCTTATAAATCAGCGGTTGGTAGCTTAATGTATGCTATGGTTTCTACACGTCCCGACATTGCTCATGCGGTGTGAGTAGTTAGTAGATACATGAGCAATCCTATGAAACCTCATTGGGAAGTAGTGAAATGGATATTGCGATATCTCAAGGGTACTTCTAATTATGCATTGTGTTTTGGTAGAAATCATGCTTAGCTGCAAGGATTTAGTGACTCAAATCTTGTTGAAGATCAAGAAAAGTGTAGGTCTACTACTGGTTATGCTTTCACAATTTCCAGGGCTGCCATTAGTTGGGCCTCAAGACTGCAACATTGTGTTGCACTTTCTTTTGCTGAAGCCGAATACTTGGCTCTTTTCGAAGGTGCTAGAGAGATTATTTGGTTGCAACACTTATTCAGTGATTTACATTGGCAACAAGATGATTATATTTTATTTGCAAATAGTCAAAGTGCAATTTTTATGTTTCACAATCATTCCTCTCAATGACGCTCCAAACATATTGACAAGCATGCTCTCTATGTTCGCTATGTGGTAGAAGGAAAATTAAAGGTAGTCAAAATTGATATGAAGATCAATCAGGTGGACATGTTGATGAAGGTTGTTGCCAAGGAGAAGTGTGAATGTGCCAGGACTTCTCTTAGCCTTGTTAAAAAGAAGTAAGTCAGCATGTAGAGCAGGGGAATAGATGATCAACTAGTGTATCTACTATCTTCAGGTGGGAGATTGTTGAATAGTGAAGGCCAACAAACACATGTGTTTTCGCTCCATTTTATTTTGTCTCTTCAGCTGATCATTTATGATCTATAAATGTTGATGGCATGTATTGTAAATTCACAATTGGTTTTCTCATTAATATAATTCCTCTGCTCTTAGTGTGGACGTAGCCACGATTTGTGGTGAACCACGATAAACTATTGTGTTTATGTGTTTCGTTGTTCTGTATTTTCTTTCTCATTCTTAGTTAATTTACAATCAGTCTACCAGTCTGCTTGGCCCTTAAGTTACCCCCCACCACCCTTGTGTCTCTGCTTTCCTATAGGTATACTTCAACATGATTTTTTCGGTTTCTAGTCGATGTTAAGAGAATGCCCACCAAAGAAAGATAGTCACTTTTTCACCATAAAGAGGTGGATTAGTTCTCAAATTTTATGGGAAAATGTTTCATATCATTTCTTGGAACAAATGGATACTTTACTAGGAGTAGGTAATGCCTACAGGGTGGCAATATGCCTTTTAAGTAACATTACAAGGAACTCGAACTAGCTCTGATGCTTAGATTGAAACAGTCTAAGATGTTGCCTCTACCAATGCTACATAGTCAACTGGATATGCTTTCATCTATTAATGCAGATGGACTAGAGGAAGAAGAACCAGAGTGCCTTTGCTATCGATTCCCCCTCATAACCCCTTTCTTAAGATTAAACTGACTCATCTTTTATCTATACTCCAAAAATTTGTGCTTGTTAATTACACCTATGAACTAAATGCCCCCTACCTATCTTAGTGGTTTCATAACTTAAAAGATGGTATTTACTTTATATATGGATGTCGTCATAGGGAATAATCTATTAGCCCAGCTTCTAGTGTGTTCAGCGATATAGTAGTAACTTATGATAGTAGTTTCTATGCCCCTACCTATCTTAGTGGCACCAGATTTGTTGATGCTTTTGGTATTTCTTATTCAACAATTAAATTCTAGTAGGGCCATCTTTTGCCATTCCCTTAGAAGATCTACTCTACAAGATGTTATATCCCATTGTGATTTGGATGGTTATATAGTATCTCCATCTAGAAAGGATGAAAAGGAAGGTACACCGGGCCAAGCAAGCACCACCAACAACAATAGATCTTGTTGTTTCAAATCCAAATCCATATCGAGATGCATGCAAAGGCCCCTACTATTTATTATTCAGAGATTGATTTGATAGCAATAGTAGCAGCCCTATTATCAGATCCCGCTATTATAAGGGCCCTACAATTCTATGGGGGCCCTAT
Organism: Cupressus sempervirens; assembly: GCA_028749045.1. Taxonomy (NCBI): domain Eukaryota; kingdom Viridiplantae; phylum Streptophyta; class Pinopsida; order Cupressales; family Cupressaceae; genus Cupressus; species Cupressus sempervirens. Next base: position 531,870,334 of record CM053790.1, read on the forward strand.
AATAATCTGAAGGGGGGGTAAGGTGATAGCCAATTTAAGCAAGTGCCTTTTGTTCAATAGTAAGCAGCTTACCCACCATCAACCAATCTTCTACCTCCCAGCCACCCTTCTACATCATCACCAATTGCAATTTTACCCCATGAACAACAGCTTACCTTGTTTATCCATTCTAAGCAGGGGTAGCACTGATAATTTCACCTATTGCCCATAGAATAGTAGGGCCCCATAATTCTAAGGGCCCTACTATTCTATGGGAACTGACTCAAAAGAAAATTGATCACCACTAATAGATGCATGTATAGGGGCAACTATTTTTGATGAACCGAAGGGCCTAAAATTCTAATCTATGGAGTAGGAATTCATTATATACTTATGTGCTAGTCTGAATGCAAAGTGCCTATTGTTTCTTTAGGCATTAACTTCCCTATTATTCTAAAGGGTCAGGCACATTGCCCTCGAAGAGGGATGAGAGTGTCCCTTTACCAATAATTTGCCCCCATAAAATGATAGGCCATAAAAGGGGTCTGGGGATAGTTGGCTAGTTGGCTGGCTGGGTATAATAGTAGGGTAGAGTAGGGTAGGGTAGGGTAGGGCCCATCCTATTATTTTAAGTCATACCAACCATAGGATAGGATATAATAGTAGGGTAGGGTAGGGCCCATAAAATGATAAGGGGCTAGGGTTGCAGATTATTCTAGGGCTACAAAAAATGATATTTAACATGTGTATGGATAAACATACCCTCGTCTAGTAGCCATCTATGCCTTGGTTTCTTTTGCATTCACTTCATGCTCTAATATTGTTGGGTGATATGTTTTTTTTTTTACTCATTCATTAACAGGATTTGGATCTTTCTAAGTTTATTTTATGTTAGTACCTTCATCAGAGCATAGCAAATAGAAACCTTGATGTATCCTGGTCATATCTTATTTGTGGACGGTCACTTTATTCAAAGTTCACCTTTTCTAGATACTAGTTTTGTTCCCTTACCCCCTATAGCCTATAGAAACAATGGGTAGGCCATTTGAGTAAGGGGCCCTCATAGAGCTCGAGAAAGGGCTAACTAGGATTTCTTTAAGAACAAACACTCCTAGTGTTATTCGACCTATTCCTATTATATGACCTATGGTATCGATCTAGAAGACCTTAGACTAACTAATAGGTTACAGGGCTTACTAATGGATTACAAGCCTAAAGGGCCAAGCATAAAGTGTGTGCCAATTCTAATGGTAGGGGCCCTTTTCCAATTTTGTCCTTGATCCCTCTGCTATAGTGTGAAAAGATACCTATGCTTCTCGTGATACAACTATAACTAAAATTGTTCTATTGGTTTTCCTATAGATAGTAGGGTGGATCAACAGGCTCCAAACCCTGGCTACAAGCTCTACCTATGACCGCGTGCCCATAAATTTTTAGGGTGTATGGCAAGTGTATGGGTATGGATTTTATGGTATGGGCCCCAACCTACTATTATATCTGGTCCAAGAATTATTATAGATAGCCCATACCATACCTACCTACCTAAAATGATAGGCCATACCCATAAAATTTTAGGTTAGGGCCCATAAAATGATAGGGGGCTAGGGCCCTATTATTTTAATTTAAGGCATACCCATAAAATTTTAGGCTAGGGGGCTAGGGGCCTATTCTTCCATTATTGTAAGGGTAAGGTAAGGCTAGATAGGGACACCTTGTGTTGGGACATGAATCACTCACTCCACTCCAAGTTGTGATTGCATGAGAATCATGTAGATGAATGCCAAAGATGAGGATAGGCATTGAAGCTATGCCCAAAGATGAGGATAGGGTTGTTTGTATCAATATAGCAGGCACCTATCGTCTAGCGAGTTAGTACATGCAGAGGCGTCCATTGAATAGCCTACTACTACATCATATGTAGGATTAAATGAAGAACTCCAATCTGAGCTGCCTATCTCTATATCTCAGGGAGGCCAAGGGGGCCCCTATCTCTATATGCGAGATAGACACTATGCATGCACTCTGCCCCTATCTATCTGGAGGGCCCCCTCTTGGCTATATGGGGCACTCGTGCCAACCCTAGGTAGGAGGGGTGGCCCTGAACTATGACTATTAGATGGGGATAGCTAGGCTATATACATAATTGGCCCTCGAGGCACTCAAGTGTTCCTATCTCCCAATGGATGGCAATTTCCCATCACCACTAACTCGATTTCCCATCTCCACGTTGAACCCACTACCATCCCATCCCATCCATTAGGAATTGGGAATTGGGAAGAGGGAAGAGGAGCCCAGGTTGACTGACCTATGCTGAAGGAAGGAGTGTCAGGTTATAGTACCGATCCTTTGGAATAAAGGTACTAGACAAAGAGGAAGGTTTGGTTATAGGTTGATCAAAAGTTTTGCTTAGTGTCATAGTTTCATATGACCCTACTATTCTAAGGGATCCCACTTATAGCCTATAGAATGGTAGGGTCCCACATTATATAGGGAATCTAGAATACTAGTCTAAATGCATGTAGGGAATAATATGTTTGGGAGGCCTATAGCCCTATGAGCCATATACCTCCTGCCCCTCCCACCAACATACTAAAAAGGGCCCACCAATATATAAAACATAAATATGTTGGTGGGCCCTTTTTATATATTCAGGGCCCACCAATGAATATATACCTCGCAGCCCTACCACTAATGATAATATACCTCCCGGCTCTTCCATCAATATATTCACTAGGGCCCCAATGCCATCAACAGATTCCCTATACCCACTTAAATATAGGGTGGGGTCCTATAGCCCATAAAATTCTAGGGTAGGGGGTGTAGATGAAAGTAGGGAGGCTATCTATAATATAGTTGCCACATTATTCTATTCTTTAGGGTGGGCCCCTTGCAACTCTACCTAGAATAATGGACAATTCTAAGGGAATTATCAATTGGTCCTATAGACAGTAAGGGCACTCTCTAGTCGAGCATGCATATCACCTACATTGGATAGTCCTAGTTGTAATATAGAGTAGAGGGGGGTCGGCACCCTAGAATAAGGGGAATGAGTTATAGATATAGGGGTCCTATCCAAAATATCTAATCTGATACATGAGAATGCCAATTGCAATTGATGGAGTATCCATACCAAACTGACACCAGTATGACTATCAGTAGTACATTCCACCCGAACCACTCCCAAGGTAAGGAGGAGAGCGACCCTGATTCCCTATGTCAAGGTGGATTGAGTAGCTAAAGCTCATCTTTTTCTTTTTATTGTCTATCGTTGCCCTTAAAATTCTATAACGTTTGACTATATAGATAAAACTCCCTCTAAGAAGTGAAAGCAGGAGCCCCTGTTCCACCCATCAACACTTTAGAATAGCCCTTTAGAATAGTAGGGGGCACCCATCGATTAAGCATTAAAGGCTAAATAGGGAGGGCCCTATCCTCTAGCACCAACTAGCTTAAACCTAAATAGATGTAAGTCATTCAAAGATATCAAGCTAGAAGAATGAAATCAATTGATGAGAGAATGATGGGGAACGGGGAATGGGGCTCAAAAGAAGTAGGCTTTTGGCGTTGATCCCCCTACTAGTTGAAGGCAGATGCTTATTGAGTGAGGCAACTCTAGCCCATGGAAAGATAGGGATTTGGGGCCCTACCTCTATATTTGCAAGTAGGGCCCTATCCCCACCCCCAAACAACCCTTTTCCACTATAGTTTCCTATTGAAACCTATGCGCCCTATAGATAGTAGGGCTATCTATAGCCAGGGGTGGATAGGGGATTACGCTACAATACTTTCAATAATAAGTGATTCATTGCCCTTATATTTATATAGGGCATATAGAATTAAGAAATCAAATCTCCCTCCCCCCTCTCTATAATGGGGGCAATGGAGAGTAAGGGTTCCTTCTACTCTGTAGGGTGGGGTAGGGGCCCACCCTGTTGGCATACAACAAATATAAAGCTTGGATCTTTACAACATTTACTAATACCTCCCTCCCCCCACCCAAGCAGGGTGGGAGGCCCATAGGGGAAGCTAGCCCATAGAATAGTAGGGGCATGCAGATGCACCACCCCCATAGAATTCATTTTAGGGGCCTATAGAATGGTATGGGGGGCCTGCATCAAGCACACCCTGCAATTTTTTTCAATGATAAATGGCACCCGATAGGGCCATAGAAGAGTAAGGGCCCTCCCCATGGAATGGCTAGTTTCTGACCTGCTAATATTCCCAAGGCCTAAATGAGAGTTCGCTATGCAATTTATATAGGGGTGGGGGGAATTGAATTAGAGTTCCCCCATATGGATATAGGCTCATTATTGAAGACTCGATTGGGTGGCACATGATGGATGGGGTCAAAGTATTAGTCATTTTGACATAGATAGGTGCGATGGTAAGCTGCATGTAGGATCATGCCTGCTTGTGATTACTACATGATATCCTACATCTTCTGTTGTTGGACTCTTTCTCCTTGATACAAAATGTATTCACAATGCTTTCTCGCACTCTTTCCATGTTCCTTTAAGGGAAGTGAGGTAAATAGTTTCCAATCCTTATCTATTGTAGCTAAGTTCGATATGAAATATAGATTTATCGTATAACATGTTTCCAAGGCTTACATAGTAGAACATGACAAGAACTCATATTCACAACATCACATGTGACTTCATCTTTAAAAGTCTCATTGTTGAAGTTCACCAAACATTGATCCTTCTCATCTACAACATGACCATATTTCAACCAACATATCTTATAAGAACAAGGATGTTTCATCCTCTTCAAACCAAGCTTCTATATAATCTCATCTTACCAAATTGTCAATAATTTCATTGTCTACATTAACCTTACAACACTTACCTCCAGATTTGTATATGGTCCTAAAAAATTCCCCATTTGTTTAGGTTCAATTTTCCTCTTGTTCTACTCCATCAAAACTCTCCTAAGCATAAAATAGTCTCTCATACCCATGATTTTTCTAGACCCTTCAAAACATTCAGAATCTCTCTCCATTGTCACCACATTTGAAACATCAATCCAATAAGTCCCTATGAATACCTCTTGTTATTGGTGTTTCCTTATTGGGTTATTTTTTCCACTGAGGTCTTTGTTTGTCTTCACATGTTCTCTTCTCTTTGCAGCCATCATTGGATTCTCTTTACTCCAAGGGTAACTCTATTATCATATATTCATCTTCTCTTCTTCCATTAGAGAATATGAACATGCATCCCCTACTATAGAAATCCTTAGCATATTCCTCTCATCCTAAATATTGGGTCTAAGACCATTAGTATATCTATTCACCTTCTCCCTAGATATCTCTATCTATGCAAATCTAACTTTCATCATGTAAAACCTCAGTACATTCTTTCACACTCATGTACATATGTTTCAAGTTCTTGAACTTATTGAGAAGTTTTAGTTCATAATCCTCTATGATGAATTTCCCTTTAAATTCATAACCATTTTCCTCCACCTAGTGATATTCCTCTTGCCATTATCATATCTATCTTTTTGTAAATTTTTCCTCCATAATGCAATATGACCTTTCAACTTGGTTTGTGTTAACCTTACCATCTCCATGTGATACATGTTCATTTGGCATCACTATAGTTCTTGATGTTAGAATCCAATGACCAAGCCCTTCTTATGAGTAGGTTAGTTGTTTTTTTTAATTTGATGATTCTAGATATATATAATATTTGATTTAATCATGTTAGTGGATAGTGATGATTACTTGATAATGATAAAGATATATTGTGTGGTTTAAGTTAAAGGTTATAGATATTTTGATGATGATGTCACACTATGTACTTACAATTCATGGCTAGTTATATTCATGATTATTGAATTAAAATATTAGGAGATGATGTTATTTATATTCATAGTTACTAGTTGTATTTACCCCATACTTGCATGTGTATGGTGCACATGTCTGTTTTATATTTCTATTTAATGTGCTTGATGTGGTTGAGGGAGGGAGTCATAGTCACCTATAAGTCGAGATCTACATGATGTACCACTCCCTATCATTGTTTCTCTAGTTAGACATATTAGTACATGCTTGACTTTTATATAGGTTTGTAGGTATCGAGCAACTGCTTCCCTAAATTGCCAAGATGAGCACACCCTCTCATAATATCCCAATGGTAAGAGAGGGGAGATAATGTTATGAGTCCAACCCAATCCTATTATTGTCCTGAGAAGGAGGACACGTATATGATTGGATACACATGAATTCATCACGGTGGTGTGAATTCATGAACTTACCCCTAGAGTATGTTGTGTATTTTTTTGTGGTATGTAATATTTAATTAGCCAAGAAAGTTAATTAAGATTAGTTAAAAGGTGAATTTATTATATTTACTAGAGTAAGAAAATATTAAAAATACAAGAATAATTAATTAATTGAAAATTAATTAAATATAATTATTTAGATTAGACACTTCATTTTAAAAATTCTAAAGATAAGATTGAGTATTTAGACTAATAATAATAAAAGAAAACAATTAGACAACATTATTAATATAAATAAATTATTAATTTTTTATAATTATTATTTTGCATTGAAATAACTATATGGAATTAAATTACACTTTAATCAATAGATTAAAATAAGCTTTTTTATTAAAGGGTTGAGTGGAGCATAAGTTAATCTTAAAAAAATATAAGATAATTATTTACTTTTTAATTGATAAAAGGTCAAGGGTTGTATTTTATTAATTAATTAAAAAGAACATAAACAAGCACAACTTCATTCAGTGCGGACATCGATAGGAAAGAATGAGGCAAAAAAAACCTATGGTTGTGCCTAAGACTTATTCCAATATTATGATTAGGATCTTTTTAGTAGATTAAATAAATATATTATATTGAGGATAACAATTTGATGATTTTTTTACTAAGGTAAAAAATCAGTTTTGAAGGGACCCCAAAACCATTTACAATCTCTTAAATAGTTAGATTTTCAATGATATCCTTCTTACAAAACAACTACTAGACACAAATAACAGCACCAAACATAGCATAAACATAACAAAACAAAGCAAAACCACTACCAAACAACAAATAGTAAACAACCACAACCAAATAAACTACACAAAAGACCAAAAGAACCAATTAGTTCATGTCCTTTAGGAGGTCCTCCACTTCCTTCTTGATGTTGTCCATCCTCTAAAAAGCCTACCCAATTTTGGTATTTTCATCCAATATCTCTGAGGCTTTCTTATTGCATCTTGTCCTTGTTATCTTACCTAGATGAGTAGTGGAATCATCTAGCGACCCAAAGTAATTATTGGGATTGATGAAATCCTTGGAAATAAGTGCCACATGGATATTTTTAAGGTTTGTGAAAGAAGCTTTTAGGACCTCATGACTCAATTTCAAGATAGTCTCAAGCATCTCTTCATTCTTAGCTTTCCTAATCAGAATACCCTACAACCTAGAAGAAACCCCTCCTTAATAGCTTTCTCTAATTCCTCTTTATCACCAATAATAGTAGCAATAATAGGTTGGACTTGTTGGTGGCTAAGAGGATGTATGAGGATGATATAGAGTTGTCATTTATGGCAACATACACCTTTTATTAAGAGGGAAAAATATACTATGGATTTTTGGATACTTTGACTTAGAAAGTTGTGTAAGTGTTATTCAACAAAATAGTGAACAATCAAGGTATTTTTTTTAGCATGGTTTAGTGGAAGCGCCTAAGGCTATGTGTGGTTGAGGGAAGGTAGTATAGGACATATAGAGCACGTGTTTGAAAGTGCTCAAGAAGATTTATTGTATGAACAAAGATATGGACATTTTTCCAGGTATAGGTTATGAGAGGCAAAACAAAGAAGATGACAGAGTAAAGGCATTTTGGTTAAGGGATTGTTTTGGTTTACCAGAATAATGACTTAACAAGGTTGGGACAAAATATTTGATGTTAACCCTCACTTAACGAAAAGTAACTTAATGCTTTGGAGAATATGCAAGCTATTGAAGGCCAAGTGGTTAAGCAATTTGGTATAAAGGAAAATAGTTTTTGTTTGTAACAACTGTTGAATTGTATTGTAATGATATAATGTTTGAATGCACACTTTCTATGATAAGTATTGATGCAAACCTAATGATAGTACAATACAGAATATATGTATGATCAGTTTTGAAGATAGAGCTACAAGGACAGATCAAATATTGAAGATATTAGCACTATGTAAAAGGTTTTTGTATCTACACCTTTTCTATATAGATTGTACCATTATATATGCATGTTTGGGTAGTGGGCTCAGCTTGCTATTTGTGTTGTAATACCAAACTCCTACCAAAGTTTAGGCTTTTAACAAGGTTTGGTCCTCTAACAAGGACATATACACTGTATAGATGTAATGGACTCCTAATAGGGCCAATATCTTTCACAAGATACTTTTTATTTGTGAATCATTTTGTGGGTACCATCCCTACTGGAGTTTTCCCTTGGCCAGGGTTTCCTTAGTTAACAAGTAATGAACTTATGAGTTGCATTATCTTATGGCTATGTTTACATTTTAGTTTGATAATATATGCTTGTATAAATATTATTAATAATCTCCATAGTTGGGAAAAATTTTGTGGAACAATGATTCACCCCCTCTCAGTATTCCCTATTTCTAACAATCGGTATCATAGACTAGTTACTTAGAGGAGGCTTAACACCTTGAGTAAGATTTCTATGGATATGGATTAGTTACAAATGAATCTTGAGGAAGCTCTTGAGGAACTTGATACAGTTACATAGGAAAGGAACAAAATGAAGATCAAACTTAGAGAAGCAAAAGACTTTATTCAGAAATTGAAAGAGAAGATTGAATCAACTAAATCCAAGAAGAAAGAGTCATGTAATCATATTAAGGAATTTGAAGCAATTTCTAAAATGAAGAACGAGAATGAACTTCTAAAGCATGAGCTTGGTTACAAACTTGAAGATGAGGACGATGGAAGATGAAAAGAAAAGTCAATCAAATTTGAGATTTGAGAATGTAGATCTAAAATCCAAAATTACCAAGGTGACATCTGAACTTGAGACTACAAAGTTAGAGTATACATAACTTGAGAAGTAAGAAACTATTGTGAAAGGAGAACTTACACAAACTAAGCAACATCTTGAGAAGTTATATTCAAGTACTAAAAATATTGATGAGAAGATTATGACACAAAGACATGTTGGAGACAAACATGGATTGGATATATTGAAGGAGAATCATCTAAAGAATCTAAAGTTACTAAGGAATAAGATCTAGTGAACCAATAATCTGATGAGAAAAAAAGATCTGAACAAAGAAGTACCTAATCAAATTGAACAACCTAAAAATTTTAAACAAACAATTTGATGGAAGATGCTTTGCATGTGATCAGATTGGACATATGAAGAAGGACTGTACAGGTAAGTATACTAAATCCTTTTTCTAGTTATTGTTATAATAACTTTGTGTATGGACACAAATCTAATGAATATAGGAAACCTAGATATAATAATAATAATATTGGACTTATGTGTTATAAGTAGAACAACTTTGGACAAATTACTAGGAATTGCAAATTACAAACTAATAAATATGGAACTAGATTTGGAAACAATGTTATAGCATGTCAGATTTACAAAAAATTGGGACATACAAGGCTTAGTGGAATGAACAACATGAACATGAGATCACAATATATGAACATGAGAGGGAATGCAAAAAAAAATGTAAGAAGGAATGTGAATATGAAAGGAAAGAAAATTGAAAGACTAGACAAAATATTTATTAAAGAAAGAACACCTACAAGCACTCAGGTATGGGTAGAGAAGACAAATGATACATCAAAGAAAAAAATGAAATTAGTTGTGGTAGCTGAAAACCCCTTGTCTACTTAAACATTCAATTTATTAGAGAAACAAGGGATAATACACTTGGAAATTCATCAGCATCGGAAATGGTGACATAAAGTTTTGTGCACTTGGGAGAAGCATGGAACTATTATTTAGAAGCTACAGTTAAGAGTGCATAAGGATTTAAGATCATATGTGAGCAAGAGAATGAGATTTATCCTACTAGTTATAGAATCATCTTTGTGAGTTGAGTGTACACGAACAATTAATGCAAATTGGATTTGTGGTAGATATAAGGATTGAAATCAAAGTAATTTACCACCATTCAAGCATTTTGAGCCTTGAAAAACTTGTGGAGGAGATTGGAGAGAAAATTGCAAGTGATTTGAAACAATTGAGAAGCAAATTCGAGAAATTTTATGCCAAGCCCTAATTTTGTGATATTGAGGTATTTATTCACACTATTAATGATAAATTATGAAGTCATTTGAAATTAAGGAAATGGATCCATCTTTGATGGATAATATAATGGAAAAACTGGGGTATAATTTTAAGAAGAGTTTAATTCCGCATTTGGAAGATGACCCTACTGGGGCATTTTCACAAATTCTAGACAGAGTGTTAGTTGTAGAGGATGTAAGGTCCTACATACACTACAACTTTGAAACCTTAGGAGATTCTGATATTTCAAGTGAATAATGTGTATAGAGAAGACATGAGTTTTAGGATGAATTTGAGCACCTAGGGAAATTGAAGATTGCATAATTTATATTCCACCATGAACTTAACAATGAAGAATGGACAAGAATTATCTTGAGCAGAGTGTAGGATAAAAAATTCTGGATTAGAGAGAAAATCATTGAGATAACCAATTACCTAATACACAAAGTGACAGGCCTAAGCAACAAAGGAAATATACCTGTCAATGAGAAAAATATAAAGAAAATAGTATAGGAAAACATAAAGACTAAATGGAATGGAAGAGGTATGATGATGAGTTTGATTAAGCAAGATGATGTGAGATTCATTAGCAAGATCTTGGCATATAATATGAGTTCTATCTCTAGGGAAGATGAAATCTCGGCAGGCTTCATTAATGAATCATATAAAATGTGTATTGAGAGGATAGAAGTCAACCATTGTGAGATTCGAAACAAAAACTCTTTGACAATCTTGAAAGGATAAAAAAGAATAAGTACCACATTTAGATTTGGATCTTTGATAAATTACCTATTCATTCATGTCATGAAAAGATTCCCTATAATGCCAATATCAAATTGGAATTCAAACAAATGCACCATGGAATCAATTAGTTATTATTCCAAAAATTCATCAAAAGACCACATAAACAACAATATAACAAGTATGATCATGACATATTAGACTAAGATGAGTGAGAGAGTGAGGATTCCTAAATCAGTTGTAGAGAAGTATAAAGAATAGATATGTTTTATGATAGAGACCGACAAGACTTGCATAGAAGAAGTTGTTCCAAGAGTTATGTTTGTTGACCCCTTAGGATATGAGGTTACAAAGGCAAAAATAGACAAGTATGGTAAGGAGATTTTGAAGGAAGATATTGATGAGGACAATGACAGATGGGGGAACTATAGAAGAAAGATCGGCTAAAGCTCAAAAGTTACATATTTCTAAAGCACCCAAGAAGAAGGTAGAGAATGTTATAAAGAAGATGCTTCAAGATACTCAAATGACAAAAGAAGAATATGTTGAAGCCAAGAAAACAATGGTTGAAATGAAGGAAATTAGACAAAATAGTATCTTGTTAGTACAACAATTGTCAGGAGCACTACTACAAGTCCACAACCAGAAACACCTACCCATGTAGCACCAAGCCCTATCAATGCAAACCATCAACAACATAAGAATAGCTAGCTGAAGAAGAACAAGAAGATGATGATGATGATGATGACCCTACTAGGGCATTTTCGCAAATTCTAGACACAGTGTTAGTTGTAGAGGATGTAAGGTCCTACATACACTACAACTTTGAAACCTTAGGAGATTCTAATATTTCAAGTGAATAATGTGTATAGAAAAGACACGAGTTTTAGGATGAATTTGAGCACCTAGGGAAATTGAAGATTGTGTAATTTATATTCCACCATGAATTTAACAATGACAAATGGACAAGAATTATCTTGAGCAGAGTTTAGGATAACAAATTCTGGATTAGAGAGAAAATCATTGAACTAACCAATTACCTAATACAAAAAGTGACAGGCCTAAGCAACAAAGGAAATATACCTGTCAATGAGAAAAATATAAAGAAAATAGTATAGGAAAACATAAAGACTAAATGAAATGGAAGAGGTATGATGATGAGTTTGATTAAGCAAGATGATGTGAGATTCATTAGCAAGATCTTGGCATATAATATGAGTTCTATCTCTAGGGAAGATGAAGTCTTGGCAGGCTTCATTAATGAATCGTATAAAATATGTATTGAGAGGATAGAAGTCAACCATTGTGAGATTCGGAACAAAAATTCTTTGACAATCTTGAGAGGATAAAAAAGAATAAGTACCACATTTAGATTTGGATCTTTGATAAATTACCTATTCATTCATGTCATGAAAAGATTCCCTATAATGCCAATATCAAATTCGAATTCAAACAAATGCACCATAAAATCAATTAGTTATTATTCCAAAAATTCATCAAAAGACCACATAAACAACAATATAACAAGTATGATCATGACATATTAGACTAAGATGAGTGAGAGAGTGAGGATTCCTAAATCAGTTGTAGAGAAGTATAAAGAATAGATATGCTTTATGATAGAGACCGACAAGACTTGCATAGAAGCAGTTGTTCCAAGAGTTATGTTTGTTGACCCCTTAGGATATGAGGTTACAAAGGTAGAAATAGACGAGTATGGTAAGAAGATTTTGAAGGAAGATATTGATGAGGACAATGACAGATGGGGGAACTATAGAAGAAAGATCGGCTAAAGCTCAAAAGTTACATATTTCTAAAGCACCCAAGAAGAAGGTAGAGAATGTTATAAAGAAGATGCTTCAAGATACTCAAATAACAAAAGAAGAATATGTTGAAGCCAAGAAAACAATGGTTGAAATGAAGGAAATTAGACAAAATAGTATCTTGTTAGTACAACAATTGTCAGTAGCACCTACTACAAGTCCACAACCAGAAACACCTACCCACATAGCACCAAGCCCTATCAATGCAAACCATCAACAACATAAGAATAGCTAGTTGAAGAAGAAGAAGAAGAAGAAGATGATGATGATGATGATGATGTAACTGTTATCAGTGAGAAGATTACCCATTCGATTTCTAGGAGGTCTACAAGGACCTCTCCATCAATGACCTTAGCTCTTATTAAAAAGGAAAAGGAGGGGAAAAAGGAGCAAGTAACACCCAAAAGGTCTAAAAGAATCAAGGAGATGGCTACTAGTCTAGGACCTAAGAAGAAGCCCAAAATATTGATGACCTATGTTGGCAAGAAGACTACTAAACATGAAAAGGATGTGGACACACCAAAGACGAGAGGTCAAATTACCTCACCACAAGTTTGACCACAACAAGGAGAGAGCGGTAAGAAGAAAAGGAAAAATTTGAAACAAAAAATTGGAAGGATGAATCAAATGATAATAAAGAATGGAAACCTTACCCAATTAAACAAATATTATGACTTGTATGACCCCTTGCAAAAAAGGAAACTAGAAAATGAAGTTATCGAGTATATGATTGATCTTAAGCAACTTTTTATGCACATTCATGGAAGTATCCTAGGAGAATTGTATAATAGATTGATTGAAAAGAAGGCCAAAACAAAAGAAAAAATAAGAAAATCAGAGAACAAGCAATTAGGAAGCTATGTGATAGTCAATTGCAAGCAATATTGAAGAAGATTGAGCCATTGTTGAGGAACAAGAAGAGAGACATATTAATCATGGGAGGACATTATGAGATTGTGATTAAGGAAACTGAGTTGGTAGTTGTTTAAGCCATGATAGAGAAACCTTCTACATCAGCAACAACAACATCTGTGCCACAAGAAAACACAATGATGGATACTGAGAATGCACCTAATGAGCAAGATGACAACATGGTGATAGAGGGGTGGCTATAATTACAATAGACACTAGTGAAGATCCCTTTGCTAGTACCACAAAAGATCCCTTTGGAAGACAACAAGACTATAATATTGGCAATCTGGTTACAGACAACATTGTTTATTATTCCATCTTAGAGGAAGAAGAGAATAAAAAGAAAAAACAAGACTATCATTGTGCGTAGATAGGAATCACCAAAAGAGATGTTATTGACACCTATTTCTATGAGCATAGAATTTGATTTATCACCACATTGGGCAAGCATAGTAGATGAAGCCACAACTAGCATTATTTCATTGAAGAAGGCAAAGAGAAAAGAAGAGAAGAAAGCAGAGGACAAGAGAGAAGAAGAGCAAGAAAATAATGATCAAATGGATGCGTAGCCATCACAACAACAAGAAGACCAAAGGCCTACTAGTGAGGAGAAGCAGATAACAGTTCTTCAAACACCTACAAAGGTAGCAGATACACCACTAACAAGTACTTCAAGGTCACCGCTTGAAGCACTTTTCACAAGTCTTCCATTAGATGTTACCAAGATGTTTGATGGTAACATGGATATAAAGAAATACATTCAGTTGATAACATTTTCCGTTGGAAAGATTGGTGAGGAAACTGGTAAGATAAGAAAGAGTGCATTAAGCACACTTGAAAGGATGACTAAGAAAATGTAGAATACCATTCAAGTGCAAATCAATGAACCTAATGTAGAGAAGAGAGCTGAGAAAACAATAGAGAAATTTGATAAGAAATTCTCTACATTAATGGAAGTTGCAATAGTGAAGGCACAAACCACACATGATGCACAATTATTCAACACAATATGTAACAATATCACTAGCGATTTAACGGTTCTAGATACTTGTATAAAGGAATTAAGGAGATGCATGCAAGAAGGAAATGACCTATATGGAAAATGTGCACCATCTTTTGAATACACTCAAGGCATTCAAAAAGAGATCAAAGACAAGGAGTCACAACTGAAAGGTATTGTGCATGAATTGAAAAATCCAAATGCACAAACTATTGATTTAGAAAGAAGATTAAGCAATGATCATGATGAGTTGAGGCTACTGGAATTACAAAAGGACAGAACCATGAAGAATTTTTTACTGTTAAGGGAACACCTTACATTGGAAATTGATCAAGTACATATGCAACTTAAAGAATGCATGAATGCAAAAGCATCTTATGTAACACTAGTATATTATGATCTTAATGTAGTAGAAGTTGTGTTTAATGGCTTATTTGCATTCATCGATGTGTCAAAGGAAATCAAGGACATGTGGGAGAACCAACCTTAAGCAAAATTTTGGAGAGTGGATGACACTCATGAGCATTCAGCAAGCATGAAGAGAAGAAGGTAACAAAATTTTGATATGTATATAAATCTTAACTCACCTGCCATTGATGTTAAAGGGCGAGAGTATTGGATAAGAAATTTGCAACTATAAGGAGTTATAAGTAGAATGAAACAAAATTAAAGGAGGAATATAGCATGAATATAAGATGGTATACATTTTGAAGATGATCCATTGAAATTTTCACAAGGCCAGAATTTTTCAATTGAGCCAATTTTCCCATATGTTGCCATCAATGCCCCCATTGTTGGAGATTTGGCTAAGAGGATGATATAGAGTTGTCATTTATGGAAACATACACCTACTATGAAGAGGGAAAAATATACTATGGAGTTTATCATCTAAGTGTTGTTCAACAAAATAGTGAATAGTCTTACATTCTTGCATTCTCTCATCCTAATGATGGATCAGAGAATGTGATCCTAAACATTGATGCTAAACACACACACACACACACACACACACACACACACACACAATCTAGTCCAAATGCAAAATTTCATATGACAAATGGATTGTGGAAATCTGATAATGCTAAAATAGTGAACAATCGAGGTATTTTCCTTAGCACGGTTTATTGGAAGAACTTGAGGCAATGTGCAGTTGAGGGAAGCTAGTATAGGATGTATAGCGCATGTGCTTAAAAGTTCTCAAGAATATTCATTGTACGGACATAGATATGGACATTTTTCTAGGTACAAGTTATGAAAGGCAGAAAAGTGTAGATGACAAAGTAAAGGCATTTTGGTTAAGGGATTGTTTTGATTTACCAAAATAATGACTTAACAAGGTTGGGACAACATCCTAGATGTTTTGATTAAGTAAAAACAGGTTTTGAATGGACCTGAAACCTTGTACAAAGGGACAAGAAAGATCTTAAAACAAATGTGGAAAACCACTCGACAAACTAGAGGGACACACCAAAGTTCCCAACAAGAGGGCAAACAACCCAAGAAGCCATAGACCATCGAGATTTACATTTTGGTCCAGTATTTTGAGAATGTAAAGACATATCAAATGAAGGTTTGGAGGATTTTCCTTTTGTTCCTTTAACTGATGTCCAACCATCCTCAACCTTCCCAGCAGCCTTCTGCCAATCCCCACTAACCTCCAAAACCCTTGCAGCAGGAGAAGCACCAACAATAGTGTTCTAGACAAAGTCAGTAGCAGAAAAAGGGATAGCAACAACATTCTGACTCAAAGCTTCCAAAGGGACAACAATCCAATCAACAGAATCAGCAACAGGAGACAGGTTAGCAACAACTTTTTGAGTCAAAACCGTCGTAGGGATAGCATTTGAATCATCAGAGATAGCAACAAAATCCTCAACCAAAGTGAGATCAGCATGAGAAGAGCTATCCAACCCATCCACATCCATGGATGCTTTATGAACTCTATAGTGATCATCTAAAACCCCCAACCACCAAGAAGGTGATTTCTACAATCTAACCTTGTTAGAGGAGCATCGTGTAGCGAGATGGCCTGTTTTATGACATTTCCTGCATCTGAAGGGAATACCCTCATAATCAAGAGGTTGAATCCAAGAACCATTTGGAGAAGCCAACTTCATCTTTTTAGGGAGCCCCTTAGAAACATTCATCTCCACAAGGATGAGAGCATACATTGTCCTATAGACATTAGAAGAAATCGAATCAACCAACAAGAAATCCCCAAGGGCATCCTCCAAGACTGATCCAGCCAAAAGTGAAGGGAAAGATTCGACAGCCTTACCCAAAGAGGAATCTTATTGAAGGATTCAGTAGTCAGATCAAAAGTCGGACACCAAGGTTTAGCCATCAGGGGGAACCTTTCCTCTCAAGAGAAACCATGGCACAAGATGGAATTTCTGCATTGGCAAATTTCACAATAAAAAAAACCCCTTGCCATAGGGTAAATCTGAACTAAATCCAAAATGATCGGATCCCAATATTTGGAAATCCAAGCATGCAAATCCGAAAGAGGGCCAAAAATCTCTAAAACAAAAAAATAACAGTAGTAGAAGAGTAATCCACCACATATGTGTTGATCTCATCAATAATTTCTAAATCTAGATGAAGCACAATTGGGTTACTTATAGAAACGGGCACAACCAAATGCCCCCTTCCAACCACACCCCCCCTCACAATAGGACCACCAATACCTACCTCATAAGCAGCCACATCCACATAGGAGATAGCAACATCAGAAAGATGATGAGCAGCGGGAACAGCAGGGGCAATGAGAGCTAGAACTACAGCAACAATGTGAGCCGCAGCAGGAGGAGCTCCCACAACCGCACCCTGAGAACGAAGAGCATCCCCTAAAGCATCCAAAGGATGATGGGAGGGAGAAGTAGAAGTTTGAAATCTAGCGTGAGTGGGAACCTTCACGGGAGTAGGAGCAGGAGCCAAGGGACAATGTCCTAGATGTTAACCCTCACTTAGCAAAAAGTAATTTCAAGTTTTAAGGAACATGCAAGTTATTGAAGGACGATTGGTCAAGCAGTTTGCTATAAAGGAAGATAGTTTTTGTTTGTAGTAAGTGTGGCATTGTATTCTAATGATATAATGTTTGAATATACACTTTGTACAATCAGTATTGATTCAAACATGATGATAGTACAATACAATATGGATGTGTGATCAATTTTGAAGATAGAACTACAAGGATAGATCATAAATGGAAGATATCAGTATTGTGTAAAAGGTTTTTATATCTCCACCTTTTGTATATAGATTGTGCTATTGTATATGTATGTTTGGGTAGTGGGCTCAACTTGCTATTTGTATTGTAATACCAACTTCTAACTTGATTGAGGCTTCTAACAAGGCCTAGTCCTCTAACAAGGACAGATACACTTACAAATGTAATAGACTCCTAACAAGGTCAATATCTTTCATAAGACACTTTTGATTAGTGGATCATTGTGTGGGTATCATTCCCCCCAAAGTTTTCCCTAGTTAAAAAATAATGGTGTTATGAGTTGCACTATCTTATGGTTATGTTTACTTTTCAGTTTGATCATGTATGCTTGTATAAAGATTGTTAATAATATCCATAGTATTCTCTATTTCTAACAAGACCATACTCTTCTTCTCACTATTACTTTTTTCCATTTTCTTCAATTTTTTAGTCATCTCCCTCATCCTATCATTCAAGGAACCAATTTCCTTAATGATTCATTTTTCAATGAGGAGAGAATGCATCTATCTAGCTCTAGCTATTTCCAATATGCACAAAGTAATACCCTATTATTGTCAAAGTCTTTAGACACCAATTGCTCTAAAGAATCAGCCTCTCTATCATTAATATCTTCAGTAATAAAATCTTGATTGAGATTAACCTCATTTTTTATCTTAGTATTATCCTTGACATTGTCATCTAGATAAGGAAGAATGACAATGTCATCCTCAGTAGAAATCCTATTCTTGTACTTTTTTGTTTAACTTATCCTTGCTCTTTTTCTTTTTACCATTATTACTCTCTACAATTATTCCCTCATTTTTCTCCCCTATGATGTAACAATAATTTTCCGCATCCTCCTCTAAGTTAGTCTTGTTATCCTTCCTCTCTGAATTCTCAAAAGAGGAAATATAATTAGACTCCTCTGAATCACTAGCCTTATTTTACTAGTTTTTCTACCTTCCTTTTCTTGCTCTTGTTGCTCATTATCCATTTCCAAAGAACAAGAGCTATCCTCACTTGATTCCTCTTCAAACCCAAAGCCCTTTGAATCACTATCCTCGTCATTCTCCTTATTTACCCCAACAACTAAATCCCCTTTCTTCAACTTCTTCTAAGGATGAGAAAAGGATTTGGTACTTCCACCTTAATCCACACTTTTATCGTCAACCCCTTCACCTTCTGCTTCAAGGAATCATTCTTCTCCATTTTCTTAGTTGGAACAATTTTCCCCACCTTATTACACTCACAATTATCATGGATCAACAGAATTAACCCCTTGTGAAGAACCGATTTAGAGGGATCCTTCCAATTCTTATTCAGACTATGGGAAAGCGAGAAATAAAAATAAAAAGGAAAATATATATTGACATTGTTATGAGAGTGATTTAAAAAGATGAATTGGAAATTATGGGCTCAAGTATATATACCATCTATAGTTATAAATTCCATAATAAACTTTAGAACTTTCATCCAGATAGGTTAAAACTTTATTCATAAGGCTCATACATGTAGTTGGTGCATTTGGAATTTCTAATGGATAGATTGTAACTTTATTCACAAGGCTCATATTGAATTTCTAGATTGTGGCATCATGACAACATGCATTGATGTTCTTATAATTTGTTATTAAACGTTTGTAACATGGCTTCATAAATAAAAGTCTAAGATGCATTAAATGAAATCAATTTAACTACATGAGAATTTACCATCAAACAAGAGTATTACATCCTTCTTAATCTCTAGAGTAGTAGTTTATTTAACTCTTGCATGATTCGGGTTGTTCGTGTTGTTTTGTTATATCTTCTTTACTACAATTGTGACTTGGGTTCTTAAATTGTGTATATTTATGATATATTTGTCGTTATTTTGTTAACTTGGGCCCATCTATAAAGCCCTAATATTAATTAAAGCCAAACATGCTTATCACTTCTAATGACCACAACTTTATTTGCTAAGACTTACACTGTAGTTTTGTAGGGAAAGTTCATATTGTACATTGGCTTAATCACAATCCTTCTAATGCTTATGAAATATGTGCTACTTTCGGCTTCTCTTGACACTATGGGCAGTTCCCAAGAACCAACTCCCATCTCTTTATATGGGGTAGAGGTAGAGGTAGAGCCCAATCTATCTAGCTCTGGCTAGTGATTAGTTTCTCGAGCGGTAAGTTAAATCAATAAACGATTCCCGAGCTGGCTAATCTATTGACCCCTTTCTTAAAAAATTTAAAATTTTGAAAAATTTATTAGAATTAAGAATCTTATTACAATTATATATTATTAACAAATAAAGCTAGAAAAACTAAATTGACAATCCAAAAAATCATATCTTTCTTGATGTTATTCAAAATAAAAATCTTTAAATTAGTTCCTATTTTACAACATTAAGAAGGGTCTACTTTTTCCTAAGATGAGATTCTAAATTTTTTTCATAATTTTTTATATCTTATTTTCCAATATAAGATTCAAATTTATACCAACATGTTACTTCTAGTTGTTGAGACCATAATTATGAAGCTCAGAACTCCAAATGATAGATCCCAAAATCAGTTTATGAGCTTTATAATTTTCTATTTGTTTATACATCTTTTCATAGAAATTTATAGTATACTTTTTGTTTTTTTTAAACATAAACTATTTTTTTAAATGAAATTTGAAGAGCAATGTGACATTTTTAAACAGCTGCTACACAATTTCAGCTCCTCTTATTCAACCACAACTTAATCCTAATTTTTAAGTGCAGTTCTACTATGTATTCTCTAGTTGGAAGGAATTTTCATCAAGAGTTTTATAGATAAGATAAATCTATTAATGTCCAACAAGAGACCGACGAGGGTCTAAGGGACAAGAAACAGTACAAAGGGCAAAAGCTAGTTGGAGGGAGTACCAAACAGTGTCCGCAGAAAGAACGTGAAAGCAAAACAACAAAAGAACCAAGAAAAGGAATGACAACAACTAAGAACTCCTCAAAGGCGAGAAGTAGTAGAAGAAAAATAACATATTTGCAATAAATAGCATTTTATTTTCTCATGTTAGTTAAGGGGCATGACGTCTACAAGATTATGTGGACAAAATTAATAGAAATCACATATTCAATGTCTCAAATATGAAGAATTATAAAGAAATCAAAATCAATGTTTGTCAATAATTATAATATTCAAAAGTTGGAAGTTGTTGAGAAGTGGCAGATTTCTCCCCTTGTTATCATTAATGAGGTAAGAACATCTTAGAGATCTATTGAGTATTTTGGGTGTTGAAATGTGTTGGTACAGCTAGGCTAATATCAAATTTTCTGGAGTAGAGGCTTTGGGCAATTTGTCACATGCAAGTTAAATCTTTTTGTGTAGTGAATAGGTCTAACAATGAAGCACAGGAGGAGGCAAAAATAGCACCATAGTTGGTACATAATTATTTGGTCATTGAGTGACTTGCAAATGACAAGCATAGACTGGATTAAGGAATCTAAAAAGAATATCATCATAGTTTAAATCTACATAACCTGTTTACAAATTTGATTCATCTCTTGCAAGAAATTGATTTTGTTCACTGGAAGGGGGTGTGATATAGTTCAATGTCATTTAACCAATGTGGGAATTGATCAGTTACCTTTCACAAGGATAGGTGATAAGTTTGAGGAATGGGAATAGCTTTCAGTCATTCTCCTTATTAATCATTGACCCTAGTAGGCAAAATGTGCCTCTAACATTCTATTCCCAATCAAAAATTTCCCTCAAATATTTACTGTGATCTAGATGTACGTTATGGGTAAGTTGGAAAGCTTAAAATGAAGGTAATTCCTTTGGTTTGGAGAACGTGAGTGGGTTCTCTTGGATACGAGGCTTATCTAGGTGGCCCATGAGTTAGAAACCAAGAGTAGCATTGAGGAGGAAGTTGGCTACAATGGTGATTTGACAAGGGGTGCAGATACTAGTCTCACTATTTGTGGCTACTTATGTGCATTGATCTCCTAAGGTGATAAGATTTCATAGCAATATGAGATTTTTTATTAAGTGGGATTGGCTTGCGGATAAATTTTCCTATACTATTGGTACTAGTTTTGTATTGGTAATTGTCTTAGAAACCGAAGTGGCCATCCTGAGCCTAGAGGCAGAAGCAGATGCCTGAGGAGGCCAATTTTGAGGCAGATGCCTATGGAGGCCACCTGGAAGCATCTACCAGGCATCTGGATGCGAGTGGAAGCCCTCCCAAGAAACTGGATGCCTGGGAGGTGTTTCCGGGTGGCTTCCACGGGCATATGCTTCCATTATTTGGTTAAAACTAAAGATTTATATCCAGTTTAGGCTTGTAGAGAAGAAAGAATTCACAATTGTTAAATCTAAAGGTTGACGATTATTAGTTACTCTTATGTATGGAGGGCATTTGCAGATCATTGTCTTGTGTTCCAGGCAGAAAATGTGTTCGAGTGTTTGTGTGGCAGCAAAAATCCGGAGATCAGTTTCTACTATGTTTTTTAAATTTTTCCATACCTGCTGTCTTCTATTACAAATGTTAAGGAGATCATAGATAAAACTAAAGATGCGATCCTATCTAATGTTGTTTCCAATTCAGGAAATCTGTGGTTTTTGACTAAGGATTTTGGCAATATCAGTGAATCCGTGATCCTAGAATAGTCAATTTATGTATATATGTATATATGTATATTTGCGCATGCAGTATGTGTGTGTGTGTGTGCGCGTGCGCATCCAAATGCATCCACAGCCCCAAAAAAATTTGTGCACCCACCTCTTGTATCTGCACCCAGATCCGCACTCAAATTGGTAACTTAGATAATTGTTAATCATTTACAGCTTCTTTCAATTTCCAAACTATCTAGTGTTTTGATTATAGAACAACTTTATATATGTATGCTGAGAACCCGATAAAACCCTCAATCTTACAAATAAACATAAAATGAGGGTTTCCACAAAAAAAAAAAAAAAATCAGTCTGACTAATCCAAAATTTGCATAAAAGAATTATAACTTAGTAAATTTATGTTATCGTGTAGAAAATGTTATCTTTTATGTATTCTAATTTCTAACAAAACCTCCTACCTAGCAATTAAGGAAAATCTCATTTTAAAAAAATTCATACAACCATATGCCATTCCATAAGACAACGCAAAGAAAATTCAATACCGCTGCAAAATGCTACAAAGGTCTTGATTAGTTTTTAAAAATAGCAATCTGCTGTCACATTTTTCATATTGCACATTTTATGCTTGACATGAATACAGAAATTTTGAACACATTTTCTAAATCAGGTTCCAAATCCTTTTCCATAAATCATGCTACCCAAAATATGATCTCCGTAAAATGATTAGACTTCCCAATAAAGCCTTTTCAATAATTGTAAAATTGAAGGCACATTCTAAGAATCCCATCTATCATACACCGTTGGAGTTGGGAGTTCAAGCTGCACTTGAAGTTATTTGACCGATCAGTTTCAAATCAAAAATTTCAATCCAATAGCCATCAGGATCCTTGATAAAAGCCAAACCTTTCATTTTCCCTGCATAACAACAGTTGTTTCTCAGAATGCACCAATATAGCATAAAATGCCTTCAATCAAATAGCTAAAAAGAGTATCAAAAATCTTATGCTTCTTATTTAATTGTTCGCCTGGGGGCTGATTCAAAGAAGTCCCATGCCTGGAGCCAGAATGAATAGCACTATTTGTAGATTCTTTCCTCTGGTATTAAGGTGCAACCTCATCTTAAGTATCTCAATGAAAACAAGAGGCAAACTCTGCTGTTAATCAAGTTTATAATGAAAACCCTTGCCTGGGTTTTCATTTTCTACTTTGTAGTATGGTTTTGTGATATTAAAACTTCTTTCTTTCCCTCACTTGAGTAGAACCCATGTGCACAACATATGACATTTGTAGCATAACACTTGCAATATGTGCCAAACTAGTATTCTTAAAAAGTTAACACCAGTTAGGTTGACTATGGAATCCTGAATGGATATTTGTGCCTATACCTACACCACAGAACACAAGCAATACAAGCAAACAAACAAGTGTCCTTGAACAATGCAATGTAAATTCTTTTTTGTTTAATTTAAATTATGTAAAACATTGAGAATGTTAATAAAGATATTCTTTAATAGGAAAGCACAAAATGTTGAATAATAGGTAACATATAGAGCTTTTCTCAACACCCTTTCGTAAAGTTGATTTTCACTTTTTATTTTATTAGAGCTCCTCTTTCTCAGGAGCTGGCCTACCTCCCTCACAAACACTACTGCCCTTTGCCATTGATAGCTCCATCTAATCTTGCATATGATTTACAATGGGGCATGCCAGCTTGGAATCTGTAAACTACATCATCTTGCTAGTAGACCATGGTGAAATAGACTAATTTCATTCACTGCATGGAAGATGGACGTTTCTCTTTATCCTTCCACTATTCCCTTTTTTGAATATGTGTATGCATGTGTGAGCTATTTTTTCAAATGGATGGTAAACAAATGCAAGAATACGAAGTTGATAGGGAAGTGTTTTGGCTTCATATTCCCAATCATTTTACCTTCCAATTTAAGCCTAGAACATGACTAAGAAGGCTTGTTATAACCTTAAAGGCATATATCTTTAGCCATTTTCATAGCCATGAGAGATAAGAATGATCACAGATCATCTAGTTGTGCATGCCCAGTGCTAGCTGGTGAAGTGTGAAAGGATGGACTCTTCCCCCACACACTGCAAGGGTCAAATGCATGGTTAGGATGTTGTTGAACATCATTAGCATCCATGAAGAGCTTATAAAGGCAGCCAACCTGAATTGTATGTTCATTAGGACCAGAGGAATCTAGTCTTCCCTTCAGTGAAGTTTATTCCTGATTCAATTTCTCCAAGACATATCTTTTGTGGTCTCTCATCTGAGAATGGGTTTTAACTTTAAACGCTGCATTACTTATTCAATTCTTTCAAGGTCATAAATCAATTTACCAGAAATGATACAGGTAATTCTTGAAAGATATAAGTAGGACAGATTTCTTAAAATTACTCAAGCAGAGGGAAAAGCATTCAGTTGGCTACTAACAAGCAAACAACAGAATATTAGTGGCATGGCTATAAGGTTTATAGTGGAATGCAATTGTATGTAGCATGTTTTGCTCATGCAAAGAGTTGCAATACTGTGTGAATGAAGTAGTTGACCTAACAAAGTAAGGATTTGTTTGTGATGAACTAACAAATTGACTATCCATGCCAGTTATATCAATTGGATTGGAATTCGAGCAGCTATCCTTGTGCCTAAGGGCATTCTAACACAATACTATGTGCAGCTTCTTGCATTATTGATTGACAAATTGCAATTTTGTGGTTGTGCAAACACAACCTTAAGAAAATCTTTGAGGGAATGCCATGAAGAGATTGAAGGATACAATCAATTACTCCAAATGGAGGATAAAGGATTGAGGAATTTGTTGCAATGCAAGGAGATAATAAAGAATTGCAAATTCAATTGACAATCCATGGAGACTTCCTTAGGGACAACAAAGAAGAGTTGCAATTGAAAGAGATGTCATAAACATTCCAAGATGAAGGTGCAGAAGAAGGGAAAAGAAGAATCTCCTACAAACACTGCACAAATCCAAACTTACATATGCACGAAGATTGCTACACCATATTCTCATTCTTTCTCCTTGCCATCAAAAACCTTTTGGATAAAATATTTGGTTTTAAGATGTTTACCCAGCTGTGTTATTATCAGGGAAAGGTCTTGTAAAGTATCCCAAGGTATGGTCATGTGATGTCCCATTTTTGGATATTCCTAGATTTTACCCTAAAATCATAATTACTACTAAAAATAAGAAATGTAATACAAGTAAAATTTAAGAGTATGAATTTACCAATTGAAATGCCCTTTGTAAGAGAATTACCGATCCATGTCCTACACATAATATTGGTCACTGGAATTTGAGATTAAACCATATGCCAAGATGGCATCTATTTTTATTAAGCACTGATAGGCATCATGATATCAAATAAAAATCATTTATAATGAAATTCAATTAAGATGATAATATTCCAAAGTATATTCCTGTACTAATCTCATAAGGAATTTGTTTGAAACATTTGCAAACTAGCATCTCAAGGTTGGTCAGCCTTGTCTTGCAAGAGAATGGAAGGTGGGTTGCCATTCCATCTCTCAGTTTACCGTGGAGGCTGGCCATCCTCCTATATCAAGCCCAAAAGCATAGAAGGATTTCTGGTTCATTACACCCCCTAGCCCATGAGCATAGAAGGCTAGACATCCTTCATCTCACATGAACCCAAAAGACTGGCAATCCTTGCTATTTGCAATCCATTTCTCCTGAACTCAAAACGGATTATTATATGAATCTACTATTACATTTTTAGAACAAGAGAAGCATTTAGAGTACTCACGCCGATCAATAATTTCTGCGAGTACCACTATTGCATGCATGTGTGCATATACAGACACACAAATATGTTTATAATTTACCATATTCACGGATTTAACTTTTATTTTAATTGTTTCTGATATAAATATTAATTTATGCTATTAAACCTCTTCAGAATTCCCTAATCTTTTCTTGCTTGATGCTTGATTATTAGATTTCTCTTAATGATTTATTGTTGAGAAACATGAATCACTTTTTGCAAATGTACTAATATTGCCATTGTTATTGGTGTTTTCTAAATGTAGATTTGAATCTCTTATAAATATGAGGCATATCTCATGAAGAGACATGTCTGCACGGTTAATCATCATTAGTTAATATATATATATATATATATATATATATTTAAAATAATATATGTAATCATATAAAAATAATATATTATATAATGATATAAATATACAAGTGTATATAAAAATATGTATCTAAATGATGATTTACCAGACAACTATGTATCTCATAATTGAACCAATCCGACTAAAGCTACAAACTTAACACTCCCTCTTAGCTAGGAAGGATTGTTATAGAACACGTTATGCTTTCAAGCATATGGAGGGATATCATCTTAATATGATTTTCTTAGAATGGCATAGTTAAGGATATCAAAATATATCCATCAACTCAAATGTTCTTGATTAAGTAAAACAAGTTTTAGAGGGATGCCTAAAACCCACCAGTTAACAACAAAAGACGATAAAAAGTTCAGAGCATGCTACAAAACAACAATTAACAACAGGCCATACCAGGCCGCCATAACCAAACTAAAGAAAAAACAGCCACAAAGAGGAACAAGCAAGCTTAAACCACCAAAATCCAAGGGCAAGACAAAAAACTAGGAACGCCAATCAGGGCACCGTTTCTTTGACCATCTTCGTAGCCTTGAGCTCTAGCTTTCCCATGGTCTTAGCCGCAACAGTCATCAAATGAATGTCATCCAGAGAATCCTCCTTTTCCCTCTTCCTCTTGTCCGCTCTCCTTTTGTTGCTCAGGCTCTCTACCAGTAGGCAGCCATCTTCTTTAGCGACCCTGATATCCTCATTGTCCTTATCCTCTTTACCCCTAGTGCTTTACTCCATCATCAAGTGCAGCTGTTTTATATTATCATTCAAACCTTTGATAATGTTGAGGCTCTGGTTAGCCGAGCTGTGGAGGGAAATGTTATCAACTCAAATGTTATAATCTGAAGTATGGTTCAACAAATATATCAATCATATGATATTCATCATACTTATATTCTTATATGCACTGGCATCAAATCCTTGATGCCTATCAAAAGAATATGTTGTATCTTAGAAGGATATGTGTTATCTCATCTCCAACCCTTCAGGACAACAATTGAATGTAGTCTATCAGATAATTGCCATGATCTCCAAGATAACAACTTAATGTAGTCCATCGTGATGAGTACCATGATCTTGAGGTGAGATTTGATCAATATGATCATCTCATAGAGTGGTGATATGAATTTGAGCAATCTTATCAATTAAATATTTTGTGATATAACCACTAGCATCAACATCATGAT
Organism: Cupressus sempervirens; assembly: GCA_028749045.1. Lineage (NCBI taxonomy): Eukaryota > Viridiplantae > Streptophyta > Pinopsida > Cupressales > Cupressaceae > Cupressus > Cupressus sempervirens. Next base: position 531,898,216 of record CM053790.1, read on the forward strand.
ACTTATCAACAAATATATTATTGTATATCTTAGAAAGATATGAGTTATCTAATCTCCAACGTACTTTGGGACAACAACTACATGAAGTCTATCAGATAACAACCATGATCTCAGGCTGACAATAAAGTCTTCGATATCATAGGTATCACAATCTCATAAATATATATTAAGTCCATCTTGATACATAAGTTAACATGACCTCCGACACAATTCAGGACAACAATCTAATATAGGCTATCATGATAATAGATCAAGAAATAACTATCTCAATATCATGATATTTGGCACAATCCAAGACACAATTAAGGAGTCAATCATGATACGTTTGTTATCACAATCACCAACACAATTCGGGACAATACTTAGTGATAACAACTAAACACAACAATTCAAAATCAAGATATCCAGCACATTTTGGGACAACTTGATGTAGTCAATCTTGATCACATTTGTTATCATGAATTTCGGCACATTCCAAGACAATAAATTAAAGTAGTCAATCATGATAACATGTCAAGCTATTGTTAAGGTCGTCACCTTACAATAGCGACCTCACACACATCACATGAAAGATCATCACCTTTCATGATGTTTTCCAGTAGAATCATGTATTAACTCATATGATATCCACTATGAACCCAATTAGTAGGTGGATCAAGGGTTTTCACCTCGGACTTCTTTCTCACAAAGGAAAGTACATTACAAAGAATTTCATTTCGAACTTCTCCTTCATAGAGAAGACAACATTAACAAGGGATCACACATCAAATTTATCCCTCTGAACAATGATCCTTGGGAAGCTAGTGTTAGAATCTGAAAAGATTAATAACCCAGAAAACTAGTGCAAAGAATAAATATCTAAACTATGAATGCAAATGATACAAAATTAAAATAGCAACACAGAGTTAGTCTCCAAGAGAGTAATGCAAATGCTAGAAGCAAAATAGCATTACGAGGATGCAAAAAATAAGAGATGCAAATACAAGCCAGGTAGCATGCTTATATAGGCTAGGAAGAGGGAGGAGGTGGCAACACGAACCAATGAGGAGCAACCATCTATCGGACTAAAGATAGCAAAGTATCTTTCCAAGATAGCTAATGGATGCTCACATATAGGAAGGTGACACCTCACAACCATTCACCTAATAAGACATGCTTTATTAACCTAAGTGAGATTATTAAAAGTGTAGGAAAAACTTAGCAAAATAGGAAAAATAAAAAACTACACTAACAGCCCCCCATAAGCGAAGCTTAGGTGGATGTAGAAATGGGTCCCGGCAAGTCAAGCCTGATGAGGTACCCATGTACATAAGATTTCCCAAAAGAGAGAGAAAAGAGACCCCCCAAAAAAAAAGTCAGGACTCCGAGTGAGAGGAAGAGCCCCCCCCAAAAGATGAAGCATCCCACACCCCCAGCAAAGCTCGCAAATGAAAGAACTTGTTCTCAGTGAAGGGTTTGGTGAAGATATCAGCAACTTGCTCGGAAGTCGGACAATAGATAAAGGTCAATGACATGACCATGGATGAGCTCCCGATGTAGTGCATGTGGACCTCTATGTGTTTGGTCCGCTAATGATGAACCGGATTCTGTGAGATCTGAATGGCACTCTGGTTGTCACAAAATATGACTGATGGCCGTCTAATCTGGATACCAAACTCAGTGAGAAGATGTTGAAGCCAAATGGCCTCAGTGGCGGCATTTAGAGCCCCCTGATACTCAGCCTCAGTAGAAGATAGAGCAATAGAAGACTGCTTTTTGCTCGACCAACAAACAGGACTTGACCCAAGTGAGAAGCTATACCCTAAAGTAGACTTGGGATCCTCAGAATCACCTGCCCAATCTGAATCTGTGTAGCCCACCAAATCAAGCTCAATACCTGCTGCGCAGTGAATCCCACAACTATGAGAACCCTGAATGTAGTGAAGGATCCGCTTGGCTGCTTTCCAGTGCAACTCATGGGGCTCCTACACGAATCGAGAGACCATGCCTACAGCATAGGAGATGTCAGGTCTCGTATGAGTCAGATAAATGAGACTCCCAACAAGTTGGTGGTACAAAGTGCCATCAACAAGTGGAGAAGAAAATTGAGCCTCAAGTTTGACTCCAAAAAGGAAGGGAGTCGAAGCAGGCTTACAGTCAGCCATATGAAACCTCGAAAGTAAATCTAGAGCATACTTGGATTGTGTGATGGTGATCCCAGAACGAGAGTGAAGGATCTCAATCCCGAGAAAGTAATGCAACAAGCCCAAGTCAGTCATCAAAAAATTGTCCTAAAGGGCCACTTTGACAGCCTTAATGGTGGGTGAAGAACTTCTTGTGATTAGCAAGTCATCAACATACAAAACCAAAAATAGAAGTGAATCACCCTGTTGCAAAATGTAGACATTAGGATCAGAATGGCACCGAGTGAACCCAACTGATAGAAGGAAGGAGTCCATCTTGGCATACCAGGCCCGAGGAGCCTATTTGAGGCCATAGAGAGACTTTCGAAGACGGCACACAAGTGAAGAATCCTGAAGGAAGCCCTGTGGCTGCTCCATGTAGATCTCCTCATGAAGGTCACCATGAAGAAAAGCACTCTTCACATCCATTTGATGTACTTCCAACGATTAGCTGCAGCAATGGCAAGAACAATTCGAATGGAATTCATTCGAGCAACTGGCGCAAACGTCTCAGAGTAGTCAATCCCAGAAACCTGGGAGAATCCTTTGGCGACCAAGCGAGCCTTGTGTTTGTCAACTGACCCATCTGCTACAAATTTTGTCCGATAGATCCACTTACATCGAACAAGTTTTCTTCCTTTAGGAAGAGGGACAAGATCCCAAGTGTGGTTCCTCATCAAGAAACTATACTCTTCCTGCATAGCTGTATCCCACTCAGGAATACCAGAAGCCTCATGAAAGGACTGTGGATCTGAGGCAATAGCAATGAAGACATGTGGAGCATCCTGGAATTGTGAACGAGTTCGCCTGGTGTTTGATGGATCCCCAACCCAATCACCTGCAGACTGCAAGGTCTGTCTAGCCCAAAGTGGACAGGAAGATGGAGAATCTGGAGGGGAATCATTAACCTCTGAATGATGACTAGGAGAGGAAGCAGGTGAGTTCTCTGAATCACTTTCTGCATCAAAAGTAGAGGTAGAAGACTGTTTAGGTGAATCTAACTCATCAGAAGATCTCTCATGTATTCCAAGTGACTATAATGTCAAGGTAGAAGGAGTTGGAGAAGTGATAGAAAGTGAGCTTGAATATCCCTCCTCAAACTGAACACTCCTCTCAATGAATAACTCATGTGTAGTAGGGTGGAGCAACCGATAACCCTTCACACCATCAGGATAACCTACAAATATGCAAGGTTTGCTTTGCGGATCCAAGGCCTTGCGTTTCTCTGTAGGAATGTGGGCCCATGCAAGGGAGCCAAAAACTCGAAAGTGCTTAACTGATGGTTTTCGACCGCTCCAACCTTCAAAAGGAGTAACTCCCTTCAAGGCTCGGTGAGGAACACGGTTCTAGATATAACAAGCACAGTTAATGGCTTCTGCCCAATACTGTGGCGCAAGAGATCTAGAGTGAATCATACAGTTTGCCATTTCCTTCAAGGATCTATTCTTCTGTTCTACAACACCATTTTGCTGAGGATTGTATGGAACTGAATGCTGTAAATCAATCCCCTCTTAAGTGCAAAATCTTTCAAACCAATGGTTGACATACTCACCACCATTGTCTGTGCGCAAAACCTTTATGGCTTTCCCAGATTGCTTTTCTACAAAATTTTTGAAATCTTGAAAATGATCAAATACCTCTGACTTCTATTTGAGAAAGTACACCCATGTATATCGAGAAAGGTCATCAATGAATGTGAGAACATGTCGGGCCCTGCTAAAAGAAGGATGTTGAAATGGACCAACCAAATCACTGTTAACTAACTCTAGTATCTGTGAAGCTCTCCATGCCTTACTTTTGTCAAACTTTTCCTTAGGATGCTTACCAAGAATGCAACATTGGCAAACACCTCTTGAGAATTGAACCGAAGGCAACCCTGTGACCATGCTCTGCTGGTTGAGCTGATGCAAATAGCGGAAGTTAAGATGGCCAAACCGCTCATGCCATAATTTACTCACATCATTAGAGTGAGTGAGCAAAACAGATGAAGGAGGATCAGGAACAAAGTGAGAAAACAGATAGAGTCGTGACTGATGATCTGCTCTCTCAACTGCAACTACAGAATCACTATGCAACTCACATATCTCCACTGAATCAGGAGTGAACTCAACCCGCTTGCCTAAACCTGTGTGAGTGATCTGGTATATTAATAGGAGATTAGTTGATAATGAGGGTACACAAAGAACATCATGGAATGTGTCATCCCCCACATCAACAGACCCTCTCCCACACACCTCAATAGGAGTGTCATCACCCATCAAAATAGAAGGCATAGTACATGGCTCCAAGGATGCAACTTCTTCCTTAGATGAAGGCATGTGGCGCAAAGCACCCGAATCAAGAACCCAAGTGGATGGTGAGGAAGCAACTGCAACAAGAGCCTTGCCCTTTCCTTTCCCCTTGTTGTTTTCTTTTACCTTGTTAGACTCTTCATTAGAACTTTGTTTGATAGACTCAGGAACACTAATATTATTCTTCTCAAGAATGTATGTCAAGTGATCAATTTGTTTCTTCAAACATTTATGTTCATCATGACCGGGTCTTTTACAATAGGCACATTTAACCTTTTCTTTCTTAGGCTTATCGCCCTTAGAGGATGAGGTATCAATAGTTGCTTTCGAAGCAATTGGTATCTGATCCTTCTTTTCCTCACTATTATCAAAAAACAACTCCACTAGTGGATAGAGCACAAAAAAATAGCCAAGGTCATAATAAGAATCGTGAAAATCAGAGTCCGTATGAGCAAGAACGAGACATTTGAAAACTGCGTTCAAATTTGCGACTGCCAACGGAGAGGGGTACGGCTGTAGCTTTCCACACTCAATCCTGCAAAATATATAGATTGCATGCAAAATCTAAAAGATACCCAGATGGTTTTTCGGGGCTGCGAACAAAACCCAAAAAGCATTTTTCTTGTTGATGTACAGAAGATGTTGCTGTAGTGTGAATCAGATGCCTTTAATAGTAAAAAAACGGCTCCAAAAATCAAGAAACAACCCCAACAACCAAAATATGACATGAAAATGCTAGATCAACTTCCTAAGTCCATCAATGGAATGCTGGAACCTACAATACTGATTGAAAACTCCAAATATGCAAGTTGGTTGTCAAATTTGAGATTGAAACCTCAGAGAAAAACCGTTTTTGTCAAAACTTTTCTGATTCTCAAGATCATCCAAAGATGCAAGAGAAGAGCATACTTCGTTTTTCAAAAAACTACAATAAAATTTATTAGCCCCCGAATCTCTCAAATAAAAAAAACTAAAATCTACTCTTGCACATAGAAAAACTCTGATACCATGTTAGAATCTGAAAAGATTAATAACCTAGAAAACTAGTGCAAAGAATAAATATCTAAACTATGAATGCAAATGATACAAAATCAAAATAGCAACACAGAGTTAGTCTCCAAGAAAGTAATGCAAATGCTAGAAGCAAAATAGCATTAAAAGGATGCAAAAAATAAGAGATGCAAATACAAGTCAAGTAGCATGCTTATATAGGCTAGGAAGAGGAAGGAGGTGGCAACACCAACTAATGAGGAGCAACCATCTATCGGACTAAAGATAGCAAAGTATCTTTCCAAGATAGCTAATGGATGCTCACATGTAGGAAGGTGACACCTCACAACCATTCACCTAATAAGACATGCTTTATTAACCTAAGCGAGATTATTAAAGTGTAGGAAAAACCTAACAAAATAGGAAAAATAAAAAACTACACTAACAGCTAAGTCCTCTAGTTACTCCCTTGGAGACTCTCTTCACCCAAGTATGTCCATTGGACTCCCTCTGAATCTGATATCAATCTTCCGACTTCAAACTTCTCCCTCTTGATATGAAATGATCCTCATAATATCAATCATCAAAAGATGTTCACTTCAAGAGCCTCACTTTATCAATTCCTATCATCAGATAACTAATTGAATTCCAGATCATAGCTTCTTTGGAGTTATTGATATAAGATTGAGTTTGCACAATATTTGATAGCATGTGTAAAGTACCAACCTTCTTTTCCTGCAAGAACATCCTCAGACATAAAGGAAAAGATCAAGGCAAATAACAGGTTATATTATGTACAGAAAATAGGGGAGAGACTACAATGGGTAGATAACTATAAAAGATAAGAATACTTATCAGCACATGAGGGTCCATAAACATCAAATCATAGAATTTTTATTGTTCATTCTGATCCATTTGCCAGATTTTTATGGGTCCACATTGATCATAAGAGTCACCATCAAAGAGATTTCTATATTGTTGTTTTCTATTTTCCACTAGCCTCCTCCCATTATGCTATCCAAGGTTCTGAGGACGGAAACCCTTATGTTGACTTTAGCGAGAGTACTTCTCAGTTTGCTACTTCGGGAGACATCATGCTTCTCAGTGATTTCAATGCGAGGACCAAAGAACTCCATACTCCACTTTTTGATCATAGTCCTGATTCCACGTGCTTCACTGAGGTTGATCTGGCTACTTTAGGGATTCCACGTTCTCCTGATGATGTTCTTGGTCCAATTTCTTGTTATGGTCGCCATCTTCTGCAGCTTTGTGAGTCTTTTGGGCTTGTGATTTTGAACGGTCTTCCCTACTTCCCTAGATCTGAGCTCTTCACTTGATGGCCTCATTGCGGTGGTGCCAGCGTTGTTGATTATGCCCTCACCTCATCCTCCTTCATTCCCTTCATCCACAGCTTCACCATCTTATGCCTCCCTCTTGCAGATCATGCTCTCCTTAGTATTTGTACTCGCATTTCTACTCTCCTTTCGCCTCTGTCTCCTCGTCTTTCTCTTACTACTACTCGTTCCCCCCATCTGCTTCCGCTTCCTTGACAGTGACAGTGATCTCTTCTCCTTCCATCTTTCGAGGCTCCTCAATCCAGAGTATTTTACAGATTCTTATGAAACCTCTTACATGTTTGACTTGCTTGCAACGGCCTTTTGGAAATCCGCCATCTTTTCCATTCCCCATCGTCCTTCCCTTCCTCTTGGCAACAAATGCCATAATACTTGTCCTATGAACCACCTATGAACCAATGGTTCGATGTTGACTGCAAAGCTTTTCATCACTCAATTCGTTCTGCCTTTGAGACCAACTCCCTCACCTTTGATCGCCTTCATGTGTCTTACCTTCGTTTTCTTCGTAGTAAGAAACGATCCTTTCCCACTTCCCAATGCAAATCCCTTTGCTCCACGCTGATCCGCAACCCCCAGCTTTTCTAGCGCACCCTTTTTCCCCACTGTCCCCCTCTGTCCACCATCCTTGACTTTCGCTCCCTTACCGCTCATACTATGGCTCTTTATGACGTTCTTGGGAAACCTTATATTCTCCCCACCCCCCCTCCTTTCTACCACTTGTTCACCCCCCTCTTTCATTTATGAAGGCATCAGATCCATGAGATGTAGCAAGTAGCGGATGAAGAGGGATTCCAGGCCGAACTCTTTAAGTTTAGTGCCTTGGTTTTGGGCCCCTTTATTTCTACTCTTTTCAACAGAGTGGTTTCCCGACTTCTTGGTCCAGGCATCTGGTTTACCCTATTCACAAGTCCGGTCCTATCTCGGATCCTGAGAATTACAAAACCATTATGATTGGACACACGTTTGCCAAACTTTATGCCACAACTCTCAATGTTATGTTATCTAGTGAGCTTGACAGGAAAGGATGTAGAGCTAGAGGTCAAGCTGGTTTCTGAGTAGATTACCAAACCATGGATCACATTTTTACTCTACGGGCTATTATTGAGGAGGCTAGACATAGATCCGCAAAAGTTTATTGCTGCTTTGTCGACTTTCACAAGGCTTTTGATTCTATTCCTTGGGTAGCTCTTTTTGAGAGGCTTCGGGCGATTGGGATTTTTGAGATGTTACATTCTGATATTATGAGATTATATGAGACTATTGTGGGTCGATTCAAGACCCCGAAGGGATACTCCACTCCGATCCATAGCACCATTGGGGTCAAACAGGGTTGTCCTCTCTCCCCTACGTTGTTTGGTTTATATATTGATGAGCTCGAGGACTTCCTTTTGAAGTCATCGCTCCCAGGTGACAATTGTTATTTACACCGAGTTTTGATCTCCATTCTTATTTTCGTTGATGATGTGGTTCTTCTTGCCTCTTCTCCAGAGAATTTATAGAGGCTTCTTGATGGTTTGGCTTCCTTTTGTGATCAGCGACAACTTGTGGTTAACCTGAGTAAGACTTGGGTTATGATCTTTAATTGCCTAAAGACTTCTCACCTACACTTCTTTTTTCAAGGACAGGAGATTGAGATCACTTCTTCATATATGTATATGGGGGTAAAGTTTTCTGGTCCTCGCTTCAATATGAGATCGACGATTCAATTGAGAGTCAGCAGGGGTATGGGTTCTCTTGCTATGCTTGAGAAATAGTGTTTCAAACACCACTTTCAAGATACCTCGTCCAAGTTATCCCTTTTGGACTCCCTTGTTCGGCCAACGGTTTTTTATGGCTCTGTGGTTTGGGGTTCGTCTCTCCTTAGCTCAAACTAGGCTTCGGTTGAGCGGATTCGGACTCTTCTTTTGCAGCAGATCATTAGATGCCACAGGTTCACTCCTCATAGCATCATTCTTGCTGAGTTCGGCACTCATCCTTTCAGTCTTGCTGCCATATTTGATCTAATTTGGTTCCTTCATCGTTTGTACTGGTTTGCGAATTCGGCAACTGATCGCGATAGATACTCATACTTGGCTTATTGCTCTTTTGTTGCTACTGCGAGTTTTGATACTTTCTCTCGTGCTCATTGCTGGTATGCACAGGCATCTTCCCTGTTGAGTTTGATTGGGATAGATATCGATCATCTCCCTCCCTATCATTTCTCGTTGAATGCCTCTACTCATCTTCTACCCTTCTGACAGGAGATAAATAAGCATGTCAGACTTGATATTTACAGACAGTACATTATCACTACCTGGACTAACCCGCTAGGTGGGCTATGGCCCAGGATGTCCTATGCGGAGCACTTTTTGGAGATTAATGATGGGATTATTGTCCATCCTCATTACCTATCTCGACAGTGGTCTCATGCTCTACATATCTCCTTGGGGTCCTCCAGAGTTGGTTCTCACCGTCTTCATGCTCAAACAAACCATCATATTGATAGTGGAGAGCGGAATTGAAAGCTATGTACTTTAGCTGAGGTCAAGACAGAGACCCACCTTGTATTTCGTTGCCCTATCTATTACGAGATCAAAGGGAGATTTTACTACATGTTCCGAGATTGCTTTTCTTTTTCTAAATTCTTCAGCTAATGTAACCAACGATGTCTAGCACTCTATCTTCAGGAGGCCACTTTGCTCCGTGATGGCACTTTAGGGACACTTCTTCCTCATCGGCATACTTGAACTCAGCTCATTACTACTTTTTTCACACCCTTATCTACTTTACATGTTGTGAAAAGGCAGTCTAGTTCTCCAGTTCTTTTGATCATTCTAGGTCTGTTAGTCCCCATACCGGGCTCTTACATCAGCAGCACTCCTCTATGAGCTCATAGAGACATACCAAAGCTTCTTTGCACTCACAGTAGTATCCTTCTATGACTGATTTCTTCTCGCCAAGAAAGGACTCCTAGTATTTGTTTTTGTCTTGGCCTCTCTATGCGTCTCGTTCTGTCTCTATTCTTCTGTACTTTAGTTGTTTGCTTTTTTCGGACACCATTTGGTGCCCCTGTTGTCTTCAGCTTCCTTGTTGTAACCTTCCAATCCCATAGACCTTTGATGGTCTTTCGTTGGACATTAATACTATTATCTTATCTTATCTTATCTTAGATTATTTGAAAATGGAACATCTCTTTAAAGATAGTTCAAGTGAGAATGGAACTTGTGTATTATATTTCCCCCCCACAACATGAAATTCCCACTGTTATATCGCCAAACAATTTTGCATCATATTCAAGGTCTACAAGTTACAGATTCTTGGCTTTCCAGAATACCCAATGTATGGCTTGGTGAAACCACTGATCACAGTATTATTGTGAGTGATGTTGTAGATACAATATACAGAGTACGTTCATACTTAGAAAGCTAGTTCAACTATCTCAAAAGTGGGACTATTTTGTAGATATTCATACTTAGCACACTGTTATGTTCTTCAATTTGTCTCTTCCACTAAGTTTCATTCCCCATGGCATTAAGTACCTTCGCACTATTTAACAAAGGGAAGATTTAAAGAGGAATTGTTATCAAATAAATTGAACAGAGGCAACTTCAACCATCACATCTAGACCCAATTTGTAACGGTAGGTGTCCAAAATTTAATTAAACTCTTGGTCACCAATAATTTTGCAATACATCTGTGATTCCTCAATTTTCTTATGTAAAGTCTCTTGTCAGATTTAATTGAATTTTGGTATGTAAGTCTCATATGTCAATTCCAACATCTTTGTTCCTATTTGATAAATACGGATACTCCAACATTTCTTTATTAAGTCTAATTTGCAAATGTCATGAAAATTATATTAATGCAATCTTCATAATCCATTTTCACGCCCTTTTTAATATTCTTTTATCTCTGCTTTACATACTTTAACTACTAAATTATTTCTTTTCAAATAAAATGACCATCTATGCAATGGTGGACATGTCCTTTCAAAATTATATTACTCTCTCAAATTATAATCACACCTTTCTTGGTGCACATTATGTTTGGGGCGGCAAATGGGAAACATTCCCTTCATATGCACGAGTCCCTTGGTTTAATACGGAATTTGCCAACACACACCTTGTTTATTCTTTGGAAACAACAATCTTTAACATGAACGTGGAATTTTAAAAAAATGCAGACTGTAGCCTGTTCACACACGCCACTTCTGGTGAGCCCTAACTGTATCCAAAGATTCCACAGTGAAAATGTGAGATTAGACATCAGCCAAATCTACATCATCCCCACCAACTGTATTTCTCACTCTTTTCCTGCAGCCAAGCTCAACAACATTTAATCAACATGAATTTTATTTCGAACCTGATGCACGGGGTCTGAGTGTTTCTACATGTTAATGTTCTCCGTGTGTGGTAACACTATTTACCTCCTCCTTATTTGCGTCTTCCTACTTGTTAATGTTCTTTGTGCCTCCTTGTTAGCTGATTCCAGCAGATGACATGGTTACACAGTGGTTGTAATTGTTCAACACAGGTCCGACTTTACAAACTTAATTATAATTTGTCACTAGTGCCGGTTTGTTAAGGAATATTGATCGAATTGATAGAGAATTTTATCAGATTGTATTATCAGAACATCACAAATGATAAACTTTGATTCTATCACAGATTATTGCTATTCTTCCGTGAAGAATATGTGTCTATGTGAAAAATTAGATTTAGTGATTTATCTCACACTTGTATCATATATGTCTATGCGAATAAACTTTTGTTTTATCTTAGACTTGTCTCATGATTGTATTGCACCCATCAAGGTTCCTATTCTAGATTGCACAAGAAGTTGTTTTATGCTTTGATTTAGAGCTCATTAAACATATACTGTTGAGTGATTATAAGTGGTTGACGCTCTGCAGAGATAACAGTATTACAGTGGTTATAGATATTGTTGTGTCTTTGATGTGATATGACATTTCCTATCCTTTCTTTTCTTTGCATACACTGGTTACTGTTGATGTTGGCAGGAGTTATATTATTAGAGCAATAATTGTCTAAATTCACAGCAACGAGTTTCGTTGGCTTCTTCTATCAGTATGGAGAGGTCAGTGTGCAATATGGAACTGAGATTCACATAGAAGCTAGAATCTGTCATTCTGAAATTCAATTCTTTACAGAAGAGCAACAAGGTTTTCTCTTAGTATGATGATATGTAGCTAATGGAAAGACATTAAGACCACTCTTCTCCTTTGCGCATTATGAGACTTTGGAGAGGTGCTCGAAACTTTGGGTAGCAATTTGTGTAGGCCATGCTTACAATGCATGTATTAGGGTAAATCAATCTATCCAATAAATAAATACTCTCACAATAATACTTCGGCCTGGGTCCTAATTATAAAGTTGGATAATATCAGTCGAAGCACATAGCCATCTCATCTGCTCTCCAAAATTCAATCTCAATACTTGCAAGCCGTTGAATGCCTTACAAGGAGTGATCAAATGCTGATGAAAGCCAAATTGGGACCAATCAGAGAACTATACGCATAGAATCCTATTAAACCCTTTAATCAAACCAATCTCTTATTTTGGGTATAACTGTGAATCCTCCCTGAGCATATTGTGTGATGTTCAAGGTGGATGCCTAGTCTCACTGGACTCTACCTTCACAGAAAATAGAACTAATATATGTAACTTCCTTTCAATTTCTCTACTAATTCGAAGTACAGGTACGAAATATTTTTTTACATTTGCAGGGTAACTAGGCTCTGATACCATGTTGAGAAACATGGATCGCTTTCTACAAATATACTAACATTGTTATTGTTATTGGTGTTTTCTAAATGCAGATTTAAATCTCTTATAAATATGAGAGGAGGCATGTCTCATGAAGAGACATGTCTCTACGGTTAATCATCATTAGTTAATACATATTAAAAAATATGTGTAATCATATAAAATTAATATATATAATATAATATATATAAAAATATGTATCTAAATGACGATTTACCAAACAACTATGTATCTCATAATTGAACCAATCTGACTGAAGCTACAAACTTAACATTTATGGATTGTTGTTGTATGATTGATTGAATAGACAAACTCCTTTGATTGTAGGAGTTGAGGTTTTGCTGACAGATGATTAAGTGACCATAGATTAGATTATTGATGAGTGATTATGTAATTAATGTTGGTTTGATATATTTGTGAATGTTGATTGAATGAATGTCAATTGCATAGAATGATCTGTTGATTAATTGTTTTCTTTATTTGATAATTGATGATTTCTTTTGTGGATCTATGAGTAATGATTGATAAGTCATCCTTGAAAGCTTGAAATGACTTCTCCTTTATTAGTGCAAGGGTCACCACCGTTCATAAGAATTATGTCACCACCCTCTATTGCTGCCTTTTGAGAATAATGAACTATTTTCCAAATGAATCTTTCTGGATGTCCTCCTCAAATGAGAACTTCTTCCCTGTATATTTTCCAATGTGAGGGAGAGCAACACCTCTTCATATGTTTCATTATTACCACATTTTAATAGAGTAAAACCCTTCATAATTTCTACCCTTAGAAAGAGTTACAACCTTTCACAATTACCACCCTTTAAAAGAGTTACAACCCCTCATCATTTTTGTCCTTTGAAAGAGTCGCTTCTTTATCCCATGATACATCATCTTTCCCTTCCTCCATATCCCTTCCTAATGCTCTCTTCATGTTTGAGGGAATCACGACTCTTCATTTCGTTCATTTTGACCGCTATTAAATTTAGCTAAATTTTAATTATGTTTTATTTTTATTATTTTACATGTTTGTTTTATTATTTAATGATAAATCTTATTTCCAAAAGGGAACATATAGGTCAATGCCATAGAGGTTGAGAGGAGACATCAGATCCCCAACTATTTTGGTGGCACGGTTAGAATATTTTGTCTCCTAGGTTCTTTTCTATTTTTAGCTCATTATTCCAGAACCTTAGTTAATGGTCATTTAGGCTTTATTTTAAGTTGTCTTAATCTGTTCTATTTTTAGACGTCATTTTTTTTTAGACAACTTTTCTTTTTAGTTTATGATTTTTATGGTGTTTTTAAACTCTATTTATTTGTGTGATTTGTTAATTTTGTGTTTTAAATTTCTATGATATCAAAGGGGTGAAAATTTTTGGAAAAAAAATTTTGCAGTCTTTTTCAAATCAAAACTAGGGCTTACATTAAAATTCAAACTTTGTGATTTGTTACTAGAATTTTGAACAAATTTCTCCGTAGTAAAGTTCAAAATTTGTTTTCACCTTCCCCAGTCTACTCCAACCTTGATTAGGGCCCATTTCAGAATTTTTTTCGCTATTTTCTTTGGGCCCTTGACCCTGAATCCAAAAATTTCGATTTTGGTAATTGGGTATTTTATATTTTTTGAAATTGGTTAACCATTATACCCATCTAGGGTATTTTCAGATTTCAAAAGAAAATTTTTAAAAATAAAACAATTCTAATTATTTTTTCTTTTTCAGGTTAACTCTTTTCCAACATGTTCACTTTTGCAACATGTGCAATGTTTGTCTCGATTTATGTGTCTTCATGGGGTTTACCAACAACCTTAGTTTTAGGAATGGCCTCTTTGACCGACATTATGTTGGAAGAAAATTAGTGATTTAATGGCCGTAATCATGACACTTAGAAGCAGTGCATGATGACAATATTTGAATATTGTTATCTCAATAAGACAGGTTTGGGTACAGAATCTTGTCCTTCTCAAACTCATAGATCAGGACGAATGGGATGAACATAATTGGAATGAAGTCATGCTCATAAAACTTTCAGTTACAAATTATCAACTCCCTCAAGTACCTTCAACAAAACAGATAAAGAGATCTGGAAAATCTTGAAGCTTCTTGAGCTTTATTTATGAAGAATATGTTGTTTTATATCATGATGGGTGAGAAAACATCTCTCTAAACACATCTTACGAAAATTAAGGACATTCATGACCAGCTTGAGGCTATTGGCCAATAGATAGAGGAAAAAGATATGGTAGTGGTCATGTTGAAAAGCCTGCCTCAATCCTAAGAGCATTTCATAGAGATGCTTGATATCACTTCTATTAGTGTTGCACAGGATTTCGCAACAAGATAGATGGAAGCAACAATAAGATGCAATACCAGTTCCTCTACTTTTAAATAGGTGGCCATCGCAGCGCAAGCCTAAAACAAGAACATGGGTAGAAAGGATCAGATTAACCTCCAACATCTTCAGAGAAGAAGAGTGTTCAGTACATTTATTGTCACAAGTTTGGTCGCATGAAAATCGAATACAAGAAACAAATGGCAGTCACGAAATCTTTACAGGAAGGGTCTCAGTAGAAGACCCCAGCTGCTCCACATTCTAGTGAGGAGTTTACCTCCTATGCATTCTACTCAAATTATAATTTGGGAGGGTTTTAATAAAAAATACCTTTAAATTTTTATTTTGGGTTTTCATATTTTTTCCTTAAAAAAATAATGGGTCTTCATAATTTTTTCCCATTAAAAAATTATCTATTGGGTTTTAATATATTTTCCCCAATATTTTCTTGGAGGGTCCCTGTAGTTTGTGAGGACTTTTTGGTCTCTATTGGATTTTACCATTTTTTCCTAAAAAAGTGTTTTGTATGCTAATCTGTGCTCGAATTTTATGTCAACTTTCGATTTGATTTTTCTCGATTTTTCACCTCAAAAATGTTTCTAGTTTCTATAATTTGAAAATTTTGTGTGTGATTTTTAGAGGTTCTTGATTTTAAGTTTTTACCCTTTTTTGAAAAAATGTTGCTTTTTTCACTTCAAATCATGGTATACAACTAGTTTGGGGAATTCGGCTCATCTGCAATAGTTTTCTTTGCTGATTTTTCCTCAAAATCGTGCAATTGTTCTCAGTGTGACTCTCTAGCTACAGAAAGGGACAACTCTGTTATCCAACATCATGATGGATATTTTGTGAATGATTTTGGTCAAAGGTTTTGCAGATTCAGGGAGGGTTAGTGGCACGCATTGCAGTGGTAAAGACAGTGACAGACTCTTGCATCTTGTTGCAGACCATTCTGAAGAAGGGGTCGGTCTTCTCTGTTTGTTTTTGCTACCCTTGGTCATTGACATTTTGTGTGGATACAAGAGGGTCTCGGCAACAACAGAATGTTCTAAAGAATTTATAGTTAAATTTTTAACCAGAATTTAGATAAGCAACAAAATAAATAAAACATAAAAATGATAGATAACACATAAGAGTTATCCTAGGAAAAGGTTTCCTCTTTGAGGAGTTTGCCCACAAAAACTATGATGCCTTTATTCAGGTATCAAAACCGATTACAAAATTTTTGCTCCTTATTGACAGCTTCAGCATGACAATCAATAAACTTGAATTGTAACTAAAACAAATGAATCACAACAATTGCTCAATGATCACCCAATAGTTAGAACCAATATAAACAATAGAGTATTACTGTATGTAAGCACGATGCACAAAAATATTGCAATCGTAGGCTAAACACAATACAAGAAACTCTTCAATCTCGCTCACACACAAAGCATAGCATATGTTATCTGCGAGGAATAAAACTGTCAGTTTTTCTCCTTTTTTACAATACATGACATTGAATTGCATGCCCCCATTGAGCTCCATAAAAATTACGCATGATAGAATGAATACAATCTAATGAAAAGTCATCACATACGATGAAGAGTCTCTTGCTCACAACAATACATTTTGGGCAATTACAAAATCCTCCACAGCATGAAATGTGAATTGACACACATAAGTGTCGTTAATTAACAACATGAGAACCACTGACGACATGAGTAGAGGAAAGGACATTTCCAAAATTAAACAAACAACACAATAAGGATAACTAGGATGATTCATCATCAACAATACAAATATGCCAAATAAGAGAGGCACATTGTAATATGCTACCAGCAAGACAGGACGTGCCCAATGCCATGTGTGCAAGCATACGAACAGCTAGTAAAAGCATAAACAAACATCCACAAATGAATTAGCTTGCCAAAAAGGAACAAATAACATACAAAGGTGAAAGGAGAGTGCAAAAGGAGAACAAAGATGTCATAAGCCCGACAAAGATGAAGAAGGCACCAACACAGTAGATATAACATTATTTTTTAATAGGAACTATCGACAATCATCAGAGTTAAGGAGATCTCTGTCACGGCTACAAAAAACTCAACACTCCCTCCTAGCAATAGAATCTTCAGGTTGTCATCTCATGACAAGTGCACATAGCTGCAATTAAAGGAAAGTCAAGAAAGATGTTATCAAAGATTTTTCAATAAAGAACTGTTATCTCAATCTAACAATGTTCACTATAGCTACTCCCAGAGGGTGAAACTAAATAAACATAAAATTAAGTCATGAAGTTAGACGCATGACTTCCACCATGGCTACTCCTAAAGGTTAGAACAAGGGATTTCACATGGAACTTCTCTCGTAGAGAAGAACTCATCAACAAGGAATTTCACCTCGAAGTTCTCTCAAAGGGAAGAACTCATTAACAAGGGATTTCACCTCCAACTTCTCTCACCGAGAAGAACTTGTTCACAAGGGATTTTACCTCAAATTTCTCGCACAGAGAAGAACTCATTAAATGTGTATAGAGTTACTAAAGCTTGGATTCTCTCTCAGCAAGAACATCATTCTCCGTGATAGCAAGCTTATCTCGAAAGTTAATGAATTGCACTCTACGAAGTCGTATACGATAATAGATAAGCTTCTATTATTAGTTAATGGTTATCAGTTTGTAATCTATTGCAAATATTAAAATGTTTCTCATATTAATTAATTGTAGTTATCTGTTAGCTTTCGTTAGCTTTCTTTTCGCTAGAATAGAATATTTCTACTATTTACGATTGTTTCCTAAGGAAACATCGATTTATTCTTTTGTATATATACACCTCTCAATCTTTGTTAATATCAAGAAAGTATTTTACCAATTGCTTTGTAATACGGTATCAGAGCCAATTCTTTGAATTTTTTCGAAAAAAATTATAATTTCTTGTTCAAAATTATCAAAGCAATATTTCTTAAAATTATTTTGTGATATCTGCTTCTTACAACCATTTTTTTGCAACTGTCGTCTATTTTTCTACACATTTCCCCCATTTTTTGTGGTCTATTTTTTGCAGCAGGACTGTTTTTGTTCAAAACCCTAATTTTGAACTCGGGAAAAAAAATTTGATAGAAGATTCTCGATATGTTCCTTGAGAGCTCAACTGGGTTGTTGTCCCATTTTTTGGGTGCCTCAATTTTTGAGCCAGCGGATCCTGAAATCAACAACATATTCTTTTTGGGTTTTTCGAGCTCTCTTCTGGGTACCCCTTCAAATTTTTTGGATCTTCCTTTTTTTGCCTTGAAGAACATGCCTTCACAAATTTTCACACTTTTTCATTGAAATACGTGCTATGACATCATTGACTAATATTCTGCTCAAGAGCAATTCAAAATTCAATGGTCAGAATTATAGAACTTGGAAGCAGCAAATAATAGCAATTTTTGAATATCGGAATACCAATCAAATCAACGTCCAACTGCCCCTGCGACTGATCAAGATACATGGGATTTGAATAATCGGGAGGCAATTATGCTTCTCAAATTATCCATAGCTGGTGATCAACTCTCCCATATTCCATCCGACAAGATAGTTGCCGAGATATGGACACATCTCAAAAATATTCATGAGACTTCTGACAAAAGCTGAGCTTTTTTCTTGAAAAACACTCTGTTTTCTATTATCATGGATAAGCAAACATCGCTCCAAGCTCACCTAAATAGGATTCAAGAAATTCGTGATCAGTTGCTTGCTATTGATCGCAAGATAGAGGAATTGGAGATTGTGGTTATCACTCTCCAGAACAAAGTCCTACAAGCATTTTATCAACTCTTAACATCATGTCTTCTGGTGTTGATCTGAAGTTCACCGATCTTTGCCCACTTCTGCTTCAGTAAGATAGGTGGAAACGTCATTTCGGTAGCATTTCCAACTCCACCTCCATAGAGAAAACCTTTGTTACTAAATCCTTTCAGAAGGATAAAGGCAAGTCTCAGCAATCTTCTCAGCAGAAGTCCTCCACTCCAGCAAAAGGCTCATAGAAGATGAACATTCAATGCAACTATTGTCACAAATTTGGTCACATGAAGGTTGAATGTCCAAAACGCTTAGCTGCCCAATCTATAAGCAACAGGTTCGAAGCCCAAAGTGAACAATAGAGAACACTCTGAGCAGACAAAATCTGTCTTTTACACCTTCATGGCTAAAAAACCAACAGATCATGTAAAGTCGTTTGCCTGGTACATTGATTCAGGTGCCTCTCGTCATTTCACCCACTACAGAGACTAGTTCACTGACAACCGGCCTTATTCGAATTTTGTTATTTTTGGTGGCGGAGAAGAGTACACCGTTGTCGACAAAGGCAACATTCAGATTTAGTCTACTGGGAAGAATCTCATTTTCCTCGATGTGTACTACATTCCACAGTCACTCAGTTGCTGCGACATTCTCCATAGTTAGATGTCATCTTAAGTTCATGTCGGAACAGAACAATCACCAAGATTGCTCAATCCATGTTCGAACACAAACATGCTCCAAAGTAGTTTTGGGCAGAAGCAGTTAACACTACAATTTATCTTTTGAACCAGTTACCCACAGTGACGATCAAAGGTAAGACTCTGGAAGAGGCCTGGTCAGGTCACAAGCCCAAAATCAATCACTTGAAGTTTTTTGGCTCCCTTGCTTTTGTTTGGATCCCCGATGCATCATGCAACAAGTTGGATGCCAAGTGTCAAGAACTTATGCTTGTTGGATACAGTAGTCTTCACAAAGCCTACCTCTTGATTGACACTAAGACATCTCGTCTCCTATATAGTTGTGATGTAGTCTCCAATGAGCAGCGAGGACCATTCATCCCTGTTTCTCCTATTCCTGATCCAACAAACCAGCCTACAAAGGCTCTTGATTTGGGAGTTAGGCTTCGATTAGGTCCACCTGATGGGAGGACTCCAGTAGCTCCCACAACTCCAACTATTCCAATGATCCATGTACAAATAGCTCCAGCTTCTCTAACAGGATCACCTCACTTTGTAGATGCTTCACTTGAGTTTGATCCAGATTCTTCTGATAAGGAACCTAATCACCAAGCATCTCTTGATACTAATGTTGGTCATTCTCTCCGGCCTAAGTCGTGGGCTAAGACACTTGTTGATCTTCGTGAGGATGAGCTCATTAATGGGAGAATTGCTCGAAAAAAGAACAAACCTACAAAGTCTGTTAACTTTGCTCTCATGGCCAACATTCACAATGTGTTTGAACCTCAAACATATTTCGAGGCTAAAGGAATTTCAGAGTGGGAATAGACCATGACATCTAAACACCAGAGCCTGCTAAAGAATAACACCTAGGTCCTTTCTAATTTTCCATCGGAGAAGAAACCCACTGGCTACAAATGGGTTTACAAAATCAAACACAAATTTGATGGTACTTTGGATAAGTACAAAGCTCGTTTAGTTGCGAAGGGCTTTTCTCAGCGTCAGAGCATTGATTAGGGGGGGACCTTTGCTCCTACTACAAAGATGAGCACAATAAGATTAGTCCTAGCCACAACAGCACAGTTTGGCTAGAAGGTCCATCAAATGGACATCAAGAGTGCTTTCCTGAATGGTGATCTCCACGAAGAGGTCTACGTGACCCAACCTCCTGGTTTCAAGGTTGTCAATAAAGACCATCAGTTTCTCAGATTGGTGAAAGCTCTCTATGGCTTGAAGCAGGGCCCTAGGGTATGGTACATAAAAATTGATAAGTACCTCCATGATCAAGGCTTCCAAAAGAATTCTTCAAACTCAAAATTGTACATCAAGACTACTGATAGTGACATCATCCTTCTGGTTATTTATGTAGATGATTTGATCATCACTGGTAGTTCAGCATCTTCGATTCAAGGAATCAAACAGAATTTATGCTAGTCTTTTGATATGGCTAACCTTGGGCTCATGCATTATTGCCTAGGTGTTGAGGTTTGGCAACAGTCTTCTAGTATAGTCATCTCTCAATCCAAATATGTCAGGGCTCTGTTAGAAAAATTTCGTATGCAGGATTGTAAGCATGCATCTACACCCATGGAGAAAGGTCTCAAATTATCAGCCAAGTCTAATTCTCCTCCCATTGATGATACTACATACAGGCAACTAGTAGGCAGCCCCATCTACCTCTCTACTACTAGGCCTAATATCAGCTTCGCAATCAACTAAAGCTCATGCTTTATGACGGCTCCCAAGGCTGATCATTGGATGGCAGCAAAGTGTGTGCTTCGTTATGTCAAGGGCACTTTAGATTATGAACTTCTTTACTCTCGAGGTTCTAATCCTAGACTCAATGGGTTCACAGATTCAGATTGGGCAGGCTTTATTGACAATATAAAGTCAACTTCTAGATGTGTTCAATTTGGGATCAAGTGCATCACATGGACCAGTATGAAGTAGCAGACAGTTTCTCTCTCCTCTACAAAGGCCGAATATAGAGGGACAATCAATGTCAGTTGCAAAATTGTTTGGCTTCATTGGATGCTTGGGGATATGCAAATGTCACTAGCAAGACCGACCACTTTCTTTGTTGATAACGAAGATGCTATCAAGTTAGCATGAAATCCAATCTTCCATGAGCGAACCAAGCATGTGGATGTTCACTGTCACTACATATGACAACTGGTTGAAGATGGGGCAATAGACTTGCAATATGTTCCTACCAGAGATCAGACTGTAGACATTCTCACCAAGCCTCAAGGTCCTGAAAATTTTGTCAAATTGAAGGGACAACTTGGTGTTGTGAATAGATTAACCATTTAGGGAGGGTATTATGATAATAGATAAGCTTCTATTATTAGTTGATGGTTATTTGTTTGTAATCTATTGTAAATATTAGAATGTTTCTAGTATTAGTTAGTTGTAGTTATATGTTAGCTTTCTTTAGCTTTCTTTTAGCTAGAATAGAATATTTCTATTCTTTTCGATTGTTTCCTAAGGAAACATCACTTTATTCTTTTGTATATATAGATCTCTCGGTCTCTGTTAATATCAAGCAAGTATTTTATCAATTATTTCATAATAAGTGCTTGGCAAAAAATGTTTGTAGTGTGCTCCTCTATAGAAATATACTTGAGTTAACAAGGAGTTAACGTTTGGCACAAACATATAGGTTGAATAGGGCAAATAGGTTGAACAGGTTGTACAGGTATTGGACACCCAAATGGCTCACAATGAGAATAAAGAACAAGAAGTGAGGGAAACCTTGCAAGCTATAAAAGATGGACAAAATACTATAGCTATTACACTTCAGCAGCTTATAGGTGCTATGCAGCAGCTAGCTCCAACTCACAAGAGAGCACTGAGTCATCACAGTGGAGGTGGTACTGTGGTTGGATCACCCCGAGCTGCTAGGGCTCCAACATGGAATACTAATAGGCCATTGATGCCCATTTTTGCTGAAAATAATGCCGAAGAAGAAGTAGCCCAACCCGTTGCATCAGGCTTACTACCAGACAATGTTATGGCTATGTACGATGAATGGGATCTGTTCCTTGATCAAATTAAACAGAACTTGACCTCTGTTCAATACAAGAATCAAAAGAGGGAGACAGAATGACCACAGTAGGACAAGAGGCCTAGGGCACAAAATAGAGATTTGAAGCACACCATGAACAAGTTATCTCTTCCCACCTTTGATGGCAATAGTAAGACATCCGCTAGAGCTTGGATTCACACACTAGACACCTACCTAACACTTAAGCCCATGTCGGAGATTGAAGCAATTAGATTTTCCACAATGCATTTAGAGGGAGCAGCATATGATTGGTGGCATCATAGGTTGGTCACCTAGGACCATGGTCTCATTACATCTTACAAGACTTTCAGCTCTAAACCGATCACTCGTTTTGACAAGAAGGGCATTGAGATCTACTACAAAGATTGGGCACAATTGCGACAGTGTGGATCTCTAGATAACTTCATTGATGAGTTTTAGCGAATCTTGGTGATGGTTCCGGATATGACAAAATAGTGTAAGGTAATGCTCTTCACTAAGAGCTTATAGGACAGATTTAGAGGTTTGATCAAGGTCCTTAAACCAAACACTTTGGATGATACTATTAAGATTGCACACAATCTAGACTCACTTTCTTTGATACTATAGCCTCCTAAGAAACTTTATAAAGGGTCTACTTCATTCCAAAAGAACAAGAACCAACATAAGACTACCCCTCCTAGATTGGACTTTGAGATTCGAAATGAACTCAGGAGGAAGAAGCTATGCTTCACTTGTAGGGAGTCTTGAGCACTGAATCATAGATGCCTTGGCAAAGGTAAAATACATTATATCAAGGTTCTATCGGAAGACGAGGATGAGAAGCAGGAGCGCAGTGATGTTGATAGCAGTGATGAGGAAGAAAGTGAGGAGCAGCCTTCTAAAGAAAGGAAGAAGAAATCCACTCCGAAACAGTCTCCTATCATAGCTTCCCTGTCTAGCGATCACACGGGTCACCCCTTTCACTTGAAGGGAGTAGTTCGAGGGCAATGTATTGTGTGTCTTTTAGATACAGGTGCATCACATAACTTCATAAGCTCGCGTTGGATCTCAAGGAGGAAGTTATAGGTTGATGATATACCCGAGTTCGAAATTAGAGTGGCAAGGGGGCAATAGATTGAGGTGCACACGGAAAGTGCCAAGGATATCAGTTCACTTTGATGACTTTCTTCTAGAGGCGGATTTTTATCTTGTTGATTTGGATGGATTAGATGCCATGTTGGGAAGACAGTGATTGCAAACTATCAGTACGTACATAATTAATCATTTTAAGATGCAGCTAGAATTCTTACAAGATGGTTGACGAGTGATTCTTAAGGCCATGCCAGAGAGTGAACCTAGGTTGATTTTAGTTCACAAGATGGAAGCTATTATGAGGCATGATGACATGGAGTGGGCAGCACACTATTTTATTTCCTCTAAGGCTACATTAGATTCAGAATAGCAGCTTCAGGTTGACATTCAACTGGCGCTTGATAAGCACAAGAGTGTTTTTTAGGGCATACCTCTAGGCATTCCTCCAAACAGAGGGTTTGAGCATATCACTGAGTTAAAAAAGGGTGCCAAACCCTTCATTACCACTCCTTATCGTCATCCCATGCACTATAAAGAAAAAATAGAAAGGACAATTAAGGAACTCTTGTACATGGAACACATCAAACCTAGCTCCAAGCCCTTTGCTTCTTCAGTAGTTTTGGTGAAGAAGGATGGCACTCTTCGCATGTGTATTGATTACTGTGCTCTCAACAAAAGGACCATTAAGAATAGGTATCCTATTCCTTGCATTGATGAGTTACTAGATGAGTTACATGGGGCAGTCTATTTCTCGAAGATAGATCTTAGATCTGGATACCATCAGATAAGGGTTCGTGAGGAGGATGTGCATAAGACCACTTTCCAATGTCACTATGGACACTATGAGTTCTTGCTTATGACATTTGAGCTCACCAATGCACCGGCCACATTTCAGTCATGTATGAACCATATTTTTAGAAAACAGCTGCGCAAGAGCGTGTTGGTATTTTTAGATGATATCCTGGTTTTCAGCAGAAATTGGAAGAAGCATTTGCAGCACCTAGATGAAGTAATTAGCATTATGGAGGAGCACTCATTGTTTGCGAAGGGGTCAAAATGTAAGTTCGGATTGACTAAGATTCTTTACCTTGGATACGTGATTGGTGCAGATGGGGTGAAGGTACACCAAGAAAAGATACTAGCGATCCTAGATTGGCCACCTCCGAGGAATGTATCAGATTTGAGGGGCTTCCTCAATCTTTACAAGAGGTTCGCTAGAGGCTTCTCTCAGACAGCAGCTCCCCTCACCGATCTCACACGGAAAGGGGCATTTAGGTGGACAAATGATGCTGAGATGACCTTTGATAACCTCAAGAAGGTGATGAGCACATGCCCGGTTTTGACACTTCCCGACTTCTTTCGGCCTTTTGTCCTAGAGTGTGATGCTTCAGGGAGCGGAATTGGCATAGTTCTAATGCAGGATAGGCATCTGATAGCTTATGAGAGTCGGAAGCTCAAGGACAATAAGAGATTGTACACCTATGACAAGTAAATGTTAGCCAGTATGCATGCTTTAGCAAAGTTTAAAAAGTACTTGGTGGGTGGCAAATTCACGATTAGGGCAGACCACAATAGTTTGTGGTACTTCTTAGAGTAGAGGGATCTTAATGGAAGACAGCAAGAGTGGGTCAACAAGATCTAGGCCTATGACTTTGACATCGAGTATGTCAAGCGTAAGAACAATATAGTTGCTTATGTGCTTTCCAAGAGACCTTCAGTAGTAGAGTGTTGTGTCATTTCCGAGATATCGGCAGATTGGAAGTCCCAGTTGCTGGTTGAGTATTCTAAGAATACTCAAGCTTGTCAGATCATGGATGGTCAGCTCCAGGACAGCATGTACAAGATAATTGATGATGTGATTTTTTACAAGGATAGAATCTATCTTGTACTAGAGTCTAAGCTCAAGGGAAAAATTATGGAGACTCTTCATGATGCACCATCAGTCGGACACCTAGGTTTCTTCAAAACCTATAGGCAGTCAAGGAAAGGTTTTCTTGGAAGGGCCTCAAGGATGATGTCCTTCAGCATGTTAGAGAATGTTGGACTTGCCAATGGAACAAGTCGGAGCACAAGTTTCCAACTGGATTATTACAGTCTCTTCCTATTCCAGCACAAAAATGGGAGAGTATCTCCATGGACTTCATTACATGATTACCAAGAGTGTAGGGCAAAGATTCCATTTTTGTGATTGTGGACAGATTGACCAAGTTCGCTCACTTTTTTGCTATAGCGGCAGATAGGTTGGCCTCTCAAGTAGCCGAGTTAATTTTTCGAGAGGTTTTTCGTCTACACAATCTCCCTCGAACCATTGTGAGTGACAGAGATAGCAAATTTATTAGCACTTTTTGGCAAGAACTATTCCAATTGGCAGGTACAGAATTGACACCCAGCACGAGTTACCACCCATAGAGAGATGGGCAGACTGAGATAGTAAACAAATGGGTGGAGGGATATCTCCAGAATTATGTAGCAGAGTAGCAGAGGGCTTGGGTTAAATGGTTATATCTAGGGGTACTGCTACAACTCCTACCACATGTCCATTCGGATGACACCGTTTTGAGCTTTGTATGGCAACGAACCTCTGTCATTCGTAGATCTAGCTTTGTAGGACAACAGAGCACCGCTAGCTGGAGATTGGATACAAGATTAGCTGAACATTCTCAAATCTCTTCGAGAGAACATTCTACAGGCTCAGAATCAGCAGAAGATGTATGCTGATCACCGTAGGACAGAGCAAAGTTTTGAGTTAGGAGACATGGTTTACCTTCATCTCCAACCTTATAGGCAGAGCTCCTTGTAGAAGAGTGGGTCCGAAAAGCTTCAGCCTAGATTTTATGGTCCCTATCACATTACTCGAAGGACTTTTCAGATGACAGCAAAATTCATAATGTTTTCCATGTTTCTTGCCTCAAGAAGGCAATCGGTCAACATGTAGTGACCTCCAGTGGATTGCCCCCACTTGATTTGGAAGGGAAGCTAGTTTTGGTTCCAACAGAGATGATTGAGGTCAGAGAAAGGAAGCTACATAATAGGTCCATTAGGGAGCATCTAATTCACTGGAAGGATTTCCCATATGAAGATGCCACTTGGGAGGGCGAATCCATCCTCCAGCATCCGGCACTAAGATTGCTTGAGGGCAAGCAATCCTGGGAAGGGACTGTAATGTCCCCTTCTTTGTGCTAGGCCTTATGGCGCCTTGTTGGTCCATCTCTCCATCCAAATAGGCTAACATCATTTAATTTGAGGATGTCAGTCAATCATAGGATTCTATTTGGTTTCATTGAGGAGATATTTAAGTGTGGAACTCTTATAGTTAAGTCACTTTATTTTATAAAGTTGATTTATAAGTTACTTTATAACAAAAGTAACTTAAGTGACTAAAAGACAAAATTGGCTTTTATCCCACGTTGCCTAATTGTTTGTATTTCCCGTCACTTTGAGGTTATAAAAGCAAGGAGCTACACTGAGATTCACACCATGAGATTTAATATTGATAAAATACAAACAGGTTGCTTAGATGTGACTAGTTGCTCTTAAGGACGAAACCCCTTAAAAGCAAGTGTGAGGAGTTGGGCGTAGCCCTAGTTGCTCCCTGGAGATTTGTTTTGGGATAAGAATAGTGTGGAAATCTACTGCTCGTATTGAGCGTATCGAGATTGTACCAAAAGAACCTTAGCTAAGACAAGTACGGGCCTAGTAAAGTTTGTTGATATACATAGAAGTTCATTTGAAAGCAAGAGTGCAGCCCGTGACTTTGATGATAGAAGCATTTAAACTTTCTACTATACACCACGGAGATACTGGGGAGACAGGAGCCGTAGTAACTAGGGAAGGTGCTCGGGTTTGATACCACGTGATTCACAAGAAGATTGTGAGTGGTGGCATCTGTAGTACAGGAATTCAACATTAGAACCAAAAGTATAGGAGTGAAGGGAACCAAACACACCAGATCTGTATTAGCTGAGCCGAATAGATAACAGGCATCGTATAGCATAGGAAGAATGGATGACAGAAGACGTGGATGTTGAGTGCAAGTGGGCATGATTGCAAATATGTATCTACAGGCTAACAAGCGGGTTGCTGGAGATCTCCAAGGACAATGATTGTCAAAGGGCCCTCCTTGGACATGGTGATCACCAAACTTGGTCACGCAATCTGCTACTTTTCCATTGCGGCAATTGACAGGGTCTTCTCTTTTCATTGTATTTTGGGGTGTTGTGAAAATGTGTGTGGGTTTAGTTCATGTATTTAACTGTGTTTGGTGTTGTATGAATCATCTTGCAATTACAAATAAATAATAACAGTGGTATAAGTGTCCTGCCATAACGTGAGAGTTAAATTGTTGGTTCACTAGCACATTGTCATTTCTACACACACACACACATATATTATTTTGAATTGTGTACGAGTGTTGTTTGTTCCTCCTTGAGCCGGATTCTTACAATACCTTTGATCCCCAAGACCGGAGATAGAGACCAAATTTCTTTTTATACCAAGTATAAATAAAACATTCTTAAGTTAGAGAGTAATTCCTGAATTTAGTTGAATTGTACATGATCCAATACCTTTAACCGGGTGTGTAGAGTTGTCTCCAATGGTTACTTCTTCAGAGGAGTATCCTTTGAAGCTTTCAAATTTATCTCTAAAACCTATGAGATGACGTGATGCTCCAGTGTCTATAATCCAAGTATTTTGGTTGGAGTTTAATTCACTTGAGAGTGCTAGATAAAATGCGTAGTTTTCTTCTTTTTCATCTTTTTCCTCTTTGATTTCTGCTAGAGCTGCTTGAATTTTATTTGTCATGTCCCCATTTTGGAGGCAATTTGATTTAATTAATTTAATTAATTAGGTTGTCCAAAATAATGAATATTTTATGAGGATGAAAAATTAATTATTTTAATTAAATAAATAAGTGGTATTAAGTTAATTATTTATAAAGTTACCAAATAAATAGATATTAAAAAGGTAACTTTATATTTAATTAATTTAATAAAGTGACTTGAATTGTAAAATATTTTATAAAGTCACTTAATAGATAAAATAAAATAATGTTCTAGAAGTTTCTGGAGAAAGTGGAGAAAAAAGAATAAATAGGCATCCTGAGCTTCATTCTGATCATCCAGATTTGTTGTTGTTGATGTTGATGTTTGTCGATGTGCATTGTGGAGCCTAGGGTTTCTGCAATAGTTACAACTGGCCATTGAGAACGAAAACTCTCAATTGGTACGCAATTTTGAGGGTGTGAAATATCACTTGAATTATTGCAGCTGGGAGGAAGATACTTCAGTCTTCTTTGTGCTACATTGAAAAAAAATATTTGTGGCCATTGAGAACGAAAACTCTCAATTGGTACGCGATTTTGAGGGTGTGAAATATCACTTGAATTATTGCAGCTGGGAGGAAGATACTTTAGTCTTCTATTTGTGCTACATTGAGAAAAAATATTTGAGTACAAAAAGCAGGCCGAAAAAGCAATTCGAAAAAAGCAAGCCGAAAAAGCAGGCCGAAAAAGCAATTCGAAAAAACAAGTCGAAAAAGCAGTTCGAAAAAAGCAGGCCGAAAAAGTAGTCTAAAAAAAGCAGAACAAAAAAAGCAGGTCGAAAAAGCAGAACCGAAAAAGCAATCCAAAAAAGCAAATTCGAAAAAGCAAAAAAATTATTACAGCCATTTACAATCAGGGGTGGCAGCTAGAGAGGCACGACTTGGGCACTTGAGGAGGTTACTTTCTGTTCAGTGGTATTGCAATACATCTATTCTCTAAGGCGACTTCATATGTCAGGTCTGATGTGTATTTTCATAGTTGCTTTTCACTATAGAGTGCTGTTGTAACTGTCATTTCGTATCAGACCTATCATTCATTAATAGATACATCATTCATTTTTACATTTCTCACAATGGTATCAGCAATCCATGGTTTTAGTTGTATTTAATCATGCATGTGACTAGCGTACTGTTGTAGGGGAGTATTGAAGTTAGATATTTAGTATTGCATTAGTTTTCGTTGGCAGCTATAGGTGCATATTACTTTATCAGCAATCATCATATTTTGATATCTTTGTAAATGCCAAGAGTCTTGGCTAACTTAGTATGAATATTGTATTGGATACTGATTCTCAATCAAGGAGATACAATTGCTGGTCATTAATAGTTGTCCTTGAGCGTTAATATATCATTTTTTATCAGCCAATTAGCTTGCATACCAACTGTTTGTTAAAATACCAGTTGGCTGTAGGTGATCATTTTTATGATTAGAACTCATATATGCATTCACTATTGCCAAAATTAGTTGCATATTTATGTTAGGACATTGTTTAGACAATTTGGAGTCTTTGTAAGCATTCTCTTTGAGGCAAATCCAAACAAGAATCACTGCAGCAATCTGAAAAGTTATATCAGTCAGATTACCCTTGCTTGCAAAGTGTTTGACGAAATGTCAAACAACTGAAGTATAAAGATTTTTGGTGTTGGAAGAAGTTATAACCTATTGGGGTTATTACATTATTTCATTCTGGACAGAAGTTATGAGTGTGACCAAATTTGTCACATTTAAAACATTGTACTTTTGACCAATCCAGTTTCGTGTATGATTTGTTGAATTCTTTTCTATTTCGTTTGAATTTACCTTTCTTTTCTTTATTGTTGGTGTTAGCTTGAAGAGCTTGAATGTCTCCTTCTTGATTTAAGCTGATTCCTCTAGAAACTAATCTTGACTCTTCTTAAGTGCATTCATTTTTTAGTAGTTCAAATTTAGGAAGATCTAGTCGAGAGCTTAGGCCACGAATAAAAGTTTCCCAAGGTAGTGGTAGTCCTTTTAAGGCTATAATGCTAAGTTCTTTGTCATCTACTTGACTTCCAATAGTCGTAAGTTGATCTTTCAATTCAGAAATTCTTAAGAAATAAGATGTAATTGATTCTCTGTTGTTCATTTTAATATATAGAAGATCTTGCTTCAATTTTAGCAATCTGCTAGTGTTGTTAATTTCCAAAGTATTCTTAATTATAGAAAACATCTCAAAAGTTGCTGTAAGACTAGATATAGAGGGGAGAATGTGATCCTTCGCAGAATCTATAATAATCTTCATGGCTTTGTTGTTGTGCCTCTTCCATGTTGTTTTATTTGGATTATTTTCTGGTATTGGTTTATTTGACTCCACATATTCTTCTAATTCCATCTCTCGTAGTACAATCATAACTCAATTTTTCCATGATGAAAAATTTGATGCTCCTTACAGTCTGTCCTCTAACCTTACGTGATTCACCATTTTTAATTTAAGATATTTAAAATCTGATATTAAGAATTCTGAGATCGATTTTCTCTATCAGGATGGATCTGATACCATGTAAATGTAAAGGATCTTTGATAGAGACTCTAATTACTTTTGCTATTTCAATCTGATAGATAATATATTATATTAAATTGCAGACTGAAAGTCTGATATAATAACAGACTGAATATGGAATCTTTAGTGGCTGATATAGTTATCAGACCAAGTTAGTATATACTGTAGTAATGAACCGATACAATGACTGAAGTTGTGTTGACCAAAAATGAACACTTATGTTACTGCTGATGATTGCTCAGATCACTACAGCTTTGACTGGTGTCGTTGCTCATCAGTGGACTTGGCATTAATTGGGAGAAGAGTACATGCCCCCGTAGGGGCATGACTCTAGTTGGCTAATGGCCATGTAGAGTCATAACCCTACATGGGTATGTAGGAAGTCTTAACCATATTATAACCTAAACGAGTCATAGATCAATTATCTTTTCCTTATACATAAAACTTTATTTATGTGTGTGTGTAAGAGAGAGTCATATATATATAAATGTTACATCCCAATTTTTGACCTAGCTTGAAATATAGCTGTTGAGGTTCGCATGAAGTCAGTTGGCAGTTTAATTTGATATAATCTAGCGAAATGGTAAGATCATTGGTTGTTATGATTTCAAGTGAAGATGACATGTTAGTTAATCATTAATCGCGAATTCATGGAATTAAGATGAAAGGTTAATTGTTATGATTATTTATGATTATATAATTTATAATTTAATTATAGAGAAATTCCTTGCAGGGAGTATGTCGAAGGGGTGGAAGCATTGTCAGAGAAGAATTAGGCAGGGCATCACCATCACCGGGCAAACAGGTAAAGGACCTAGCGATTTGAAACAGATTACATCTGTGGAACTACATGAGTTATTTAAATAAATAATTTAATTAAAATAATTTAGTTAAAATATAAAACGTATCTTAAAGGATTTTAATTTATCTTTCGTTATATTGTTTTTAACAATTATTTATAGACATACATTTAAATATAAAATGATTTAGCACCATTATAATTTACTAATTAATTAAGTGATGTTATATAAGATTTTAATAATGTTAGAATTTTAATAACATTTGAATTATTATTTTCGAGTTATAATCTTTCAACTCTCTTTCCATTCTTTTATGCTTTCCTTGTTTATAATCGATTAAATATTTGGAAATTTGAATCGATTATAATTTTCCGACTTTATGTTCTTGCTTTACATCGAATTTATGATTGGAATTCGTATAGGTTTCTTGTAATGGATGGAAGCCATAGAGTTGGGCTCTTTATTATTTATTAGACTCCCATAGTCGTATCACGTATTGGATCTTTTCCTTCAATCTGTCAAACCCATTACCGCCGGTAAACAAGGTAACAGAGCTCAGAGATTGAGTTCATGGTTGTCGAACTTCCTTAACATGTATGCCGCGAGTCACAGTTCAGAGACCAAAGATTTATTCAAGTGCAGGAGAAACTAAGTATAGTTTCAAATT
The DNA here is from genome assembly GCA_028749045.1 of Cupressus sempervirens. Classification (NCBI taxonomy): domain Eukaryota; kingdom Viridiplantae; phylum Streptophyta; class Pinopsida; order Cupressales; family Cupressaceae; genus Cupressus; species Cupressus sempervirens. The sequence goes on from CM053790.1 coordinate 531,930,480, forward strand.
TCTTTCTCTACTTTTCTACTATTCCATACTGTCTCCACGTCTCCATATCCGCGAGTTCTAAGCAAGGAGTGAAGTCATTCTTCCTGCTGCAAGGATTCAAGAAATCACAATGTCACAATGTGAAATGATGGATGTAAGTAATCATCTTGAATAATTGACAGAGTCGTCTTCTCTGAGAACTCCAAATGCCTGGGACTCCCTCGGCTGTGTGGTCAAGAAGATGGGTGATGAGGTGAGAGAAAGGAATCGTCAGTAATATGAAATAGTACCAAATTGACAGAACGTCTATATGAATTAATTAATAACTCATGAATATTCCTGTTATTGTGATCTCCTACTGCCAAGTCGTATGGTGAGTTAATTACCAGGAAACCCAGTAGATGGCAAGATGTCCCCTGTCTATTCCGGGCAGGGAGGGCCTTTCTCTTAGAGATCGTGTGGGGATAAGTTGTGGTCCGAGGTTGGATGGTTAAGCCCCTAACAATGTTTCACCTCTCCCCAAGATGTCAATAGTGTGTCAGACAGAGAATAGCTTTGTAGTCAATTGTTTATCGGAAACAGGTATTATCACTTTTATTTATGAGGAGGTAAGACTGAATTAATTTCATTGTTACCATTATTTTACACCTAGATAGATTCGTGAATTGTTTTCATTTATATGAATATCGAATATAAGTATTTATCTAATCTTGAGAAACTGTCACAGTTAAGCAATTCGGATGGAATGGAATCTGAAGCCCTAATTGATTGAGAGATGACTGGAACCCTAAATGATACAGTGGTATCGAAAGCCCTAATTGAATCCGTGGTATTGGAAGCCCTAGTTGAATCCGTGGTATCGGAAGTGTTAATTGAATCCGTGGTATCGGAAGCCCTAGTTGAATCTGTGGTATTGGAAGCCCTAAGTGAGATAGCCGTATCAGAAGCCCTAAATGAACCGAAGGTAAACAATGCCCTAATTGATACAATGGTATGTGATGCCCTAATTTTACATAATGGTATTTAATGGTAATCCTCATTTGATATTGGTTAAACAATATTGAATAGAAGTCATTTTGTGGTATTGTTATAGAGGTATTTGTGGACTAACCTGGGTGGTTGCAGAAGCATCCCTTGTTGATTTCAATCTTAGTTTTCCGAGGTATGTAGTTTTCAATTCTGTAATAATTTCATTTGATGGTACTTCAAGTTTTTAAGTTAAGAAATGTTGTTTAACTGTTTTTAACGGTAAATCTTATTCACATGAACATGAATGATATAACTGTCTTCCTATGAAATGAAGTAATAATTGTATTCTTTGAGTATGGTATTTGTTAATTTAGACCCGAGAACAAAAAAAGATGCTACAATAAAACATTGCTTCCTGATGCTATATATTTAACAAAAGAAACAATTGTGAACTAAAGGCGAAAATAGAAACAACATAATAAACTAATGACTAAATAAGATGACTATTAAAGAAACATTATAATATTATAATACCCTCCCTTAATGGTCATTGTCCAACTAATGACTTTTGGTCACAAAATCTTTAAAATATTTTACTACTGCTGAGACCCTCCCTAGATCTGTAAAATGTTAATGACCAAGAACCCAAATTCATCCATAAAAGAAAAAAGGGTGTCCCCTTCTTCAGAATGCTTTGCAACAAGAGACAAGAGCCTGCCACTGACTCTACCACCAAGATAAGTCTGTCACTAACCCTCCCAGAATCAAAAAAACATCTGACCAAAAATAATCACAAAACATCCAACCTAGTGTTGGATAACGGAGCTACTCTTCACTAGAGACAGAGACACATTGAGAACAGCTAGCATGATTTTGCAGAAAAATCGGCAAACCCTCCAAACTGTGCAGATGAGTATGATGCCCCGAAACAGACTACAAAAAGAAGCAATATTTTAAAATAAAAATCGGAAAAGCGAACATGATTTTTGAGGTGAAAAATCGATCAAAACCCAGCATGATTTTTGAGGTGAAAAATCAATCAAAACCAGACAATACAAAGCTTTAATTTTTAGGAAAAACGGTAAAACTCACCAGATAATTTGAGGAAAAAATTATAAACTCAAAGGAATCCTACGCAACTTTGTGAATTACAAAATCAGAAAATTTTCGAAGGAAAAAAATTATGAAAACCCATAAAAAAAAATTATGAGAACCCATCAGAAATAAATTGAAGGGAAAAATTTATGAAAAACCATTAGAAAAATCTTCATGAGACTTTGCATGGTAAAACAACAAATGCAAGTACATGCAAGTAACAAAATGCACATGCAACCTTCAAAACTCGAAGATTTTTGCCCAAAGCAAGAAATCGTGCAATCAAAACCCTCAACCAAGCTTGCAATTTTCAGCAACAATCTTCAAAGACTAACCATAAAAATTTCATAAAATAACTCTAGCAATTTTTATTGCTAAAAATCAAAACGCAAATTTCTGGAAAAAAAGTCCAGATCAAAAGAGGCTCAAATTTTCTTAAAAATTTCACCAAATTTTATGAAATCCCAACGACCTACTTTGATACCATGTTATGGTAAATCGATGTTGTAGTAGTTGTATTAAACAAAGGAGATGAAAGCTCTTTATTTAGATTTATGTAATGTCCCCCGCGCGAATCAATACAGGAGAAGTGCTAGCCTTCGAATATTGTCCCTAGAAGGCTAATTTGGCATATTCAAAAAGGGATGTAGGGATGCCACGAATGCACTTGTTGATAAGGAATGGCATCGGATAAGACAAAACATGTTTGACTCACCTAGGACCTATCTCCTACGTGGGAAAGGAGTAGGAACAAACAAAACAGGGTGCTAGTTGTCAATGAGTTGGGCAGGAGTTGTGTTGACAAAAGCGAAACATGCCAATTATAGCCTGTGTTACACCTGGGGCAGTTAAGTCGTGATGAGGTTCGAACAGGCACAAGAGAGATTAAGAAACGGGAGTTGAGCATTCACAATTAGAACGAAGCGATTTTGGAGAATACAGAGTGAGATGTGGCGTGTAGTCTATTCCGCAGAGAACAGAGACGGGAACATATTAGACTAGGAGGACGAAACCCCTTCGTAGCCAACAGTTCTGACATCACATAGGTTGTCTTGGAGGTTCTCGTCAGTCTTGTGAGCATTGGAAACGAATGGTATAAGTAAATTCAGAGTTGTAAGGAATAGATGGGTGAGGAAACTAGAGTTAACTGGAGTCATGGAGTTGTTTGTAGTAAGCGAATGAGGAAAGAAAATACGGCATGATAACGGGAGGAAGTAGTCGAAGAATTCCCTCAGAAGCATCTAAGGCACACAGAACAAGAGACATAGAGAGTGAACTCGAACACAGGAAGGAGTCCTGGAGATAAATGCCAGGCTATCCAATCTCGGCGTACACCTCAATGGTAGTGTCTTGAACAGTGGCAGGTCTTTGCAGAATCCACCATAGTCTGCTCGAGAACCCCAATCACTCATGCACAGTTTCCCTTAAATACCTTACAGGTCGGGCTTCATTCTTGTTCATTTTGTAAAATGAAGTTCTCTTTTAAAAAAATCAAACTATGTGTTTCTTTCTTGTGCTTAGCAAGTCTCCAAGTGGAAATCTGGTATATGAATATGTCTATGTTGGTTAAATTTGGATGTCTCGAATAACTAGTTGGAAGAACCAATACTCCATGTTGTTAAGCTTCACACGAGTGTCAATATGTTAGCAATATACATTTATGTGGTTGTAAGACCCCTCCAAGTAACAAACGAGGTGATTGAAGTTGTCTGGGTCTGCTAGTAAGTAGCCAAGCCATTATAATTTACAAAGTCAATGTTTCTAAAAGAAACAATCATGAACTAAAGATGAAAAGAGAAACTACCCAATAAACTAAAGACTAACTAAGATGACCATTAAAGAAACATTATAATATTCTAATAAGGAGAACTTTGTCGCACCTACCAAAATTCAGCATTTATGACCACAAGACATGTACAGTCTTCTACAAAGTAGTTGCTAGAATGGTAATTAAGGTAGGGTATAAGAATATTTCTAGTCTCCTAGGTTCTTGCTATTTTTAGCTCTTTATTCTAGAATCTTAGTTAATGGTCATTTTGACTTAATTTTTTGTTATCGGAAAAAGGCAAATGCCCTCTTTATAATATATTTGTTATTTTCACATTAGTTTTAGAATTTTGTGTTTACCCCATTCAAAGTGCAAGCATTAAGGTGGAAAGAACGAGGAAGCAAACCCTTTGTATTGCCCGAGACATGAGTCTTTTTCTAGGATATACAAGTGCCCCATCTACATCATGAGGTATTTAGAAGGCATACCTTCTGATTTCAAAAGTAATAATTTCAAATTTATGTATTTTACCCTTGCCAGGGGGATCGGAGGATTTCCCTCATTACCTAGGCATTTAAACAATATAGGAATGTACTTTTAAATTATTGATCCAAATAGCTTTTCCTCCCTTTACGATTCAATACAATTCAATTCCATTTTTTATAATTTAAGGAAGAGGTTGGAGAAATCTCCAAAATAGCAAAGGTAAGAAAAGCTTGCAAAGACAAGGTGCCCACCAAGGGGTAAAAAACAGAAAAACAATGTAATGGTGTCAATCTTTCTACTCAAGTTGACGATATTTTTAAGCCACCAACTGTTGAGTAGGTTGGTAAAGAAGAAGAAAGCAGCTTTGCAGAACTTTAAAGAGCCAAATATTAGACCCCAAGAAGAAATGGACAGCTTCAAGAAGGGGATTGCAAATTTCCATTTTGTGACTACATGGATGATTGCTTGTTAGTTCCAAGAAAGAGGAAAATTGCATAACAAATGGAAAAGCATTCTTGTATACTGGTTCCCAAATAAGGAGCACATCCATAAGGTGTAGAACATTAGTAGCTCACCAAATTTACACAAATAAGCTTAAGGACAGCTATTGAGTTTTCTGAATCTGCTGCAGATGTAATAGCACTGCCATAATGATTTGGTATGTACTTTCCAAATAGCAGTCATCTCTCTAATATAGGATGAAGTAAGGATAGACATGTCTCTTCGCAAGACATGTCTATTCATTAAAATGTATGTAACTGATATAATGACAAACAAATATCTCATATATATATATATATATATATATAGTTTATCCAACTAAAGCTACCAATTATTAACACTCCCTATTAGCTAGAAGGGATAAACAAGATTCATATCCAATACAAATAACATATTACCTCAACGTAAATAATGGTTTCTAGAATGTCAACTCATTTGACTTCCCGGTTTATTGAATGCCAACTCATTTGGTAAATGTCAACTCATTTGAAATCTGATTGATGCTACAAACATCAACACTCCCTCTTAGCTCGGGAAGATAAATGATATAATCATATTACATATCTTGTGATCACATAACACATGATATGAACTATCATCTAACATATAATACCTAGTTTTACATATCACCTAAAACGTGGGAGGAATCATTTAACACGTGATACCCAGTTTTACATATCACCTAACACGTGATACCCAGTTTTACATATCACCTAACTTGAGATATGAAGGGATCACCTAGCACATGATACCCAATTTTACGTATCACCTAACTCATGATATGAAGGAATCACCTAACACGTGATACCCAGTTTTAGATATCATCTCAATATGATATCAGAGATATGGTCTGATCAAGAATGTCAAGTCTCGTGATATTCACCATAACTCAAAATTGTTCAAAGGTAATGTGCACTTACCATAGGAACATCCATAATCTATTGTGATCGATTTCAGCCATCACATGATGTCTATCACAGTCTAGGTGATGGTCTATTTAAGGAACTGAATCCACCATGCTAGAAATCGTCTACCATGATTTGTTTCAGTCAACACACAATGTATATGATAGAAAATTAAGTTATTGTAAGATTGTCATCTTCCAGTAACATCAACAAATACAAGTGATAATCATTTGGAAGTCGTCACTTACCCATGATTTGCACAGGGCCCATAAAGCATTAAATGATTTCAATAGTATAATAATCAATTAAATCAAGTTTACCTCATAAGTGTTTCAGCTTCAACAGTGTAAACTCCCTCTCAATAACTATGATCGAGATTGTCACAAGTTGACTGAACCCATGTGCTCCCTCTGAAGCTCGAGTTCATCAAATTTTGACCTCTTAGAAGATGTCAAACTCCCTCTGAATCTGAATTCCATATGCTTTCATCCTTGCGTTTCAAATATTTCCTTTCATATGGTGAGTCCATATAGGAAATATAACGCATGAATCAATTTTCATCCTTCATAAATATTTATCGCTTTAACTCTACCGTCCGCTGACTAGATATAAGGTTTGTGTTTCTTATTGTATCTCCAACCTTTTTGCCCACAATAAATTGTAGGTAAACAAATACTTGCTTTGGTTTTAACTTTATCCACAATTGTTGCTTCGTGGTGGGTCCTCAATTCCTGTTATTGAGGGATTATAGAATCCCAAGGCAAAACAATTCAAGCAAGAATCATGTCCCACCGACATATTACACAATCGGCAATGTATATTTAATCAACAATGACATCTTCCTATGAAAGTTTCAGTCGTTGATTCCAAACTATTTGGAATGGTGCGGAATTATAAGCATATTATTATTATTCAAATAATCACTTCTTTGATTATTCAATGAACCCAAAAACCACCAGAATTTGCAAATCGTCTTAGCCATAAAAATTTAGCAATAGATGATATTACTTGCTCTCAATTGCTTGTGCAGCTTTTTCTTTTAATCTTGATAGATAACTATTTATGTTTCTGTGAGTTGTCATCAACGAAGGACATTTTAATACGTTTTCCATTTCCAGATGTTATCGTCAACGGAGGACATCTATCCCTATATCATCACCGTCTCTATATTCCGCTCATGTTTATAGTCTCGAAGCTGACCATGGAGATGATTTCCTTTCAAATTACATCTCACTATGGAATCAACAAGAGACATCTTGATTTTATGACCTTGCTTATTTCTTTTCTTATTTCCATTCCTTGCATGCCTGTGTGCAAACATGTCTTATTCCTTATTCATCCGTGGTGGTCCAATGATATAACGGGTGCTTGGAAACTCCCTTATTATAACAGATGCTTGATCAGAAGTTTGCCAAAGTTGTGTTGTGTGCAATCATTGACAATGATTTCTATGCAAGTGCCTTAATACTCCCTCCCTGTTCTTCAATCTTCTGCAAAGAACATTTTGTAAGATCTATTGTGCCTCCAAAAACTGGTGGAATGTTCAGTGACTCTACCTTTTGCTGTTATATTATGATGATTTGATAGAAAACTCAGCACCTTGACTCTTTTAGGGATTCCTTGAACCAGGATTCCATATCAGATTTAGTCCTCTAATTTGTTTGAATTCAAGTCCAGAGATTCATCGAAAATTTGCCAACACTGTAAATTTCTAAAATGCTGGGAAGGAAACCCATCACCGGAATTGTCAATGAATAGTATTGATTTTGAATTTTTGGGGATTATATTCTAAAGTTCATCACCTCCCAATCTAGCATGACTAGCGATGCCCAAATTGTTCTATTAATCTCCCGTCTTATAGTCTATCTATGATTCTGATCACGGCTCATATATGCGTTTTCACAGAATTCTGCTAAGTTGATATTGGGTACCTACTAACCCTTCTACTTAGCGTTACCTAACATGGATGTTGTCTACCATTTCTTACATGGAGCCCCTAGCATGGCCACTGAATGGTTTGTCATACAATTCTTTGCCGTACCACCCAAGAATTCCCATGCCAAGGGAAATTTGGTGAAATATTGCTAGCATGGCCTTGTAAGAAATCCCCACCTCTACATTGTTCACACGACTTCCCATCTTCCAATATATTCCAAATCAGTGTTGGCTTATTACAAGTGTTCTCCTTTTGATGGCATATTTTAGTATTTTATTTGCCTTTGCAGTATGGCTCCGATACCATGTTGAGGTTTCCGGATCTGCTGCAAATGTAATAGCACTGCCATAATGTTTTGGTATGTACTCTCCAAATGGCAGCCATCTCTATCCAACTAAAGCTACCAGTTATTAACAACAGCCCATGAAGGATAAGTTAAAATAGGCATCAACAAGACATGCCAGAGGTCAATTTTCCATTGTTTGCTTCGATTGCAAAAAAGACAACGAGAAGCTCAGGAATGTTGGTAGGTGATCCATGTTCCTTTTGTGGATTGAATAACTATTGTTTGGCAACATGTCAGACACTGCATAATTCAATAAACGCAGCAATTCTTCCAAAGGCATGAATAAGAATTATTTTACCTTTGTATTAGTGCCCCTTTCACATCCACAATCAATCAACAAACATAGCCTATTTTAATTCCCATGGGCTAAATGAGATATGGTGATAAATAACTAATTATTAGATGGACCTGTATAAAGTAGCTTATCTTATGGGCAACTTATTTTTTTATTAATTGCTTGATTAATATTGGACAATTTATTAAAGTGACTTTGAAGACCCAAATATAAAGTTTAACAGATATACTACATGTCATTTTGAGGGAGAAATGAAATATAATATTTCAAATATAAAAGAAGGGGTATTAAAAGGGGCGCTATCAAAAGAAAATTGATTCTCGGCAATTCATTTGGAAAAGGCCCCACCTTTGGACATTGAGCAACTATTCATCTTTCTACCCTAGGATGAAAACCCTATGGCAAAGATTGGTTACAAGGATAGAAACCCTCCTAGCCAACTTGTGAGTGGATCCATCCAAAATTGACGAGTGTGATAAATGTTAGGAAATTGGTGGACATTTGTGTTGAATATGTCGGGGATTATTTTCAATTTGGTTAAAAGTTGATGAATTCAAAAAACATATTTGCTTGCAAATATCATCAGAAGTTGTCAATTTTGTATGTTCATAATATTTTGTTTAGGATATCATTCATGTATTTATTATATATGTTGCTAGCCCCATATGGTAGTGCAGATCAAACAAGTTAAGAAGAGGCGTGTAGGTTAGTAGCGGAGGAAGTGCAGCCTACATATTATAGGCTTTGAAGCATACTTAATAGCCACACGTCTAGATAATTGGGTCGCTGAATTCGTAGATCAAGGAATACATGGGTGAAACCATTTGAGGAAGTAGATTTATCATGCTCTAGCTCCAATTTTATATCGTAGTTAAAACAATGAGAATGGTGTATCTTCAATGTCAACTATATTGTAATCCAATAATTTTCCCAACAATATTCCACTATATTTATCAATATTGTGTGAGAAGCTTTAATACAAAGGAATTAGTATATAGTTATAATATATTGTATAAGCAATTAATATGATCTACTATTTTATTATTGACTATTGTAAATGATTGACAAAATTTATATAACAAGCAATGAGTTTGTTCATTTCTATACAATCTTTAGCCATTGGCATGAGTGTCTTGAAATTAAGAAAGATCTGAAACTGCATTCCAAGGAGCGAGCCATATTCAAATAGTATGGCTTAGTTGTTAGTTATGTGTCTGAACTTCAAAGGTTTTCCATGATGGTTCCCGATGTATCAATTGGAAGACATTTTTAATTATTGAGGGTTTCATTGAACCACTTAGAGATTGGGTGAAGACGATTGACCCACCTTCCCTAGAGGATGCAATAAAAAGTGCAAAAATCATGGAGTTTTCCACACCCAAAAATAAATTTCAGCCGAAGTGATTCCTACCAAAGAGAGACAAAATACCTTTTTAAAACGAATGGCATAAGAAGGCAAACATAAATGAGGAGACAAAGAACGAGTTGTGACAAAAGAAACTATGTTTTTTATGGAAGGTGTTCGGGAACGAGGACAGAGATGCCTTAGAAGGTGCCAATTTCATTACAATGAGATTGTCTCCTGTGATGAAGTTGAAATGGAGGAAGTGGAATCAAGAAGTGAACATAAAAAGGAAGACACTAAACTAGGAGACCAAATGGTGGAGTTATCAAAGGAATATTTCTACTTTATTAGCCATTAGGTAGACTCGAGTAACACTCCTAGGGCACAACCATCATTGGAGGGTATTGTGTGGAACTGCGATGTACATTGACAAGCTGACATTCAATGTGTCGATGTTTGCTTTATTAACATCTCATTCAATGTTGCAGCTAGTCCCTATTGGCTGAATGTTTTGTGATAGGAATTGTTGTGGAGGGAAAAGGTGACAAGGCACCTACTCCTAAAGACTTGAATGGGAGGTTAGTTCACTTGCTTTATTTTTTAAATGTTTTATAGTTTTACAATTTACTTTTTTTGTTCAATATGATTTTTTTTTAAATCAAAGTTGTTTACATAATGTCAACTTAATTTTGTGCTTGTTTGTTGCTCAGAGATGGTTTTAGGTACAAAGATGCGGTTGATGATCAAAGATCACAATGGAAACAGTTTGGTTCCACCGTACTTTCAGATGGATGGACAGCTGCAAGAAACTGTACCATCATCAATTTTGTGGTTTCTTGCAAGGATAAGTGGTATTTTTGAAATCCTTGAATGCCTCAAACAAGATAAAGACAGCTGAAACTTTGGCTCTAATTTTATAGCAAGTTGTGATGGAGGTGGGAGTTGCTAATGTGGTGCAAATAATAACCGACAACGCAGCAACATATGTGGCAATGGGTAGGAACCTCCAAGATAATTATAGCACACTTAATCGGTCTCCTTGTGCAATGCCAAGGATGTCCTTGACCTTCTTTTGGAGGATATACGAAAATTGGATTGGGTGAGACCAATTGTAGAGGATGCAAGAAAGATAACAAAATACATCTACAATCACCCTTGGGTTCTTCACCTAGTGAGAGAATTCACCCATGGTTAGGAGTTGGTTACACTTGCTACCATAAGGTTTGCAATGATTTTCTTAATGTTGCAAAGTGTTATTAGTTCTTCGAATCCTTTGAGGCAATTGTTTGTGTCTAGAATGGCTAAACTCAAGCTATTCAAAGAAGCCTGATGGACAGAGTGTTGCATACATCGTCTTTGACATCCACTTTTTCAATGGTGCTACAAAAATTGTGAAAGTAACTTAGAAGCTTCAAAAGTTGAATATTTAATTTTGTTGTATTCAATAATCATGTCTTTCATTATTAATTTCTAACTCTAGTCTCTAATTAATGATAATCTTTTTCTACTTCACAATTGTAGATGATGCCCTTGGTTAAAGTTTTCCGCTTGGTAGACGGGGTGCAAACCCCAATGGGGTATCTTTAATTACTAAAAGGGAGACAGCCTCAAATTTGACCCCATATGGGAAATTATTGATAGGAGGTGGAGCAATCAGCTTCACCAACTCATCCATGTAGCAGGGTACTTCCTCAACCCTTGTTTTTGCTTCTCTCCATCCTATGTGGATCCTAATGGAGAGGTCATAGAGGGCTTCATTGATTGCATGCAAAGGATGGTACCTAATGTTGAGATGAGAGACCTCATTGTGGCTAAGATGGAAGTGTATCAGAATGCAACGAGAAAGCTATTCTCCTTAGACTTGGCAAGAAGAGGAAGTAACACTCAAACCCTAAGTACAATATTTGGACTTTTGGTGTCTTTCATATGCATGATAAATAGATAAAAACTAAGTCACTAAAATATGTTTTCACCTTGATTTCTAACTCTTTACCATTTATCTTGTAGATGCTTGGTGGCGAAATTAGGGTGGAAATATTCCAAATCTGCAGAAATTTGCCCTATGTAAGCCATATAGCTCATCCAATTGTGAATGTAACTAGAGCTTATTCAAGGCCATTCACACAAAAAAGAGGAACAAGTTAGCACAAAGACGCCTGAATGACCTTAATTATGTGCATTATAACCTTAAGTTGCTCATAAGAAAGGTAGAGTTAGCATTTGTTGGTCCACTTAATTTGGATGACAGATGCCTACGTTGATTGGACATCATAGGAGCAATCTCCATTGTTCACAGCTGATGAGATCTGTGATTTGGAGAGGGAGCCTATGGAGGAGGGTGGATTCGTAGTGGGATTGGATGACATTGATGTGAACATTGAGGAGGATGAGGGTACTGAGAATGAGGAGGATATAGATGACGAGGCATTTCCAATTTCAACACCATCTACATCCAGGATGGAGGTCGGGCCATAGCCACAACAGTCTTCTAGGGATAGAGTCTCTCCCACTCCAATAGTTTTTACTAGAGTTGTTGGGAAGGGGAACGGGAAGATGTAGCCTATTTTGATATTGTACTTGACACGTGTATTTGCTTATAGTTTTACAAAGACAATTTGCTACTTCTAGTTTTCTTTAGAGTTCAAAGTATCTGACTATGGCTGTGAGCCATCAACATTCCACTTGAGGATGCGACTTTGTACCCTATTTGCATTTATATATACCTAGATCAGCTTGTTTAGGTTGTTTACTCATTTACTGACTCATTAGATGCATCTCCTTATTGAATTTTGCAAAAAAAAGCATTTCCAATTAAATTTAAGCAATTTTTTAAGTTCATGATAAGTTCCCAACTTATGTTTGATATGTGTTGATATTTTTTTGCCCTCGGCAATAAGTTGTCAGTAACAAGCATAGTAACGAGAATCGCGCTGAAATCACGTGAATCGCCGATTCAGCGATCAAATTCATGCACACCAATTTTTTTGGTGTCGAAAATCGTGATCGGTGATTTCATCAAGTGAATCGCATGTATCGGCAATTCACTCAAAAAATACCTGAATTGTCATCAGAAATCGCCAAAAATCGACTAGCAGCAACAATCATGTTTAGTTGGAAATAATAATAAAATCACTTATGTTTTTTGCTTTCTATTTTAGCTTTCCTCTTTGTTATAACCCTAAAGGGCCTTCTAATTGTTAAGCATGACTAGAAGAGAGGAGAAGAGAAAAGAAGAACCATAGGTTATAAAAATAAAAAATAAAAATGACGACAAATAAAAAAATGTTTAGAATGCATAACGGATGATGCCCAAAGGAAGGGAAAGACATAATCAAGTAGTAAAACATCAGCGATTCCCAGAAAGAGTGTGGAATCAGAAGAAAATCACAAAAACACTGTGTTCCATGTAGTTTTGTGTGGGTTTCAGAGTGTTACTTTGGTCTTGGCGACGGGGGCGCTGCCCCTCGACCCTGCCCTGTATCGCGACAAGGAGTGCACCTGGGGCGCTGCCCCAGGACCCCACGGGGGCGCTACCCCTCAACCCCACTGCGGGCGTTGCCCCCTAGACCCCTAGTCGCTGCGGTTATCAGTCATGGGAAGTCTGACCAATTGATGAGACCTGAAGCTGTTGCAGGCATGGAGTGTTTGTGGTGGAGAGAACAACAAAGCAACCCTTTCGAGAGGGGTGATATGCTTTGAAGCACTTGGAGTAGGTGTTGAATGTGAAGCTATCTTATAAAAACTCTTTACCCCATGTGGTAAACACAAACTTCCATGTTTATATATGTTAAGTTTCAACTTCTATTTGACGATGTTATAGTGTGCTTAAATTATATTCAATAAAGGGTGCATGAAATAAGTCTTAAATTGTTAAAATCTCTACATTTAAAGGGTTTTTTCAAATTTGTCGATTCATCACCGATTTACCCCCGATTCACGATTCGATTCGGCCGTGCCGATTCCGATACGATTCTGATTCTCGTTACTATGGTAACAAGTCGAACTATAGTTTTGAGAAAAAAATGGTTGCATCCTCTTCAGAAGTACTCCCAAAACTTAAAAACTATAGAGTTGATGTTCAAAGTAGACAGAAAAAAAGTAGTACTTAAAAGTATGTCTAATGTGTTGACTTTATCGTAGTGCTCATTAACCACATGCAAACCATAAAATTTGTTGCCTTCCCTCCACCCTCCGCAAATAGGGGTATGGTGGACCTACCCTCTGCGAGGAAACATGGTGGAGATGCATTCTTCTCTGGGAGAAGTCTAAGGTGAAAGCCCTCGTTCCACCCTCTACGAGTAGGCATGAAGGATGTCATGGAAGAAATTCAATGTTGAAGTGTTTTTGTTTATTCACCATTTGGAAGTAGCCATGGTGAACATCATCATTTTTTTGTGATGAGCACTTGTGTTTCCATTCAAAGAACTAGCCATGATGGATCCACCCTCTGGGAGTAGCCATGGTGGTTGTATTCACTTGCATTTTCATGGGAGTATCCATGATGGTTGTCACTATGTAGCTCTAATATTGAGAAGGAATCCTTCCTAACTAAGAGGGAGTGTTGGTGTATAGCTCGGTTGGATCCCTTCTAGGGACGACCTAGTACAACTAATGGCTAATTAGCTTGTTGGCCTTAGCCATGTTGCTAATGAGCTTTGTCATATCAATCCTTATTTGGGTCTAGCTCTATTTGGGCAATTCGTGTAAATTGCAATAATGTAATTGAGCAATATTATTATATTGGGCAAGACCTATATGAATGTAACTTGTAATTAACAGGTTTGATCCTATTCTTGACACCGAAACTACAACGCTGACTGAAGGTATATTAGGAGGCGTTGTTTCATATATACCCAAGGCTATTCTTGCATTAATATTAATGAATTTTTAGTGTGCTCAAGGGTGATGATAAGAGATTATCATCTATGGTTGGGATGACAACAGATCTGATGGTTTGCCTATGGTTGACAAGCACAACCATAAAGTCAATATAATGATGCACCTAGAGTAATCAGTACAAAGAAGATGGTGGCTGATTTTTCAAGGTGAGGTTGCATGGGCAGCCCAATGCTTTATTTGTGCAACAGCTTCTTCAAAGGATAAGATAGCTTATCATGTTGATATTCAACCATTGTTGGAAAAACATAGTTTGTTGTTAGGCAATATTCCTCCATGTAGACCACTAGATAGTGGCTTTGAGCATGTCATCAAGTTGGAGGGGGCCAAGCCTTTCATCACTAACCCGTATCAACACTCAAAAAGGCATTAGAAGGAGATAGGTAAGGCCTTTAAAAAGATTACTTGATATAGGGTATATTAGACCCAATTTCAAGCCTTTTGCTTCTTCAATAGTTATCGTTAATGATAGAAACATGTGGATATGTATTGATATAGAGAAAGTAGTTGCAGAAAGTTGTACATGTCTTCTTTGATGATATTCTAATATACAACAAAACATGGGAGGATTATCTCAGACATTGATGAGGTCTTAGATATTATGGAGGCACAATCACTATATGCAAAGCATCTAAGTGGGGTCATAGATGGCAGCACCCTTAATAGACTTGACCAAGAAGAGGGCATTCACTTGAATAGATACGACAGTACAAATCTTCAAAAAGCTCAAAGAGGTAACAAGTTTGTGTACAGTTTTAGCATTGGTATATTATCAAAGTCCTTTATGTTAGAGAGTGATGCCTTTGTTGAGGAAATCAAAGTTATCATAATGCAAAACAGACATCCTATAGCTTTCAAAGATAAGAAGCACAAAGAGGTTGAAAGTAAAAAATTCATTTATAATAAAAAGTTGTTAGCCATAATGCATGCATTGCTAAATTTAGATAGTATTTGGTAGGAGGTAAATTCATAGTAAGGAAAAATCATAGTGGAAGTATTGAACACCCTACCTATTCCAAAGCAAAAACAAGAGAGCATATATATGGGCTTTAACACTAGTCTTCCACAAGTAAACCGAAAACATTGTGACATTATGGTGGTAAATAGATTGACCAGGCACGCCCATTCTTGAGCTATTCTAAATTTGAGGCACCTCAAGCTGCAAAATTTTCTTTCAACGAGATCTTCAAACTCTGTAATCTACCTAGCTATGTGGTTCGTGACCTTGAAAAATAGATTTCTCAATATATTTTGGCAGGAGCTTTTCAAATTGGCAGGTATGTAGTTGACCCTACACGCAAATTGTCACCCATAGATAGATGGACAGCTTGAGATCTTTAAAAAGTTGGCAGAATGCTTAGATCAGTTTTAAGGAACTATGTAGCAAGGCAACAGAAGGCTTGGCTCAAGTGGTTATATTTGGGTGATTATTACTACAATATGGCATGTCACATGTCTATCACCATAGCTCCTTTCAAAGCTGAGTATGGATATGATGTCACATCTTTTGTGGACTTAGTCATTGTTGATACAAGGTTTTTAAGGCCGAGGATTAGTTCTGGAAAAGTTGAGACATTCTGATGTCACTTGAGAAGGATCTCCAACAAACTCAAAACCAGCAGAAGATTTATATTGACTAGCACTGGTTAGAGAGATCTTTTTAAATTGGTAACTTGTTTTCTTGTGTTGCAATACTACAAATGGTTCTCCTTGGAGAAGAGTGGAGCAGAAAAGCTACAACCTCAGCTTTGTGTACCATGCAAGCTTGTGAGAAAGACAGGAGAGGTTACCTATGAGTTAGAGATGCCCCCGAAAAACAAGATCCACAAGGTTGTCCCATTTTCAGTGTCTCAAAAAGGCACTTGAACAACATATTTTATTCTCTCCTAAGCTACCTCCATTGTATTAGAAGGTAAATTGATTTTGGCACCCAAGGTTAATTTAAATGTAAGGGAGAGAAGATGAAGAAGCGAAAAAATTAAAGAGGATTTTTCATGATGGAAGGATTTGCTCTAGAAGATGCTACTTAAAAGGAAGATCAGAAACTTCAACATCCAAATCTACAATTGTTTAAGGGAAAGTGAATTTAAGTAGGGAGGATTGTAATGTCCCCTTTGCAAGCATGATCAACTAATTAAGACCCTTAGCCTATTTAATTCTTGTAGGCTAAATGGGCGTTGTAAGGGAATAGTTAATAATCTATTTTTTTGTTGTCTAAAGTCACTCATTTTACAGGGAACTTATAATTAACTAATTATTTAATAAAATATTGGGTAGTTTATTTTAAATTTTCTTTGGAAAGCCCAAAAGTAAAGTTATATTAAAAAATATATTATGTGTCACTTTGATAGAAAAATAAAATGTAAATTTCAAATACCAGAAAAAGGTTATGAAGAGGAGAGATTGCAAAAGTAAATTCATTCTTGGCACTTTATCTTTAAAAAGTTCAACTTTGGAGATTAAGCAATCTTTCTGGCTCTAATGTCCCCTATTGGAACCTTACACTAATTTGCCCTAGAATTCCCAAATAAGGTATGATTATATTTAAGAATGTAAGTTGTATGTTCTATAACTTGATTTAGAACCTGCAACCAGGTTAGTTATCATTATGTAAGATGAATAAACATATATAGTCCAACAATGTTATAAATAGAATTCTAATCATCAATACAATGTATATAATATACATGTGGGATTCTAAGGATTTTCCCAACAGCCCATCCACATTATAGAGCACCATGGGAGATCATACAAGGCACCTCAAGCCTATCCATCAAGCCGAGGAGCATGGAATGACACTCATTATTCGGCCTCCCAGCCAAACTCGGGGTTGCTCTACTCAAATGAAGCCTCGCACTACTTGCATCCCTTGTATGTGCATTCTTGCCTCCATAATGAGATGGCAGATTGGATGAAAGCTTTAAAGGAATCTTTGCCATAATTAATTACACTTATATTTATATAAGTTAGTAGCAATATGCTGTTTCCTTTCAAATGGAAGACATACAAATCAGTCAAGTCAGAATGCCATGTGTTATTCTTGATACCAAAACTGATCAGTATATTAAGCTGGTGTTGAAATATTCCAACTGGTGATTCTCGTAAGAAAGTTTGAAATTCCATGGGTTCATCTCAAATATAACCAAATCATCTCAAGCATATGCTGTGAGATTTTTCTATTAGCAATGCATCCAGTTTCATTAAATAACTGGAAAGTTCAGACAGATTTACCACTTGATATTAAATGCTGCGATTGGAAGTTTAAGCAAACACAACACACATGATAATACATACCATTTAAATTCATACACTGACTTCATGAATCAACTGGAGATACCAGATTAGCCGTATGCACATGCTCAGGTGGAACAATGATGATCAGGCTGTGGTTAAATACAAGGAGCTACAATTCTTATGCTGGTGTCAAGTTCAGACCTTGGTTGATACTCAGAATAATTGCAGATCACCTATCAGCCTTTGAATTGCTCCAATAATATCTCTATACCATCAACTGCATGTAATTTCACCTCCAGACAAGCAGTGTGTTTATGTAATTGGCATACCTTGATCGCTGAAATGAACTGAATGGAAATTTCTGGGGTTCCATCCAAAAGAAAAGCGACACAGGATTTGCGTCCTGAGCAGACTACTTGAAGAAAGCTTTGCAGAGAAAAAATTATGATGAATGCCCAAGACATGGCCACCGAACCTCCTTAAATAACCTCTGAAAAAGCCATTGCTATTCTTCATGGAATTACACTTTGCCAATATTATTAAATTTTTTAGTTGAAAACACCACCAAGGCAATTCTTTCTAGAGGTAATAATGTTTCACTTAAGTTGGCTCCCTTTTGAGATGTAATATAAATTAATTAAATGCCAAGGAGTTACCACAATAGCTTTCTCTCCCTTCTATTTAGTTAAACACTAAAAGAAAATACCCTTTATTAACTTAATGCTGTTAATGTTCTGGTAGCTGCAGCAGAAATCATTCATGCCTGTGCTCATCCTTACAGCTCTCTCAAGTTTTCTCTGAGTATATATGTTATGCTGAACTGGATTATCAGTCTTTGGTTCAATCACTTGTGTTGATTTTTCTCTATATTTCTTGCTTCTCTGATATGTATCATCGGGCTGTTTCTCATCTCCTGTGGAGTCTATTGTGACTATGTATACTGTCCATTATTCCCACGGCAAATAACCGTCACTGCCCAGCTTTATGGTATCAGTGTGCTAGAAATATCAGGCTGTATGTGACCACTATTCTTTTGACAACAGTCACTTATTGTAGACTTTCATTTTGTGTTCCCTTCTTCAGTTCAATCATCAGATGATATGGCTTCTAACATTTTCCCTGATGCTCATGATATGGCTTATGGGTGGACATGTCAAGTCTCAAATGGACTATATGTTGTGTTACGTTTGGAACATTAACTGCCAATGGTTCCTTGCTTTGTAACAGGTGTCTATCTGCATCCCTCGATGAAGTCTAGTCGGTTCTTGGGAAGTATCGATTATATGTACTGGCAGTGATATATAAGTTTTACTGTACAGAATTGGACAAGACAGCAGAGTGTGAAGTTCTTCGTATGTCTGAAGTATATTTTTCATAGGTGTGTTTTATATGCTACAGAGTGTGTTCGATCGGTCTATGATCAATTTATGTTTGTAAGTCATACTCTCTGTTAGAGGTATCTGTGAGATACCTGTAGTTTTTATATATTCTGCAATTGCATAGAAAAAGTGATCAAAATGTGTATAAGGCTTATTGATTGATTGTTAAGAGTTAACAATCATAAGCATGAGAACATTGTATTTCTTTTGAGCCTTCAATAAAGGATCTATCTTTTGGTGTGGCTGAGTTTTTCCCTCCAGTAGGAGGGTTTTCCCATGATAAGTTTGTGTATTCCTTTGTGTTCGTTATTCAGCTTTTGCATTATTATATATTCTGGTTCTCAAAAACTTAACATGGTATGGGAGCAGGTTTAAGGAAACAATCTGAACCAGAATAGGACATTTGAATTCCAGAAGAAACGCGATATCTAATGGGTGTTGAATATGTTGTTTTGCTGTGGATGTTTCAATCTCAGCTCTTTAGACTTCTCGTGCAATCTTCTGTGCTGGGGTTCAAATCTATGTTACCCCAGGTTTCCAAGATGGGGGGACATGGGGACAGGGAAACGGGTTTCCAGGACGGATTTTTTTTTCTCAGAGCAGGGGACGGCAGGGGACGGCAGTGGAAACAGCTATATAAAAAGTAGGGAAAATTTTAAATATTCATATAAAAACATGAATAACGCATGCTTATATAAATTATAGAGCCTTAACATACAATGTTTGTGCTAAATAATTTAACTTTAGAGTTCACATGAGAGTGGAAATCAAACAAATTATCAAAACTGAAACATTAATTTAATGGGACAGCCAAGGGAAAGGTTTCCAAAAGTTTCCAAGTTTTCGGGACGGGGGGACGTGGGGACAGGGTCAATTTTTGCCGGAAACGTGTCCCCAGGTAACATAGGTTCAAATTTGCTTCTCTGTTTGCACTATAATTGTGTGATGATGAAAGATCTATTGGTGTATTGTGGGGAAGATTAAACTATGAAAAGATAAGAATTTTATATTGATCGAGAATTTTATATATTTGATATAATAACATTGACTGTAGGAAATCATGTATGCTTCTAGCATTAATCTATTTGATTTCATTACTAATCTCCCTAAAATGCTTCAAGGATGGATCAAGAAGCAATGACATTATGTGAGATTACATGGGGCTGAATTAGTTACTCAAGTTCATTAAAGAGGAAGAACCTATTCAGATTATCAATAGAGGAAGAATTGGCATTCAGAGGGAGATTATTCAGCTCTACAAATCAGATTCAGAGGGAGCTTGTGTGATAGAGGAAGAACACCTAATTCTTTGCGAGCTCGTGTGGTAGTGTGACCGCTATAGCTCCCTGGTTGATCAAACTCGGAATCAACTTTCCTATTGAGATAATCAAAGCAGTGAGAATGTTGCCCTTGCTGAGAGGGAATCTCTGTTGATAGAGAATCTCAGCCATTTGTTTACATGTTGTTAATGAGTTCTTCTCTGCAAGAGAAATTTGAGGCGAATCCCTTGTTAACGAGTTCTTCTCCACAAGAGAAGTGCAAGGTGAAATCCCTTGTTAATGAGTTCTTCTCCGTGAGACAAGTCTGAGGTGAAATCCCTTGTTCCACCATCTACAAGTAGGCATGGTGGATCCACCCTCTGTGTGTAGGCATAGTGGAGATGAATTTTTCTTTGGGAGAAGTCTGAAGTGAAAACCCTCAATCCACCCTCTACAAGTAGGCATGGAGGAGATGCATTATTCTTTAGGAAAAGTCTATGGTGAAAGTCCTCATTCCACCCTCTACGAGTAGGCATAGAGGAGATGAATTCTTCTTTAGGAGAAGTCTGTGGTGAAAGCCCTCCTTCCACCCCCTGCAAGTAGTTATGGTGGATCCACCCTGTGCGAGTAGGCATGGTGAATGTCATGAAAGAAATTCAATGATGTAGTACTTATGTTTATTCACCCTCTGGGAGCAGCCATGGTGAATCATACTGAGATGACAATATTATGTTGAGAAAATCTGTGATGAGTTTTTTTTGCAGCTCCTTATGCTTGTCAGGTTGTAAGGCACCATGACATAATATCTGCAAATAATTTTTCCTTTGCTAAGAGGGAGTATTAATGTTCTGGTAGCTGCAGGAGAAACCATTCATACCTGCATTGATCCTTACAGTGTTCTCAAGTTTTCTTTGAGTATAAATGTTATGCTGAACTGTGGTTATCAGTATTTGGTTCAATCACTTGTGTTGATGTTTCTCTACATTTCTTGTTTCTTTGATATGTATCATCAGGAGTTGTTCCTCATCTCCAGTGAAGGCTCTGTCGTGACCATGTATACGGTTTGTTATTCCCACAGTAAAGAGGCTATGTATTCTGCTGAAGGTGAAGTGGTGCTATTCATTAACCGTCACTGCCCAGCTTTATGGTATCGGTGTGTTAGAAATGTCAGGCTGTATACGATCACTATTCTTTTGACAATAGTCTTCATTTATTACAGGCTTTCATTTTGTGGTCCCTTCTTCAGTTCAATCGTCAGAAGATATGGCTTGTGACGTTTTCCTTAATACCAATGATATGTCTTATGTGGTGGGACATGTTAAGTCTCAAATGGACAATGTGTCGTGTTATGTCTGGCATATTAACTTTTGAGAGTTCCTTGCTTTGTAATGGGTGTCTATCTGCATTCCTCGGTAAAGTCTATTTAGTTCTTATGCAGTACCAATTATATGTACTGGCAGTAAGATTTTACTATATATAAGTTTTGTTCTACAGAATGGACAAGACGGCAGTATGTCTGATGTATATTTTTCATAAGTGTGTGATATATGCTATGGAGTGTGTTCGATCAATGTATGATCAATTTATGTTTGTAAGTCATATCATTGTTAGAAGTAACTGTAAGATACTTGTAGTTTTCTATATTCTGCATTTGCATAGAAAAAGTGATCAAACCGTGTATAAAGCTTATTGATTGATTGTTAAGAGTTAACAAGCATAAGAGTGAGACATTGTATTTGTTTTGAGCCTTCAATAAAGGATCTATCTTTTGGCATGGTTGGGGTTTTTGCTTGAGTAGGAGGGTTTTCCCAAGATTGTGTGCTCTTTTGTGTTTGTTATTCAGCTTTTGCATTATTATATATTCTGGTTCTTGAAAACTAAACAAATGCATTGGCCTATGAGGAGAAAAATAATAGGCTACCATTATTATTTATTTATTTATTGAAGCGCTGGGCAAAAAGGAACATGACAAGTGCGTAGTTTATTAGTTGCAATTCTGAAAGCTTTTTGCTTGATTGAATCCTTATTATTCTGCTTCTTCGATCTAGGTCTGTTCATAATTCTCCTTCAGGTTTACTTATAATCCCGATTTAGGTCTGTTCCTAGATCTTCCTTTCCGTTGACCAGATATGTGCTTTATGCATTGAAGTCTCTTTCTCCAAATGGTGGTCAGCTCAATATGTATCCTGAAGAGTCACAACTTTTACGATCATGACAACTCTTTTTAATAGACGCTCACTTTCATAAACAAAGTGGTGCATGCCAAATCACCTTTATTAAGTGTCACTACAAACTAGTTCATGATTAATAATAGATCCCTGCTGTTGGTCTTACATATATATTTATTCTTACATTGTTGTTATGAATCTTATATTTTGTTTTTTAGAGGAATCGCTGAAAGCAGAAGAACGTTTGAAAGTGTCTGTATCCCTACGACACAATCTCAATCATTTGCAAGGCTTCCATGTATGTGTTGACTTTGCAACTAATCCAATTTGTACCTACTGATCCCATCTACTATAGATGGCAAATACTCATCCCATGAAGGATGGTCTCAGGACAAATCCACACTGATGTATCATCAAATTCTGTGTGTGTCGATCAGAGAACTCGTGATGAGCTCTCCTCCCTATGCAGTCCTGATAAAAAGCTCCCACCGCAGTGAAGCGTTAACAGTCATAGTCCTAAATAAGAGCTCTGTCATATGACCTATCACTAACATCTACAGTAGATG
Organism: Cupressus sempervirens; assembly: GCA_028749045.1. Lineage (NCBI taxonomy): Eukaryota > Viridiplantae > Streptophyta > Pinopsida > Cupressales > Cupressaceae > Cupressus > Cupressus sempervirens. The sequence continues at coordinate 531,953,607 of CM053790.1, forward strand.
TAACCACAGGAGAACATGATGCAACATGTTGTTCTCTGCTACTCTCAACATATGCACTCATCCCAACTGTATCATCTACACCTGTAATTGGGATAAGTGTGGCCACATCCTCAACATAATTTGTGGAAAGAGGAAAATCATCTACTGCTACTATGGGAAACAAAATTATGTTTGCAGATGGTGTTAAGTGATCCCAGCTCCACTTACATGAGCAATCAGCATCAATCCCAAAAGCAGATTGTCATAAGACCATGTTGCATCCATCTCAAACAAAGAATTGTCCCAAAGTGAACCTCACTACTCTGTTAAACTGTATCCTTACATGACATTGTCTCCACATCACTCACCTCGTAATCAACAACATTATGTGTGGTATCATCAATGCACACATCAACATCCACAAGCATACTGCTGCATGCCTCAATGGTCACTCATTTCTGCCAAGGCAACTGCAAGTCCATCCAAAACCCGATACTAGGACCTATTACCCACCATTGAGTTTTCTGATTTATTTTCCTGGGTCTGATTAGTAAAATCAAATTTGCTGCGACCCACATCTGCATTACATAACTCTTAACACTAAAATCTTGAGTATCTACACCCAAAAATTCCATACATCCATCTTTCACACAAGGAAAGACTGCTATCTCATGAAGGGGCTCAATACTAAGTCCACTGCCATAAAACGCAGACTAATTAATGTGCACTTTTTCCTTAATTTCCCCCTCCTACCACCAGACACCATTTTCCTGTTACTCTATGAACCAACTCTTCTTGCAAATAGGTCATGAGCTATCCTATGAGATTGCTTCTTTGCTAGCCCAATCATACCATATAGCTTTGGATGAAAGTTCATAACATGATAGAAAGATAAACCATTCTTAACATTTTGAGGAAGAGTGTAATATTCTGCCAACATGCTAAGCACTTCCTTCCTTTTGATACTAATTAGATTTTGTTGTGTATCCTTCATCTGATTTCCTTCTTATGTAGTCTCCTGATTAGTTCCATGACTGAAGCAATTGCAAGAATGTTGATCACTCACATGTCAAGCTAGGAACTCAAGATTTCCAAACCCCGCGGGATGGAAGGTCATAAAACAGAGATCAACAAAACTAGGTGCTTTCATCAAGGACTGTGTCTTGATGAGATAACTTGCAAGATATATCACAGGTTAGAAATTTAAATAAGAAGAATGATGCTTATATACATACATAAATACATAATAATTGTCTATACACACACAAACCCTTGGATTCTGTAAAAATACAGGAGCTCTCATATGTACAGACACAGAGGCTCTTAAACAAGACAAATCCACAAGGCGTTGGATTTTGTAAAAATACAGGAGCTCTCATCAAGGACCATGTCTTGATAAGCTAACTTCCAAATACATCACAGGTTAGACAATAACATAAGAAGAATGATGCTTATATCACTTCCAAGGGCCACTGTTTTTCTGATAAATGCTGTACCTCAAAATATCTTGGTTCCATATTTGGCGCTAAAACTGATATACACGCCAAGTGAATAATGTTTCTTGGATTATATTCAAAGTGAAAAATGTCTTGGAAAATACTTAATCCTTTGTTTTCATTTGGGCTCTCCAACAACTGGAACTGGTTTGCTCTTCTGATGGGGAGGCAATTTAAGTTAGTACTGTATAGGAGTTTAGACATCGATCTTGAGAAAGATTTCTACTCTGTAAAAAGTTAAAACTTAAGAATGCTGAACATCTCTGGGGAGATCTCAGCCTTTTTCTTCTAAAGAAAATAAAAACTTGTTAGGCAAAAGCAGCAGCAGCTCTGCATTTCAGAGTATCATAGAACAATTTTTTTTGTTATCTCATTTATTATGGTGTTTTCTAACTTCGTACCCAATTAAGATGTTATAAACATACTGCAGATCCACTTTATGAGGAAGTCCATATTATTCTTCCTTTAAGTCTTGAATCTGAGAAATCAGCAACAATCATTGAATTATAAAAGGAATTGATGGTGCAACAAGGGTGTCCTTTATCATACTTATTAGACAATTCATAATGACTTCTTGTGGTTCCCAAAGAATTTTCATGAAGCAGTGACTATTAAAGCTTCAAGGATAGAGATTATTCATTTTTCAAAATAGATTTAGTTGTTACTCCACTCATTTTCTATAGGCACTTTGTTATGTATATTGAGATGCCTAATCTTAAGATCAAACCTTCTCCATGTCAAATTGTTTCTTTAGCTACTCTTTTCGTTGGCACCTCAATCTTCTATTCAATTATAAGGTCAATTTACTCAGATAATCAACTTAAAATGTATTTCTACTTTAATATGATATGTAAAAGTCTGGTGGCTGAGTATTATCCTTCTAAATTTGATCCATTTTTAATAATATAATATCTAAAGAGCATGACACCAGATTGTTTTCCTCCAAAGATATGTTTTTTATGCTGTTGCTGCCCATTGGAGACTTTATGAAATGTTCTGTTTTACTTTTCATACAGAAAATCTTCTAAAATGCTTGTAAATATTGATATGTGATACAAAACCACTTTCATTAAAAAATATATTGTTAAAATGCAGCTCGTACCATTTAAAGCTCTTTCTTAGTTTGTAAAATAGAATTAATACATACCATCATCTGGCTTCTTCACAAACTCGACTCCAAGCTTTGTAAACCTTTCACAGGCTTTGTATGTATCATCTACTGTGATGCCAATGTGTCCTGCAAAGAATGAAAAGATATTCTATATAATATGCAACACAATTTAGAGAGATTTGACCGCATTGTCAACTATGAAGCCAATGCTGAACAGTATTCCAGTTCAAGCTTAATGATAAAACAGATTATACCGGATTTTCCTAACCCCAGATTGACAGGAACAGTTGGTATTTACCAAAACCACGTGGTTCAGAGTTCCCGCTGTGGTAACCTTTGAAGTCTGGGTCAGATTCAGTTCCCCAGTTACTGATTTCCAATACAATCTAAAGTTAGTGCTCTTGCGTAGCTATAGGCCATGTTTCTACTTTTTTTAATCTGACAGCACCAGCCCCAGACAACTGAACCTAACAAAAAGAATGGATCTGACTATTTACTGTGTAAGCTCAATAGTAGCCTTCCGACTGAAAGTCCAAACTGTTCGGTCTACAGGATCAGATGGAAAAACATCAGTATCCTGTTGAAAAGATGAATAATATTAGCTCAGTCCAAGTTCAACAATCCATAACGGAAATTAAAAATCAAATACAAAGATGCACGTTATCTGAAAACAGATAATCCAAAAAAAAAAATCATTAGAGTATGAAACTGAACTTTACCTCGTACCCCATAAAGTAGATGCTAAACTTCATATCTGGAAAATCAAGTCTTTTGAGCAGTCTGATGTTCATATCAAGGAATGACAAGTCAGATACTAATACAAACCACCAAACTAAGAAAGACTGTAGTTGGAAATAAAAAGTGGTTGATACAAGTAAAACACAAGTCCATACAACTGAAGATATAATCCTTTGCCTGAAAAGAAAAATTATGTTAATCTAGGTCCTAGCAGGGATATTGGTCACTGTATTTTCCTTCTAGAGCATTCAATTTATTGGTAATCAGATGCCTTGTGCCATATCAGCATCAATTGCACCCATTGATGTATCTGATCTAAAGTTTATAAACCCCAACCATCTGTGAAGCTCTGCCTGCCTTACTAATATCTACTTTTCTTCTTAAAAAAAGAATCAGAATAACTCATCAAAAGGAACAACGTGTTGAAGGCTATGTTTGCCAAACAGGTTATTCCTCTTTTATTAGGGGCCATATGTTCATGAGAACTTAGCTGGCTACAGCCATGAAAAAGAGCTTCAGTGTATCCACAAGAGAAAACTCGTTTTGTCTTTATTTCATGGAATCGTGAATTAAATGAAATCCATAAAAATTAGAGCAAATTCACTTGTCTGAAGTGTGTGTACTAAACGATGAATACAAATTCACTGCAAGAGGAAGAAATATGTGACCCTGCTTCAGTCAGATCAAATTCTCTTCATTTTATCCAGCCAGCCACACATATAGTAGCTTCATAAGAACTTAGCTGGCTCCATCTATGAAAAAGAGTTTCAGTGTATCTGCAAGAGAAAACTTGTTGTCTTTATTTCATGGAGACATGAATTAAATGAAATCCCAAAAAAGCAGAGCAAATCCACTTGTCTGAAGTGTGTGTATTAAACGATGAATACAAACACTGCAAGAGAAGACATATGTGACCCTAGATATTGCTTCTGGTTTCAACTGTGTGAGATTTTTTTAGCATATTGATGCTAAAAAAATCTCACACAGTTGAAACCAGAAGCAATTTCTATTGTCATGGACTGTGGAAATATAATGGTGTTAATATGTGACCCTGTTTCAGTCAGATCAAGTTCTCTTCTCTTCATTTTATCCAGCCAGCCGGACACTAATTGAAAATATGAAATGCACATGCTGTCAGCGTAATGTAATTATAATAACGTGGCCACCATAGAACAGTAATCTAAGCTTGATAGAATATTCTCACTTACATACAACAAAAGCCTGGATGCAACTAGGACAATTTACAAATCCAAAATGAATAAATAAAATATGGATAGGTTACGAGTAAATTACTTCATGCCCAGTACGCGTGAGTAAAAATCCAAGGATACTTTAGGATCTTTGATTCGGTACATCTGCAATTGGGAAAATACAATTCCGTTTTAATTTGAGCTATTGGCAATTCAGCAGTAAAACAGTATTTAGACACTTTATTTTTGTAAGACTTGGTTGTAGCATTTTATTTCATTAAAGACCTAATTCCTGTAAGTAGCGATATCTTCTGTGACCCATTACTATCAAACACGCAAGTCCAAACCTCAGTTGCAGATTAAATTCAGCAGCAAAGGATACTACATGCATGTCAACAAAGACTAGACAATTGGGTGACCCGGGATTTACGCCTAGTTTTAAGAGCATTTGCCCAGGATTTAAAATGGTAAAAGACTGAGTCTCGCCTCTCTTCGGCATAGCCCACGAGCAGATTTTCCCTACCGAAATGGCTCATCCTCTCTAAGGATTTTATTTATTTAGCAAGTTATGAAAAATATTCAATCTATATAAACAATCATAGTCAAAGTAGTATGAATTGATTACAGAAACATCAATTCACAAATCCACTATCACTACATTTTCAGCGGTTTAAAATGTTTTAGAACGAACAAATCGTTGAAAAAGATGACGAATAAGCTTACAGTCTGTTGCATAAAATAACTCTTCGTAGCCTCGTCTGGTTTGTCATGCAGCCCAGGATTATTGGCAGCGCTTTCTTTCGACCCAGTGGCCATTGCAGCAACTCTTATCGGTCTGTATTTTTTCTGCACACCCACCCGAAAAAGAAATTTAATAGAGCAAAAAGAACAAGCGCAAAAATTTAACACAAACAAATAACATGTTTGTGAAAATCAATAGCTGGATTTAAGTCAGAAGGGTGACACTGTAATATGCTGTGGTCGTGCGAGGAAAAAAAGAATGTCCAAATACAGCAGCTGGTCTATGAAACCTACATAATCTGATTGGGTATGCAGAGGACAAAATAGACATGGCCATTGCCCTTACCATTGTGTGCACTAGAGTTGGTAGTAACTTACCGTTTCAGATAAATGTCAGTAGCAAAACCATCCGAGGATAATTGTTTCAATGGAGATTTTTAGATTGCTATCTTTACGAAGTAGAAATTTTAGAAAACCGTCTTTATTATTAATTTACTCAAATAGAACTTTTAAGAAATAAATGATAACAGGGCCCTGCCCAAAAAAAACAATTTAGAAACGACATAAAGAGATTTGCACCTTTATGGACAAATTTCAATGATAGATTCCTAGGCACATTATGGAATTACTTTGACGTAATATACTTAGGTTCCTTAAAACACTTTGCTATGCAATTTTCTCTTTAAATGGCAAACATCTTTTAAGTATTTTTATTAGAGAAAAAAAATTGATATATAAATCTATGTATAATTTAGAAGGCTTATAATTGTAAGAATGAAAAGTATATTAGGTCAATTAGGTTGTGTTTAGATGGTAAGGTCATAAGATTTTCATGTTGGAGATATTTTGACCCTCTCAAAATGACATATAGATTGCTTCAATGTTGACTTCAGTTGACTATGTGTCTATGAGTTGAATATGTTGAATTCAGAAGACAACAAGAAAAATTTAATTTTTATTTTATAGTATTTTGTGTGAATATTTTGGTATTATTGTCTTTGAACATCATTTTGATTAATTTTGTGTTTATTGATCTCAAACATGTATAATTACCTAGAAATATAGATTTATCTCAATAAAGAACATTTATTGATATCAGTTTACAATTTCCAACAATTTCCCCTTCCAAGTTGAAAATCATAGGGGTAGTATTAGTCTAGATCAAGATTACAGGTGCAATTTCAATCCACTTTGTCAAATTCTAAATTTAATCGAGGTCTCAAGCCAACATGGTTTTAATTTGTAGTAACTAATTTATTCATGTGTCAAATTTTTCAAAGTTCTTAAAGAACAAGTATAGAGGGACAGTACATGCATGTCAATCCATAAAAGGAGTTTCATTATGAGGACAACCTCTTCATATCTATCTATCACATTGGATTAATCATTAATCATTACTCAATCACTTGCATCAAACAAAATAACCATACTAATCCTTGCATCAAAAAGTGTCAAAACCTTAGTTCTTGCATTGGGTCACTTATAGTATCAAGTGTGTTATCTCAAGTCTTGAACATTTGATATTATCATAGTCACTTTGGTGCTAATTCTATTTTTTGCTTATTGTCTTCCAAATTTGTGGAATTGATCAATAGGATTCAACTAATATGCAAGGAGGGTACATGTTGATATCTTATATTTAGCATAACAAGTTCCAACGGTATTATTTGGTACCAACACTTTTTCCAATATGGTTATGGGCATCAAAAAAAAAAAATTGTAAGCATTGGATCAATCTAAAGAAGAAGAAAAAAAAACAAGGTTGCACAAAAAGTTCAAGACTACAATATTTTGATTTAATGGTTGAGTTGCACACACTATATGTATATTTCAATTTACTCATCTCGAATCTAGTTTTAAAAACCATGGTGTGGTCACTTGTCATTTGTAGTGCCCACCTATAGTTTGCTTTTCCATTATATTTACCAAACTCTTTTATGCCTATTTCATAAATGTGTTTGTTTCAAGGATATTATTTCATAACTTGGACTATAGATATATCAACGATGATTACTTAGTTGACTATATTTTATGTGTTGTTTAATGATTATGGTTACTGGTGCATTAATGATGCTTTAATGATTCATAGTTAATAAGCATGATTTCTTTCATAGCAATGTTAGATGATGCTTTAATGATAATTACTTCATATTTGTAACGATGCATTATTTTATCTGAGCATTTGATGTTTGACTTATAATTATTATGGTACTTACCCAATACTTGCATGTGTATGGTGTGTGTGTCTATTTTATCTTTCTATTTGTCATGTTTGATGTGGTTAAGGGAGGGATTCGCAGCACCTGCTAGTTGGGATCTACACGATGTACCACTCTCCGCTATTGCTTGTTTAGTTTAGATATATTTATATACATGTACATGCTCATCTTTTATGCAGAATGTAGGTATTGGGCATCGACTTCCCTGAATTGTCAGGATGAGCGTGCCCTATCACAATAACTCGATGGTAAGAATGGGGAGATAATGTTCAAGTCCTATCCCAGCCATAGCCTAAATACTTGTCTTGCAAGGAGGACTCATAACTGACTTTCCACTCTTTAAAATCCGTGAGTTTATCTTTGTCTGTGTTGTTTGATTTTGAGTTTCAGTCTATTTTGGTAATGTTACTATTATGTGGATTTTGCTATGTGATTTATTTGGTAAATGATTTAATTATAATATTTCGGTTAATCATATAATTTTGAGTATTTGATTAAAAAGAAAATATTAAAGCATGAGAATATTTAATTAATTTTTAAAAAATAATTAAATATGTGCTTTAATTTAAAAGTCTAAATTTAGAAGTCTAAATTTAAGAAATTGGTTAAAAAGAAATTAGAATATGATGATATTTAAATTAATTATTAATTAATAAATATGTACTTCAATTTAAAATATTTAATTTAAAAGTTCAATTTAAGGAGTTGGACAAAAAGAGATAATTTAAATATTAAAATATTAATAATTTAATATTACTTTATTATAATTAATTATTTAATAATAATTAAATTAGAGTTGCATTTAAACAATGAGCTTTGATTATTATTATTAATTTAAATAATGAATTATGCTTTAATTAGTGCTTGCACTAATTAATAAGTGGAGGAAAATAAAATATATATAAAAAATAGTTAAATTAAATAGTTCTTTAAATGTGCATGAAAGAATTTAATTTAAAAGATTTGATTAAATTTATAATTTAAGCGTATTTATATTTATGTAATTTAATAATAATTTATTTAAGAGTTTTATTTTTAATAAATTCTAAATAATATTATTAGTTAAATTAATAAATATTATATAAAAAACGTCGCATGATTTAATAAGGAAGAGAAAATTTTAATTTAATAAAGTTTATTTTAATTAAATTGCATAAAGTGTGTGCATGAAAATTAAAATATAGTAATTAAAGACAAAGGATTTTTGCATGATTGCATGATCAAAGCCTTGATTTGGGGGGAAAACTCTTTATTAAGGAAATTAGAGCTCATTTCTAGATACACAGGTTTTGGAGATCGAAATTTGGAATTGGATCAAAAAAATTGTTGAAAATTTTAGAGGGTTTGAATTTGCATGCACTCACAGATTGTCTCAGATTTTAGTTGTGGTTTTAAGGTAGGGTTGAAAACCCTTTGCATTAATTTACTGTATTGATTGTTGAATAAAGAATTATGTTGTAGATTTTGAAAAAGGAAAACTTATTAATCAAGAAAATTTGATTGAGAAAAATTATTTTAAAAACTGTAGAAAATTATTGTAATTGTATTCTTATAAACTCCTTTCTAATATAATGAAAATTTGATTATTGAAATTTGGAAGAAAGTAATAAATTGAACAGTTAGGGTTCCAACTTTAAAATTTTCATTAGAACCATGAGATTATCATGAATTTTCTAAATACAGATAAATATTATTCTTATATCTAAAATAATTTAATTGAAAATTTTATTGGAAAAAGAAAAAAAAATTGAGAGGAAAACATGTTGTAACTAAACTTATGCATGCATGCGAAAACAAATATACTAAAAATAAAAGCTAAGTATAGTATGGTTATATGCATGTGAAAACAAATGTGTTAAAAATAGAAAGCTAAGTATAGTAAGGTTACATGCACGTGAAAACAAATATGTTAAAAATAAAAATTAAGTGTAGTAAGGTTACATGCATGTGAAAACAAATATGCTAAAAATAGAAAACTAAGTATAGTATGGTTGCATGATTTGAGAGATCAAAGACATGTAAAAATACTAATTGCATCTGTGTTTTTATTTAATATAATTTAATTTTTAGATTTATTTATTTAAAATATTTAATTAATTAATTAAAAACAAATTTGTTAATTAAAAATAAAAATTTAATTATTAATTTCTAAAAATTTAAATAAATATTATTCATTTAGTTAAAGTGAAGTTAGTAATATTAGTAATTCTAATTAAAATCTTAGTTGCATATAAATAATTTAATATTTATTAATGCAATAGGGAAGTTAATAAATAATTTTTTATAATTTTATTATATTTTAAGAGTTGTGGTAGAGTTCACTTTGTAATCATTTAGTTATTAACTATTTGACTTTATGAGAGAAATTATAAATAATTACGTTAAAGTTATAATTTTATCTCTAGTTGCATTATGAATTGAAGAAAAAATAAATATTAATATTAGTCTTAAATAAAAGTCATATTAATATTTTAGAAATTGAAATTAATATCAATATTTAAATATAATAATATACATTTATGTTATTAATTAAATCATTTACGATTTAAAATTATTTAAATTAACAACATGATAATATTTTATTTTATTTTATTTTTATCGGTAAACAGCCAAAGCCTAGATTAAATATTATTATTATATGTTAAGCAAAGACAGATTCGAACACAAGACCTCCCACATGAGAGGCTCGCAAGTTACCGTTGCGTTGTAAGCTTTTCCCTAATAACATGATAATATTATATGATATTTTATATGCATACGAAAATTAGATATTTAAATACTTATTATTTTAAATAAGTATATCATCATAACAATTTATATTAACATATATATTCTTACTTTATTTCTAAACACATCTTTATGATCCAAACTAAACAAGAGAAATTGGTGGATTTAAATCATGTGGCTAAAAACTATGTATTTTCTAATATTCTATTTATAGTCTTGTGATATTTATTTTCATGATGGTTTTTCTTTGTGGGTTGTTTAGTTGGCCAAGTTAGGATGTGAACTAGAAGCGATTTTTGAGATTTTTTTTATGATTATTTGATTAGATGTTATGATGAACTTTATTATTTGAATTGAGATTTATGTTTTATGAGTTTTATGCTATTGAGCATTTATGAGAACTTGGGTTTCGAGAACCAATGTTATTTTTTGGGTTGCCTATTAAGGAACCAAATTCGTTTAATATTACTTTTTGTGGTATGGGACATTATTATGGTTTGTGATTTTTGGGAAGGTAGTCTAGGTGCATCTCTATGGGAGTGGCTTGCAATGGGAGTCGGGGCCCAAAGTGGCTGCTAGGGTAACTCATTGTAAGTTGTGTAACAAGTGATAACATAGTAATTAAAATATCTTACTTAGCTCTTTTTTTTGAGATACATTAAAAAGATAAGTTAGAGATTGTTCCTTGTCCATGCCTTGAGTGCTTGTATAGACTAAGGATGAGATGGAGATGATACCTTGAGAGGTATGACTAGTTTTCTTGCCATCATGAGAGGGTATTATGGTTCTGCATAGAGTCACTAGGGGGTCGGGGTCCTAAGAGACTACCAGGGTAACTCTAGAATTGGCTCATGTGATGACACTCCATAGTATGTAGCCTGAGTCTCCTTCATGGTTTTTTAATATCTGCCTCTAATGGTGTACTTGTTAGATATTGCTTTTGATAGTGTATTTATTCTGAATTGTTATTTATTGATTGGATGTCATTAATTGTTGACAGTTGACTTTTATTAATGAATGATCAGTTATTCATTAGTGGTGTTTTTTATTATTGTTGGAGTTAGTGATTGGTGGTTCACTTTTATTGACGACAGTTGTTATCTGTTGATTATTGTGCTTGTGACACTTGACATTGTTTTGGAGGTGGTTGTGTCTTTTTGGGTTTTGATATTTGATTTATATTTGGTATCTAGATGTTGACTTGGTATGTGGTGTTGGTATTGGATGAGTGTTATTTCAACTTTGGTTATCTCTTCTTCTTGAGTAGTTTGTGTTACCCTTGGGGTCGTTTTGGCTATCAAGATTCCTTGCCTAGGATTATTTTATGATTTGATTATTTGTGTGTGGATCGTACATTATCTCTCCTGCACGGTGGGAGTGGGAGCTCGATTAGGTGACCACGTGATCGGGAGGTAGTGTATTCTTACCATTTGGGTCCCCCTCAGATTGGCAGATGTTGGATGCTCCTTGATACAATGGTATCATTATCATTCTTCCTCTTATCTTGAAGACTCTATTCATTTGATGTATCTATGTATCATGTGTTTTGATATCCTACAAGATATTGTGTTGTATATTGATTTACTTATATCTATTTTTACATTTCTTGTGACATGTGCAGTGGATGTTATTCATTAGATGTGCTTTCATATCATTAGTTGTACTTATGCATTTGCTTATATGACTATGTATATGTTTATTCATTTTATAATTATAGACATTGTAATTAAGACTTAAACTTATTAATAAAACTTTCTTAAATGTGACTCAACGTGAAGGAACCCTTGAGGAATTGAAACTGTATTTGTAATTGCTTATGTGTATTTGATGTGTATGTATATATTTCTTATGCATTATTGTTACTTTGATGTTTTTTAACTTTTTAAAAAAAATAGTTCAATAAACTTTGTAGCATATTAGGTTTATTTCTTTTGGGTTCTCGAGTAGGGCGTTGCATCATTACCATTCAAGCTCATCTCTATGCTCAAGGTATGCATATTCTTTTGAATTTTTTTCATGTTCCATATCCAATCAATTATGTGCTTCTAAAACAAACTCTATTCAAGAAAATTTATTATTACTATTTTATTTCATTTGTTTTACTTATGAGTTAATGTGGAGATTATTTTAATTTTGCTCATTAATAAAAAGGGGTTGGTAAGTATATATATAGCTCATTAAAGCCGAAATGATTGTTCAATGAAAATAAAAGAATTAAGTTAATGCATTAAGGACATCCAATAGCATTAAGTGAAAGAGATGAATCATTATAGAGAGGAAACACTAATGGGGAGTGTTCTCCAAAGGGAGGTCGAAAAGCCTCACATACATCCTAAGTATTGTAAACAATGAACAAAACAAGCACACCCCATCCAAAAGACAAGAGTAAATCAACAATGTTAAGATAGTGTTATACAACACCAATACATTTCCCTTAAGAGAGAATAAAACTACTTCTCTAATAAGAAGGTGGTGAGAAATGAATTTAGTTTGGTGAGAACTCCATTAGAGGTGGGAGAAGTGGTAAACTTCCTCGCATATTACTATTAGTTTGATTTATGTTTGTAGTATGAGTTGTATTATCTTAATGGTTAACAAGGTCCTAGAGATTTTAGAATTTAATCATCATCTTTCTTCATGTAATTTAATTTCAAAGAAAGCATATATTAGCACATGAATTTCATAATTAAGAAGAAATTAAAATTTATGGTCTTACCGTTAAAGATGTAATTATGTATAAAACTCCAAAGCTAAAAAATAATCAAAGCTCTTCTAATATTTAGAAACATGTGATACCCAAGGGCCAAACCAAAAAGTATTTCAAGAAAGAAATGCGAGAAAATACTACAAATCCATTTCTAAGCATCATATTCATAAGAAAATATTTAAAAATATACTTAAAGGATTAACACTATGAAAAAGTAAGACATTTGAATGATTTGAGCAATACAAATCCACAAAATTCGAAGAACACCTACCTGCAAGAATCTGTCACAAAGAAGAAAAGACAAAGAAGAGGCAAGGGTTTGGCTCTAAAAATATGGAAGAATATATTATTAGACTAAAAAGAATGAAAGAAATTTACAATTGATCAATCCTTATAGAAGGAGATCATAAGAGTAAATGACATTTAATAATTAATATTTAATTATTAAATAGAAATGCATGTGCATAAAGTGAAATCTTAATAAGGGAGTAATGGTAATTTAATAATTGAAATTAGATTAACCCTTTACTCTAACACCCCCCTTAAGATGAGCAACAATGCAACTACAAATAATGCATGAAAAAACAAGGAAACTACAATGTTGAAAGCAAACTTGGGTCCCAAAAACAAGGTCTAGTGAGGTACCCAATCACAACCAAATCTCTATGAAACAAAGAAATAGAAAAAACCCAGTGGAAAAAAACACTACTCCAAAAAGAGATAGAAAGAAAAAGTACAACATGTCTCAAGAGACTCTCTCAAAAACATAAGTACAATGGAACCCCCCATGATAGAGACTTGAGACTCCATAGCCCCCCCCAAAATGGTAGAACTCTTGTGTCAATGAACAAACCAATGTGGCTCTGATCTAAAAGAAACAAAGGCACTAGACAAGGAGGATGAAACCCCTGAATGTAAGGTGAACCTAGAAGTCCTAGCTAATGCTTAAAGGAGAATGCATGAGAATTTTGAAATGGAATCTCCAATGGAGGTGGGATAACAGGTGTGTTGAATCTATCATCTGAGAGGAGATGTATGTCCTCTGATATATCCTCAACAACTACACTAGGTGGCTCGATGGCTGAAACTACAATGTTAGGCAATGCTAAAGAGTAATCTTGTGCAATAGATGGAATCTGAATAGGAGGTGGAGGTGTAGAAGTCACAACACTGGTCTCAGGAACAACACATAAGTTCAAGTGACCCAACTTCACCATAGTAGTCTCTTGTGAAGAAGAAGAGTGAGTCTCTAATAGTGGAGATAGTAAACCAAAATGAGAGAAAGAGTATAAGTGGGAAGAATGATCAATAGTCTTTGTAGCAACAATATTGCATGTCTCACTATCTTTGATGTGCACTAAATCTTGTGCAAACTCAATTGTCTTCCCTGTCCCACTGTGTGTAATTTGATAAATAGAAAGAAGGTTAGAGGACAAAGATGGAGCACATAGTACATCATGAAATATACCATCATCAATGTCAATATAACTTTTCACATGTACAGTCATAACAGTGTTGTTCCCCATCAAAATGTGTGGAGTAGGAGAAGCCTCAAAAGAAGAGAACAAATCCTAAGAAGATGCCATATGGTGTGAAGCACCTGAATCCAGTAACCATCTAAAATAATGTGAAGTAGTGGTTGCATATAATGCATGACCCTTTCCTATATCTTTACCATCTGATTGAAATGATGATGAAGAAGAACATATGTGAGAAATAGAAGGAATATTAATGTTGCTCTTCTGAAGGAGAGTTGTCAAATCTAAAACCTATTTGGCATAGTTATCTAACTTCTTCTCATAGCAATGTGACTCGTTATGATTGGGCTTATTACATTAAGCACACTTCTGTCTATTTGGCTTTGGTTTATCCCCTTAGGAGGAGGAGGGTCTCATGAGATGCAAGGGCTAGAATCAATCTGAGACTTTGTAGGATGCGACTTTTATTTCTTATCCTTCTTCCAAAAGATTTTTGAGCTACTAATGCATAAGTCTGTGAGCCTATGAGAGAATCCAATTGAGAGAGCTTAACTTACTCTTGAGTCAAATGATCACAAAAATCCTCAAAGGATGGCATGGTAAATCTAGTACCTATTGACACAAAAGTTTGCACCCCTTCTTGAGGTGTGATCCTCAAGCGACCTTGTATAACATGGCAATAATCTCAAAAGTGTGGAACTTTGTAGTTAGAGATTGAATCTCCAGAGAAGGTCATCTTCCTCACAATCTGGGTGCACCTAACTAAGTTTGGGAAGGAAAAGAGAAGGAGGAAACATAAAAATAAAATGTTGAAGAGGAAAAGTAGTGATGCACCAAATAGATTGTTGACCTACTTCTTTTTAATAACTACGCTAAAATCTAATAGACCTCACAAGACATATCACTATCTATATTCCTTCAATCTTAACACCATAGAAAATCCAAGAGATAACATAACCATGCAAGGAATACAACAGATTAGTTAATTGAAATGAACATATTTATATGGTGTTGCAATTGCTAAAATACATTCAGGAAAATGAGGTATAATAAAGTACACAAATTTAACTGGCTAAGAATGGATATAACAATAGTGATTTCTATTGAATAAGAGGCAAGAGCATTTATAGAGAAATCTGCATAAGACTAGAAAAAAGAGACCCTAAAAAAAAAAAAAAAACTTGTCTTTATAGGGTGCAAGCATAACCTAGATACAACCTTGAGTGTAAACTCCAACGACCATGGGGTTGGATTGTAGATGACAACAATAACTAAGAATCAAAAGGGAAATTTGATCATGAAGTACGATTTCCCATGGAAGTGACAGGATGAGACAAAATGAGTCCACCCAACCATAAGAGATCAAATCACCAAAAATTTGATCATTTCATGCATTAAAGAGGCATGGATTGAATTGGAGTCGTGCTAATCAAGGTCCAAGAAGTAGGTAGGCATTTAAAAAAATGGCCCTGATGGTGTGCCATGGTAGGGAAAAAAATTGTCTAGAGGGAAACATGCAGCTTTGACCACAGGGGGAATTTCATTTTCTGAAATTGAAAGCTGACTATTGATGAAGTTTGTCTTGTTAAAATGGATAGCTAGATGTCATATGAAATCTCCCCAATGAGAGGTTAAGTT
This sequence comes from Cupressus sempervirens, assembly GCA_028749045.1. NCBI lineage: Eukaryota > Viridiplantae > Streptophyta > Pinopsida > Cupressales > Cupressaceae > Cupressus > Cupressus sempervirens. Next base: position 531,969,631 of record CM053790.1, read on the forward strand.
ATAGCCATTGATGCAGATCTCCTCCACCATGTGGCACCATTCTAGACCTTGAAACCCTATGGAGACTCCATGGTATAAGAAATGTCAAGATGAAGACACGTGGAAGTACATGGACCAATCGCGAAGACATAACTCTGTCACCCGTAGACCCACAGAGTGAACTCATTTGGAATATTCATTGTACATGGTGTAATCTCACATTTCTATGATAATGAGAAACTATATTGTGAAAACATGAGGGTCATTGATCCTTTTCTATGTGGCGCAATCTCGTGTAATTCTAGGTTTTAGAATCTCATGGAGGCATTGTGGTGGGAGGAAGTGTTAGAATGGTGACGTGTGGCAACATCATGTCAGATGACACATCGAGCCAACCACCCACGCAAAAGCATGGATGCAACATAGATAATGTTAGAAGTGGGACCCTCCACCACACGGTAGGATTCTGGACTTTAGAGCCCTAAGGAAATGCTGCGATGTGCGAAAAAGCCAAAATTCCAACATGTGGAAGCATCTTGTGTATCCGAGAAGATGGGCAGGCAGCCCACAAAAGAATAAGAGTCATTGGATCTCCAAATAAAGAAAACATCCCAACAAAGAACAAAATGAGCTAATCATGAAATGTTAACTATCAACTTTAGCACAATATTATCCCCTGCAAGGAACCAAGCCCATTGAAGGTTTCTCTGATTAGATATCAATGATGGGCTGAATGGGGGTAAAAGAGGTCAACATTCTTGGTGACTCAGTGGGATTCTTGCCTATTAAGCATAGATTAGTGGCCTCAAGCAATCCATTGGGCATGGAGTCGCACAAAAAAAGATGTGTGATCCCACTTGCAACTTCACCAAATTCTACAACCAGCAGAAACAAAACTTCAAGGAGCTTCGAAAAGCTTAGGAAAGCTCCAAAAAAGGGAGCAAATGTGCTCATGCACTTCTTGGAAATCAAGAAAACTATTCTAATATTTAAAATAAAATAAAAAACTTTTAACCTCCTCTAGAAGCAAGGTTTAAGGTGAATCCCATTGACTGGGATTAGAAGAACTTCACCATCAGGCCTGGATAGCTAAAAAGCGTTGGCCTCTTTGTAGTTGGTGATAATATATGGGCCACTCCACATAACATCGAATTTGGAGTACCTACTAGGCTTGGCTCTATCAACATCCCACTTGAGAACAAGATCTCCCTCCTTGAAGATTCTAGCCTTAGCCTTCTTGTCAAAAATCCTTTTGACTTGCTACTGATGTTCCTCAAGTGTATGCATAGCTTGTTGTCTTTTTTCTTCAAGTTCCATTACTTCAGCTAGCCTGAATGTCATAGCATCATTCTCAACTAGCTCCAATTGATGAGCTAGTTCAAGAGAGGGGAACTCAAGCAAAATAGGAAGCCTTGCTTCCCACCCATATACCAGCATGAAGGGTGAGTTCCAAATTTCTCTCTTGGGTGTAATTATATTAGCCCAAAGGGTTGTCCTCAACTTGGCATGCCAACACCTCTAATAATCTTAAATTGTCCTCTTTATTATTCTGATGAGGTTCTTGTTGGAGAATTCAACCAATCCATTCCCTTGGGGATAGTAATTTTAGGAAGTGCTCAAATATATTCCATGTTCAATAGCCCAAGGGCATATATGAGTCCCAACAAAAGACTTTGCATTATCTAATATGATAGTTGAAGGAACACCAAATCTAGTCACTATTCCATCAAGGAACTCAACCACTGAAGCTTATGTTGCATCTCTCAAAGCTACTACTTTTGCTCATCTTGTGACGTAATCTGTTCTGCCAAGATCCATTTGTGACTAGAACTAAAGAGTGGGTTTATTGCCAATGAAATCCAAATCCCATTGAGCAAAGGGTTGATCTGCCTGAATAGGATGAAAAGGAAGGGTGACCAATCTTTTCTTTCTTGAGAAGAAGGCACATTTCTCACACTTCCTTGCCCACTTATGAGAATCATTGAATAAGGTTTTCCAATAATAACCGACCCTTATTATCTTCATTGTTGTAACCCTAGCTGAGAAATGACCACCAACAAGGCCATCATGGAACTCTTTTAATAACTTGCTGATCTGATCCATTTTGATACACCTCAATAGGACTCCATTAGAATCCCTCCTAAACAATATTCCATCCACCAAGACATAAGGGATAGACTATATTCTAAACTATCTTCTCTTTGCTCTATTTAGACCTTGTGGATATCTTCCTTCTACCAAGAAGGTAGTCATGTCATGCAACCAATCATTCTAATTTGCATTCTCTATTGGTTCCTCACCTTGTATTAAGAGGGACCACATCCTCAATTGTCTCAAAAGATGAGATGATTTTCTAACACAATCCTTTGCCCCTCACAAGATTGGTGATTTTAATATTAATCTCATACTTCATGACCTTGGTGATCCATCTAGCTCTCTTCTCATTGATATCCTTGTTCAGAAGGAACTCCTTTACACTTGCATGTAGGACCAAGAGTTGGACCTTGTTATGGGATAGAAGATGTCTGAACTTTTTGAGAGCCCTTACAATAGCAAGAACTTGCTTATCTATGTAGCTATATTAGATCTCATAATCTTTAAGCCCTTCACTAAAGAAAGCAATGGGCTGCTCCAAATTCTCTTCATTTAACTATGTTGGAACTATTGATATACTTGACTCTCCTCGAAGAGAGTAAAGGATGAAATCCCTATCAAAGTTGAGATTGACAAGAATGGGAGTTGATGCAATTGATTTCTTGATCTCCTCAAAATTGGCCTTCCCTTCATTGGTCCAAGTGAACATCATATTCTTCTTCAACATGCCTATGAGAGGTTTCACCATGGAAGCAATATTAGGGATGAACCTTCTCACAGAGTTGATCCTACCAAGAAAACTCTGCAACCCTTTCTTGTGGCTGGGAAGTGGGAGAGAGAGAATCATTTCCACCCTTTCTGAATCTATTGTTAGTCCATCTCTTAACACAATGTGTCCCAAGAGCTTTCCAACACACACTTTTTCAGGTTTAGAGAGACATCATACTCTCCACATTTGATGAACACCTACCTCAAATGATCAAAGTGATCTATCACATGCTTTAAAAAGACAATTATATCATCAAGATATATCAACACAAAATTCTCTAGCATGCCCTTGAAATCCATCTCCATTTCCTTTTGAAATGTAACATTTGCTTTTGTTAGTCCAAATGGCATTTTACAATAGTAATAATTACCCCATTTGGTAGTGAAGGTTATCTTGTATTGGTTTGACTCTTGGACTAACACTTGGTTATAACCTGAAAAAACCATCTAAGAAAGAAAACCTCTCCAAGCCACTAATCTTGAACAAAATTTGTTCCATAAAAGGAAGGGGATGGTGATCTTTAAGAGAAGCCTTATTAAGGTCCCTAAAATCTACACATAGTCTGATTTCTCCACTCTTCTTTCTAACGGTAACAAGGTTGGCTACCCATGAAGAGTGCTTAATAGGGAAAATGGTATTAGCTTCTATAAGCTTGTACTTCTCTTTTCTCATCAATGGTTCAATCTTGGGGTTGATTGACCCTTGCTTTTGTCTAACAGGCTTTGCATCATGGTTTAAATCTATAGTATGTTGGAATAAGCTTGGGTCAAAACCCTTTAAGTCTTCATATGTCCAAGCAATAATATCATTGAATTCTTGACATAAATTAATGAAAACTTCTTGTTTAGTCTTAGTTCATACCTTTCCCAAGTTAAGAATCTTCCCATCAATAATGGTGCCAAGCATGTAGTCATCCCTCCTTACAGTCAAGTTTGAACCCTTGCTTATTGTTTGATCATCAAAGTTGAATATGCGCTCTAAAGTGACCAATCCTTTAGACAATTTGTTGGAATTAACATTCACAATATGATCTCCATATTGACTTTGCATCTTAGGTTGATTTTTAGCAGAGAATTATACTTCATTTTGCAAAAATTTAACAATTTGTAAATCAGAATCAAATACTTGTCAATTTATGCAATTATTTGGGATAGTAGACCTTACAAGTCTGATCTATTGTTCCTTTACATCAGCAACATGTTCTAGTATGTCATAATGAGCATCAATTGCTACAAGTCTATTAGCATGTTTGTTTTTATTCCTAGGAACATTGAGAATATTGAATGCTTGGAAGCCTTCAAGTAGATCCCAAACTCTATGTGTGTATGACTTGATAAGGTTGTTCTTCATGACATTTTGAATTCTAATTTGATTAACAACCAACTCATTGTCCCCAAATACTTTCAAGAGCTTTATACCTATTCTTTGTGCAAGATGGAGACCTTGGATCAAGGCTTCATACTCGGCCACATTATTAGTGTAGCTGAATTAGAGTCTATATAGAAAGTAATATTTCTCCAAACTAGGGGAAACAAGCATTACACCAGCACCTGAACCATTTTTGTTCCTTGAGCCATCAAAGAACATATTCCACAATCAATTTGTATCTTCTTTTCTTTCATGAGATTGGGAATAGGAGCACCCTCCTCAAATATACAATAAGTTCCAAGGCCTATCTCTTTAGCTTTTTGTATTAGGTCAGGTTGGAAAGCATTAGCCCATTCATCTAAAAGATAGTAAGGAACCTTTGTTAAGAGTGTAGCATGTTCATGAGTTATGCATTCATCATCTTCTTCATGGCTTGTGCAATTCATATTTATGGGGTTGGGAGTGTAATAGTCTATGTGATTAAGAGCCAATGGTTTAGCCTTTATGGAAGCCTTTGTTCCATATCTTGTCTTGAAGAACATGTAGGACCAGTCAAACACAATATAACCACCAATTTGTGTGGTAAAGTCCCTAGATAGGTAAATAGAAAAATGTGGATGGATCTCACCAACTGATATGTCTTGTATGACAGTACAACCAAGACATGCATGTAATGCCATCTTCATATTTTTAAACACTCCTACCCTTGGAATATAGATACCATCCATTTGAAAAACTCCCTTAGAAATTGGTTCATATTTAATACTAAGACGATCAACTACACACCTTGGCATCACCAAGCTGCTAGCTCCATAGTCTATCATGCAATTATGAACCAACTTATCTCCTATAATCAAAGAGAGGTTAAAGAGGGAAGGATTACTCTTCTTATTTGTCTCTTCATTCCTTGTAGATTGCACAAAGCTTGTTGCTTCGTCCATGGTAGCTAGTCCATTTTGCGCTTTGACAGTCTTTACTTCTTGTTGTAACAATTCCAATTGAGATGTCATTGCAAGAACATCCCAAATAGGAACACTGATATTGGTCCTCTTCATTTGATTTATAATGTTGAGAGGAGTGTATGTTTACTTGGTTGGAAGCTTTGTGACTATAGGGTTTGATATATGAATGGGAGCAACATGTAGCTCTTTAGTCTTCTTGTTGTTCTGATTTTGCAATGGAGTGGCAACATTATGTTGTACATTTGCACTTGTGGCATGTTGAATATTCTTCAAAGTTGCAACCTATTTTGGTGAAGAGGATGGAGCCTTCTCTATAGATCTTCTTTTGCTTATCATGTTATGAGTTATTCCATCATTACCATCATGATTTACATGGCAGTAATCTTTAGGCTAATAATTCTTGAAGGCAATCCCGTTGTTGTTGGGATTGAAAACCAACAGTGGGCTGATTAGCATCATATTGATGCCCTCTTGCTTGTTCTTGTGTAGCCAAGGCTTGAGAAGGTTCCACTCTATGGTAGATACATTGCTCATATGAAAATTTACAAACTAAAAAATATTCTTTTTCTTGAGCTAGATTATTTTGAGCAACTATCGTCCTTACTGGAATTGCGCTTGCATTTGCAAGGGTTGCATTGCCCATAAGTCTATTTTGGTTATATGGAGCTTGACTAGGATTTAGCTGCCTATTGAATGAATTATTGTGATAATTGGACTGAAAAGGCCTGCTACCTTGAGCTTGTTGTCTCTCCCAAGTCACTAGCTTGTTGCTTATTTTTTGTATTATTGCATTTTGATCTTGAAATCTTTATCCATGTCTTGCATCATTACCTACATCATGGCCTCGATTTTATCTATTCCACTCAAAGATGTAGAAGTTGAAGGAGTAGCAACAAAAGGTTGGCTTGTATTTGTAGTTAGGATGGGAGCCACTGCGGGTTGGTGTGTAGGCATGCCAAGAAGTAATGGCATTAGAAGCCTTGGGGATAGCTTTCCTCTTTGGATTAGAATGTTCTCTGCCCTTATAGAAATTTCATATGTGGCTAGCAAAGTTTCCCCTCCCATGGTTTGCAATAACGTAGCAATATAACTATTAAAATTGTAATGCAAGAAATCATTTATTAGGAGTAGGCTTCATAGCAGCAGGGATTCTATCCCATGTTTTTTGGAATCTATAATTGAAATCTGTCATAAACTCATAAGGTGCCCTCTTGATTTTAGTTAGTTGTACTAAAAGTGATAGATGATCATTCTTATCTTTGAAATGTTTGCACAATCTTTCTCCCAACTCATCTCAGTTATTAATGGAGTTATGTGGCAATCCTCTATACTATTGTAAGGCTTTTCTCTTTAGTGATGAAGCTAACAGTCTAATAACAACATCATCTTTTGTAATACCATGTATATTGTAGATATTTGAGATTTTCTGAATGTGTTCTATTAGGGAAATTGATGTTTCGCCAGTAAAATCTGATAGACTTTTAAGAGCAAATACTGGAATATCATGTATTTGGGCTAAAATAAGAGGATTGCCACCATTAAAGGTAGCAAACACCCAATTTCTAGGGAGGGCCACATGGAATAATGATCTATTCAGATGAAAAGATGGTACCCTAGGCTATGACCTATCAACTGGAAGAGTAGAAAGAGATATCGGATGTGTATGTGCTACCTTTGAACTCCTAACTGATGATAGAGAAAAATTACTTCTTCTTTTTCTAGGATTTGAAAAAGAAAGTTCAATAAATTGAAAGTTACCTCTAGGAGATGCCCTTGTTTAAACCCTGGGCATGAATTGCAGTAGTTCTAGTCTGAGAACCAAGATGTAGAGATGGAGTTGCCAAGTGCTTGAATGTGACCCTCTTGAAGGTTGAAATGCTAAGAGTAACACTATCTTCTCAGCATAGAAGTTGAAGTACCAACAAACTAATAGACTTCTTAGTAAGCTTAAATGTAGTCCCACCAGATGTGCCAAAAACTATTGACAAAAAACTTTGCACCCCTGCTTGAGGTGTGATCCTCAAGTGACCTAGTATAACATGGAAACAATTTCAAAAGTGTGGGACTTTACAGTCAGAGATTGAATCTCTAGAGAAGGTTGGCTTCCTCACAATCTGGATGCACCTAACTAGGTCTAGGAAGGAAAAGGGAAGGAGGAAACCAAAAAAAAATGTTGAAGGGAAAAAGTGCTGATGCACTAAATAGATTGTTGATCTACTTCTTTCTAACAACTACACTAAAATCCAATAGACCTCACAAGAAATACCACTATTTTTATTCCTTCAATCTTAACACCATAGAAAAGCCAAGAAATAACATAACCATGCAAGGAATACAATAGATTCACTTTATAGATTAGTTAAAAATGAACATAATCATACAGTGCTGAAATTGCTAAAATACATCTAAGAAAATGAGGTATAATAGAGTACACAAATTTAACTGGCTAAGAATGGATATAACGACAGTGATTTCTATTGAATAAGAGGCAAGAACATTTATAGAGAAATCTACAAAAGACCAGAAAAAAGAGATCTTGAGAAAAACAACAAAACTTACCTTTATAGAGTGTAGGCATAACCCAGATACAACCTTGAGCTTAAAATCTAATGACCATGGGGTTGGATTGTAGATGAGAGTAGTAATTGGGAATTATAAGGGAAATTTGATCATGAAGTATGATTGCCTATGGAAGTGACAAGATGAGACAAAATGAGTGCACCCAACCGCAAGAGATCAAATTGCCAAAAATTTGATCATTTCATGCATTAAAGAGGCATGGAGTACATTGGCATCATGTCAATCAAGGCCCAAGAAGTAGTTGGGCATTTTTAAAAACTAGCCTTGATGGTGTGCCATGGTAGGAAAAAAAAACCATGTAGAGTTGACCATGGGAAGAATTGAATGTTGACCATTAATGAAGGTTATTTCTTTAAAATGGACAGTTAGATGTCACGGGAAATCTCCCCAATAAAAGATTAATTCATAACTGTTGATGTAGATATCCTCTGCCATGTGGCACCATTCTGGACCTCAAAACCCTATAAGGACTCCGTGGTATAAGAGATATTGGGATGAACACATGTGGAAGTACATGGACCAATCACTGGCATAACTCTACCACCCATGGAACCACAGAGTGAACTCATTTGGAATATTCATTATATGTGGTGCAATCTCATGTTTCTATGATGATGAGCAAGTATATTGTGAAAACATGAGGGTTGTTAATCCTTTGCTACATGGCCCAATCTCACGCAATTCTGGGTTTTAGAGTCTTGAAGAGGCATTGTGATAGGAGGAAGTGTCAGAATGGTGATGCATGGAAACATCATGTCAGATGATGCATTGATCCAATCACCCACACAAAAGCATGGACACAACATAGATAACATGGGAAGTGGGACCCTCTACCACGTGATAGGATTCTAGACTTCAGAGCCTTGAGGAAACATTGCAGCATGCAAAAAAGCTAGAGTTCTAACACGTGGAAGCATCTCATGTATCCAAGAAGATTAGTGGGTAGCCTGCGAAAGAATAAGAGCCATCAGATCTTGGAATAAAGAAAGAAACCCAACAAAGAACAAAATGAGATAATAATGAAATGTTAGCTGCCAACTTTAGTGCCATATTATCCCTTATAAGGAACCAAGCCCATTGAAGGTTTCTTTGATCAGATATCAGTGATGGGTTGAATGGGGGGCAAAAAAGGCCAAAAATACCCAAATCATCCATGGTGGAATGGAAGGTAGAAGCAAAAATCTAAAAGTTTCCACGAAGCTTAGAAAGAATTAGTTAAATGTACTCAATGCCAATCTTGATTTTCCCACAACCCTACAATAAAGATCTATATTGTTTGAACTTCATCAAGAAAACCTCAATGGAAGGAAAAGAATCTGGTATAAGAGAGGTAAGCTCTACCTCAATATGAAGTGCCCTAAACTCATTCACTGTTCCAAACAAGTCGTCAAGATTGATCCACATAGCTAGAGGGGTATTGCACCCATCAAGATGAAACTATAGACTATTAGATACCTACAAAGAAATCAACCCCATTGCCTCATCCATCTTGTTCTTGTACTATATGACCTCAAAAGGCCTTTGTAAAATTGGTTGCACTGCATCTAGATATGACCACAACCCTTTTGACCTAAGAAGTTGTGTCATCAGAGACTTCTATGTGTGATAGTTATGAGGGGTCAAAATTTCTTGACAAGAAGAGGTCTTGACCACTGTTTTACAAGGTTTTTTTTTTAATAGTTTCGGTTTACTAATGTAAATGACAGAAATAACAATATAAAACACCCCCCATAATACAAAAAAAATTGAACCCCAGATGCCACAAAAAATGTGTGTACAAGCAAAGAGAAAAAAAGATTCAAATTGAGAATCACATGTACCTTTGAAAAAGACTAATAAATATAACAAAGAATCTGGATAGTTCTCAAGAAGAGCTTTCCAATGCCTCTTTTAGATCAAAAAACATAGCTAAAAAAAGTAAGTTATGCCCCCGAGAGGTAGAAAGCATCATCTGACATTGAGCAAAAAATAGGTACCAAACTGGAAAAAAATATTCAAAAAATACCTAAATTGCATAAAAATGTAATCAAGGAAATAAACATTAAGCAACTAATGCATACTCCTACATGATTATGCAAACCTCAAAATATGGAAGATAAACATGTAAACAAGCATAACATGAAATAACAAAAATCTTAATCTACTAATGCAAACCTCACAAAATCATCAAGTGTAGATGATTTCACATTATGGGATGTGGTTGCTCATTATTCCTGTAGCATAACAATGAGGTAGATGGTAGATCTAGAAATGAGGAGACTGCTTTCCTTTTATAGGAAATGAGATGCAATAGACAACTGAGATTCAATGCAAGATGAAGGGCTAGGATCTCTCAGGATCGATGAGGTGTCAATGAGGTGGAGGCCAAGTAGTCTCCACATGGATTAGGGTTTTGACCAATTCAAAGGGGGAAATATGCTCACACGTGTGAGCAACCTTTGATGGTGACATGATCAAGAGGTGTGAGATGCCTTGATTCTCATGCAAGAGGACAAGTCTGCAAGAGGTGTGAGAAGCATGGCTTCTCACACATGTGTGAGACACCTTGACTCTCATGCAAGAGGAAAAGTGTGCAAGAGGCGTGGAAGACATGTGGGGTGTGGGAAGTGTGAACATTCCTCACACATGTGTGAGGATTTCTCACACATGTGTAAGCACACACTTAGGATTAAGAGGTGATTAGCTAGGTGATTATGCAAAGAAAGCATGATTAAGGAAGTGAGTAGGTTTAGCAAGATGAGTTAGTTAGGATAGTGAGGTTAGGTAAGGGTTAAAGGTAGGAGCCATGTGCTCAAATAGGATTAAATATAATATTTAATTTCAAGTGGGATTAGGCAAGGATTAATTAAGTAAATGAAGTACTTCATTAAAGTGAAAGGGGTTAAGATGCAAGGGGAATAGGTTAGGATTTAAATAAACCTTAGTTTATTTAAATCAAGGAAGGAAAACATAATTAAATAAATGTAAAATTTATTTAATTAAATGTAGGGTAACTAAATAAATAATAAGTATTTACTTAATTGGTCAAGTTAAGGGATTTGGACAATTTTAGGTGTCTACAATACCTTCATCATTATGTTTTTCTCAAAATCATCTTTTTGACAATATTTTGTTTTCCAATAAATGATATTGTATGCTCAAATTAAATGACATTTAATAATTAATATTTAATTATTAAATTGAAATGCATGTGCATAAAGTGAAATCTTAAGATGAGAGTAAAGGTAATTTAATAAATGAAATTAAATTAACCCTTTACTCTAACAACATCTTAAGTGAGAGATTCTCATATAAATTTTTTTAGCCAATAAAACATCCTTGATAAATGAGATGCCAATCAAAATAGACAATTGGCCTACATTGCTATTTTTTCTATCAAAAGCAAAGTCTAAGTTGGGGAATTCAATGGATCCTATTCTTTTATGCTTACAAAGTGTATGAGAAAAGTGGTTGAGGAGCTTGTGTGGCTTCTAAAGCACAATAGTAGAAATAGGCTAATTAAAGAAAATGTGTTACAAGCTAGGGTTTTTATTATACCAAAAGATTAACATGTCAATGCCTGATACAACCATTATGTTGAGATTATTAGCATTGAAATATACAACAAATACAATTGGCATTATCTAATCATTTCTCATGATTGGAAGGTATATGACTATCAGATGGTTGTCATTGATGGAAATCATAGCATTCATAGTATCCATAGTCTACTTAGCTTTGAATGGTGGGAGCTATGTTTTCAATAGATTACCAAGCCCCATATAGACACTTGTCACAATTGATGATCCCTAAGTAATGAACAATGGTTGCATGTCAAATTATGGTAAGATAACAAAGAGGTCAAGGAAGAATTACATTGGATAATGTGAATACTATAGCAAAGACTTAAGAAAATAAACATTTATTACCTTGAGATATGTAACAAGGTTGGCATACATATGTCATATGTTTGGACTCCATATGTAATATATTTTGACCAGTTTGAGCATTGGACTAAGAAACAGAGAGGAAAGATAACCCAATTGAATCTAATCATTGAGATTTGTACACTATTTGAGAAAATAGAGAAAGAAACATAAATTCAAATGAAGGGTCATGATTAAGAGGCAAAAATATCATAGGTAAACATAAAGGGTTTGTAATAGATAGATTAATTATCATATTGAAAGAAGAAATAGAAATTGGTAAAGGAAGATTATTAGTACAAGATAGAAAAATAAAGACCTAGAGATTGTGATCAAAATGTAGAGAAGAAAAGTGCACAGTGCAAAAGAAAGAGATCGTAGAGCATAAGGGATTTGATAGGAAAAAAATGTCATTTACAAATTTGTGATTTAGTTATTTCCTAACAGTTACAACTGGTAAATCCTGAGATCAGGTGGACTCTAACATGTTCAAATTTGTAGATCCCTTAATAGGGTAGACTCTTAACAAAGTTTTGTCAATCCTTTCACAAGGTAGATCTTAGTAGATCTAGTTGTACATCTAATAAGGTATAAAGTCATTCCTAATAGGGTGAACCCCCAGAAAGGGTAATTATATGCTCTTAACTGAGAAAAATTATTTACTATAGTAGTGAAGATTTGTGGGTACCATCCTTACTACGATTTTTACCTTCTAACTAAAGGTTTTTGTGATACCAAAATCATTTTGATATGTGTCTCATATATGTCATGAATTAATTTTATCATGTTTTATTTGCTACTACTCACTATATGCTTGATAAGTTGGAAGTTAACAGTTCAATCATATAGATCAATAATGAAAGTTTTTAGAAGTTTGCATGTATTGAATGACCCCCTCCCCTCTCTTAGTGCCTATTAATGCTAACAATTGATATCAAAGTATTGGTCCTCTCAGTAGTAAGCCTAACAACTTGAGGGAAAGACCCATAATCATGAAGAGGTAGATGTATGTGAAAGAGTTTGAGGAAAAAGCTAACATCATTCATGAGATACAAGGAAAGCTTAGGAAATATCTTGCAATAAGAAAGGATCTTACTATGTAGCTGAATGAAAGTTGTGCCTACATTGAACATATGGAAAATTTGTCAAAAGGTGTTGTCTTAGAAGAATCCAAAAGATATTGGGGAATTGATGGATAAAAATGAAAAGTTGAAAGAAAAGGTTATGAATTTGAAAAGGAAATTGGAAAGTCAATTAATTAGAATGTGTGAAGATCTAGAAAGAAAGAGAGCTATTGAAGAAGCTAGGAAAACTATTGAGAATGAAAAGAGAAATGTTGAAACGCATTGTATGAGAAGGATGAAAAATTCTTTAGTATATCATAGGTGAATGTTATCATGAATGAAAATCTTCATGCAAAGAGTATGGAGAATCAAGAGAATGCAACTAAAACCCTAAGGTTGAAAAAGGAAAATAAGAAATTAAAGAAAGAACTACAGACAGAGGAAGAGGAAAATCAGAAGCTATGTAGTGAGAGATTGTAAAAACTGGATGGACAATTAAAGAACTAGAGATAGCCCAATAATACAACCAATCTTGTATACAAAGTTTAGAAGTGAGACATGATTAGTCAAATGTCTAAATTCAAACACAAGAACATCAGAATAGTCCAAAGGATACCACAAGTAAATCGAGTAAAAGGTGTGATAGATCCACTTGCTTCAATTGCAAAAAGATTAATCATATTGCAAATGTGTGTAGAAGCAAACCTACTAGTAAGTCAAATTATTTTGGAGGTTGTTGATTTAATTGTCTTAAGTATGAACATACTACCTATGGTTCCAGATTTAAGCCTACTGATAATAATAGTAAATTTCATGGTTATTTTTGCAAATGCAATAAGTATGGAGACAAAGCTAAGAAGTGCATATCTAAAACTTCTAGGTCACCAATTGTACTAATGAATACCAATTGAAGGGAATGATATTTCAATCCCCCATGCCTAGTGTGTGAAAATTTATGACACTTGACAAAAAAATTCAGATATAGAGCATGAGGAAATAATTTTGGAAATAATATGGCAATGCCATGCTTTCAACACAATAAGGTTGGTCATGCTACAAAAGACTATAAATTCAAAAACTAGTCTATAATAGGTCACATAAAGGTAAAATGAAGAACTCTGTGAGTATTGATGATATCATATATGAAATGAAAAATACTTGGATAAAGATGGAAGAAAAATAGAAACATCACCTAATGCAATGGACTCGTCATCAAACTAAGTAAAGTATTTTCTAAGGGGGGGCATGCTAAAGAATCCCATCTACCACTCCCCAAAGTTGAATAAGGGAGGATGAAAAGACAAGCTATTATGCTAATACCTTGAAAATTTGAAAAGTTTTGATTAATTTTGTGTTGAGTAAAAAAATTTTTTGTGAGTCATATTAAGTTGTAACCAGTCATACTCATTGGAGAATGAAGAAATGATAAAGTATTCAATAACAAATGAAAAGACACTATTATTACCATTAGTAAAGGTATTGTGCTAACCATTATAGGTCACAACATTTATCTTTCAATGATAAATAGTGGTTAAGTGATTCATTCACACCTTTACTTTCATTTGTCTACTCAAGAGAAAAGTTGACCATTATATGACAATTGTGCAAGAAATGTTTTAAGATTAGAGTAAGGAAATTGTGATTGGGTTTATCATGATCCCTAAATGGTCATTCGCAAAGCTATAAGGTTTTATAATTGTCGAAATACTATTTGTATTTGCAACAATGAAAAAGAATGTTAAGATGGAGGTTTTGATTAGTAGCAAGGAAGAATCGATACCAATATACACACCTCATTATACCATCATTTCTTCTACAATTGGAAGATATTCAAGTTTATATCCACTAACAAATTGAATAATTGGAAGATGAGAATAATCATAAGTGATTACGATAACTTGTGCATAGGTGGAGTATGAAGGACAAGCACAAGCATCTATAAGCAAAAAGTTTAACATGTCTTGTAGACATCCTCACTGAATTTCATCCAAATTGGATAAGGATTTTACTAACTAGAGTATACAACTAGTTTATGTGGTTGGACAAATCACACAAGTTTTTAAAGACAATCATCCATAGAGTAACAAGATCCTAATCTCAAGGAAAGGAATGCACAGTTAAACAACTATCAGCTCATTTGGTTACCAATATAATAAAATCAAAGTATGATGGATGAGTAGGGGTAGTAAAATTATCAAAATTTAACTAGTCAAAAGCAACAAGTCTACCAACAAGACTATCAAAGGTTAGATCATTGCCAAAAGTACATCTCAATTCTTGCATTGCAAAAACTCTGATAGCATAAATATGAAGTAAATTTCTCAATACCTTACTGATCATAGTCTCATCACTGATATTTCCTTTTGCTCCTCTGATAGAATCTACAACTTCTTTGACTCTTTCTATTAGAGTAATTAGTTGTTTTCACTTATTTAAGTTGCCTATTACTCTAGTTTTCTTAAGCTATCTTGTATGTGCATATAATTAATATTTTATTAAGTATATTGTGCAACCTAGCTTTTTTAGGCTTTAGGTTACCCTTTTCGGGTTTCAATCTCCTTTTATAAGGATTGATCTCTTTGTATTTTTCATTATGAAGATCCGTTGAATAATATTTTCTTTGTTTGAGTTTTTTAGATCAAACCCTTGCCTCTTCTTGTCTTTTTCTTCTTCGTGACAGGTTTTCTGTATGCAGGTTTTCTTGGGCTTTGTGGATTTGTTGCGTGCTTTTGCTCAAATCCTACACTTTCAACATATTGAGAAATGTTCTCACCATCTACCATCTTCATGTCATCAAACTTTCCTCTCAAGTTTTCTAATTTGGCTCTTAGTACATTCTTATCTCCTCCATGAATCTTAGCCAACTTTTCTCACATCTTCTTTGCAGTATTGAAGTCCTTTATGTCATCAAACTTTGAGTAAATTAGGGTAGATGCAATCTCCAAATTACATGATTGTGTTCTTGTTTCTCCTTTATCTATTGGATTATCAAATGTGATGGTACTATTACGTATTCATTTTCCAAGTAGAATATTGTTGAACCTCCAATTCCAACAATGTGCAGCTTCATCAGACTTTGCATGTAGGGAAGTCTCCTTGTTCAACTTGGGTATCTCCTTTCTATACATCTTGATCTTTCGATTCAAGTACCTTCAAACTTTTCTCTACACATACCACAACTCTGATACCAATTTTTAGAATGATTTAGAATAATTGAGAGTGGGGGGGGGGGGGGGGGGGGGCTATGAATCAGTTATCCTTATGTCCAGATGTACCAATTAAACTTTTAACTCATCAAACAACTTAGATCTAACCATTAAGTAGCTAGATCTCTATATTAACTTATTAGTAACATAAACTTCTAGTCCACTGTCCCAATAATAACTTGCAAAATGTAGAACATTAAACAATAAAACATATCAAATGACATCCACAAAGTTTAGACACCAAAATTTAATGTGGAAACCCAATTTGGGAAAAACCACTAGTGACATGTTACCTATTTTTCACTCTTTTGAAGTGAGCTTTGTTAGGAGCCAACCCTATTAAAGGTTACAATACACACTATTAGGTGTGACCCTATTAAAGGATTTAATCACCCTATTAGAAGTGGCCTTTTTTATAGGACTTAAGAACATTCCATCACAATATCTCCTTGATTAAAGTATTTACAAATGACTATTAGGTCAACCTTGATTAATGGATTTCAACTGATACTATGGTTTGAAAGTAACAACAACTTGATCGAATAAATACAACTCACTTTGCAAATATAGGTCACAATGTAGCTCATATTCTAGGTTACATATTGGACTCCACTCATGTCTCCATCACTATCTTTGATCTTCTTGGAAAATCCTTCAAGCAATCATTCTTCACCTCTACTCTTCTCCTTCTTTGCAACCTTCTACTCAAGTTTGCTAGTCAAAAAAATCAGCAACTGCTAACCCCTTTTTGGTTAATCCTCATGCCTCCTTAAATAGGTAACTTTTATCATTTGTTTCTTAAACACCACCATTGATCTTAGGTTTAGGTCAGATTCATCAAATCCTTCCATTATTTCATTTCCTGCTTCTCCCTCTATAAACTTATCTTTGAATTCATGCCGAGAAACAATCAAACATGGTTTCTCTTGCATTAAATGTTCCATCTCATTAATCCTTATCTTCAACATGCTTTAGATATTTCAAGAATTCAATTTGTGTCGGCTGGGGATGTCAATTCCTTCACAAATTGTAAAATGTTGTCACTTGGTTAATATTGTGTTCCTTGGCCTTGATCATCAATAGATAACTCGATCTTCATTAATTGTCTTGCTCATCCTACATTGACTTCGCTCGGTCCAACTTTTCTTATATTTTATCTTTACTGGTGCTTGGTTGACACTATATTTTCTCAGCTTCTACTGTTCACTTAGTCGACACTAGCATAGCTCGGCTTCAACTATAAGCTCCTTAATATTCTACTTTGAAGCTTAATTTAACCTATGTATTTGGTCCTTCATTGATCATCTCTTCAGCTCAACTATCTACTCCACTTAATTTTATCATTAAACAACACATTATCTTGTCAATGTCCAACTAATCAAGTGCCCATTGTAGTTCCACATAACTCAACCTTTCCACTAGTTCCTCTTGTTGTCTCATCTTTTCAAATTATCTTCATCAATCATCTTGATATGGCACTCTACTTAGGTAGCAAATATCTCACTAATAAGGTTTGACATCAATGCCAACATAATAATTATTTGAGTTGTAGTTTTGAATAATCTCCCTCTTTGGAATTGATGGAAACACCTCACTTCAAGTTACCATGCAATCTAAAAATTCATTCAAGTAGCCACTTGATTTTCTTTTATCAACTCCCTTTGTGTTTAGTAAAAAATCTTCATTAATATCCTTAGTTTCATTATGATTCCCATCTCAGTGGCCAACAATCTCTCTAATCTCATCTTTTAGTTTTATTCTGATTCTCATCTCATGCGACTCTAACAGACAACACCTCTAGACATCACTTGTTCAAATTATAACATGAACTCCCTCTTTGATGGCAACACCTTGAATCTTTCTTCACTCTTGCTTCTCATGGTAACTGTATGGCTTCTCTCTCTTTTCTCATTACTGCATAGGCAACTATTTCATAATATTTCCCTTTAACTATTTAGATAATCTCTTCATCTTTACTCATGTAGATGGTAACTTCATAATTTCTCCCTCTATCATGTATGTTGTCTTCTTTCATCTACAATATCTACACATTTACTTTTTCATATGGTAACTGTATAATCTCTCCCTCTTTGACAATAATGCCAAAGACACTTCAACATCTTTAGTTGACTATCTCATACATCTTCAACATGTAGATAACTTTTTGTTAGTTCTCTAAACTAGGTTCTTCTTTTGTCATCTTACTTATGATTAATTCAACATCTTGTGCTTATATCTTCACAACTTTAGGCAGGTCCTAAAGTGTAACCTCTTGCATCAATTTGTAAGATATTTTGATCAAAACGTTTGATGTAGAGCTCCATCTTAGCTTAAGTAGCCTTAGTTGGTGGAATCACCCCAAATTTTCCTCTTAGATATTCATATGCATCCTTAGGTAAGGATATTGTGAATATATCAATTTTTTGTTCCTCTGTATTCACATACTTCAACCTTAGTTCTTTGTCTTGTACCAACTCTCTGAAGTAATGATACTTGATAGCAATGTGCTTGGTCTTGGTGTGCATCACATGATTTTTAGATATGTTTATAGAACTTGTGTTATGACAAAATATAACAATGGGTTTATTGATTTATTCCTTCATTCCTTTCAATAATTGTTTGATCCATACTATGTTTGAACAATTAACTACTACTACTACTACATATTCAACTTCTACTATAGATTGGGAGATGCGATTTTTCTTCTTTCTTGTCCATGAAATTAGTCACTTTCCCTAGAAATAAATCTCCATTGCTTGTACTCTTTCTGTCATCAACATTTCCAGCCCAATCTCTATCAGTATAGACTTTTAATTCAAACTTTTCATTCTTTCTTGTAATACAATCCATAGTCCTCTATTCCTTTCAAATGTCTCAGTATTCTTTTTATAGCCATCATGTGATTCTCCTTAGGATTTGTAGAAAATGTTACAACTATCCCAACTACTAGTGCAATATCTAGTCTAGTATGAACAACATATTGCAACTTTCTAATCATTGATCTATATAAGGTTTGATTCACATTAGTAGGATCATCATTCTTTGAAAGTTTATGTCTAGTAGCCATGCGTGTTCCAACTGGTCTTGAGTCTTTTGTTCCAAAAGTTGTAGGTATCTTCTTGATATACTTTGATTGAGTAATGTAGATACCTTTCTTCATTTGATACACTTGTAGGCCAACAAAGAATTTTATCTCTCCAAAAATAGACATATCAAATTCTTGTCTCATTTGATATGCAAATGACTTACATAATCCATCCTTTCCTCCAAATATGATATCTTCAACAAATATTTTTGCTAGTAGTAACCCTTTTTTAGATTCAGTCTTCAAATATAGATTTCCATTATTATTTATCCTTGCAAAACCAATATTCACCAAATAAGCGTGCAACCTTTCATAGCATGCTCTAGGGGCTTGTTTTAATCCATACAAAGCTTTGTGCAACTTACATACCATATCATTTTTGTTTGGGTTAAAAAATCCTTTAGGTTGTTCAATATAGATTTCCTCTTCTAGAATTCCATTCAGAAATATAGACTTGACATTAATTTGGTATACTTTGAATCCTTTATAAGTAGAATATGCAAGTAGAGTTCTCACTCCTTCCAATCTTGCAACAGGGGAAAATGTCTCCCTATAGTTAATACCTTCTTCTTGTGCATATCCCTTACAAACTAGTCTTGATTTGTTTCTTGTTACTTCACCTTTCTCATTCAACTTATTTCTAAATATCCATTTTGTTTCAATAATATTCTTCTCCTTTGGTCTAGGTACTTATGACCTGGTTTTATTCTTCTATATCCACTCAATCTCTTCATTCATTGCTTGAATCCAATGCTCATTATCCAAGACACCTTTTTTTGATTTATACTCAAATTCACATAGTAAGCATGTATCACTTCTCAGTATTTTTCTTGTCATAACTCTAGATTTTTTTATCTCCAATGATTTGATCAGGTGCATGATGTCTTCTCACATATTTTGATAATGTAGGCTCAGGTCCTCTGATTTATTCTTTAGGTTCATCTTGTAGATTTACTTCAAGTAGCACTTCTTGTGTTTTTGCTTGATCTTTTGGTTGTTCATCAATCACTTGTTGATGCTCGACAAGATCTTCCTGACACTCAGCATGCACTATCTGACACTCAACACCACTTGCTTGATGTTTGATATGTTGTTTTTGTAACTTGACATGTATTGGTTCTTGCTACTTGACATCTTTCTTCTCAGGTTTAGGTAAAGTGTTGGGATCACCTTCATCAATTTATGTGAAATTTCTATAATCTTTAGGTTCCTTCTTACATTTAACTTCATTTATTTTTTGCATATTCATCATTTTTTACATTTTCACTTTCCACAACTTTGTTTGTGTTAGAATTCAAACACTTATATGATTTTCTCTTAGTGGAATAGCCTAGAAATATGCCTTCATCACTTTTTTCATCAAGTTTTCAATCTCTATTATCTTTCAATATATAACATTTGCTTCCAAATACTTTTAAATATTTCACATTAGGTGCATAACCATAAGATAACTCAAAAAGTGTAGTACTTGTACCTTTTCTTGAGTTGTACTATGTTCAAGGTATAAACAATTGTACTTACAACTTCTATCAAGTACTTAGGTTCAACATTATTCTCCATCATTGGTGTCCTAGTACAATCTATGATTGATCTATTCCTCCTTTTACCTATACCATTATGTGGATGGGTCCTCAGTGCAGACATCTATCTCTTGATTCCTCTATCATTGCAGAATGTGTTGAATTCCTTGGATATGAATTCAAATTCTCTATCGGATCTCAAATACTTCAAACTTTTACTTATCTTGTTTTCAACTCTAGCCAAATAACACTTAAACATTTGAAATGCATCATATTATTCTTTAAGAAACATCACAATCATCATTCTAGAGTAGTCATCAACAAATAGAATAAAGTATTTCTCACTACAGTAGCTTTGCACTCCAATAGGTCCACAAAGTTCAGTATGAACCAATTCTACCATAACATAAAAAATATAAGTCTTTCTCTTGAAATAGAACTTTTTCATTTTCCCCAACTGACATTGTTTAAACATCACATTATTAGGTTTCTTCAATCTTCGGAACCCTCTTACTCTCTTCATCTTACTAATGCTTATCAAATTGTCAAAGTTCACATGACATAGCCTCTTATGCCATAACGATATATCATCACATTGTGCAAACAAATATGTATTTTTAGATAGGTCTAGATAGAAAAAATTACCTCTAGTTCGGTCTCCACTACCAATTAATTCACCAGAATCATTGTAGATCTTAGCCTTCTAATAGATACTCTTCAAGGTGTGCTTGCACAATCACTAACTAGGCTATTCTAAACCTAGTCTCCTCTAGACCCTAAGCTTACTTCTAGGGCCTTAAAAGTATTGATAAACCTAGACCAATATTTCCCTAACTCTACTCTATGAGTGAGTTCCTTTGTGCTTCACCTTGAGGGATAACTATCATTAGGGTGTTTCAAATCTTCACTCCTCCTTGGTTGATTCCAAAGATAACTTCACCAGATCATCTACTCTAGTGCTACAATGGGTGTTTCTATCACTAAACCACTCTCTTGTCTCCCAAAAAAAATTATTTGAATAGAGCATCTAGGGTTTTCCTATCAATTTTAAGAATTGCTTTGGTTTTGGCCTAGTAGGCCTAGTTGGTTAGTTAACCCTAGTCAGTGGGTTTTACCTAATTCTTCTCAATACCTCCAAGTAACCCCTAAAAAAAAAGATATTCGAATACCCTTTTTTAGAGGCCTTAAATATTTTAGTGGTCTTAAGTCTCTAAGTCATCCGTACATTGGTTTCTTATAATGTAGGGTTAATAAGGCTAAATGGGCTAAAATTGTGTTGATTCCTGATTTCTACTTGGAAATCTATCTTAATGGAATGAAAAAGTCACAATCTCACTCCTAGGTATCTATAGGACCTCTAGGCTTCCAAAACCATACTTGGTTAAATGCCCTCACTCTTTCCCTTGCACAAACACATTAATTTTGCACTATCATGCACCTAATTGGGCTTGTTGATCTTGCATAGGGCATGAGGTTTAAAATAAATAAACCTTGTTATAGAGATCCTCATTTCATGCACATCACCTCTAATTTCTTCCCTAACATATCGCTCTGATCCATAATGACTTTTATGGTAGAGAACTATGAGGGAGCCATAAAACTAAAAATTGCACTACTACCCCAACAAATAGTCTGGTTACAAATTAATTTCTAAACCTAATCTAATGAACTAAAATAAACAAAAAATGATTGAATCTACCTACTCTACACAAATCCAACACTAACTTAGATAAACCAATCCATAAGAACACTTTTAATCTTAATGCACGAAGTCTGTCGCACCAAAATAGAGTTTTTAAGTTCTATTCACAACAAAATTTCCACTAATCCACACTCTACCTCAAGAAATGGGATCCTAGAAAATTAAATATGACCTACCCTTGATTTTAGGCCATTATGGAAACTACCCATAATGATTCCTTCAAGAGAATCCAATCTTTTTGTTTGTTGTCATGCAATTTTCAAAAATTGCAAAATATTTTAAAGCAACATTGTGACGACTTTTAAATCTTTTTGCTATAATCATGCTAAGGGTCTCAAATCGACCTAGAATGATGTAAAAACATCCTAGGACCTATGTTAGGCATATTTATACCCTTTCCCAAGCGTCAATAGCTTTTACACCTTCATTTCCCAATTTAGGCCTTATCTAACATTATTAACATTTAAAGCAACCATCAACTAGGTTGGATCGATCCTAGTCTAATCCACCTAGGAACACACTAAAAAGACCTTATAAGGTCAAAAAAAAATCACTAACATGGCGAACATCAATACAAGCCAAAATTTGAATAAATTTGAGCAAGACACCTAAATTGTCTTGCACTATCCTCCCCAAATGACAAATCTTCAATCCATCCTTGGATTGAGTAAGTTGGCATCTACTCCCAACTTATTGAATTCAATTTCCTTGATCCAAGTGGCCTCTGCATCTTCTTGTCCATGCCATTTTACTAGATGCTCATAGTAAGTTCTCTACTTGGTCTTTTTCTAGGCCCTGGAGTCAAGTATTTTTTGCCTTTCTAGGTGGTGTATGGTTCAAATTCAGGTCTACTACCTCCTTTATGACTTATGCATGACTATGATCTAGATATAGTGTGAGACCCTTATAAAGGATTAGATCTACAACAATGAAGATTGGAGACAAACCCATATCTTCAGGGAGCTCAAACTTGTATGCATTGTTGCCATATTGGGCCAGAATAGTACATGGTGTTGGAAATATTATGATAGGCTAAGTTACTGAGAGGGGAGGGGTGAATCAGTAATTTATAAATTTTAATCTTTAATTAGAAATTAATCCTTCATGTGAATTCTGATCTAATTGCATGCATGATAAACTAAAAATATTGAATCATTCGTAACACTTTTGACACACAATTTGGTGACCCACAAACCTTCCAAATAGAAAATAAAACTGGGGTGGGGATGATACCCACAAGCTTTAGTAATGCAATATAAAGTTGGCCTACTAAGGCTTACAATGATCACTTCTGATGATCTACCCTATTAGGAGCAATAAGGACTGTCAGGTCCATCTTGCAATAGGATTTACTAGCATACAATGAAGTATGCACTTGGTAAAGAGATTTACACAAGACTGTTAGGTCTACCTTGTTAAAGGATTTGAATGATCCACCTATTAGGATGAAGCAGTAGCTGATCTTTGATCTAAAACTTGATTTTTTGAATGAGATTCCTCTAAGTATACAAATCACATTGTTGTGATAGATAAATCTTTGCTGCTCCTTATACTGTTGTAGCCTTTGTAATTTGCTCATCTTCTCTTCTGATTATTAAAAATTAATTCTATTTTTCATATTACACATTGGATGTGACACAACACATTACATATATACCAATCCAATTACAAAATTACAAAGTCAACCACAATACAAGTTTACACAAATATTACAAAACTGACCAAAGTGTAGAAGCTTGAGTTCTGAAGACTGAATCAGTGAGGTTCTGATACTTGGCATCCACTATCAATGCTCAGCATCGTCATGCACTCAATAGACATAGAAGCTCAATCTATACTGATCACTTTCAAGTAGTCTTGAACTCAGTCTACACTGGTGACTCGATGAATACAGTGAAACTTGGCAAATAAACTAAATCACTTGATTCACACCACATAGCTCAGTCAATGCTATCACTATGAGCTCCATATAAACTGAGTCACTTGGTTAACATTGAGTAGCTTGGTTAACACTAGACTCACATCACATTAATTGCAAACTTGGTAAGCACTGCACTACTCGATTTGCACTGGTAAACTCAGCATACATTGAGATGCTTAGTTTACATTGTTGATCATCATCATAGTAGTAACTGCTTAGTGCAAACTGAAATCTGTCCAAAGGACTTGATAGCAATTGTAGAACTCGGTATCAACTAAAATACTTGGTTAACACTGTTAATTGTATAATATTCTTGGTAGATACTTACAATATGAATAAGTGTATGTCACTAATAACAAACATGACTAGAATGTCAACAATCTCCTCCTTTGGCATTAGTGACAAAAACACTTATCAGTCAAAACTAAATTCAAGAATGTTCAAGAACATTTTTATCCATCACCTTATGTCTCCAACTCGGTAGAGTTATGTTATTATTGAGATTTTTCAAATTTGGTTTTGTAAGAGATATATTTCTATACATGGTAATGCTCCCCCATACATAATATACAATATACTATACATCTTTTCACAATACATCTTTTCCCCTTTATACAATATACATTTTCTTTACAATCTTTCAATCTTCTCCAATCTTTTTTCAATCTTCTCCCCTTACTCCTTACATCTTCTCCCCTATTTTGACATTAATGCCAAAGATTTATGGTATACATATTTATGCAATAATGCCAAAATGTGACAAGAAATCTAAATGTACCTTCAGGATAAGCACCAAAGTCTTATCCCAATTCTCTTGCAACACCTTGCATGTGTGCAATGCAATCTACACTTCTGCTGACAATTCTATCATATGGTCTATAATGGAGAAGTTGTTGTCATCGATGAGCATTTTTGAATGTGCAATGTGCTTCTACAGTGCATCCATGTTTGGGAGCACCAATTTCTAAATATCTATCAATGTTGATCTTATTCTTGCCTCTTCTTTTAGCAATTTTGCCTATTTTTCCTGTCAGGAATTTGATCTTGTTGAAGTGGGCGGAGCTTGAACTCGGGTCAAGTTGCAACTGTTGTGTACTTGCCTTGAGATCCTCATCAATCTTTTTCAATTTGTCTCTTATTTCCTTAGTAAAGATTGATGTATCATAGAGTTTACCAATAAGTAAAGACACATTGATGCAGGAGGTCTCTAGAGAGCCTAGAATAGTAGGTAATTCTACTTGATGAATGGCAATTTGTTTAGCAATAATTTCTAAAACTTTATTCTCAAACTTTTTCTCAGCTTTCTACAAAAAATTGTCCTGTCCATCCAAATCTTCCTTATATTTATGGATTGCCTCTGCTATTTGATACAAAATTGGTTGAGAAGTATCATCCTCTATACCTAGAGCCTCTGTTAGAATATTCTTAGCATCTTCAATTATCTTAAATTTGTTGTTTCCTTCCTCTCTAAGCCTTTGCTGCTTGGCTTTCTTTTGAAGAAGTTCTCCAGAAACATGCATTTAATCAGGATTGAGGTTAGAGATGTCCCAATTAGGAATGACAATCTCCTCATCAAGATCTATATCTTCTTCCTTCTCTTTGCCTTTTCCCAAAAAATTTGTACTTAGTTGAGGCTTGGTCTCAACTATCCTTGCACTTATTACTTGCATGGTAGGAATGGGAATAATTGTAGATATGGTAGAACTTGCTAAAAAAGTGGATACTGCACTCATTGAAATACTAGTAGTAGAAATACCTGATGTAGCCAAAACTGATGTAGAGGGAAGAGCTTGCTACTCAGTAGATGAAATGCTTGGCACTACTATCAATGAAGTACTGAGTTGGACAGGTGCAGAGATTGATTGAGTGCTTGTGCTTTCAATGTTGGTCACAATCAATCCTACTAAAGTTGTCTCTGGGCTTGGTGTTTTCAATGTTTTGCTTGGAGAATAAGGAAGTGAAACTATGACCACTGCAACAATCTTTATTGGGTCAATTTCCTCAATATCTTGTACATCTTCCTTGGTAGCTTCTTGTCCTTGTTCTTCTTCAGCATCTACACTATCAAAATGAGTGACTTCTTCATTATCAATCTCTTCATCTTTCTCCTGATCATCATCATCATCCTTGTCACTTACACTAACTAAAAAATCACTTGGCTTGTGAAGAAGATAAAAATTCTTCCATGTGTTTGTAGCGTTCTTCACAACATGCTCAATATCTTTCAACAATATAAGACAAGTATTGAATCTCAAAGTTAGCTTTTCTTCATTTTTCTTCAAAGATTCTTTTACCTCCTTGTCATCTAAATTTGGCACAAGTTGACTTAGGGTTTGCTCATATATATCTTTTGCAATTTGAATGGCATGCTCCCATCTTGGTTTAATCTTTTCCATCAAAGTATTAGGAATCTGCTGAGCTAGCTGGTTAGGTGAGTACTTCCACTTACCCATCTTGGATATTAATATATCTTCTACTTGCTTCTGCTCCTCTACAGTCCTAGTCTCATATTTTAGTGCCTTGAAGTTTGTAATGCTAGATCCTAATTCCAATTCTTTTATTGCTAGATCCTAATTCCAATTCTTTTATTCTTTCCTCAAAGGTGGGTGGAGACCACTTGAAGATTATGTCTCCTCCTTTATCTGCTTTCATCCAGGATGATCTTCTAGTGAACATAGCAGTAGATGCCTTGGCAGGCTTGGTAATAATTACTTTACCTTTCTTCTTTAGTGGCTCTTCTTCCTCTGACTTTTCTTCGTCTTCTGCTTCTTCATCTTCTCCTTTTCCTTTAGATAACAAAAGAGTGGAACTAGTTTTCAGTTAAGCAATTCTCTTCTTGCCCTTGTTGACTACTTGAGGAAGTTTGATTTCCAGTTCTATCCTGGCCTTTGCCTCAGCATAGGTGCCAAAGTAAGTAGCTTTAGGATCAATCAACTCATTTATTGATGCTTCAATTATGTCTTTGGTTTCATCAATGTTCACCTCATATCCTAGAGGTTTTACCCATGCTATTCTTGGACTAACTACTTGAATGTACACTTTTTCACTATCAACCATGAAACAAACATCATCTTTGTAATCATCAACTAACTTCTTTGGAATCTTGAATCTATTATCCATATTTTCTTTGAAGGTATCAAAGTAGTTGTCCATAATGATTGCATAATTCTCTCCTATTTCAGCAATATACTCATTAATCTGATAAAGAACTGGTACATCTTTTCTCCAAACTACAACACCTTTTGATGGGAAGAACTTCTGAACATAGAAAAAAAAAAAGTTAAGAGTGAATCAAACTTACATGGATTATTTTTGGAAGTTTTGATGCTCTCCATGTTTTTGTTGAATTGATTTAGTAGTAACTCGATAAGTTCAAGTGATAGATTATTTTTAACCACCTTGTATGCCAAATCAATTACTTCATAAGATACACTGTTCAATTTGCTCAAACTATAGATTTTGTGGGCAATGAAATGTATGCCAAACTTTAATTCCATGTTAGTGACACAACTTATCTTCATTCCCCTTTCATCCCACTCGACAAGGGTTTTCTGGGTTTTCTTCTCCAGTTCAACCCGACCTAGGGTTTTAATCATTTTTACCTTTGACAACATGGGAAGACTAGTGATTCTATGGATCATCTACTTAGTTATCAAAATTGGTTGTTCCAACCACATCTGACCATTGTGCACACAACTATAGATAAACCTTATCCATTTTAATTAAAAATCCCGTGACATATGAGGAATGTGAGTTAAACCTTTTGTCTCGAGATGTTGATGCTTAGGTCTCAACACACCATCAACACATAACTCCTTCAAACATTCATCCATTTCTAATGTTCCAAGATCTTGAATAGCACATTTGAAATGCAAATGAATATCATTAATTAATAGTACCTTTGGAGGAATTTGTGAGTACACTCTACTTAGATCTAGGGTTTCTGCAATGACAAGAGTCAACTTAAAATCTATTTTCTTCCATTCCACACCTTGAACCAACATGTTTGAACTTCTTCTTCTTTTTTTGCTAAAGGATTCCATCTTCACTCATTAGGGTTTGAGAGAATACAACAAAATTTAGAAACAATTTGCTTAAATCGCTCGAATGCTCTGAAGATTGCTCTGCACAGATAGCTCTTAAAATTTGCGGTGAGAAATGACTTTGATTTCTCATTTTTATTAAATTTCTCCTTTCAATCACCATAAATACCTGGTATGATTGTTCACTCAAGTGACAGACTATTATCCACTTTACTTGCATTGAATACTCGGTAGAGTCTTTCATGACTCAATAACCACATACGACTTAGTTACTCCAACCTTGCTCAATAGAGTCTTTAACCTGACCTCGCTTTATAAGAATAGTAACTCAGTGGTGACTGCCATCTCTAACTCAGTGATCCCTTTGCATCTAAAATGTTGATATGGATCTTTTGTCTTGATAGCTAAAGCTGATATTAGATGTCTTCTTCAGTATCCTAGTTCCAGTTCTCCTTTGAGAAATCAAGTGGAAATGGTGGAGTCACCCAATTCTTGAGTGACTTGATCATCATTGCTCAGACTTGCATTTGTAGAAGATTTTGGAACCCATTTCTGTCTCATCTACTTTATGATGTTATCAACTTTTACCTTCTTTTCATCTTCAATTCTTCTAGTATCCATACAGTTCTTGGCAAGATGACCAAGTTCTATACAAATGAAACATCTTCTGGTAGTATCTCTTTTCCTCATGTCATGTTTTGCACAATTCATTCCAATGTGTCCAAATTCTCCATAGTAATGATATCTACACCAAGTGTTGTAGTCCCAACCAAATATAGCTTTTACAATCTGTTCTACTAGATTTAATATCTTAGTTTTTCATTTTGATGACTTGTGCCCATGCTTCTTACATTTGTGACATTTTCCTTCAAATTTTGGGTTTTCTTTGCTTTCATTTGCCCTATGAGCATGCTGATACAATTATAGCATTTTCCATTGAATTTTGCTTTCCCATTGCTCCAACATTTGTTTGATGTATGACCTATCTTACCACAGTGACTACAAGTAGGTCTTTGATTCATTTGAGCTCCTTGCTTGGATGATTCACCTTCTTCTGTATATCCAATTCTTACTTTTCCTTTTTGTCTGTAATGGCTTTGCTTATTCAATTGGTTCATGTCTACTTGATTTTTCATCATCCTTTCATTTATTTTCCTTTCAGTGTTTAGATCTTTCTATAATCTTTCATTCTTTGATCTTAGATTCATGATTTCTTCATTTGCATTGGTGAGCTGATCGATAAAAACTACTTGCAAAAGGGATAGATGTTGAATTTCATTGTTCTTTCCTTCTATCTCTTCTTTTATCCTTTTTTTCTCTTCTATGACTTCATACAATCTTACTAACTAAATATCTTGCTCTCTTCTTAGTTTTCTTACTTCTTCTTGAAGAGTATTATTTCGTCTGAATTGCTTGAATGGATGTCTTCAATTCTTTCTTCAACATAGAGTGGATCATTCATCTAGATTGCAAGATCTTTTATTCTTTTTAGGGATTGAGAGAGTTGCTCTTTTGCCTTTTTGAGTTGTCCAATAGCTAATTCCAAGTCTAGCTTCTCATTGTCAATAGCCTTGTCAAGTTTGAATACTTCCATTGCTCAAGTTATTAAAATTTTTCTTTGAGAACCACAAAGCTTTGATACCAATTGTTGGAAATATTATGATAGGCTAAGTTACTAAGAGGGGAGGGGTGAATTAGTAACTAATAAAGTTCAATCTTTAATTAGCAATTAATCTTTAATGTGAATTCTGATCTAATTGCATGTATGAGAAACTAAAAATATTAAAGCGTTCATAACACTTTTGACACACAATTTGGTGACCCAAAAACCTTCCAAATAGAAAGTAAAACTGGGTGGAGATGATACCCACAAGCTTTAGTACTACAGTATAAAGTTGGCCTGTTAAGGCTTACAATGATCACTCTTGGTGATTTGCCTTGTTAGGAGCAATAAGGACAATTAGGTCCACCTTGCAAAAGGATTTACAAACATACAATGAAGTATGCACTCAGTAAAGAGATTTACACAAGATTGTTAGGCCTACCTTGTTAAAGGATTTGGCTGATCCACCTGTTAGGATGAAGTAGTTGTTGATCTCTGATCTACAACTCGACTTGTTGAATGAGATTCCTCTAAGTGTACAAATCACCTTGCTATGATAGATAAATCTTTGCCACTCCTATACTGTTGTAACCTTTGTAATTTGCTCTTCTTCTCTTCTGATTATTACATTACTTCCATTTTTCATATTATACATTGGATGTGACACAATACATATATACCAATCCAATTACAAAATAAAAAATTCAACCACAATACAAGTTTACACAAATATTATAAAGTCGGCCAAAGTGTAGAAACTTGGGTTTTAAAGATTGACTCAGTGAGGTTCTGATACTTGATGTCCATTGTCAATGCTCGACATTATCATGTGCTCGATAGACATAGAAGCTCAGTCCATACTGATCACTTCTAAGTAGTTTTGAACTCAGTCTACACTGGTGACTCAAAAAATACTATTAAACTTGACAAATAAACTGAATCACTTGATTCACACTGCATAGCTTGGTCAATTCTATCACTGCAAGCTCAGCATAAACTGAGTCACTTGGTTAACACTAAGTAGCTTAGTTAACACTAGAATCGCATCACATAAATTGTGAACTCGGTAAGCACTGCACAACTCAGTTTGCACTGGTAAATGTGGAATACACTGAGATTCTTGGTTTACACTATTAATCATCATCATAGTAGTAACTTCTTGACACAAACTAAAATCTATCCAAAGGACTCGGTAGCAACTATAGAACTCAATAGCAACTAACATGTTTGGTTAACACTGTTAACTATACAATATGCTTGATAGATACTTATAATCTAAATAAGTGTATGTCACTAATAACAAACATGATTGGAATGCCAACACATGGACCTAATCTTCTCATCCCTAACTTGTGTGGAACTCCTTTTTGTAATGTCCTTTAATATTATCTTAAAAAATATATACTTGCAATTTCAATACTGAGAGACTTCACTTTGCTGAATTTTGTTAATTATCTTATATATATTTAAGATGGTAATGTATAAATGGGTAACAACTACAAAAATTGTGTATGTGCAAGATATAACTTATCCCTTTATACCAGGTCCATGATTATCTTCCACATGTTGTCCAAACTTATACATATTTCCAATTATAACGTGATTCCTTTCTATTTATCGCTAAAGTAATACTGCACTTTAATCCTTCTTCCTTCCCGATTATATATATTTAATGATCTATTCTTATTGGTCATTATTCATGTTTCTTCTTAGTCACTATTCATTAAGGATGTTTAGATTGCATAAAAAATTCTTCCTATTATTATGTAGTTGCCTATCGATTTTATTATTCTTACTTCTATGATTATATATATAAATATATACCTCCTTCTCTCTACCTAATAAATTTATGTGCATGTTGTATATATTTTTATACCTAATTCTTTAGAGGAAGAGACACGCTGGAAAGACTCATCCAATGGCATTGTGTCCCTTTGTAATTTATCTTCTCATTCGTCTCTTACACCTATGATTAAGATATTCATCCTTTAGACTGTCATCTTGTTTGCTATATTTCTTATATCTCTTATTATCATTTATTACAATTAATAATTGGCTCTCTGTTGATCATACTGAGATGATTGAAAGATAATCATTTGTCTTTGGTTGAAATATTGATGAAGAAGTCACCACCTAAGTTCCTCGTACTATGCATACAATGATTGCCAACTCTCATTGTCTTCTTCTTGCCAGTTATTTATACTCCATTAGATTTGCAATTTAACTCATTATAATTGCCTTAGTCTCTTGTAATTATGTAAGTTTGAAGTCTTTGAATAGACCCTCAATTTTATGGAATCATCCTATACAGTTTTATTGATTAGGTCTATTTATTTGATATATTTGATAAGTTGTCAATTTAGTATTTGAACAATCTTTATTATTATTTAAAGGTTTATTTTATAATATAATATCATAATACTATTTTATCTAATCATAGATTATATGTTGTAATATTATTATATTTATATTTTCTAATTTTATTTTAACTATATTATTACTAAAATCCATCTTAGAAATGGGGACATTACAGTCCACCCTTCCTAAAATTGCTTGTCCTCAAGCAATTGAATACCTTTCCTTGTGATTTGATCGATAATCCTACAACAACCATTTCAATTTGGATTTAGATAGTTATAAGTATAAAAATATTAGATTTAAATTACTAAGAATTATTTTAAAGAAGAAACTTATCTTGATATATTGTAGTAATTTTCCCTTGATAAGTGTTTCTTGCCTCTCATGAATAAATCTCTAAGATATAGAATCTCATAATTGCTCTTTGTCAATAAGGGTGACATTGTATAAAACTGCCCTCTACTCATAATGGTGACATTCCATCAAAATGTCCTCTACCACAAATGATAATGCTCACTAATGTCCTTTGCCAATAGTGGTGATGCTCACTAAGAGTGCCCTCTACCAAGCATGGTGACACTTCACTAAGAATGTCCTCTGTTCATAATGAAAGTACTCACTAAGACCACTCTCTACCAAAAATAGTGACATTCACTACAAGTGCCCTCTACTAGGCATGGTGGTGTTCACTAAGAACACCCTTTATAGTCGACATTCAAGAATGTTCTCTATGGTCGAGATTCACATGATGTGCCCTATGGCTGACATTCAAGGATGCCCTCTATGGACGACACTCAAGGATGCCCTCTATGGCCGAAACTCAAGAATGCCTTCGATGGTTGACATTCACACGATGTCCTCTGTGGTTGACATTCAAGGTTTCCCTCTACAACTGACATTCATAAAGAGTTCTTTCTATGGCTGATATTTAAGAATCCTCTCTATGGTCAATATTCATCAAGAATGCCCTCTGTGACTGACATTCAAAAACACCCTCTAGAAAATCTCTTGCGTCTCTAGATTCTCTTTAGGAATCACAACATCCATTATGAATGCCCTCTTTTTAAATCTTGTATATAACTCATACTTATTTAATCAAATGTTTGCCTTGAATGATGTCAATATGATTCTTATGCTTTTATGACTTTACTTATGTTTGCTTGCCCTCAATTTCACATATATCTCTTGTTTGCTTCAATATTCCATACTTGTAGGTTCTTTATAAAATGTTCATATAAATATTTTATTTCCCTTTTAAAATATTTTTCCTAATTCACTTCATAAGTATGCCTCAATGATTTCATAATTTTCTCTTCTATGTTTGTTATTCCTTCAATATTTTACTTCCTCAAATTGATGTATATTAACTCTTTTGACTTCAAATTCAAGATGATACTCTATAATAATCATCATTATTATTTTTCATTACACCATTCCCTTTTGTTTCATTCTTGAGTATTGCCCTTAATCGATATCACACTAAAATAATAGATTTTGCTTGAAATAGCTAGTTTAACTATAATGCTTTGATGCTCGATAAAATCAAGGAACGATAATAATGATTTTTTTGTAAACTTCATTACAATAATATTATTCCATGCTCGACATCCATTTTCTTCTTATAATGTGAGCTAGAGTGTACCAAGAATACAAAATGGATAGGCATGTGTAAAAGCCAACATTGACACTATGATAAGAGTGGACAATATTTGACACTAAAATATCATGGTATGTTTTATGGCCATGAACTTGTTTTATTGTTGCAACCATTTCCTTGTGCCAATTCCCAACTTTGATATCCAAACACTATCATTGATGGCATTTAGTATTTATATATTAGAAGTTGTATGGTAGAGATACTTCTCCAAAATAATTTGCATATCAATGCCTTGTTCTTCTTACCTGATTTGAATTTCAGCAATATCTCTATGCCTTCATCCTCACTTCCTATTAAAGTTGATAATGGTTGTATGTGTTTTGATATTTGATACGGATCCAACCTTCTTGCAGCTTGACAAGACTACTAATCTCTCTCTCTCTCTCTCTCTCTCTCTCTCTCTCTCTCTATTTCCAATCTTTCAATATGTACATTTTCTTCATGAATTTATGTATTACCCCTTTTTATAGTATGTAGATTTGTAAGCATCTAATGTATTTGTCTTTTACATACATTCTAATATAAGTTGCTCATTTTATTCTATTTTTACCCACAGGATGGCATGATGATGCTTTGATACCACTATAATGTCCCTTGGTATTATCTTAGAAATATATACTTGTAATTTCAATAATGAGAGACTTCCCTTTGCTAAATTTTGTTAATTACCTGATATATGTTTAAGATGGTAATGTATTGAGGGGTAACAACTACAAAAATGATGTATGTACAAGACATAACTTATTCCTTTTTACCAGGTCCATGACTATCTTTCACATGTTGTCTAAACTTATGCATATTTCCAATTATAGTGTGATTCTTTTCTATTTATCACTAAAGTAATATTGCACTTTAATGCTTCTTCCTTCCCAATTATATATATTTAATGATCTATTCTTACTTGTCATTATTCATGTTTCTTCTTAGTCACTATTCATTAAGGATGTTTAGATTGCATTAACTAGTCTTACTATTATTATGTAGTTGCCTATCGATTTTATTATTCTCTTACTTCTATGATAATATATATACTTCCTTCTCTCTACCCAATAAATTTATGTGTATGGTGTATATGTTTTTATACCTAATTCTTTAGAGGAAGAGACACATTGGAAAGATTGTTCAATGGCATTGTCTCCCTTTGTAATTTATCTTCTCAACAGTCTCTTGCAATTGCAATTGGGATATTTGTCCTTTAGACTATCGTATTGTCCACTATGTTTCTTGTATCTCTTATCATTGCTGATTGCAACTAACAATTAGCTCTCTCTTGATCATATTGAGATGATTAAAAGATAATCATTTATTTTTGGTTGAACTATTGATGAAGAGGTCACCACCTAAGTTCCCTGTACTATGCATACAGTGATCACCAACTCTCATTTTTTCTTCTTGCCATTTATTTATACTCCATTAGAATTGTAATTTAACTCATTGTAATTATCTTAATCTCTAGTAATTATGTAAGTTTGTAGTCTTTGAATAGACCCTCCATTTTATGGAACTATCCTATACAATTTTATCGATTAGGTCTATTTATTTGATATATTTGACAAGTTCTCAATTTAGTATTTGAATAATATTTATTATTATTTAAAGGTTTATTTCATAATATAATATCATAGTAATATTTTATCTAACCATAGATTATATGTTCTAATATTATTATATTTATATTTTTTAATTTTATTTTAACTATATTATTATTAAAATCCATCTTAGAAATGGGGACATTATACTTTCTGTAGCCTAGCCTTGTTCAAATGACCCATGACCAGACCTCTTACTTAGAACTGTACATCTTTCTTTCTTTCATCCACCTTCTACTTGATCTTTGTTTTATTCTCTTGTAGAGTTCTTCTCACTATTTCATGCACTTTTTTCATGGAATGTACAAAATCCTCAACATAACCACTACCATTAGCTCCATCCTTTAGCCCTCTGAGCTCAAATATGCCTTTAGGGTGTAGACCATAAACTATTTCAAAGGGACTCTTGCTAGTAGTTATGTTCACAATATCATTGTAGGCATATTCTCCCTCTCCTAGGAGTTGGTCCCAAGTTTGTCCATACTCCTTTGTTAGATAACTCAATGAATTTCCATTGCTTCTATTGACCACCTCTATTTGACCATCTATCTATGGGTGATATGCAGGCCCAAAAGACATATTAGTTCCCAACTTGTTCCATAATGTCTTCCAAAAGTGACTCATGAATTTAGTGTCTCTATTTGAGAAAATACTTAGGGGTAGCCCCTGTATCCTCACCACTTCCTTGAAGAATAAATGTGCTATATGGAAAGCATCATGAACTATCTTGCAAGGAACAAAGTGGGCCATTTTGAAAATCTACAACAAAGTCCATGTTAAAACATTCCCAAGGTCTACTTGGAATGGGAAGAGGTTGGTAAAGGCTTACATTTGAAGATGTACCCTTTTCCTTTTGGCACACTACACAACTCTCTACATACTTCCTAATGTCCAAATTCATTAGGCCAAAAGTAAAACCTCTTCAACCCACTAAGTGCACCATTGTGCTTATCTTGAATCAAATTTTCCCTAATTGTCCCTTTAGGGACACATAGCCGATTTCCTTTAAACAATAGATCACTTTGTAAAGTATAGTCAGAAAACTCACCATGTAAATGATTCTTGTATTCCTTACATACCTTGTATATCTCTGCAAAGTCTTCATCCTCTACATATAGGTCTTTAAAGTTTTCAATACCCATGCTCTGCAAGTGTATTTTTTGTATAGTCAAGGCTCTTCTACTTAAGGCATCTGCTACTTTGTTCTGTAGTCCCTTCTTATTTTTGATGTTGAAAGTGTATGCTTGTAGATACTCCACCAATTTCATATGTTTATGACTGAGCTTGTCTTGTGAGTTTAAGAAACTCAATGCTTGATTATTTGGAAAGACCACTAACTCCTTTGGAAGCAAGTAGTGCCTCCATTTCCTTAATGCTTGGACTACATAATACATCTCTAGGTCATAAGAAGAGTATTTATTCTTAGCATCACTTAACTTTTCACTGTCAAAATCTACTGGTCTTCCCTCTTGGCTTAAAACAACACCAATAGTCATATTACTAGCATCACACTCAACTGTAAACAACTTCTCAAAGCTTGGTAAAACCAAGATTGGTTGAGTGGCAATCTTCCTTTTCAACAACTCAAACCCATGGTTAGCTTGCTCATTCCAAACAAATTTAGTCTCCATTCTAGCTTTTATAGTATCAAGCATAGGAGCACAAATAGCACTAAATTGCTTAATGAACTCCCTATAATATTGAGCTAAACCATGAAAACTTCTCACCTTTGTTGCAGTCCTTGGGGTAAGCTAGTTGAGAATGGCTTCCACTTTGCTTGGATCCATCTTTAGGTTTCCTTGGGATAACACAAACCCAAGGAACACCAGTTTTGTCTTCATGAACTCACACATCTCCAAATTTATCATCAATTTCTCATCATGTAGCTTCTTGAAAATGATCTATAAATGACTGAGACATTTCTCTTTAGCCTTGCTAAAAATGAGAATATCATCTAGATATAATACCACAAATTTTCCAATATAGTCCTTTAGGACTTCATTCCTAAGTCTCATGAATGTAGATCAGGCATTAGATAGTCCAAATGGAATTACAAGTCACTCATATAGACCTTCAATAGTTTTCAAGGTTGTCTTCCATTCATCTCCCTTGTTGATCCTAATTTGGTGGTATCCACTCCTTAGGTCAATCTTAGTAAAGTATTTGGCTTCTCCTAGGTAGTCCATTAGGTCTCCTATCCTAGGAATAGTGAACCTATACCTAATGGTTATCCTATTTATAACTCTTGAGTTAGTACATAGCCTCCAAGTTCCTCCCATTTTATGTGCTAAAATAGTGGGAACACCACAAGGGCTAATGCTTTTCCTAATGAGTCCTTGGCTCAGGAGTTCTTTTATTTGTTTGGCAATTTACTCATTTTCTTGAGGGGTCATCTTATAGGTTGTCTTGTTAGGAAGGGTAGGTCCTATGATAAAATCAATCTGATGACTAATAACTCTCCTAGGGAGTAGGTTTGAAGCTTGTCCATCACTTCCTATACCTTCATACCTTTGTAAAAATTCACGCACTTCCTTTGGAAACTCTGCCTTCTTGTCTCCCTTGTCTACACTTTCTTTTTTTGGTTTTAACACAAGTGCAAAGCCTACTCCTTCACCTTCCTCCAAGGTTTCCATAAACTCTTTTTCACTAACCATCAGAACATTAGAATTTGATGACTTCATCTCTCCATCCTCTAGCAATAATTGTATCTTGAACGTCACATTGTCCTTCTTCAAAGAATAGGAATGATTTACTCCATCATGCATGACATATCTATCAAATTGTTGCAGTCTACCCAATAGGAAGTGACATGAATCCATAGGTAGGAAATCACACAATACTTTCTCTTTGTACTTCCCAATGGAAAACTCTACCCGTGCTTGTTCATTCACTAAGACATGTTGTCCTTTGTTTAACCAAGTGACCTTGTATGGGTTGCTATGGAGTATCCTTGTTAATTTCAACTTGTTAACTGCCTCCTCTGACACTATATTGTTAGTAGACCCTGAGTCTATGATGAATCTACAAAATTTACCCATCATTTGCATTTCACTCTAAACAATGACCTTCTTTGACTAGGTTCCTCTTTTACTGGCTCCTTGATTAGTGCCCTCATCATCATAAAGTTCTCTTCTTCTTTAGACACTAAGAGTACTCAGGGTGTTTACCTCCACCACTAAACTCTTCTTGGACATATTTTACCCTCTTAACACCTCCATGACAAGTAGAGCCTTTCTCTAGACATCTATATGTAGGGTGTCCTGTTTGATTGAGTGGTAACACTTCATAGTTGCAAAATAAGACCCTCTGCCTTGACCATTGCTTCTACCTCTCCAGCTACTATTAGAGTTCCTTCCTCTATTTGGATTTCCTCTATTTGAACTTCCTTCTTGTTGCTTAGTAAGTTTGCTATCTCCTTGAGCCTTAGTCTCAGAACTTCTACCACCATATCCACCTCTTTGTCCTCTATTGTCTCTTCTATTGCCTCTGCCTCTAGTAGTGCTTGAATCTTGCTTTTTTACTTAACTTTTCTTCAACCTTTACTACTATTTGGTGACATTTCTGGACTATATCAAGAGTCAAAAGACTCATCTCATCTTGTCTAATGCACTAGAGACCATTAAGATACCTTTCTACTTTCACTTTCTCATCTTCTACAACTCTTGACCTCATACATAATCTTTGGAACTCCTCAATATAAGAGTTCACATCCAAATCTTTTTGTCTAAGTGATGCAGAGGCATCTAAGGTTCCTAAAGATTCTAGT
This sequence comes from Cupressus sempervirens, assembly GCA_028749045.1. Classification (NCBI taxonomy): domain Eukaryota; kingdom Viridiplantae; phylum Streptophyta; class Pinopsida; order Cupressales; family Cupressaceae; genus Cupressus; species Cupressus sempervirens. Next base: position 532,008,802 of record CM053790.1, read on the forward strand.
ATTTTTATGGAAAGCTAGAGGTTCTTGATCATCTCTATGTTGTTTCTCAGTTGGAGGCTTGACCGAATGGGCTTGGTGGATAAGCTTGATGCTCAGTCAAAGAAGAAGATTGGATGCTCGGTTGTTATTGGGCATAGTGTTGGCCAAGATGCTTAGCCACTAAAGGAGCTTGGTAGCTATGTTTCTTGACACTCTCTATTGTTCTTGATGTGTATTGGTTTATTGACATGTGTTGGGAGCTTGACATGCATTGGGAGCTCAACAATGTTTGTGGAAGGTTGTTGCTCTACTTGATTTTTCTAACACTGGGCTTGGTCTTAGTTCCTATGGTGCCAAGTTATCAATAAGCTAACTATTGGAATTCAATTCATATTGTAGCTAACTTTGGGTATTTAATTTGTGTTGGAGGCTGACTTGTGGCTCAACATATGTTTAATGTAATGGTTTTAATTTAATTTATAATGAACTGGGACAACTTACAACTTAGTTGGGTATAAGTAAGGGGTCTTGTGGAGTCTTTAGGGATTCATGGATTCATTCATTTTGAGGGAGGAGATCTTGAGTTTAGTGTGGAGTAGCTGAAGGGTGATTTTTCTGAGTCTATGGAAAGAGCACCAAATATGAGGCAATTTACAATAGGATTGTGGTGGAGTTGTGAGTTTGTGAGCAAGGCTAGTAGCTGAGGCTTGAGAACCAGATGAATGCTTGGTGGACTTGAGGGTACAAGTATAAAGTCTTCTTAGTGTTCTTATCTAGATGTGGATCTAGACTAGCTAGGGTTTGGATTAGATCTTGAGGGATCTTGCAGAACTATTAATTGCTTTGTAATTGGCTATAATTGGTAAGGCCTTATAACCTAAAAATTGCATGTAATCAGTTATATTTATGAATAAAGTGTTGTGATTTGGTCTCAGATCTTGCTTTGTTTTTGTATTTCTACTATGTGGTTATTTGTTGGGGGCTAAGATATCTTCTTTGGGGATTCTCCTACCTTGCACTATGTCACTAAGACTTTGTCTCCTTTTATGTAACTAAATTTCATAATCCTCAGGAACATAAGCATCTTTGATTTTTTCAACCATAGCCTTCCATGTGGCAATGGGCTTCTTTCATTCCTTCTTTCTCATCTTGGATAAATTTCCACCAAGTAAGTGTAGACCCTCTTAATCTAACCTTTGCAAATTTAATATTTTGAGCTTTAGTTATGCCATCACATTCAAAGTGATTTTTCTATTCCTTCTATCCAATCTAGGACTACCTTAGGTTCGATCTTACCACTAAAGTTTGGAATGGCTTCTAGAGCCTTGCCACTTAAGGCTCTCAATGATTTAAGGAATGGTTCTTTTATGAGTATAGGGTCTAGTTCAGGGACCACATCTTCAATTGCAACCTCCTTACCTTTTTCTTGTTTAGATTTTTCCTCAATCTTATCCTTGACTTCTTCAGCCTTCTCATCCACTTCATTCACTTTTTGTTCCAATTGAGCTAGCCTATCTTTGACCAACCTATTCTCTTCTTCTTGTTTATCTACATTCTTAGCAAGTTTTGCATTAGTAACTATTGTGGACTCACCAACTAATTCTCCTCCTCCTAAAAACATTCATGACGAGCCTAATTTTAACTTGGCTGTAATATGAATATGATAGATACTCTTCAGGGTGTGCTTGCACAATCGTTGACTAGACTATTCTAAACCTAGTCTCTTCATGACCCTAAGATTACTTCTAGGGCCTCAAAAGTCTTGAAAAACATGGCCTAAGAATTCCATGACTCTGCTATATGAGTGAGTTGTAAGAAAACTTGCAACAAAGAATATAACCATTTACACATAACCCATAATAAATATGCAACTTAAATCCACATGCAAGAGAATAGACAACACACCCAAAAAAATGTGACACAAGATATACCCTAGGAAACCCTTGTTGAGGGAAAAACCCAGCCTCCAAAAGCATCCATCACCAAGTATTATTCAGAAAAAACACCATTTCAATACAACCATGGAAGCCTTCAATGTCATAGCCACAACCAAGCAATCCATGTGAACAAGCATGAATCCACAGATCACTTGCCATGCTTCCAACATTCACAAATGCTCCCTTGGCTAAACTATCAAGCCTTATCCTACTCGACTCTTTCCTTTTTTATTCTCACACACAACAACTACCCTTGTGGCTACTTATATAGTAGTAAGTCCCACAAAACCACCAAGTGGTATTACATAAACCATGTGCTACCTAACCCATTAAACCCACATATAATATTAGAATTTTAATTCTTTTCCCCAATATTAAATAATTACATAAAATATTATCACAACATTACAATACAACTCATCAAGTATATCCCATGGGAATCTTTACATGTTGCACGTCCATCTAGGTGCAACATTACATAATATAATAAAATAATACAATATAACAATATTATGCAATGTGTGCAACACCCATTATCTCAACATGAGTTCCTTTGTGCTTCACCTTGAGGGATAACTATCACTAGGGTGTTTCAAATCTTCACTCCTCCTTGGTTCATTTCAAAGATAACTTCACTAAATAAACACTAAAGCACTTTCTTGGTTCCCAAAAAATTTCATTTGTATAGGGCATCTAGGGTTTTCCTCTCGAGTTTAGGAATTGCTTTGGTTTTGGCCTAGTTGGTCAATTAGCCCTAGTAAGTGGGTTTTACCCAATTACTTCTCAAAACCTTCAAATAACCCCCCAAAAAAATAAAATATTCAGATGCCCTTTTTAGATACCTTAAATATTTTAGTGGTCTTAAGTCCCTAAGTCATCCTACAGTGGTTTCCTATAATGTAGGGTTAATAGGGCTAAATGGGTTAAAATTGTGTTGATTCTTGATTTCTGCTTGGGAATCTATCTTAATGGATTGGAAAAGTCCCAATATCAATCTTAAGTGTCTATAGGACTCTAGGCTTCCAAAACCATTCTTGGTTCAATTCCCTCACTCTTTCCTCTACAAAAACACATTGATTTTGCACTGTCATGCACCTAGTCAGGCTTGCTAATCTCGCTTGGGGCATGAGGGTAAAAATTGAAAAACCTTGTTCTAGAGCTCCTCGTTTCACATGCATCACCTCTAATGGCTTCCCTTACATATCCATTTGATACGTAATTATTTTTACGGTAGAGAACTATGAGGGAGCCATATAACAAAAAACTGCTAATAATTGCCCCAACAAACTATCTATCTACAAATCAATTTCTAAACCTACTCTAATAAACTCAAATCAACTTTAATATTGAACAAATAATGCTTAAATATACCTACTCTACAAAAATCCAATACTAAATTAGATAAACGAATCCATAAGAACACTTTTAATCTTAATGCAAGAAGTCTATGACACAAAAATAAAGTTTTTTAGTTCTATTCACAACAAAACATCCACTACTCCATACTATACATCAAGAAATGGGATCCTAGAAGATTAAATATGCCCTACCCTTGATTTTAGGCCATTATGGAACTTCCCATAATGATGCCTCAAAGAGAATCCAATCTTGTTGTTTGTTGTCATGCAATTTTTAAAATTTGCAAAATGTTGTCAAGCAACATTGTGACAACTTTTACATCTTTTTGATATAATCATGCTAATGGTCTCAAATCAACCTAGAATGATGTAAAAACATCCTAGGACCTATGAAAATCATATTTCTACCCTTTCCCAAGCCTCAAAACCTTTTAGACCTTCATTTCCCAATTTAGGCCTAATCTAGCATTAATAACATTTAAAACAACCATCAACTAGGTTGGATTGATCCTAGTCTAATCCACCTAGGAACACACAAACAAGACCTTATAAGGTCAAAAAATAATCACTAACTTAGCTAAGGTCATTACAATCCAAAATTTGAACAAATTTGAGCAAGAAGCCTAGGTGCTCACGCACCACCTTCTTGTGTTGTAATTCAACTTTATAGCTTGAATTATTCAGTTGTGCCACAATCAACAAATTATAGTTAAGACTATTGGTCTTAGATTGGTTTTGACAATTGAGTGTCAACACACTTAACCAATTTCTAAGATGGTGTCGAGTACAATACAGATGTTGAGCTATAGTATGTGCTAAGCCAGAGATTTAACAACTGTCGAGTGAACTTTAGGTGCTGAGCAAGATTCAAGTGCCGAGTGATAAGTGATGTCAAGTCACCATAGGTGCCGAGCAAAGTATTTACTATAGGAGCTGAGCAAGACAAAATTCCTATATGTGCTAAGCATCAGCAATCAGTAAGTGCCAAGTAACACATAATCAACATATGAGTTTGTGCCTTCACAAACTCAGATGTAAACCATTTTTGAGTTGACTTAGGATAAATCTTGAAGGATCCAAAATGATAAGATTGAATCTTTTACATTCCCTATGTAATCAACATGCAACCAATCAAAAAAATGGAGAAAGCATGCAACCAATAGGAAAAGTGGAAGAATTGAACTGGAAAAGATGGAAGAATATTGGTCGTAGATTCATACCTAACCCTAAGACTTTGAAGCCTTTAAAAGGAGGAAGATCCCCATAATTCAGTATGAAAGAAAGTTGTATGGGAGAATGCTAGTGAAGTTCAGAGGGGTGTGAGGTTTTAAAGGAAGAGCAACATTGTAGAATTCAGTTGGTTAGAATAGAGCATCAACACTTCGAGCAGAGACATGTTAGATTAGGAAGGATCGAAACAGACTGAGCAAAACAAGGATCTGGAATCAACAATTCAAGATTGTAAGTCATCAAGTCAATACATTGTAATAATTTCTAGCCATTGTATTAGGAATGAAAATCCTATGATGATAGGTTGGTCTAACAGCCATGTTGTAAGCCTTTCAACAAGGTGCTAAATCCTTTAATAGGGTAACATTCCAAGTGAGTGTTTGTAAATCCTTTAAATAGGTCACTTTTAACAGAGTGTAAAGCCTTTAATAGGGCAGGCCTTTTATAGGACAAACCATTGGAAATGGTCAAATTTTGTAACCTTAAACAATTACATATTGCTGCAGTGATAATTTGTGGGTGTCATCCCCACCCCAGTTTTACCTTCTCATTTTGGAGGGTTTTTGGGTGACCAAAATCTTGTGTTATCTATTTTCATGGTTATTAAATATGTTAGATGTATGTGAATAATCTCAGTAAATTTCCCCACCCCCCCTCTCAGAAGTAAATCTTCCCATTTGTAAATTCAAACAATTGGTATCAGAGCTAAGTTCTCACAAGAAGAAGCCTCACAACTTGTAGAAAAGATCTGGAAATGGAAGTCTAAAAACTTGGGAAGATCATAGAGAATTAGGTGATTGATAAACAATTCATTCTACATAATTTGGAAGAAGCTAGAGAAGAACTGAGAAAATCCTTAAAGAGAAGGAACTGAGAATAATACACAGTATAAGGAGATTGACACCTCAAAAGTGTTTGCAAATGGAGATTCCAAAGAATTTGATGAAGTAATAGCAGATCTAATGGAGAAGAATAGAGCTCAAATAGAAGAGATTAGAACACTCAAGCTTGAACAAGAATCACAAGCCATGATGCTTTGTGAAGTGACTGAACAAAAGAAAAGAGCCATTGAAGACAAGGCTATGCTAGAAGAAGACAAGAGAAACCTTGCCAAAAGATTGGAAGAAAATTTAATTGAGCTTGCAAGAATTTCCAACATGTAGCTGGATACCCTAAGCTAGATGATGAACGCACATCATGAACTGAATATCAAGGACATTGAGATCTCTACACTAAAGATGCAAAATGAACAACTACACAATGACTTGAAAAGAGAGAACGAGATTGCAGAGAGCTTCAAAAAATCCAATGAGGCCATCAAGTACTTTGAATAGCTATTAAAATCACTAAGATCCAATAATGATACTTCAGGACTAGGATACACCAGCACTGAGAAAGGAGAATCATCCAAGACTAAAAAAGAAAGAAGTGACAAAGGTAAGAACACTAAACCCACTCATCATTTTTGTGGTAAAAAAGGACATACCTCTAATGTGTGTAGAAGCAAAAATGCCCATCAACATGAAAAACCTAAGAATATGGGTCACTAGCACAAGTGCAACAAACAATAACATCAAGCACATGACTTCAAAACTAGGACTATCAGAACACCAAGATTTGAAGGTCACTGCTAGAATTGCAAGAAGTATGGACATAGAGCTTTTGAGTGTAGATCAAAACCTATGTGGACACCTAATCAACCAGCAAGGGGAAACAATCATGGACATGACTACAATTGGGACTACAACACCAAGTATAGCTATCACTATTGTCAAGAATATGGACACATTCCTAAAAATTGCATAAGAACACACTTCAGTGGAAACTACTACAAATGGTTGAGTCAAACCACATGTTTCAGTTGTTTAAAGACTAGTCATATGAGTAGAAATTGACCAACAAGGTCAAAGGCACCCAACTCAGAGATCAACAAAGGAAAAGGAAAAGTAGATGTTGAACACATTAGAGGAGAAATGAATAAGACATGGAAGAAGAAAGATGGAAGTAGCACATCCAATGAAGGGATCACTTCACCCAAAAGGTCAAGTGGTCACACTTCATCCAACTAGGCAAAAGAAGGTATGTGGGACCAATATATGAAGCTTTATCATACATCAGTTCCAAGACAAGCAAGTATTGAAAAGGATAGATCAACATGAATAGAGATGCAAAGTTAAAACTTCAAGTTTTCACCAGTATTATCGAGTAAGTAAAGATGCCTTCAGATGTTGAGTAAAATCCAATACATGCTGAGTTGCTTGCTAAAGTCAGTAGAAGCCAAATGATTAGTTGTAGCCGAGTTGGTAGTGGAAGCTGAGTGAAGGGAAATTTTAGTTGAAGCCAAGTAAAGGAAACTCCAGTGTATGTCAAGTAATGCAAAAATGCTTAATAAGCTGAGTGGACAGCTGTAAATGCACTAAGCATTTAATGCTGCAAAATAAGAGTATATGGTCACATTTTGAATCATTTTTCTCATCGCGAACAAAGAGCAAAGACAAAGAAGAGTGTAGAACAATTTCTAAGTAGAGAATCCATCATTTGAAAAGATTTCTACAGTGATTCAGCACAGTTTCATTGATTCCAAGGTATTTATACTAGTGCCAAGCTATGCAGTTTCACATTTTCTTCATGTTTAAACCCTAGATCGCACAAATGGCCTCCAATTCTAGGAAGCCTTAGGAAAAAGAGTTGTTTGAGGTCCAATTAGTGTCAAATAAAGTTAAACAACTTGATTTTTGGCCAATCCCTGAAGTTGCATATAAAAATGACCTAGTTGGACCCCTATCTATTATTCCACCTAAGGTAGTTATGGTCCAGGATGTTAGGAAATGTTACAATTGTAAGATTAGAGCCATAGGAGATATGGAGATGAGGGGAGCTTATGAGAGGTTTTGTGATGATGGAGTCTAGAAAGAAGAATATCAAATCATTGAGAAGAAGGGTTTAACTCATGCCCTAGAATTCCCCACTATCTTTAAAACTGAATGGATTAGAATTGTGCTTAGCAGGATTGATGATGGAAGTTTATGGTTGGAAGATGGCCCAATAAAGATATCAAAGAGGATCATTCATAGAGTAATAGGGTATCCAACCCTAGATCGGCTCAAAACCTTCAGAAGTGACTCTAAGGAAGCCATTGAGAAAAATACAGGAGCCAAATGGAACAAGAGAGGAATGACTATAGATACTATCTAGGATCGTCTTGTTGACTTTGTTGTTAGGGTTATTTCTCATAAGTTCTATCAATCTAGCAGAATCAATAGTGTTCCATGCATTGCAATAGATGTTGGTTACAAACTAGTAAAAAAGGATCATACTTATGATCTTGCAGAATTGCAATTGCAATAAATAAATGAGAACCTAGGAGCTATAAGGAGAACCAAGGGAGCCCAATGCAAATTTGGTGCAATTATAATTTACATATTTTTCTATGTACAAAATGAATTTCCATCCTTTGGAAAAGTTAGCTGGAAAACCAATAAGTCCATAGTAGCTCAAGTTAATGAATATATTGAACAAATGGGAGCTAATTTCAAAACACTTATGATCAACTATTTTGAAGATTTCAAGAAATCCATGAAACAGAGGCTAAGGATACTTGTTTTATTGAGCAACATGTAAATGATGTATGCTTTCTTGTGGATATTGATTATACTTACATACAAGTAGCCATACCAAGGGTTAGATGGTTAAGACCTCTTGGATATGAGATAAGTATAGATGAGGCATCTACAGCTATAACATCATTATTAGCAGAAAAAGTAGATGCTTGGGACTTATGATGTGGTAAGATCAAAGGTGGACATGGAGTTGAAAACTACCTCCACATTGAAAAAGAAGGACAAATTGGTGAAGAAACTCAAAGCCAAATTTGGAGAAGGGGCAACTGAGGTAGAGGAAGAATAAGATGAAGAAGTAGATAATGATGAAGATAAGCAAGGGAAAGAGCCATTAGCACTGACCCAAGGCATGGGTGAGGATGCAGAGGAAGAAAAAGGTTCCAAGTAGGAAGCACCAAAGGCAGAGCCCAACAAGAGGAAGGCACAAAAACAACCTGCTACATAGCCCAAAGGGAAGAAGAAAGTAGCTAAGTCGAGCCTAGCCAAGCCTACCACAAGGGTGGATACAAGCGAAACAACAAAAGTGAAAAAGGAATAGGAAAAGAAGAAATCCATAAAGCAAGGAGGACCAATAGAAAAGAAGAGAAGAAAATATGTGGCACCCCCAGAGTCAGATGAAGAAAGAAAAGAATCAGATAATGATCAATTTAGAGTGGTAAGTCACACCACCAATTCTAACCTTGAAAATGTTTGTGATAACATTAGGGATAATGCAGATTTAATTGGATTAAAGACCACTGATTTTAATAAGTTGAATAAAGAAGAGTAGAACATAATGGAATAATCTATCTACACTATGATGGCCAAGTTCAAGACTACTCCGCTTGAACATGATAATTCTATGCCTAAGGAGCTAAGTTCAATTGTTGAAAATAAATGGCACTATTGCCTAAATATGGAAAAAGAAATAAGAGAGTCAACATTGGCTCATGTAATGCTAGACCTTACAAAAGGTCAAATAAGTAAGGCTAGCAAGAAACATGGGAGCAAATTTGCACTCAAATATAGAGCATTCAACATTTTGTAAAACAAGATTGAGGATGTTGTAAAGAGGTCCATTGTCATGTGGAAAGTTATATATGGTCTCCAAACAGTGAAGGAAGGTTAAGAAGGTCCCTTTGAGGGAAGAAATTATGATGAAGAAAGAGAGGAAAAATGAGAAGGATGAAGACAGAGAGAAAGAGAAGGAAGAAACTAAATTGGAGAAGGAAACACAAAAAGGTGATGAGGCAACAACTGAAGAGTAGTAACAAGAATAGAGTGTCTAAGACACACAATTGCCATGACCTAGTCCTCCACATGTAGCACCTACATCTATAGAAACTATAATTGTGAAGGATGTTCTTGATACCTCAAGTCAGAACATCAATCCATTGACTGCAGAGGATCTCAGAAAGATCCTTCACCAAACAACTTTACAATCACAGTTGTGTATAAATCTTGTTTTGGTGAGTGTAGAGGAACTTCAAAAGGCTATAGCTAAAATTACCAAAGAAAAGGTGAACACACAAGAACCACCTTCACAACCTCCTACAACTATAAGTGATCAACCACAAGAGTAAGTAGGACAAGAAACATTTGCTAAGGTTGACACTACAATCACAGTAACTACCGAGGAGCAAGCTAAGGAGAAGATACGATAGAAGGATACCTCTACTCCTACAACACAAAGCCAAGGCACACCTCCTCTAATCACCATAATTGATCAAGATAGAAGAGAAGAAGACAAGGAAGAGGAGAAAACTCCTAAGGAGAGAGAACAAGAGGCAATACAAACACTGGTCAACTTGCCTTCTATAGGGACTCCTACTAAGTATCTGAGCATGAATGTAGTACCACTGCAAATATTAGCACTAGGCTCAAGCTCCACCAAGGTAGCAAGGGTACTTCATTATGGAGATCCTACACTTGATGAAGAAATAGTCATACCAAGCTATGACTACAAGACAATGAACTTAGCACAGATCAATGAAGTGCAAGAGGTACTAGAGAGGAAGAAGAAGCAATAAATACTCACAAATGAGTAGAGGCAGAGGCAAGTATTAATAGAAATCAAAGACATCTTTCTTGATGCATTCAACCTGCTAGTACCTGATGAAACAAATCCCATCATGGAGCAATTGTCCAACATAGTGGATCGGGTACAAAATGAAGACCTAGATACTAATGTTAAATTATTAGAATGGTTTGAGAAGTTTCAAATGAAGGTGAATAAGAAGATATCTAGTGAAATAGCACTATCACAAGTGGAATTGGCTAAGAAGGTTGAGAAGGTTAAAACAATACTTGAGAACATATTCTCATTGTACTCCAAACTATGTTACTCTTCATATTTCACACAAGAGACTAGCCAGAGAATATTGAGCTTGGAGAGGAACCTTAAGGTATCAAGCATGCAACTACCAAAGGATCTAGCTCAAAGTGAGAAGCATTTTGCCACAACACTTCACACTCAAAAGGAGCTAGCTATATTAACAATAGATAAAGCTGATGTTAAAGCCAAATTGATATAGATCTAGTCTGCAATAACCCCACACATGGAAGTATTGCACAAAGAGATGGCCTATGCAGAGAATGTTTTGAAGAAAGATACAAATCTTTCTGTACTAGAAGGCCTAGTACACCTTGCAACAGAGACAACCATCAAGCTCAAATCATTGGAAATAGCATTCAAAAATTGGGATGCTTCTCTAAATATTATAATGGAGGTAAATAAAACCTTTTTGGCTAAGTATTCCATTCATTCTTAGGACCCTTTGTCATAAGTGTCAAAAAGGGGGAGATATAATAAAGATAGGGAATAATAAGAATGGGGGAGATATAATATTTTGGGGGAGAGAATAAATGAGACCCAAAGGAGGAGATAATCAAATATTGAATTTTGAACTTTGAGGAGAAATAAGAAGATATAGCCAAAAGAATACACAAATTGCAAGGAAGGTGTGTGAAAGGGGGAGCAGACATAGAGCAGAAACAGAGCAAACAAAAAAAACAGACATAAACAAAGGTAAAAGAATGACAAGCCAGATAATGGAAACAACATGAGACAAATCTAGCATAAAGGGATTTTGGATACAGAAATGGCACCTCAACTCAGGGGGAATTACAAGTTTTTGAGGTATATAGTCTTCTACAAAATTTTGAACAAGTTTTTGAAGTTTTGTACATATGCCGAACAAGATGTGTATTATACTCATAGATATTAGATTCATAATGCTTAGTTAAGTGTTTTTTCCACTCATGTCAAAGGGGGAGATTATTGGTCTCAGATTGGTTTTGATAATTGAGTGTCAACACACTTAACCAATTTCTAAGATGATGCCGAGTACAATATAGATGTAGAGCTATAGTATGTGCCAAGCCAAAGATTTAATAGGTGCCGAGTGAACTTCAGGTGCCAACCAAGATTCAAATACTGAGTAATAAGGGATGCCGAGTCACCATAGGTATCGAGAAAAGTATAGATGCTGAGTGAGATAGAGTTACTATAGGAGCTGAGCAAGATAGAATTCCTATATGTGCCAAGCATCAACAATCAGTAAGTGTCGAGTAACACAAAATCAACATTTGAGTTTGTGCCTTCACAAACTCAGATGTAAATCATTTTTGAGCTAACTTAGGATGAATCTCGAAGGATCCAAAATGATAAGATCGAATCTTTTACATTACCTATGTAATCAACATGCAACCAATAGGAAAAGTGAAAGAATTGAGCTTGAAAAGATGGAAGAATATTGATTGTAGATTCATACCTAACCCTAAGACTTTGAAGCCTTTAAAAGGAGGATGATACCCCATAATTTAGTATGAAAGAAAGTTGTATGGGAGAATGTTAGCGAAGGTCAGAGGGGTGTGAGGACTTAAAGGAAGAGTAGCATTACAAAATTTAGTTGGTTAGAATAGAGCATCAACACTTCAAGAAAAGACATATCAGATTTGGAAGGATCAAAATAGATTGAGCAGAACAAGGATCTGGAATCAACAATTCAAGATTGTAAGTCATCAAGTCAATACATTCTAATACTTTCTAGCTATTGTATTAGGAATCAAAATCCTATGATGATAGGTTGGTCTAATAACCATGTTGTAAGCCTTTCAACAAGGTGTTAAATCCTTTAACAGGGTAACATTCCAAGTGAGTGTTTGTAAATCCTTTAGACAAGTCACTTTTAACAGAGTGTAAAGCCTTTAACAGGGTAAGCCTTTCATAGGGTAGACCATTGGAAGTGGTCAAATTTTGTAACCTTAAATAGTTACATATTGTTTCAGTGATAATTTGTGGGTGTCATCCCCAACCTAGTTTTACCTTCTCATTTTGGAAGGTTTTTGGGTGACCAAAATCTTGTGTGATATCTATTTTCATGCATGTCTTTATTTTCATGGTTATTAGATATGTTGAATGCATGTGAATATCTCAATAAAAGTTTCTTTTTTAAGTTTAAAGTTAGTTACTTTTGATTTGCGCCCCCCTCAGAAGTAAATCTTCCCATTTGTAAATTCCAACAAAGACCTCCAACCCACTAAGAATTATTACATCTGATCTTATCAATCAATCTTATTGATCCTTTACCCTTCCTAAGACATGGTGCCTCATTACCAAACTTAACACTACCTAATTTATAATGTTCTAAGGTTTCAAACTTACTATTATCACCAGTCAGGTGATGTGAGAAACCACTACCAATTATCCATCTATCACCTTTACTCGCATATGAAATAATTATAGTTTTCTCATCTTCATTAGAATCATCTTTCATAGCAACATAAACAACTTTTTCATCATTACTATTAGAATTGTCATCACTCTCTTCTTTAGAAATGTAACAAAACTTCTTAACTTTTCCTTTGTAGTCTTTATATCCTTTGTTGTCTCTTCCATCTCTCTTTCTTTTGAAATTTTTGTCTTTCCTTTTATCATTTTCATCCTTGTCAAAACATCTTGTAGAAATATAACCAACTTTATTACATGAAAAACATATTATAGGAGGTTTACCTTTGTATTTTTCCTTTACCTCTTGGTAGTCTCTTAGCCATTAATGCTTCAAGATCCTCAAGATCCACATCATAAGATTGAATTTAATTATCCTCATACTTTCCTTTCTTCCTCTTATACTTATTTAAAACCAATTGGGACTCGAAGTCAGATTCAATAGGAGCAGTGAAATTATCAAAATTTGACAATTCAACAACAGTGAGTCTACCAACCAGACTATCCAAGGTTAGATCATGACTAGGAGAACATCTTAGTTCTTGTATTATAGAAACTCTAATAGCATAAATAGGAAGTAAAGTTTTCAATACCTTACTGATCATAGTCTCATCACTAATCTTTCCTTCCACTCCTCTAATAACATTCACAACTTCTTTGACTCTTCCAACATATTGAGAAATGTTCTCACCTTCTACCATCTTCATGTCATCAAACTTTCCTCTAGAGCTACTAAATTTGACTCTTAGTACATTCATATCTACTCCATGAATCTTAGCCAAGATTTCCCACATCTTCTTTGTATCAAACTCTAAGTAACTTAGGGTAGATGCAATCTCCAACATTACATGATTGTGTTATTATTTCTCCTTTATCTGATGGCCTGTCAAAGGTGATGGTATTTTTACATATTCATTTTCCAAGTAAAATATTGTTGAATCTCCAATTCTAACAATGTGCATCTTCATCACACTTTTCTATGTAGGGAAGCTATGTTGGAAATATAAGAGGAGTAACTGAGAGGTTAGGGGTAAATAGGTTACCACTAAAATAAATCCCAGATCCCTGAGATGTCAGCATAGAACATAAACTCTACAAAAAATATTATAGCTCGGTAAACACACATGCACTTGGTTAATACTGATAATATAGTGTAACTCGATAACCACTAAAATAAAAACTATAACTCAATAAATACTTAACATGAAAATCTTAGGATATTATCTCTGAATCACCTTAATTAACTTAGTTGCATACACATGAAATAAATAGCATGAACACAAGTGACACCAAAATTTAACATGGAAACCCAATTTGGGAAAAACCACCAATTGCAACTAGTTACTATTTTCTACTCTTTTGAAGTGAGCTATATTAGGAGCCAACCCTGTTAAAGTTTATAAACACACTATTAGGTGTGACCTTGTTAGAGGATTTAATCACCCTATTAGGAGTGACCTTGTTAGAGGTCTTTAGACACTTCAATCTAGAAATGTCACCTTGTTAGAGGATTTACAAATAGTTATTAAGCCAACTCTGTTAAGAGATTTAGATCACTACTATAATGGTTAGAGAGTAACAATGAGATGACTTGATTTCTAATGCAACTGTATTGCTGATTATAGATTTCAATTCTGGCTTGAATACTTGATCCTTCCTGATCGAATGTATCTTTGTAGCTCCTCAAGGATATTCTGCTTATCCTTCTAATTCACTTCCTCTAAGCATCTTCTATTCTTCCACATACTTGCACACTTTCAATCCTCCACTTGACCTTATACTTATATCATATCCATTGTCAAGTTGACTTGAATACAACTTAGAATAATTAATATTAATCTCCTCAATCAGCTAGAACCAACAAACAAATCCATTGAACTTAATATGCCAAACAAGAAAATCCTTCATTTGCTAATCTCGCAAGGTAGACACTAACTCAGAAATGATTTTCTTGTGTTAACTAAGTGAACTTAGTTAACACTACATCTTCTCTAACTTCTTTTGGTAACCAAGTGAGCTCGATTAATACGGGTTCCATCCAACTTTCCTTTGTTACCCGAGTGAGGTCAGTTAACACTCAACTTCTGCGAACTTCTCTTCGATGCCTTAGTGAACTCGGTAGACATTGCTTGCTGAACTTGAAAAACACTAGAATTCTTGGAAGAAATAGGAAACTGTCTTCATTGCTTGAGTGAGCTCAACATACATTGATTGGTAAAGATATGACATTTTTTGTAACATCAAAGACAATACACAATTAACCAATTGTTTACAAAAATCCCCCTCTTTGGAATTTATGGCAACACAACATGTCATAATACAATAAAATTTTAGAGAAAAATAATAGTAAGGAAAATATCCTTAGTTTAATTCTAATTCTCATTAATGAGAACTCGCTCTATCAGTGTGAAATCCCTCTGCCTTTAATTTCTCCCTTTGTCAACAAACTCTATCTTCAACATCTTCTTCTGATAGCAACTCTCCTCTTTGATATTAGCTCTAAATATTTCAAACCAAGTTCTTCCTCTTTGACATCTCTGATTGATATATGCCTGAACTCTCCACAAATTCTCCCTCATCATAGGACTCTCCCTCTTATAAAATTTCCATGAATATGACAACAAACTCTCCCTCTTTGACATCTTATGCCAAAGACAATATTAAGTGAATATGAAGTACCTCATGTACTAATCATATGCAATCTGTCCTTTTCAATATTGCATCAACTTGACTGATTTTCAACATGCACTAGTTGATGCATCACTAAACTTCATTTATTGAGCTTTAGATAGGGGAATAACCCCTAACTTACCTCTTAGATGGAAAAATGCATCCTTAGGTAATGGCTTAGTGAATATGTCTGCAATTTGTTCTATAGTATTCACGTATTCCAATCTTACCTCTTTATCTTGCACCAATTCTCTCATAAAAGGATATTTTATTGTAATGTGTTTGGTCTTGGTATGTATCATAGGATTCTTTGGGATATTAATTGCACTGGTGTTATCATAGAAGATAACCACTAGATTTTTGATTTCTACCTTCATACTTGCCAATAGTTTCTTGTATCAAACAATATTGGAATAATTAATTGTTGTTGCAACATACCGTGCTTCTATTGTAGACTGAGAAATGAAATTTGCTTCTTACTTGTCCAAGACACTAGTCTTTTACCAGGAAATAATTCTCCACCATTGGTGCTCTTCCTATCATCAACACTTCCTACCCAATCAACACTAGTAAAGGCTTTCAAATCTAAAGTGTCTCCTTTCTTGTACCATAATCCATAATCTTCATTACTCTTTAGATACCTCACGATTATCTTGATTTCCATCATATGAGTTTCTTTAGAATTTGCTGAGAATCTTGCCACTATACCGACTGCTAATGCAATATCAAGCCTTGTCTACACTACATATTGTAGTTTACCAATCATTGACCTATATGTAGTCTGATCTACTTCCTTGGAATCATCATTTTTGGAAAACTTATGTCCAGTAGGCATAGGCATTCCAACTAGTCTTGAATCTTCCATTCCAAACTTCTTTAGTATCTCCTTGATATATTTGGATTGAGTAATGTAGATACCATCTTTCTTTTGTTGGATTTGCAATCCACAAAGAATTTTATCTCTCCAAACATGGACATCTCAAATTCCTTACTCATTTCCTCTGAAAAAGCTTTGCAAAAGTCATCATTTCTAGTAAACAATGTGTCATCCACAAAGTTTTCTACGAACACAATACTCTTGTCTGGTCCTTCTTTGATGTATAGGCTGTTGTTATCATTTGTCCTTTGAAAACCAATCTTCATCAAATAGTTATAAAGTCTTTCATACCAAGCTTTGGGAACTTGCTTGAGACCATACAATGATTTGTGTAGTTTACAAACCATATCCTTTTTGCTAGGATATAAAAAACCTTCAGGTTGTTCTATGTAAACTTCCTCTTCAGGAATTCCATTCAAGAATGCATATTTCACATCTATTTGACAAACTTTAAACCCTTTATATGTAGCATAAGAAAGTAAAGTTCTAACACCTTCTAATCTTGTAACAGGAGACAAAGTTTCACCATAATCAATTCCTTCTTCTTGTGAATAACCCTTGCACACCAACCTTGCTTTGTTTCTAGAGACTTCACCATCTTTATTCAACTTATTTATCAAAACCCACTTTGTGCCAATTACATTTTTATCCTTGGGTATAGGAACAAGAGTCTAGGTCTTATTCCTTTCTATTTGTTCTATCTCTTCACTCATTGCTTCAATCCAGATTTCATTATCCAAAGCATCTTTAACTGATCTATGTTCAAATTTAGTAAGCAAACATGTAACTTTCAATTTGTTTATTGTCATTGTAACATCTGACTTGCCTCCAATGATTAGATCAGGTGCATGGTGCCTTCTGACATATCTTGCCAACATAGGTACTTTGGATTTAGACCTTTGTCCACTAGCCTTGCCATGATCTTCTATATCAAGCTCGACTCCCACTATTTGTGACTCACGTCTTTCAGACTTAGTTTGTTCTGGTTGAAATTTAGTAGCTTCTGACTATGACTTGGGTCCTTCAGACCTTGACTTGGGTTGCACCGGATGCAACTCAGTTGCTTCTAGAGATTTTGGGGACACAGGAGGTGGAGTCTTCTCACTTCCAATTAGATTTAGTAATGTATCAGGTTCAAAGTAAATAAACTTTCAATAATCCTCAAGTTCTTTGTTACTCTCTTTTTCACTCTTTTCTGCAAACTCATCAATCCTCACATGTGCACTTTCTATGATCTTATGAGTAGACAAATTCAAACATTTATATGCTTTACTTCTTCTGGAGTATCCTAGGAATATGTCTTCATCACCTTTGACATCAAATTTACCTTTCCTAGTCTCTTTTAGAATATAACATTCGCTACCAAATACTTTCAAGTAACTTACATTAGGTTTGTAACCATACTATAGTTTATAAGGAGTTTGATTTAATTTTTTCTTCAATTGTAGTCTGTTCAAGGTATGCATTGCAGTACTGATTGCTTCCTTTCAATATTTGATTGCAACGTTCTTTTCTATCATCAAAGTTCTTGCACAATCCATGATGGATTAGTTTCTTCTTTCAACTATACCATTCTACTATGGTATATTAGGGACTGATACTTGTCTTTTGATTCCTCTCAGTACAAAATTTATTGAATTCATTGGAGATGAATTCACCACCACTATCTTATCTCAAACACTTCAGCTTCTTTCCTGTTTGCTTTCCTACCTTGCTAGATACCACTTGAACTTTTGAAAAGCTTCAAACTTATCTTTTAGATACATTATAGTCATAATTCTAGAATAACCATCAACAAAATGAATAAAGTTACTTATCTCCACTATAGCTCTCAATTCCAATAGGTCCACATAGGTCTGTATGAACCAACTCTAAGACTTCTTCAGAATGATAGTTCTTTCTTTTAAAACTTGTCTTTCCCATCTTACCAATTTGAATTTTTTTGCATAGGCCCATATCAGGTTTCTTTAAGCTAGGAATACCTCTCACTCTTTTGTTTTTTCTTATCTTGATTAGATTATCAAAGTTCACATGACATAACCTTTTATGCCATAACTAGCTTTCTTCTTCTCGAGTGATGAAACACTCAAACATAGTTTTTCTTACATTAAATGTTCCATCTCATTAATCCTTATCTTCAACATGCTTTACATATTTCAAGAATTCAAACAATGTCGGCTGGGAACCTCAATTCCTTCACAAACTGTAAAATGTTGTCACTTCGATATTATGTTTCTTGGCCTTGGTCATCACAAGATAACTCATTCTTTACTAACTCTCTCGCTCATCTTACACTGGCTTCACTCAGTCCAACTTTTCTAATTCTATTTTTACTAGTGCTCAGTCGACACTATATTTGCTCAACTTCTACTGTTTGCTTGGTCAACACTAGCATAGCTTGGTTTCAACTATAAGTTTCTTAATCTTCTTCTTTGAAGATTATTTTAACCTATGTATTCGGTCCTTTATTGACCATCTCTTCAACTCAACTATCTTCTCCACTTAGTGTTATGATTAAACAACACATTATCTTGTCAAGGTCCAACTAATCAAGTGCCCATTGTAGTTACACAATACTCAACCTTTCCACTAGGTCTGCTTATTATCTCATCTTTGCAAATCCTCTTCGTCAATCATCTGATATGGCACTCTACCCATGAAGAAATTGTCTCACCAATAAGGTTTGACATCAATGACAACATGACAATTGTTTCAATAATAGTTTCCAATAGATATTTATTTTTTAGTAGATGCAAATTATTGTATGCTATAGGCAATAGAACCCAAAACATATTAGTAACCACCTATGGGCTATGAGGTCAATGAAGAAGAGGTCAATATTCAAGCTGCATATTATTGTTTATACTTGTGGACAAGAATGAGAAAATATTTGATACTTTTAAAGAAATTATCACAAACACTACAAAGGAGATAAAGACAACAATCAAAAACATGAAGAAGGTCTATTATTCAAGTCTAGCAGTCACCCAATGAAGGAGAAGGGACATTTGGTATAGTAAAAATGGTGATAGAGGATCCATCTACAAACATCCTCTTTTGTGTGCATTGAGCCCAAATGAACCTCACTATTGGGTTTGGTTTGTAGCACCTGAAAACCCCTATTTTCATAATAAAATTTGTCCAGTTAGGACATAGTTGGATCTTGAGGCAAAAGAAATTACGTCCACGGCATACAACTTGACCTAGTTCTAGAGGAATTAAAAAATATATATATATATATATTTAAAAAAAGGGGAGGATGCACTTTTTATAAAAAGTAAGTGATGCTATATTAAGCACATCACCACAAGGTAGCTTGCATGCCACCTTACGCGTTGTCATCACACAACTCCTACCCTTCCAACATATTGTTTCACCTTCTATTAGTTAGGGCCCACCTATTGTGTATGACATCACTACCTACGACCGATATCACCACAATCCAGACACCACCCCTCCACCCACTAGCCACCTATGTACCACCTGACTACTGCTGGAATATTTATAGGCCATGTGGTAAACTCTTTCATACACATTTTCATAAATTCATTTCTAATACCTAATCTTAATTTTCCTTTGTTATGTGGGATTCTCTACCAAGACTACCCATATTTTATTTTTAAATTAATATCACATTAAATCTTCCTTAATTATGGAATTCTAGTTTAGAAGATTATACAAGATGTTATTAACTTCTCTCCATATTTCTCTCTTATCTTGGACAAAAAATGGACCATATATACTAACCAAAATAAAGCTAAGATTTATCCTCATACTTTTAACCTAACCACATATCCAAAAAAAATTGTTGTATATCATCTCATGTGATATTGTTCTAGGATTCTAGATATCTCTTAATCTCATAGAGGCCCTATCTATAGGCTTAGCTTTCAACTACCATATGTCTAGCTTCTTCCCAAACATTTCTAACTCGTCCATCCCCAACTTAGTTTGCTTCAACATAAAATGTTTTCCTCAAAGATGAATATACAACGATTAAAGATGCATCATCTATAGGATAATTTATGGTCCCAAAATTCTATGTGGTCACTTACATTGATCCTTAAGATCTTCCCCTTCTTTTCATATAAGAGTGCCATAATTTTAACATGTTTAATAATATATGCATATTTTCTAACTGGGTTCATTGATTGTGTTTCTTCCTCTAATTTCCCAATAAAAATAATGATAAAACAAGTTCTCTTATATTCATTCTTTCCTTTTGACACTCTTCAAAGTCATTTTATCCCTCTCCATTATCTCCTACATTCATATATTCTAGAACTTGAACAATTAGATTATGTCCTTCTTCATTACTTGGAATCATCTCTAGTCCTAAGGAATTATTAATTTCTTTAATCTTCATCTCTATAGTTTCATAAAAATCTACTCCTACTAATTTCCCCCCCCTAGCAACACTTTTTCCTTATGATTTTTCTATTGTCTCTTCATATTTCCCCCCCATTATTGGCTCCACTTCCATAGACCATTCAGTTTCAACTATGTATTTCTCTATATTTTCCAATTCTTGGGTAATAATTTTCTTCACAGCTACAACCTACCCCAATATTTTATTTAGGTATTCCTTATACCAATTTGTACAAATTTCAAATTAATAGGCCTATCTAAACATATTCATTGGTGATTTTTTGGTATAAATGATGAATAGGTCTTGAAGCATATATTTGATGATGATTGAATCAATTATTGTATTGTTGTTGGAGTTAACGTGATGGTTTAGTTTTCAATTTACTAGGAAGCCAAGTTACTTAATAAGTTGGTGACAAATCAAGTGTGTGATTTATTTGTATGATGAATTATAGTATGCCATTAGTATGGAAGAATCAAAGATGCTTCTAGTTGTTACGTTTGTAATTTAATATATGACACATCAATATTGAGTGGATTATGATTGATTGAAGTGAGACAGTTTACTAAGGTTGATCAATTTATGATAGTAAGTGAATGATATGATTAGTTTATCAAATATATGTTGTTTTAAGTGATAAAATCCAAGAATTGTGATGGTTAATATGCTTTTGGATCATAGTCAAAGTTATGTTTGATCTAGTTTATAGTTTTGGAATGACTAAATAGAGTTCAGGAAGGAAAATTAAGAACAAGTTGAGTGGGTGTGTTTGATCTTGAATTAGTAACATGTAGATTGTTTCCAATAGATCTTTAACAATGGTGAGTTGGTTGATGATGTGGCAATAACATTGAATCAAATATAATTGGAGAATCAATTTGTAGTGCCTCTCCCATTTGAATTTTGTAAGTCATCCTGATGGATGCAACCTTGTTGATCTTTTGATGTGACGAGATCATGATTGGGACCATGAGTGGTCTACACCCTTGAGGTGATTGGATTTAGGTTACTATATTAGTTACTTTGATTATGCTTATGGTTGGTTTATGAGATTATGATGTGATGTATGTTTCATTAAGGTTTGTGCTAGTGGTTACTAGGATTGATGTGGTATTATGAGGTTAATTTGTGATTACCCTAAGATGTGTGTAGATATTGCACAATATATTATTACCCTACTACATTGGACTAGGTTCTTGTAGTAGTGGTTAGTCATGTTTATGACTGTGTTCGCTCATGTGTTCTAAGTACCTTTAGTGTTGTGTAAACTACCATTATTAAATGCTTAAATAATTAGAAATGGATTGTCCATGTTGGATTAATTGGTTATGTGTTGTGGATATTTACCTTGTTATATTTTGATCCAAGAGATATTTTGTTACTCTGTTATGTTTTACATTTGAGATGACCTGAGGTTCAGATGTTATACTTTGATTTTAGTATCATAGATGTTAGACTACTATGCTGTTCAATTGGTTATATTGCATGATGATGCCATTTTTAGATGACAATGTGTTTTATGATGATATCTGGTGATCCGGTATTTGGACTTATCTCTAATTATGTTATGTGGTGGATTCAATGTTATGGGTATTTACTTCATTCCTGCATGATTATGCTTTATGCAAACATGAGTGATATAAATGGATTATTTTGGTATAATTGAATAAATAGTTAAATTAGGTGATTTAATGCATTTATTTCTTCAGCTATGATATTATATGCAATTGTACTTGATCATGTGTTTAGTGTGCAATATTTATATCCCTGGCAGTGGCCTATGGAGTTAGTGATTTAACAATTCATATTTTACCAATGTTGTCCCTATATGGTCGACGTATCCTTATTTTTATTGTTTAATTAAACCTTCTAGTGATTTGATTAAATCCAGACTCATTTTCATTTTATGAATAGACCTATGAGTGTGTCTGTGCATTTAGAGGTTCACATTGTTGCGAAGGTTGTTAAGGAAATTATGTGATTTTTGGGTTTTCGGACTTTTAACTTTATTGAATTTAATTTCTAGAAGCTTTGCCATAGATGCAATCTTATTTCTAGGAATAACTTATTTTTGTTTGGGTCAATTTTGGGTTTAACTAGGTTGGTTGGTTATTTGCCCTAATCAATTATTTGCTCAAAAAGTGAATAAGTATTGAAAAAGAAATTTAATTCCTCACTTCTCGCTTTTGAATTAGAAATTTTGAGAGTAAAACCCAAAATCCTCTTCATGAGGATTTACTATTTTATTTATTGTGGGAGCTACGGGCATGGGATCATCGTGAGATTGATCTCATTGGATCCAACTTGGGGAGATCTTGGATTGCCACAATTTCTAGCTACTTCTATGGGGTTTTTATTTTATGGTTCATATTCTCGTTTTGCCCTTTTGGCTATGAGGTAGGGCTCTCCTGTTTTATTGTTTCTGCTCCATTTTAGCTTCTATTTTTGGTAGCCATTTGTTTGGAGGTTGAGAACTAGTGTTTACCTCCATTTCTATTTGTTTATTTTTCTTGGTTGGTTGGGTATGAACATTTTCCCTATTTTCAAGATGGGGGTTTGGGGTTTCGTGCCATTATGCTGGCCATTTTTGCATATGATGTTTGAACCCAAATTTTATTGGATTTTTAGGGTTTTTGTGCCCAAAGACCAAATGGGTTTTAATTTTGAAGATTTCTAGTTTTTGGAGTTTTTACCTCATTTTGCGTGTCACCCTATATTCTTAGGTTTTCTTGGCATGAGTTTGGTCATGGACTTGGATTACCCATAGGATGTTAGCATACCATTTTTGCACTTTTATGTTGCATTGGGATGCATGCCACATCCATACTCTCGACTTTGTGTTCGGTTGAGTGATTTTATGCCTAGTGTTATTGTTTCCTTTGGACCCTTGTTATTTTGTGGACACTAGGATTTGTGTAGAATCCATACTCCCAGATTGAGGTTGGTTGAGTGAGTTCATAATGTTTGGTTTTGTCACATCACTGGGATTTGTGTAGAATCCACTCCCAGATTGAGGCCGATTGAGTGATTTCATGATGTCTAGTTTTATTGTCTTTGGGATTTGTGTAGAATCTATCCTCCTAAGTTGTTTTCAGTTGAGTGATATTTTGCTTGTGTTCTCATCCAATCCTTGTTTTATGATCTTCATGATGGTGGTGTGCCACACACAAGTATGTGCACGTACATTTGTCGGGTGACCTGTGAGGCCCGATCTTCTATGGACTTGCTAGAAGTTATGATCATTTGGGGTTGGGTTGGGAATATGCATGCCTATGGGCACTCATCATGTAATGAGCATGGGTAGGGTAACATACAGAGGGGCTTCTATCTCGCAGCCTAGTGTCCATTTCCTGGTTGGTGAAGGAAATTTATATAAGTGATAACTAAATAAAAATGTATGAGTGATAATAAAATTTAAGATAATTAAAATTGGATTGTGCACCTTCCATTGGGGAGAGTAGCTGCCAATACAAGCTTGGGCTTGTTGATGCCAAGTGATTCTTCATGATGTTAGCCCCTACTTAGTAGCCCATTGAGTATCTAACTAGGACCTATAGTTTATGAATTGTCTATGTTCTTGGTTTTAGTCATCATACTATCTAGCGCGAGTGTTAGCCATGGACGTTGTGCCTTATGTGTGTTTATGGTTGGATCATTATCTCCATTAGCACAACGAGAGTGGACCTATGGGTTCCATGTGGGTGGGAGGCATAACTACCTATACCACTACTAGGGATTGGTGTACAAAGATGGTCTTTTGTCCTAGTGTGACCTTTTTTGGATGTTTTCACTTGATACTTTGGGTTCTAGATTATGCTTTCATTGGAATTCTTGGATATCATGTTTGGATGATGCTAGTTTATTTGATGCATTCCTATATTATGATGTTTAGCATATGATTAGGTGATGAGAATTGCTTCGTTGGTGTATCTATTACTTATTGGTTTAGCATGTTATATTTCCTATTCGTATGGTGTTTAGCATTATATTTTCTATTTGTATGGTGTTTAGCATATGCTAGATGATGTGATTGATTTATTGGATTGTCTTATGCTTTACTTATAGCATGTTAGATTTCCTTATTCTTATATTGTAGCACATTTTATTAGTGATGTCTTCATAAGATAACACTGATGATCTAGTTGGTAGTTTGGGATGTTACGCATGAGGGATGGATAGGATCCATGATGGTCTTATGACACTATCAATGGTTGGGAGGAACTGTGTACTTAGTTTGGTTGTACTATTCACTATGATGTTACTTCAGTGTATTGCAATGTTCTTTTAGTACACTGCAATGTTTCCTTCTGTACTTTCCCTTCACTGATTGTTAGATGGTTAGATTGTATTTTATCTTTCAGCTATTGTTTGAGTGTCCTTGCCTCAAGATGTGGATCCAACACTCCTTGATGTGGAGGAGATTTATTTCTTAGATTTTTATCCTTTGTGTTTTCTAGCTTATTGATTTGTATACTCACATGAAATTGTACTTTCTCGTGTGAGAATGCAAATGTTCGCGTGGTGTGCTAGGTTCCCTAGCACAACTTGTGGTGAATCCTCGCACAAAACCCCACACTAGTGTAGTGCTTTTGACTACTAATCCAAACATGTCCTCACATGAGATGATGTTTACTCGCATGGCTTAGTGTACTTTCTCACATGAAGAGGTGCTTCCTCGCGTGAGACTGTCAGTTGTTATTCTCTCACACAAAAAATAGGGGGCATCTCTGCTATTTTTTGGAGAATTAAATTTGGACTTTTGAGTACCCTTTAGGAATGCTAATGGTTCCTTGATTTGATAGATTAGATATTTTGTGTTCTAATGTCATCTTGGGTTTTGTTCTTCAATTTGGTTGTGTTAGTTAGGTTGTGGCATTTGGATATCCATTGTTGTTAGGATTGTTGGTGCAGTCTTCCATTGTGATCTTTGTGATCCCAGTATGATGTTATCATGTGCATTCATACTTGTAAAAAAATATATCTTGGATTTTATTTAATCCTTGTTCCAAGGATCTCTGGATGGGGCATTACACAGTTATACAATTGGAATTATGGTAGAATTTCTTGGAACTATGTATGTTTATTTGAAAAAGTAAAAAGAACATACATTTTATGTTAGATCAATGCATGATTGAAGTGGTTTATCATGTGGTAAAAAAATTTGCATTTGGAATTGATAAGATAAGATTGAATAGCTAAGACCAAGAATTGACGAAGGGTGCTCCCTTAATACCATAAACCATAATAAAAACAAAGAAACAACAAAAAATGCGAGTAAAAAATATGGACTTCTTATTTGTGCCACAAATGTAGAATGATAGAATTCACAAGTACAATATTCTAACCCACATGGGAGCCTTCATTGCAATAATTTGCAAGACAAGTTGCAAACTATCACCCAGAGCTGTTCTAGACAATGTTCGAGCCTTTCTTAGATAGGCAGTTTTATGCCACCTGGGAAGGTTCTAGACATTGAAATTTAATACCTCAAGGTAGTAGACCAAAAATTACATATAGAGTCAGCCAAATACATCTTTGACAATTATTTTAGAAATTTCAGGCCTGATCTGGGCACTCTAAGGCCTCCATCAGTGAGCCTGAAATTTTTTCCACAATTTTTTCCACCAAAAATCTGCAATAACTTCTCTGATACTTAAGATGGAGCAATGAGATTTTTATGGTAGGCTTATAAATCTAAAATTAACCTTCATGTAGAAAATGAGAATATTCCAAGCTCGTATGACAAACTTACTAAAAATATCAAGCTCCCATAAATAGTAACCACCCTATCTACTAGTCTTATTAATATAGAAAAGATTGAAAATAAAAATATTTTTGGGTGATGTAAGATTACCCTTACACCTAGGATTATCCTACATAAATAATGGTTTGTCAAAGGTTTTCATTGATGCCAACATAGTAATAATAGAAAGAAGAACTTATCGATGAGACAAGGCATATGACCAGTGACACTTTGTAATGACTAGTGTATTAAGGAAAAGTAACAACTAAGAGGAATTATATGGAAACAATCATGAGGAACACAAATTAAGTGAGAAAATATAGGAGGAGACTCTATTATGTCTTAGAAGATTAAGTTTACAATAGAAACTCATAATGATGATAGGTAAAAATTATCTACATGTCAGAACATGAATGGGTAACATATTGCCTATAAGAAGAGAATGATTAGATGATTGGTGTGATCGATGAAATTGATGGCAAAGAAGTAATGATGTATTTTAGTTGATGGAGCAATGATGATATGGAAGTTAGAAGATGGAAGAAAGAAAGGTGAGGAGATTCAATATGAAGCTTGTTTAGGTCAAACACATTTTGACTATACCAAGGAATTACAACATAAAACCAAATGATGATCAAGGTGGTGATAAAAAATGTGTTAAGGACATAGCGATATGTGAAGTGAACAAATCATGAGCATTGAAAGTTTGTAATTCAAATGAATGGTGAAGATTAAGTGGAAAAGGAATGTTTACCTATTTGTTATTGAAAAGAAGAAAAGTGAGTATGAGATGTTGGTAGCTACAAGTGGAATATGGTATTGAGAGGGGAGGTGTGAATCTACACCTTAACAATTCAGTTTATAAACACATCCTTTACACTAACAGATAGTCAGCAGAAAACACTTAACTAATAGTTCCATTTATAGCCTCTGGTAATACCAATAGTTAACGCATCTTAACAACAAAATAAAGTAAACATCCAAACCATAAACCTATAACACATAACAAATTGATTTTGGTATTAAAAAAAAACCCTTAGCAAAGGGGAAAACTATGGTGGAGATGATACCCACAACTCATTAGTACAGTAACAAGGTGCTCAATTAAAAGTTTACAATAGTATCATCTTCTAAATGAATACACTCTATTAAAAGTTTCTAATATCCTAACAAGAGTATCAACAATCCTATTAAAGACTACTCAAATAAAAGATTTAATCCCACTATTTAAATGCTCACCCAAATAAGGGATTTACAAATAATGTTCAAAATAAGAACTTAAAGACCACCTTGTAAAAGGATTTTACAATCTTACTGATTAAATTGTTAGGGAAAAACAACAAGAAATTGACTTTTGCTTTTCCTTTCCTCTTCTTGATAGGTCTATTTTTTCTATTAGGTGCAATTTTCCTCCTTCTGATAGCTTGTTGTACTATTTCTACACTAATAACTTGTTGTATAGTTCATACTCTGATAACTCATTTCATTGTATTGCTTATGATAGCTACACTTCCATCATCTTTTTTTTTTTTTCTTCTTTCCTACCTTGTTATGGTTACTTATTCTTTTCTACTTCTTGACCTAATTAGGATTTCTATACCCTTCCATAAACCTCCCTTTTACCTTTCCTCCCTCATGATGCCGATAGACCTTAACATCTCCAATAAGATAAGCCTTAGGGATCTGATAACATTTTGAGCTCTAATAGTGGATTATACTTAAACATAGCAACCCAAAGTTATAATTTAGCATATCTCCTTTAGTCTTTATAGCATAGCTTTTTTCTTAGTAATGACAATATCACAAAAATCATACCAATAGGGTTCTATGATTTTGTCAAGGTAACAATCTCCCCATTTGGCATTAATGGCAAAACCCTATGCACTCTCAATTCATCTCCATATTCAACTTCTCCTTTTCTATTAATCTCTCTACTAAGCACCATATTCTTATTGTTATACATAATCTCTCCCTTTTTTCACATAATCTCTCCCCCTTTGACAACAATGCCAAAGGTGAAAAACTTGTTCTAATTCTTACTTAGTTGTTAATATATACTTCATCTTGCTTGCTATACTCATCATGATGTTATTCTAATTATCTTGAAAATTTGGAAGACTTGAAATATGACCTTTTACCTGTATAATTTGTCCAATAATATATGCATTCATTCTTCTCGATAATGTACCTAAGAAAATATTTGTCATTTCAATTTGTTACCACATGAGACTCATGTATAGTGATAACTAGTAAGAATGAACATTTTTAGCATTAATCATTAGTACAATTATTTGCATATCTTTTAATCCTTCCTCTATTGTGTTCTTCAAATTATTTTGTTTCTCTGATAGTGCTGCTATAACTTTAGTTAACCTATCTTTGTCAGTTTTGTGTTACATTTTTGCACTTAATTCCTTTTGAATATTCTAATCATTAATTATTACATCTAGAAAGGTTTGTATCTATTTTCCACTTTTTTTTCTTCATCAATATTTACTTCTCATAGCAAATGAGATAATGTTTTCAATGTTCTTTTCCCAGTCCTTGTTCTTTGCTTGTCTTCCAATTTCCTCAATTTAGCTTATCCTTTATTCTAGTCTCCTTGCATAGAACTTCCTATCTTCATGATTCAATTATGCTTAATGCCTTCTCAATATTTCAAATTCAACTCTTCTATTAATCTCCTCTTCTTCATTATCAACTTCTCTTTTTCTCTTTTATGTGGTTACTTCTACCCATGTCATTTCTCACAATGTTCTTGAAACCTTCACTTCTAGAGATTCACTTTTGTCTTCCAAAGCTTCTAGTTGGACTTCTTGCTCCTTCTTAGTAGTTGCAATCCTTATTTTTCAAATAACAATAGGATTATCAACAATAATTGCTCCTTCTTCGGTTACTTCCACATTTCATTATTTTTTTGTTCTTCATGCTTCTCTTAGATGTGTCATCCTCTTGCTCCTCAGTTCTCTTGCTTATTTCTTTATGTCTTCTAGCTTCTTCTTCTGATTTTGTATTGGTGTTTGGAATTGCAATCACCCAAAAATGGTCATCTAGACCATAAGCCCCCCTTTTGACATTTTTTTCATAATTTGTCCATCACTCATCTTTGATCAAATCCTTGAAAATCTATTTATTCGATTACAACCTATGGTTTGATTGCTTTATCCTAAGTCTTTTACTTAATTGAAAGAACTTGCCTCCTTTTAAATAAATAAAGTCCCCAAAATTCCCTTACCCTAAGTGTGCACACATAAAGCATTATTCCTATTTTAAAAAATAAAATAAAATACTTTTTGTCTTGAATGAGGGGCACACTTTTCTATGTGACATGAATCTTTATTCTCCTCCACACATCTTTTGTCTCTTAAAAATCATCATTATTCTATCTTAAGTAAGATTCTTGTGCACATGGATCACTCAAGATGCATTCTCCACCCTTGATTATGCCTCTGTTGCTTCTTAATCTCAACTGTCTATTTTTCTTTAAAAGGGAGGGCTTTCTCCTCATTCTTGAATCGCTTATTCTTTGTACTAACTTTGTGTTGCAAGATTTCTAGGATCTTTTGGAGCTCTTGAAGACTTGGAGCATTCTTGTATTTTGGCATTTTAGCCTAGATCTCATTCTACTTGTATCATGGAATTCTTAGCTTAGCTTTCTTTATGCTTTAGCTTAGTTCACATAGCTTAAGTAGGAAGGCTTGCAACTCTTCTAATTTTGATTAACTTATCTTGCATCTTTCATTTCATGTTAGCATAACTTGAATTGCATTGCACTTGCATTGCGATTCTTGGATGCTAGCACTCTTGCTCTCATTTTGGTGCACGTTGCAAGGGTTGCATAGCTAGATTCATTTGAGAGCTACCATACTTCTATTTGCACCTTTGCACATCATAGATAGAGATCTATAAGCCAACTCTTGAGATGGTCTCTTTTATGGGTATTCTTGAGTACAATGGTTTATAGAAGTGTGACACATTTTTGGTATACAATAATAACTTCATATTCACACTCTATTTCCTTTGGGCTTTCATCAACTATCAAAATCAACATGCTCACTTAAAATTTCAATCAGATCATAAATTATTCATACATGAAGTGATTCATTGGTTTTAGTTTCCTTAATATGAAATATTATATTCCACACTCACACTATTTTTTCAACATTTTCAATCATTCCAACAATAATCTTAGCTTTCCAATTAGATATTTGGATTTTAGTGAACACAACCTATATTAAGGTTCATCTTCATCAAATCTCCTTATCAACATACTTCTACCTTCCATATTATTGTGGTTCGATGCCAAGCTCTTCATTAGAATCTCGTTTGGTTTTTAATGTGCTTTAACTCTTTTCACTTTTCACACACTTTTTTTTTTCATAGATATGAAAAACTGTGATAAACATCTACCTTTATTGATAGTGTAAATATCTAATTGCTATTGTAATAAAAGCATTAAATTCTAGTAGACAATAATTGATTATTTTTTTATTGACAACACAATATATTTAATCATTTTCCTGATTCCTAACCTGTACCTATATGCACTTTTTTCTTATATACCTTTTTACTTTTAAGACCTTATAAATAGTCAATGTAGACTTGTGTCTACAATTATGTACTTACCTGATTAGTTTTTAGATGAAGTTCTCTTATCATCTAACAAGGGTTCCTTAGTTGTGGTAGTTTCTTTTCCTTTCCTTACCATATTCTTTGCATTTCACTACTTACTTGTTCTCTATCTATAGTTCCTTTCCCTTTTCCAGCTTGATCATTTTTAGTACCACACTGATACTAACGGTTGTAGGTAGAATGCCCATATCTTGAATAAAAGTAACATGGTATCTTGAGGGATCTCCTTGGGCACATTAATCCTAACCTACATTCTAAAGTTAAATGTCTTTGTCCTCCACATTGATAACACTTTACAAATTCAATTTTCTAGTCTTCTGGATAGTATATAGTTTTCTTGTTTTTTGTTAATCTCATCCTGCATGTGTTTGCCTTATAACCATAATGATTACATTTGTAGCAATAACCATTAACATTTTTTCCAGTTGTCATGTTATCTGTTCTTGGGATTTATGATCATATGTATCACAGTTGTAGCAAGCCATGACATTCACTTTGTACTTGTTTCTTGTTTTTATCCACATACATCTTCTATATGATTATATTCTCCACAATACTAATAGATGGGATGATAGTTCAATCTTCCTATATCTTCTTCTTTTGTCATTGATTGTTCAGAGTTTGATGTCTCACATTTCTCTTTTGTAATAGTTTTGATAGTGAATTATTAGGTACCAATCAACTTCTCCTTTGTTTCATCAAAACTTCATCTAATTCCATCATACTTTCTTTCAATTTGGTGAGTCTAACATTTATCTCCTTTTCAACTTTTAGTTCATTACTTAGTTCATTATTTTCCTTCTTCAATATTTAATTTTTATCTCAAGATTTTGACTTCTTTTGTTGATCAAATCATCTCAAGCATGAATATCATTTCATTATATTTATATAACTAGACCCTTTCTAGTCATTGTCTCTAGGGCATCTTAAAATCATGATCCAGTATCATATTCTCACTTTCAAGAGTTCTCACTCTATCTAGTAATTTTGCAATCTAATTGTCAAACTCTCTTGTTCTTTCTCATTAGATGTAGTCTTTCTTTCAGTTCTTTATTCTTCTTGAGCAGTTCATTCTTCTTCTCTAGTAGTTCTTTTATTGTGGCATCAACTTCCTCAGAATTGACACTTCCCTCTGATAGTTTATCAAGACTTATCTATAGCTTCTCAGTAAGTTCCTTTTATTTTGTGAATGAAGCTCTCATTTTGTCTTTTAATATAAAAAGTTGTTCATTTGCATCTTGTAGGTCTTCTTCCAATTCCTTCTAATATTCATAGCTAGCCATAGTCCCAAATTTACTGAAGTTGTTAAACTTCCTTCCAAGAACCATAGCTCTGATACCAATTGTTGGTAGCTACAAGTAGAATAAGGTACTGAGAGAAGAGGGGGCGGGGAATCAATACCTTGATAATTCACCTTTTTAATACTTCCTTTACACTAACCAATAGTCATCATAAAATACTTAACCAATAGTTCCTTTTGTAGCCTCTAGTGATATCGATAATTTATGTATCTTAATAAACAAACAAAAAAATCCAAACTGTGGCGAGAATGATACCCACAATACATCATGTTGCAGTAACAAGGTGCTTGGTCAAAATCTTACAATAATGTCATCTTCTAAATGACTACGCTCTATTAAAAGTGTCTAATGTTGTGCTAAGGGTATCAAAATCCTATTAAAGACTATTCAGTTAAGAGATTTGATCCTACTATTTCAGTGTTCACCTGATTAAGTGATTTACAAATAATGCTCAAAATAAGAACTTTTAAGTCCTATTAAGGATCAACTTTTTAAAGAATTTTTCAATCTTGTTAATTAACTAGTTAGTTAAAAGCAACAAGAAATAGACATGTGCTTTGTCTTTCCTCTACTTGATAGGTGTGTTGCTTCTGTTACAAATTGTTCTCCTTTTGATAGCTTGTTGTATTGTCTCTAAAATTATATATTATTGTATGCTTCCTAGTCTGATAACTCATTTCACTATATTTGTTCCAATAGCTACAACTCCATTTTTTTTCTTTCTTTCCTTTTTATGCTTACTTACTCGTTTCCACTTCCTGGCTTGTTTAGGGTTTCTAGACCCTTCTATAAACCTCCTTTTTACATTTTATTCCTTATGGCATTGATAGACCTTAACATCTCCAATAAATTAATCCTTAGGGTTATGTTAATATGTTCACCTTTGGTAGTGGATGATACTAAAGTATAGCAACCCAATGTTATAATATAGAATATCTCCTTTACTCTTTATAGCATAGCTTTTTGCTAGTAATGACAACACCAAAAAAATCATACCAACAAGGTCCTAGGATTTTGTCAAGGTAACATGAGAAGTATTAAGAGTCAAAAAAGAGAGTGTATATAATTATAGGCAATGAGATTAAGTGGCAAAGAAGATATTGAAAAGAGAGGAGATACAATGTGAGTAGAGAAGAAAGGATGTAACAGACAAGTCGTGCCATATACAAATGAGGAAAATTGTTGTTACCTAATAGTTACAATGAGGATAATCCCTTAATTAGGTGGACCTTAATCAATTTCTTCGTGTAAATCCTTTAACAAGGTGAACTTTCAAAAGGAGTTCTAAATCCTCTAGTGAGGTACATCCTAATTTATCATGTTGTACTCCTAATAGTGCGCAAATCACTCCTAACAAGTTGTAAGCTCCTAATAGGGAAAACCTTTTAATTATAGTGAAAGGCTTATGAGTATCATCCCTGTCATGGTACTCACCCTCTAAAGGGTTTCCACAATACCAAAATTACTGTGTTACATGTGTTACTTCTGTAATTGATTGGTAGATTGAGTTTTTTTATTTCAACAATTATTTGATAAGTGTTTTTGGTAGTAAAGATTGAGATATCTAGATTTATAGTTTGAATTAATAGTTTACCCATTATATCGATTCACCCTCCCAGTATCATTTAATACCAATAACGAGTTAATGATAAATTAGAGTTTATAATACATTTTACTCAAATATAGATGGATCTAATGGGGTAACATGTTTAGGATTAGGGCTACCTAATGATGAGAAGTATATGTATATGGAAGAATATTATTTTTCAAGTATCAGTGGTAGAGATCAATATAAGCAATTGACAATGGTGGTGAAATTAAGCTAGTGGGTGAATGTCTTCTAGGAGATGTAGATGGTGAACTGAATATGTTCAAGCAATATTGGAGTGTTGTTTACCATATCACTCTACTAATTGGTTAATCCTAATTGGTTCAAAAGTTAAAAGTCTCTAACAAGGTCACTTTTATCAGGGTGTGCAAGATCTTTAGTGGGATCTAAAGTTAATTCCTTTGATTGGGTGGCTTATTAATCTAAGTTAGAAAATCTATTAACAAGGTTACTCCCAATATAGTAAAGATCTTAACATGTTTGATGAAAATCCCTTAACCAGGTGACTCCTAATAGGGTCTTCTCCAAACTAGGCATTATTGTAAGCTCTTAATAGGGCCAAGCCTTTAACATGACACTTTTTAGAAGAGTGAAAAATATTTGTGGGTATCAATTCTTGCCATAGTTTTTCCCTCTGGCCAAGGGTTTCCAAAATAAAAATCTTTATGTTATTATGTTACTTGTGTGGATGCTTTTATGAGTTGTTTTATGGTTAGTTTTGTTAAAACTATAACTTTTGATTCTCATACAGTCTAATTGTGTAGATCACACATTCTTCTTAGAGAACATAAAACCATTGTTAAGGCTATTAATACATTTCCCTTTGAATAGGCATGATCGATGGTCCTTTTAGGGTGACTCTAAGTTAGCATTAGAAACTTTAACAATTAGTTATGTTTGGTGTTAAATTAATCTCCTTTTTAGACGTTGATTATGAGGAGTCTTTGTAAACCCACCTAGATAGCATCATGTCCCTTTAAGGGACATGCCCTTTGGTTATTATATATATGGATGTTATTGTTGTAGTCAAAGGACACACATTAAAACTATAAGTTTGCTCCTTTAAGAAACTCTGCCTCAAATCAATTCTTGATGTGATAAATACATTTTTAGAAAGTCAATTAATATTATCATCTCCTTTCAAGGTATGATATTAAAGAAGATCATAACAACAAGTCTAAGAAGGTTTTATCTCAAATATGATATTTAAAATTTGTAGAATATTTACATGGTATTAGAGCTCTAGTAGTTGAACCTAGGCTCTAGAAATTAAATAATCAAACTTGATATATATCTAGCATCATTCTCCTATCTTCAATGGCATACAAAATTAGACCTAAGGATAAATTTGATGGGAAAGAACACTTTGATGCCTGGAAATTTAGAATCATGATGATTCTTAAAGAAAATGATGTAAAACAATTTGTTAATTCAACATCCAAACAACCTATTGTTGAACCTCATAAATCTATCTAGAGTAAAGGAAATAGGAAAGCCATTTAGATCATATTAGATGGAGTGAAAAATGATATAGTACCCATGCTAATGAAACATCAAACAACATTTGATATGATGAATGCATTACTAAATGCATATGAGGTTAACAATGCAACTAGAGTTCTCACACTAAAAAGGAAACTAAATCACATACAAATAAAGAAGGGAGAATCGATGAATTCTTACTTCCTAAGGGTTGCCAACCTAAGAGATGAACTTGCAAGTATAGGAACCATCATTATTGATATAGAACCAACACTGATGGCTATAGATGGATTACCAAACTCATGGGAAACATTCACACAAGGAGTAAGTGCTAGAGATAGTCTGCTTGAATTCAATAGACTTAATGGAGATTGTCTTTAGGAAGAATCCAAAAAACTTAATAAAGGAGGAAAATTGAAAACAAAATATCAAGAACTTCATGTTCTTATTACAAATTCCTATAAAGGCAAGAAGCATTTCAAGAAGAAAAGGGGTAATCAAAAGAATGACAAACCTAAGAAAGATCTATCAAAATAAAATTCTTTAGATGCAAAAATTTTAGACACTACAAATCTAATTTCCTTGAGAATTCTAAGCAGCAAGTGAACTGTACAAACATTACTAGGGAAGAAGATAACTATGATCCCAAGAACCATGTATTGTATTCGATACTATCAAATGAAGTCTCAAGTAAAGCATGGGTGATTGATAGTGGATCATCTCAACATATTACTAGATACAAAGAAGCATTAGACTCTATATTAGAAAAGGTTAATGGAAAAGTCACCATCAGTGATAATTCAACACATTTCATCAAAGGAATTGAAAATTGCACCTTGAAACTAAAGTTAGGTAGTTCTCTACTTCTCAAAGGAGTACTCTATATACTAGGAATAAAAAGGAATCTAATTTCAGTTACAACACTTGAAGATGATGTATATAATGTTGCATTAATGGATGGTAAAGTCATAACCTAGGCTAAGAACTCCTCAATTAAGAAAGAAAATTTGATTGGTCAAAGAAAAGGGTATTTGTATGAATTAAATTCGAAACCTAGTCAACATATTCAAGCCTTAATTCATGAAGTTGTTGATATAAATGAAATATTGCATAGAAGGTTAGACATCTAAATTTCAAAACTTTATCAACCACAGAGAAGATGGTTACTAGTTTACCTAAACTAAATAAAGATCACTCGAGCATATGCAAAGGATGCGCTTTGGGTAAGAACACCAAAAGTCCATTTCATGATAGCACTAGAAAAACTAACAATATTTTGGAATTAATCCATCGAGATTTATGTGGACCTATGTCTGTTCCTTCTCTTGGAGGATTTTGTTACTACATACTTTTTATAGATGAATTCTCTAGGAAAACTTGGATTTACTTCTTAAAATGCAAAAAATTAGAAGAATCCTAAAGAGATTTAAAGAATTTAAAACCTTAATTGAAAACTTATCAGGACATAAAATTAAAACTCTTAGAATTGATAATGGAAGGGAATGCACCTCAGATTTGTTTAAAAGGTTTTGTAAAGAAACAAGAATTAAGAGGGAGTATACCATTCCTTATAACCCACAACAAAATGGGGTAGTAGAAAGGAAGAATAGAACAATTATAGAAGTTGCAAGAGCTATGATATTTGATCAAAATCTAAAATATTATCTTTTGACATAATCCTCTTGTACTGTTGTCTATATTCAAAATAGAAGTCCTCACTCCTACCATAGAGATAAAACTCTTGAAGAAGTCTTTACTAAGGTTAAACCCAATATAAGTCATCTTAGGATTTTTGGGTGTCTTGCATATATCCATATTCCAAAAGAAAAGATAACTAAGTTAGAACACTCCAGGAGGAAAGATATTTTTGTAGGGTATAGTGAAACATCTAAAGCATATAGGATTTTCATACTTGGTTAGAAAAATATTGAACTTAGTAGGGATGTAATTTTTCAAGAAGATTTAGCATTCAAAAGAGCCCTAAGTTTTGAAGAACCCTCTCCTTTACCTAGTTCTGAAAGAAATAATGAAAGTAAGTCTCAGAGGAAGAACACTGAAGAAATTGAAGATGAAATTCAAAATCTTAATCTTGAAGAAACTCTAAATTCTAAGAAAATATCACTTTGGGCCATTAAGATAGTAAAGGAAGCACAAGATTTTGCTGCACCATTCGGAACAATAAAAAAAAACAAAAGACCCAAAAGATTTTCTAGTTATACAAAAAAAAATGAATGATTTGTCTAAATTAGATCCAACTAATGTTTCAGATGCTATTAAACATATAGATTGGAAGGGTGCTATAATGGAAGAATACTAATCCATTATGAAGAATGATGTTTGGGAAATTGTTCCTAGACCTGAAGGAAAATTTGTTGTCTCTTCCAAGTGGATATTTAAAATAAAGCATGTTGTTGACAATAGCATTGAAAAATATAAAGCTAGATTTGTAGCTAGGGGATTC
Source organism: Cupressus sempervirens (assembly GCA_028749045.1). NCBI lineage: Eukaryota > Viridiplantae > Streptophyta > Pinopsida > Cupressales > Cupressaceae > Cupressus > Cupressus sempervirens. The sequence goes on from CM053790.1 coordinate 532,046,778, forward strand.
TCTCAGAAAGAAGGGATTGATTATGAAGAGACCTTTGCTCTTGTTGCCAGATACACCTCTGTAAGAGTAGTCCTAGCTATTGCAACATCGAAGGGATGGAAGGTACATCGTTTGGATGTAAAAACAACATTCTTGAATGGAAATATTATAGAAGAGGTATATTTGGAGAAACCCAAAGGATTTAAAACTCATGATCCTAACATTTTTGTTTGTAGACTCAAGAAATCTCTCTATGGGCTTAAACACGCTCCAAGGGCTTGGTATGAAAGAATTGACAAGCATCTCACCAGCTTAGGATTCTCCAAAAATGGAGCCGATCCAAATCTATATTATAAAAGGGATAAGATGATATGGTAATTTTGATACTTTATGTTGATGATTTACTAATAATAGGTGATGATCATCTCATAGATCAATGCAAGAAAGATCTAATTAGAGAATTCAAGATGAAAGACTTGGGACTCCTTTATTACTTCTTAGGACTAGATATATGAAATAATTATGAAAATATTATACATAATCAAGGGAAGTATACATTAGATATTTTGAAGAGATTTGGAATGTGGAACTGGAAGTCTATGTCTTCTCCAATGGAGACTAATCTACATAAACTTAAAGAAGCAACAACAAAATCACCTTCCATAGATTCTACTCTCTGCAGACATATGATTGGGTCCCTTATGTACTTGGTAAACAAAAGACCTAATAAATGCTATGCTGTTAACATCTTAAGTCAGTTTATGTGTGAGCCAAAGGAGATTCACCTAGTTGCATTCAAACACATTATGAGATACTTACAAGGCACTCTTAACCTTGGGCTCAAATATGAGATAGTTGATTTGGATTTACATGGATTCACTGACTTAGATTGGGGTGGAAGTGTTAAGGATAGAAAAAGTACTTTAGGATGTTGTTTCAATTTAGGATCAACAATGACATCTTAGATATGCAGAAAACAGTCTTCAGTAGCACAAAGTTCCACAGAAGCTAAATACATTGCAACAATGATGGCCTCTCAGGAAGCAAGTTGGCTTAGAAAGTTACTTGTGAGATTATTTGGTCAAGCTATGAATCCTACAATTATTCATTGTGATAATCAGAGTTCCATCAAGCTCTTAGTGAATCCAGTTTTCCATTACAGGTCCAAGCATATCAGAATTCCTTACCATTATGTAAGAGATATGGTAGACAAGAATACTGTAAAATTAGAATACATTTGCATTGCAAATTGGACAATATATATTCTCACCAAACCTCTCTAGAGTGAAGATAGATCACTTCAGGAAAAGACATGGTATGGTTGAATTGTAATTCATTTGTATTCTTTAAATTATTAATAAAATAATTTTATTGTCAGGCTATTGACTCTTATGAGCTCCACCATTTGTATTCATTATTTTAGAGGTGATGATATCTAAGGGCCCGTTTGGTTGCAAGTGTAGGAATTGAGAATTAGAATAGAAAATTTGAATGAGAATGGAAAATGAAGAATAGGAATGGAAAAATGCAATCCAATTTTGTTTATCCCTTGTTTGGTTATGCAAGCTTAAATTGGAATAGGGTTAACTTGCAATCGGCGTTGTTTGAAAATATTTTGAAGATGCGATCGGCGCCATTGGAAAATTGTTGAAATATTTGAAAATATTGAAAACAAAGTTCCCGCACTCACCTCAGGTCAAAGTGGATTTGAAAATTTAATCAAATTTGAGAAAGTCAAAATGAATGCAAGAATAGCAATTCCAATTACAGGTATTTTTTGGAATGGACAAAAGCTCATTTTGGGGCTAAAATGAGAATACGTATTCCTATTCCCTATTCCTATTCCATGCACCAAACAAAGAATACAAATCATATTCTAATTTCCTATTCCTATTCCGGTTATACTCCAGCAACCAAACGGGCCCTAAGATAATGAAAACTTGTATGAATGAGATTACGAGACATGACGATCTCTTAGATAATGTGTTAAACAATAGAGTTCTACAGTAAGATCTAGATGAGTTCAAGATCACATTGTGAAGTGGACATTGCTATGTCTATAAATCACAATTTCGATAAAGGAAGAATTTTATTATTCTCCGAAGTTTATCCCATGTTCTAGTAGGTCTTAACTCAGGATCATATTGTGATATAGGAATACCAGTACCTATGAGTCACAACTTGGATAAATGAAGAATTTAGTTATTCTCTGGATTTATCATGTATATTGTATTCTTTGCAATATTATTATCATTAGTATCAGTGATATGTCATATCACAAACTTTTAGTAATATGACATTGCATCATGTGTTCAATAATACCACATACTAAGAAGACCATTCAGATAGATGTAGAGTATCATTCTATGCTTATTCATCATAATTGATGATGCTAGATATGTTATCTCTCAATATGATTATCAAGTTAAGAGGGAGTGTCAATACTATAACTTTCGATTCTCATACAGTCTAATTGTGTAGAACACACATTCCTCTTAGAGTGTATAAAAGCATTGTTAAGGATACTAATACATTTCCCTTTGAATAGGCATGATCAACGATCCTTTTAGGGTGACTCTAAGTTAGCATTCGAAACATTAACAATTACTTATGTTTTCTATTAAATTAATCTCCTTTCTAGGAATCAATTATGAGGAGCCTTTGTGGGCCGACCTAGATAGGATCATGTACCTTTAAGGGACATGCCCTTTGGTTATTATATATATGGAGGGTATTGTTGTAGTTAAAGGACACACATTAAAAGTACAAGTCTACTCCTTTAAGAAACCCTACCTTAAATCGATTCTTGCTATGATAAATACATTTTCAGAAAGTCAGTTACTATTATCATCTCCTTTCAAGGTTTGACATTAAAGAAGATCAGAACAACAAGTCTAAGAAGGTTTTATCTTAGATATGATAAAATATTTACAAGTTTCACACGTTAACATGGGATGAATGGATGAATGATTAGATGCTAGATCTGGTGTATAATAATTGATTTCGTGGAGTTGTGATTAAAGCTTCAATTTTGTAGATTAATGATTCACTCCCTCCCCTCTCAGCTATCCTTGCCCTTGAATATGTTCATATAATTAATTTAAAAAACCCATAAGGATCAACTCGCCAGTTAAGGGAAATTCAAACTTTGGTGGGATTTTAAAAAAATAAAAATCTTTTGCCTTTGCTCAATCCCAACATTAATGAGTTGTTCTAATTTTTTTGTTTCTAATATGACTTCTTTATTTTCTGCTATAATTTCACTTTCTTCAATATCTAGATTTGGACTCTCTATGTCCATAATTCTTAAAGGAGTATGGCTACATTTTTTCCCTCCATTCTTAGGTTGGTGGATGTAGTGGGTTTATTCCTAATATCAACATTGATACCCTCATCAATGATCACTGTCTCATTAATCAATACTACAACCCTTAAATTTAAATCCTTTTTGAGATAAATATAACATTCATCAATCGGTCCATCATAATATGAAGGGCTTATAGGTCATTTACCTCTATTCATAGAAATGGCAACTAGTTATATGATTTTCCAAATCCTTTTCCACGTGTACAAAAATCTTAACATCTCCCAAGAGATCATTTATCTTAATTCATACAAAGCCTAAGAATGTCCCCCAAAATGATCCTATTTCATCAACTACAACACTTTAGCAATATTCAAGAGGAATCCAACCAAGATCTACCCAATTATAACTAAAATTTGTTCTATAAGAAGATGGTTTATAATGTGTATGCCAATTTTCCTAGTGAAAATTAAACCCTTATAGAATCTAGTCTTGTCATACAAGACTTCCTCCCTAACAAAATAATTATTACATAAAATAAACAAAACACTATTACCCACATAAGAGATAAGTTTACCTGGTGTGGGAATTATTTTCCCCACCACATTTGCATTTCTCTAAAATTCATGTTATGTCTACTCCAAATCACTGGAACACCCAACTTTTCATATTTGTTCCACATTGGTTTCGTGAATTCTATTTCCATTTGGAGACTTTTTTTTGACCTAGTTTGGCATGGAGATGGGTGGATTGATGACCTTCCTAGTTCCCAATGACACTCTGTTAGCACCATAAGTTATGTCATCCTTTTATTAGTTCTTTGTACTTTTATTATTCAAACAACCATTTTTTTGTCGCACCCTAGGATCATCCCTATTTTTTTTTTTTGACATTGGATCAATACTTTTTGTTTCTATGCTTGACATCTGGCTCTTTTCGATTGGACAACTTGCCAACCCTCCTCTATTTTTTGGGGGCCTAAGATTCAATTAATAGTAAATTTCATCATTTTTCCATTTATCCCATGGAAGGTCATTTAGTCTTCATCCAAAATGGAAAAGGAATTAACATTCCTTGCTACCTTCTCCTCCATTATAGAAGGAGCCCTAGGTCCTCGATGAAAGATCTCAACCTGGCTTTACGGGTAAATATTTCTTTTTACAAAACATAATCGATAGAATTCATTCATCATATCGTAGAGAAGAATAGATCCTTATTTTGATGAAATACACATTTTTTTAACTAACATGTATCTCCATGTAATTAAGAGTTAAGGTTACATTATTAACGAAAAAATATAGGAGGATGTGAGAGTACTCAAGAGTTACTTTGGTAGTGCCTAGAAAAGCTACACTAATATAATCATGGGCATAGCTTGGAAGAAAAAACATTAAAAAAAACCTCTAAGTAGTTAAAGTAGTGGGCAAGGGTAATGGTGGGGGATCCCTTTCATCCTTGCAATCTCATACCTCGACAAGAGTCAAATGTGTCATCCAGAAGGGGCCACCCTTTCTTAGAAGCAATATCTTCTTCTTCTTTCCCAATCTCCTTTCTGACCTAAGATATGGTGTCTGGTTAGCTAGTGCCATCACCAATGAAAAGGGCACACATCCTTGTATTCCACCCATAAGTTGAACCACCATGTGAGTGTTAGGATTAAACCATAGACAAAAATAACAATTACATGCAAATATAACCAATATCAAAAAATAATAGATCACACAGAAAAGGAAATAAGACACCAAGATTTAATGTGGTTCACCCAATCCCTGGGCTACATCCACCAAACAGCAAGTTCGATATTATTACGATCCAGTGATTACAACCTGATTACAATCTGTAATCCCTTACAACTCAATACCGCCACAAGAACCAATTTTTGCATCACAACAATGAAACAATCCCTAACCCTAAACCCTTTTATACAAGTATTTTTCCCACTTTAGGGTTAAAATTAGTTACAACATGTCGGCCATACATTGACAAATAGTAGCCCAAAATTTTGTGCCATTGGTGAATAGTAGATTGATCCTATACTAATACCACTACCACATGGGGCTCCCATTGGATCAAACCACCCTAAATGTTGTTGTTCTATTATTCATGTTCAGTTTAGAAGACCAACTGAAGCTGAAGAGGATTTCAACTTCTCCCTTGTTACTACATTTGTAAGCATATCTCTTGGATTGTCATCTGTATGTATCTTGTCCAGATTTAACTGTCCATCATCCAAAATTGACCAAATGAAATGGTACCACAACTGTATGTGTTTTGTCTTTGAATGTAGAGCTGAATTCTTTGCAAGATGAATGGCACTCTGACTATCTGTAAACAAATAATTATCCTTTTGAGGGTGTCCCAATTCTTCCAAGAAGAACTGAAGCCATATCATCTCCTTGGCTACCTTTGTAGCAGCAACATACTCTGCCTTTGTAGTGGATAAAGCATTAAACTTTTGTAACCTAGAAACCTAGCTCATGGCTGCCCCACCAATAGTAAATACATTACTTATAGTACTCCTCTTGGTATCAATATCCCCTACCAAATCTAAGTTAACATAGCCCTGTAAATCAATAGTAGAACCCCCAAAGTGTAAACACTTACTAGATGTTCCTCTTAAATATTCGAGAATCCATTTAATTGCATTCCAATGCTTAATTCCTGGATGACTCATATACCTGCTAATGACTCCCACTACATGTGCAATATCTGGCCTTGTACATACCATAGCATACATCAAGCTTCCTATAGCTGAAGCATAGGGTACCTTGGACATCCTATCCTCCTCTTCTTGTGTCTTGGGACACATCTCCTTAGTCAACTTCAAATGACCAGGTAAAGGTGTGCTGATAGCTTTAGCATTCTCCATAGAGAAACATTGCAACAACTTCTCAACATAATCAACTTGAGATAGCATCAATTTCTTGTTCTTCCTATCTCTACAAATCTTCATACCAAGGATTTGTTTTGCTACCCCCAAATCTTTCATAGCAAATGCATGTGCTAACTAGCATTTCAACCCCTTAATCTGATCCATGTTAGACCCAACTACAAGCATATCATCAACATATAAGCATAAAATAATGCAGCTATCATCATCCAACCTCTTAAAGTAAACACAATGATCTAAATGACACCTACTATATCCATGCTCATGCATAAAACTATCAAATTTCAGATACCATTGCCAAGGTGCTTGCTTTAATCCATATAAACTTTTCTTTAATTTGCACACTAAGTTATCCTTACCTTTGACCTCAAAGCCCTGTGGCTGAGCCATATATATCTCTTCATCCAAATCAACATGAAGAAAGGTTGTTTTAACATCAAGCTGCTCCAAATGCAAATCTTTAGTGACCACAATACTTAAAATAGTATGGATAGAAGTCATCTTAACAATAGGAGAGAATATCTCAACAAAATCAATGCCCTTTTTTCTGTGAAAATCCTTTTGCAACTAACCTAGCTTTAAATATTTTTTTACTTCCATCCTCTTCTTTCAACTTGTAAACCCACTTATTCTGTAAAGCCCTTTTACTTACAGGCAACTTGCATAAATCCCATGTCTTATTTTTTAGCAAAGAGTCCATTTCGTCTTTCATTGTAGACTCCCACTGAATCTTAGTATCCACCTGCATAGCTTCATCATAACATTTAGGTTCACTAGCATCAATAAGTAAAATAGAATACAAAGAGGGAGAAAATCTTTCTAGAGGTCTAATTTGCCTTGTTGACTGTCTAACATTCACTGGTGTGTGTGGTATTTGTTGTTGTGATTGTTGCACATCATGAGGAATGGATGGAACATCATCTTTTGAAGTATCATCCAACACTACATAATCATCTTCTTTCTTCTCATGTTGCTGCAACAGATCTTTGTACAACATTTTCTCATTGAATATGACATCCCTACTTCTTACAATTTTATGATTTTCAAAATCCCAAAGCCTATAACCAAATTCATTAATGCCATATCCAACAAATAAACATTTCTTTGACTTAGCTTCTAGCTTGGTTCTATTTTCAGAATCTATATGAGCAAATATTTCACAACCGAAGGTTTTGAGAAAAGAACAAATCACCTTCTTACCAGTCCATGCTTCCTTTGGAATACCACAACCCAAAGGAGTAGAGGGACCTCTATTAATCAAATATACAATAGTATTGATAGCTTCTGCGCACATTTGTAAGGGAAACCCAACATGCAACCTGATGCTCCTTGCACACTCCATTATAGTCCTATTCATGCGTTCTACCACTCCATTTTCCTGTAGAGTCCTTGGAACAATTTTATATCTACAAATACCATTAGTGGAGCAATAATATTCAAATTCATGACTGCAATACTCACCACCATTATTAGATCTGAGACATTTTGATTTCTTACCAGTCTGATTTTCAACCAAGCATTTCCATTTCTTCAAAGTTCGAAATACATTAGATTTCTATCTAAGGAAATAAATCCATACTTTTCTAGTTGCATCATCAATAAAGGTAACATAATAATGAAAGCCACCAAGGGAAGACACTTGAGTCGGTGCTTATACATCTATATGCATAAGCTCTAATATCTCTCTTTTATTTTCCTTCCAAGTCTTCACAAAACTCACTCTCTTTTGTTTTCCATACACACAACTTTCACAGAAATCCATATTAAGACATTTTAGACCTGGTAGAACTTTCTTTGAAGTACTTTCATACCTTTCTCACTCATGTGCCAAAGTCTATTGTGTCACAACATTGTATGAGAATTTATAGTAGCTATTTGTTCTCCCTGCTCAACTGCAACAACTGTTCTTGAACATTCATTTTCCTCTGAAACAATTAAAGTAGAAGGAACAATATGACCTGTACAAAGATATAAGGTACCTACTTTCACATATTTTGCTACTACAAGGGAACCTTTTGAAACCTTCCAATTTTTATCATTAAAAGTAACTACACAACCCTCATCACCAAGTTGTCCTGCCAAAATTAAATTCCTACTCAGCCTTGGAACATGTCTTACCTCATGTAGTAGCCAATGATTCCCATTCTACAACTTAATCTTAACTTTTCTCTTTCCAACAATCTGACGGGGTTCATTATCCCCTACATAAAGAAGTCCAAAATCCCCTTGGACATAATCAATGAAATAACCTCTATGAGGTGTAGCATGAAATGAAGCACCAGAATCTAAAACCCATGAATCATCAACACTTTCTAAAGACAAAAGCAAAGCATCCTCTTCAGATTTGTTACTTGCCACATTTGCCTCCTTGTCTATATTTGGTTTATCTCCTTCATTTTTCTTTCGAGTCCAACAATCTTTCTTTTTATGCCCTGGTTTCCCATAGTATCGACAGTTGTTCAGTCCTCTCGATTGAGAGCTCCTCCCCTTTGACTTTCCTCTTGATTTTCCATGATTTTTGGAATTACTTCCTCTTTCAGTTGTTTTACCTCGACTTTGTGCATTCAAAGCACTTCCTGATGTAGATCCACTTGAGGTTTTCCTATGAGTTTTCTCACTCAAAATAACACCAATCACATCATCATATTTTAGGGTACTAGATCCAGGAACATAATTACTCACAACCATTACCAAGCCATTCCAACTTTCAGGCAAAGAACACAAAATCAAGAGAGCCCTAATTTCTTTATCAAAATTGATACCCACAGAAGATAATTGACTAGTAATAGTATTAAACTCATTTAAATGATCTACAACAGAGCCACCTTCTGTCATTTTCATATTAAATAAACGCTTCATGAGAAATACCTTATTTGAAGCAGATTACTTTTCATACAATTTCACTAGGGTTTGCATCAACTCTTCTGTTGTCTTTGCTTTTGTAATATTAAATGCCACCGATGGTGTTGGGCATAATCGAATGCTTCCAAGTGCCTTTCTGTTCGAAAGATCCCAGTCATCATTTGACATAGATCATTGATTCTTGGTTTTTCCTTCCAACAACTTCCATAAATCCTTTTGATAAAGACATTCTTCCATTTGCATCTTCCATAACTGAAAGTTCTGCCCATTAAATCTTTCAACCCTCAGCTTACCCTTGTCTGCCATCGCTCCCACTCAACCGTGAGACTCCCACTCAATCATGAGACTTTCCTACAAAGGATAACTGAAAAACAACTAGGCTCTGATACCACTTGTTAGGATTAAACCATGGACATAAATAACAATTATATGCAAATATAACCAATATTAGAAAATAATAGATCACACAAAAAAAAACACAAGACACCAAGATTTAACATGGTTCACCCAACCCCTGGGCTACGTCCATCAAACAACAAGTTCGATATTATTACGATCCAGTGATTACAACATGATTACAATCTATAACCCCTTACAACTTAATACTGCCACAAGAACCAATTTTCACATCACAACAATGAAACAATCCCTAACCCTAAGCCCTTTCATACAAGTATTTTTCCCACTTTAGGGTTAAAATTAGTTACAACATGTCAACCATACATTGGTGAATAGTAGCCCAAAATTTTATGCCATTGGCGAATGGCGAATAATAGCCCAAAATTTTGTGCCATTGGCGAATAGTAGCCCAAATTTTTTCGAGCCCCAAAAAATTTATGAAGTATGTACAGTACTTTCCTAATCAGTCATCGCAAACTAACAACGAGGTAGAGGCAGAGTGCTAATGTTGAAAATTTCTTCTCCTACTGCATTGATAATGATGGTTTAGAAATGTGAACATGACATCTGAGTGGTGTGTGAAGGAAGTGTAGTTGTGTCACCTGTCATGGGGCAAAGACCAATTACCAAAAGCGGATGAATCTGAGAGAACTTTGACAACCATATAAGGGCCATCTTTCAAAGTGGGTCACATCAAGTACAACTTTGTTGGCTTGCACTTGAAAATGAAGCATCACATTATTGCAAATACATGCTTTAGTAAAGAGAGATACATGAACATCAAGATAGTTGTGAGAAAAAATAACAATATTCTCATATTTTCATAAAGTTAATAAGATTTTCATCCTAAAGGCATGCCACATCTATGCATTTAAAAAGGGATTATGGAGAGAATCCCCTAGCTAAATTACAAAAAAAATATATAAAATCTATGATTCCTAATCTACTTCTTTAAACAATTTTAACCTATCACATTAACAATTTTTTTTTTTTTACAAATTTCAAGATTAATAATTTTACATTTTAACTTTATACAATTTAATTTTGAAAAATAAATAAAAAATTGACAAAAATCTAAGTTAATAATTAAAAATAAATTTTTAATTGCAATTGTATTACTTACAAATATGTAAAACAAAGCATATTTCAATTCTATCAAATATAATCCAAAAATTGATTGTAATAACAACCTAATCTTAGACCAGCTTTTTGTTTTTGCTTTTTGAAGTTTTAAAAATAGATGGAAATAGATAACAACCTTATCTTAGATTACTATTTCGTTTTTCCTTTGCTTTTTCAAGTTTCTAAAATATTATAAGGCAAGGGAAGAAAAAGAGCGTGTCGAAAAAGGTAAGCATTCGATTCAATTTAGTTACCGTTACATGCCGCTGGCTTTGATCGAGACTAACCGTTGGTGTGGCAGAGAAAGGAAATCTGAAGCATATTAGGCAATGTCGAACACAGTCATGCCCAATTAAGCACAGTACAAGTATATGCTAACTCTGTAACCTTAAACCTTTTGCTGCTCTACTCATTAAGCTTGCTTCTCCCCCTTTCTCTTCTTTTCCGGAGGAGGGGAAAAAAGGAGCAGCTGTAGAGGACAATACAAACCTTCTGGCTCTGTTTTTTACTTGTTCAGATCATCATGGATTCTCCAAACAATAGGCGACAATCGGGGCTGAATCTCCCACCTGGGATGTGTAGAAATTCCTTGTATTTGCAAACAAACAGTACAGGTGGGTATTCTTCTTCTTCAGGGGTGTGCCCTAGTACGCCTTCCCCTACTCGTAAAACTACTTATAGTGACAGATTCATTCCGAGTAGATCAGGTTCCAGGCTCAATGGATTCGCCCTCATTGAAAACAAGCCTTCGCCCACCCGATGCTCAACCGAAGCATCACCAGCTAAAGAAGAAGGGTCGCCCTCCTCCGTGTCCGTGTATTCAATGGTGCTGAGAAATGAGCTCTTTGGGACGGATGCCGTTGGCCCTGCCTCTCCCACAACTCCTGAAAGGGCGAATGGTGCTTCTTCCAGGGATTTGAACAAGTCACCTCTCAGTCCTGCCAGGAATCTGTTCAGATTTAGGAGTGATCTCTGTGCGCCCGAGTCACCTTATTCTGCAAATCCCGTTGGAGGTGAGGGAATTTTTAGTCCTAATGTTGGTACTCCGCCCAAACCACCCCGTAAGATCACTCGTTCTCCGTACAAGGTATGTTTGTTGGTATATAGCAGATCTTCTTGGTTTTTTTCTTTTAATTCATCTTCATTAGGGTAGGGTTTAATCTATTGTAGTTGGTGCTTGTTGCATCTGTTGCGATGGTGGGAAATAAGTCTTGTTCCATTTGTCAATGGTAGATGATTTTACCCCATAACTTTGAGAGACCAGTCTATTTAAGCTGTCGAATAGCCTCTCATCGTTGAGGGTATTTTTTTGTTTAATAAATGGGAAAAGGCAACCTCGCAGTTTGTTATGATAGGGGTCTAATAACTGTGATAGTTTTGTTATAGATATCTTCAATTAATATTTTAAAAATAATTTCAAAAAATGAAATCTCATGGTCTAATAGCCAATCACACCTGCTAATAGTCAATCATTGTGATTAATCAATTTGTGCAATACTATTGGAGCATTTCATAATGACTTCAGGGACATTTAACCACAAGTACAGGAGTTTTTTGAGTGAGCGACTATTGAAGCATGAACACAGCAGGTATCGGGCTGAAATGACACTTTTAAACCACTTTGCGCTCCACAATCTCTACAGAGAGAATTCTGAATACCCAAAAGACAAAACCTCAGCTTTAAGCTCTTCACTGACCTATAGTAGTACACCGAAATAATTGACAAAATCCAACTTACTTTTTAAGAATTCTAGATACACAAAATTAGTCTCAACAACTAATAGATATTTCCCCTAGTTTCTAACTTCATAGAATGAAAATAAATAAATAATTGCAATAATATCTCAAATAGGTATATAGGATAGCTTTTGGGAATTGCTAGTTCCAAGTTGGTTTGCCTCCTCCCCTGCTCTACTGTTAACATCAATAGAATCATCCCTGGATTTGAATTCGACAGTGATGTGTGAAATTTTTTTTTAGTGCATTGGCATACACGTGATGCAGAGTACTCACTCAATCCACATTGCTTTGAAACCATTCGGTGTGAAATCATTTGATGCTGGCTATTCTTCTTAATATATGTCTTTTGAAACTATTTGATACAGGATATACGTTTTTTGAAACTATTTGATACAGGATATTCACTTCAGTAGACATTCTTATAATAGTAGGCATTCTTATAATAGAAAATTAAAAGTGTTTTAGGAATGAATGAATTTTAATGATGTCCATGAGACCAGTGGTCTAAGAGACCAAGTGAAAATCAATTAATCAGTCTGTTGAAATTTCTCCAAGTTGACCCTTCTGTGGTGGATCCACATTAAGAAAGTTGCCGTTTTGTGAAAGCTCACCTCTTCAAAAAAGTTCATTCATACTGTTTATCTGTAAGTTGTCATAGTACTGTTTATCTGTAAGTTGTCATCATGTTGTCTATGGATATCTTCATAAACTGCACACTCTTTGATAAAATACCACTCTGTTTCAATCGCCCCTGTTCCATCTATCCATTTCACATCTCAAATGTATGTCGAAGGGAGTACCCTGCATCAATAAGAGTATCCAAGATATAAGGTATTGTCAGATGCAAAGTAATTTAGACATCTTCACTACTCACTGCTTACAAGTACTTGCGGGATCAGATAATGTATTTAGTAACAGGGTAGGCAGACTGAACTATGCCTTTGAATCATAGGATAATTTGTGGAATTGTAGATGATAGGATGTGTTAATTACGGGGTATGTGGTTAACACTCACAATGACTGGGGATATCATAACGAAAGGGGTAATTTTACCATATCCACTTACGGCTATAGACATAAATGTCACTGCACCACTCAGACAGCAATATAATGGATAATAGACATGGCATTCTCATAGTTCATTATTGTGTTGAGAGTGTTCATGGATATAGCTGTGTAGAGATTTTTAGTGTCATTGTTTTATGTCCCACTGTTTTATTTATCTTCTTTCTAATAATGAATCATAGAGTGTGATCCAAACAGTACTACTTAAAAACTGTTCACAGCTTCAGCCAATTAGCCCCATCACATAGATATTTTCTGTGATAAACTCAGTAAATGCTCCCATTAGAGGACTTTCATGGCAATAAAGTTGCTGCTGTCCACTACTAAAGCTATAACCGCACCTATGAAGAAAGGCAAGGGATACATTTGAAGCATACGGTACTTTCTATCCAGCATTCTATGTACAACTCTCCACACACTACATAACAGATGTACTACAATTTAATTGGAGTGAACCTTCTGCACTCCATATTGTGCAAAAAGAATATTACAAAAGCTTTCTTTCTCTCAAAAATAGCAAGATTGGATACTAGTGGTGAACTTTTCTTTTGTAGAGATAATTTGTATTCGCTTTCTTTTCTTTTTTTTTCTACACTTGTGGACTATATTTTGAGCTTTTCTTTTGTATAAATAATTTGTATTCTCTTTTTCAAGTAATTTATAACGAGCTTTGTAAATATCGTTCCTGCTTGTTATTCATACTTGTGTCAATTACAAGCACAAACACTCATCCACAGGTAGAATAAAATCCACAAGCCTTGTGGATGCCAAAGTCAATTAAGATGAACACTGCTTCAAAATTTTCAAGAGAGATGATAGAGATCCTTCTTTGGAGTTGGTCCTACAGATGTTAAATTTGAGAAAAGTCCTTGGATTAGTTAAAATATACAAGACCATGTCTTTCAGTAGGTAACCGGTGTGATCTAGTATTTGAGTAAGTGTATTAGCCAGCTTACATGGAATTCTAATGGAAGTAAATTGTTGCTTGGATGTATGCAGGTTTTGGATGCCCCTGCCCTTCAAGATGATTTTTACCTGAATCTAGTGGATTGGTCGTCCAATAATGTGCTCGCAGTGGGTTTAGGCACCTGTGTCTATCTATGGAGTGCATGCACTAGTAAGGTATATTTTCTGAAATATGTGACTGAAACTATTGTCTAATGTTTATAGTCTCTATGTTTGGGGCATTTTTTCATAAGAAATACATCGAACTACCAGCTACACTGATGCTAAGCATGCACTAGTAAGGTATATTATCTGAAATGTATGACTGAAATTATTGTCTAATGTTTATGGTCTCTAGGCTGGGGCTTATTTATCATAGGATATACATTGAACTGTCAGCTGTACTGATGCTTATTATTTCTTACCCAATATAATGTCATATCTGATGCTAACACTCTCAGATAGGATTGCAAAAATCTCTTCATTGCCTCTGAGTGTCCTTTCATGTATCATAAAGTTGTAAAAAATGCTGATGTTTCCCAATGTAGATGGAAATAATTCAATGTGAAGCTGCAAATAGAAAAGCGAAATTTATATTGAGTGTTGTTACATGGATTGAATCTTAAGTGAGTCATTAGCTTCTTTAAGGAAAAACAGAAGCGATTCAGATTCATTCAAATTTTGGTTTGCAGTGACAAAATTGATCGAGAAAATGTTAACGTTGAAGCAGAATGCCAGAATGCAAATTTACCGAGTCTCAACTTAATTTAAGGATCAGTAGGAAGCAACCATTTACTGTCCACATAAAGTTGGCTTGATTATGTTTATTTTTTACCAAAATTTCTACACACTTAACTGGATAGTGGTGTTTTAGCTTAAACTGTAGCCTTCGAAGGATTATTTCCAGGATCTTTGAATGTCCTCATAATTTGTTCCTTTTACACAGGTCACCAAACTGTGCGACTTAGGAGCAGCTGATGGTGTGTGTTCTGTTGCATGGACTCCACAAGGCACTTATCTTGCTGTAGGTACTAACAACGGGGAGATTCAGGTAATTCACTAACAGAATTTTTGAAGGCCTTCAATTTAACATATTTTCTAGATAAAATGCTTAAAAAAACAAGTCACTAATTATTTTCTATCTGGTTGCACGTTAATTCATTTTGATGAATATGAACAACTTGAAACGACCTCTCTCTTTTCGAGATGGAAAGGAATTTCAGAATGATTTCACTCTGATGACTCATTTATAATTTTTAGACCTGACCCCATCCTTCTGACATAATTATTAATTGGGGTTGAATTCGTGTATTTCTCTATTGCCTTTTCTATTTGATATTGGGCATTAACCAGTGTGACTGCTGACTTGGCAACATCCTCTAGTTCATCTTCTTTTCTCTTTTTCTTGTTCTTCACGGTGTACCATATTTTGGTTCTTCTATTTTTCTACAATGTAGAAGTTTTACTCTGTGTTCCGATTTTGACTTCGTTCTTTCCAACTTTCTCTTGCACTTTTCTATGCAACCTTCTGAATTCAGCTATATAGAATTTATGATCAATAAATATTCTTTATAATTGCGGTTCAATTCTCCTACTTGTACATCATAGATCTGGGATGCAGCTCGATGTAAAAAAGTACGGACCATGGGAGGTCACCTCACCAGAGTAGGGGCACTAGCTTGGAGTTCTCACATCTTATCATCTGGTAGTAGGGATCGTAATATTCTTCATCGAGACATTCGAGTTCAGGAGGACTTTGTCAGAAAGCTTGCTGGACATAAATCAGAGGCAAATCCCCTAACCCTAAAGCTTGAACTTTTGCTACGGTAGAATCAAGTTCAATCAGTTATTTTTAGTCTCTCGTCGTAACCACTTGTTGTAACTTGTTTTTATTAACATAAAATTCGTGGAGGTCAATTATCAACATGTAAGTTATATCTGTTGCTCGAACAGGTATGTGGATTGAAGTGGTCATTTGATGATCGTGAACTGGCATCCGGTGGAAACGACAATCAGGTACAATTTTCTCTGGTATTCTGGCTCACTGATTTTGGGTTTGAGAAAGCAGATTTCTACAATCTATAGATAATTTTTAGATTCAATTGTGTCCCTGTTTTTTTATCAAGATTAATGATAGAGAACATTCCAATCAGGGCAGGGAACATAAGAATGTTCTCTACCATTGATCCTGATGGGAATGTTCTCTACCATTAATCCCAGAAACATTCACAGATTTTGGGTTTAATCGATTTTCCACAAACACCTAAGTTCTGCATTTTCTTTAAGAGGGTTCTGAATTGTTTGTCTATTGATATGTTGACAGCTTTTAGTTTGGAATCAACAATCAGCACAACCATTGTTAAGATTTAGTGAGCACACAGCTGCAGTAAAGGCCATTACATGGTCTCCCCATCAACATGGGATTCTGGCATCTGGAGGTGGGACAGCAGACCGATGCATACGATTCTGGAATACAGCAACAAATACACGTTTGAACTGTGTAGATACTGGGAGTCAGGTATTTACTTTCAACTGACAACATTTCTCTAACTGTTTCTTTGAATGATTCCTCCTAGTCCTCAATCAGCTTTTCTATCCTCGGCAGGTCTGCAATCTCGTTTGGTGCAAAAATGTTAATGAACTTGTGAGCACTCATGGATATTCTCAGAACCAGATAATGGTATGGCGATATCCAAACATGACAAAGGTTAGTAAGAATGCGAACCATTTGCTATACAATCTTATGATCTATTTTAACTGCATTTTCAACAAGCTTTGTAATTTATGTTCCCTCACATTATGTGGTTGATTGATTACCATTATTCCTCACCTTGGTTTTTCTGTTGCTGTGATAAATCAGCTAGCAACTCTAACAGGCCATACACTTAGGGTTCTTTACCTTGCTATTTCACCGGATGGACAGGTATAAATCCCTTGCAATCTTCCTTATAGATTTATATTACACATGCATCAAGGTGTGGTGAAAGCTAAAAGAGCATGGATGCACAGCTTATCAAGAATTTTTGGGCTTTGCTTGCAGACAATCGTGACAGGGGCAGGGGATGAAACTCTAAGATTTTGGAATATTTTTCCATCTCCCAAGTCACAGGTATGGTATAGTTCAGCTTTCTATTTTGCATTCACTAAGTATATCGTACTCTAATTTGCTTTTGCATTTACATGCTTTTTCTATCATTTGTTTTTGGGCAGAGCACTGTTCGTGATTCTGGAGTATGGTCCCTAGGACGAACCCATATTCGGTGATTCTATGGGCTGCTTGTCATGAGTGTTAAAATTCTTTGATCTCTGTATATTGATCTCTTTGGGTTTTTAGACTGTTGGCTTGTATATTGATCCCGAGGTCTCATTCATTTGGTTTTCCTGGTTCCTTGATATCATTAATTTTCTTTTATTCATTCCTTGGTCTTGTTTTTGGCATTGACAAGTCTCGTAGAGATGCAAAACTCTAGGAGACACTTGTTGCATAGAGCGATTCTTTGCACCTGAATGCTTTCTCAGGAGTGTTGAGTGTTTAACACTGCTGAAATACTCAGGTCAAAATCTTAAAAGTTGTATTGATCTGTAATTTGTAATTTGAGTTTTTCTTGATCTGGACTCAACTAAAACAAGAGTTCCCACTGATCTGTAATTTGAAATCAATTTGTTTAACGGGGACAGTGGACTTTATGGCCAATTTAATTGACTAATATTTTATTTGTTCTCTGTCTTATTTTTTAGTTTGGGAAGTAGGATTTATTGACTGTTTTTTTTTACAACTGCAACCGTCAGTTTCGTAGTATCACCTCTACGTTTCTAAGCTTGAGCTGGATAAGCTCTTGAGTAATGTTTAGGATATACGTTACTGAACTGTTTGACAAGAGTTGAATGGATTCATAGATAAGTCATGTCAGATATTCTAGATATATATTGCTTTGATTGTAGTTATAAAGTTAAGAAAGTTTAGTTCAGATGATGCTTGTTGAGGTTGTAATAAGGTTGTAAGTTGATATTCATATATGTGTTTAAATTTCTTTTATTTGGTTATTCATACATAGATCTATATATCAACTAAGGACTAATTTAGATCAAGAATTTATGTTTATGTATTATATAAATATTTTTTTGTTTTTATTTTTTCATTCTTATTTTCTGGCTCTCCTTCTTCAATGTCATGTTTACAATCTAAATAATAACTTTCCTCTTTTTAATAATATACAATATAATCAAATTACAATTTTGACAAGTAGGAAGTATTTTTTGTTTTCATTTTTCATTTTTCTCTCGACTCCTTTTTTCTAGTTCTCCCACATTTCACCTTCTTTTTAAATGCCACATTGACAATTGAAATAATAAATTTCCTCATCCTAATAAGATACAAAATATCAATGTTAAATATGCACAATCGAATCATACACTCTATGAAATTTAGTACAAGGTGCATGAATAATTTAGATAAGAACCAATGCATATGGGATGTCCCTATTAAGTTGTTAACTTCAAGGGGTGTTTTGGTTTTCAACAACATTGTCAGTGAATTGGGCATTAGTCACAAGTTCTCTCTTCACATATTACATGGTGTCCAAACTTTGAAATCTAAGCAAATTACAACTTTGATAAGAAGGAAGTATTTTTTGTTTTCATTTTTCATTTTCTAGCTCTCCCACATTTTATTTTTAAATTCCATATTTACAATCTAAATAATAACTTTCCTCTTCCTAATAAGATACAAAATATCAATGTTCAAATAGGTACAATGTGCCAAAAAAGTTGTTGTGCGTGCGAAGTCGATGGAAGAGGGAATGTCACTAACAGTAACAAAGACATGTATGTACTATCCACTGTAAGTGGTACAGGCTGGAAGGAAACGTGTCACCATTCCAGAGACTTGAACAAGGTCAAGGCTTCATTCCAGACATATTTGTCCATCCAACTTCCAGTTCATTTATTTTAAATTATTAAATCTTCGTAAATCTTCAACATAAATGCAAGTTCATGCCAAAAAAAGTTCTTATGCGTGCGAAGCCAATGAAGGTAAGATAAGATATCTTATCTTTATCTTACCTTATCTCTCTCTCTCTCTCTCTCTCTCCTCTCTTGTCTCCTATTTTCTAGCTCTCCCACATTTCACCTTTTTAAATGCCATGTTTATAATCTAAATAATAAATCTTCACAAATCTTCAACATAAATGCAAGTTCATGCCAAAAAAGTTGTTATGCGTGCGTAGCTGATGGAAGAGGGAATGTCACTAACAGTGACAAAGACGTGTATTTACTATCCATTGCAAGTGATACAGGCTTGCATTTATGTTGAAGATTTGCAGAGATTTAATAATTTAAAACAAATGAATTGGAAGTCGGATGGGAAAATGAGATAAGTAAAGTTATTATTTAGATTGTAAACATGGCATTTAAAAAGAAGGTGAAATGTGGGAGAGCTAGAAAATAGGAGACAAGAGAGAGAGAGAAGATAAGATAAGATAAGATATCTTATCTTATCTTATCTTCCATCGACTTCACACGCATAACAACTTTTTTGGCACGAACTTGCATTTATGTTGAAGATTTGCAAAGATTTAATAATTTAAAACAAATTAACTAGAAGTCAGACAGACAAATATGTAGGGAGTAGGGACCATTTCTCAACCACTTGGCTTATTTATAGGCACTTAAGCTACTTCTTTCGTCATTGCTCATCTCGTTTTTGGTAGTCAATAGTTTGGTAATAGGTATATACTTTTAGTGCTTGTTCAATTCTGGTTTGGTTTGCTTAGTGGTAGTTTGAAAGAGTGGTAGGTCTTGCTCTTTAGTCAAGATGGCCACTCCAATTCCCCTAACATGCAAATTGGAAGAGGAATAGAAGGCCTTTTAGGTGAAGTCTGCAATGAGCTTGTTCTTGCTACAACTACTGCCATGAACTTAACTATTCATGCTATGAAAATGGTTTTGGGGTGTTAGTTTTTGGAGAATGAGAATAGGTACCGTTTGCAAGGGTTGACATTTTGCTGCTCTTGAGGAAGACTTTTAAAGCATAATACTTAAGCAATGACATTGATACTGTTGCTCATGTAGAATTAGGGGTGGGGATCCCTTGGGCGGGTGAAATCCGGAAGCTTTGGAACCTAACTAGAATGTGGCCCTACAACCATTTCTGTTGGGCTTGACTGTTGGGCAGTTGAAGCACCATAAGAAATGGACATGAATTGGCTTGGATTTTCTCTGAAAATGGTATAACCTGGACGAAGTGGCACAAAAGAATTCACAACCTTAGTTCGGTCTTGTGCTTTCTACAATGACTAGTACAATAGTACTAGGGTTTTCCTTTGAAGTCTGGTTTCACTATCCATTTTGTTTCATCAAATTAGAATCATCGTACATGCCTCTAGAGTCTCTAGACTCTACTTGAGATTGTAATTTTCAGGTGACAATGAATATCAATGAAATTTATAGAGTTCCATATAAGATTGTATTTCATTGTTATGCTTATGCAATATTTTGTCATTTTTCAAATTTTCTATTAAATTGTTAAGAAACAAAATATAACATTTAACATTGAATTAAAATTAACTTATTGAGGTTTCACATTTAACAATCAATTTAATCGATAGTCACTTTTACAATCAAATTTAACTCTCCATTGGATAAACTTATTTTACAATCAATTTAAAAATATCATTGACAAACTATTTCATTTTTAAAATTAGAAATATTCTAATATATTTAAGAATTATGTTACTAATATTATAAATTTGAAAGGTCATGCCGCGATGACCATTGGATGAACAAAGATCAATGACTTCAGATGATTTTCAGGCCAAATTTAGAAATAGTCAACTAGCTTTTCCAAAAGTCTCGGAAAGAAGACACATGGTAAATATGATCAAATATGAAATCACTATGCGCGTAGTAGCACCGTTTGATCAAGTTAGATCAATGACCAAAGATGCTTTTCGGGCAAATGTGGGGCACACTCAAACAATTTTATAAATGCAACAAAAAAAAAGACACGTGTCATCTCTAGTCTATAATAACAAATAAATATGCTATATAAGAATGCTCAACTATTCATATTGTAATCATTTTTTAATAAAAAGTTTAAGTATGCTATATGAATTAGAATAATTTAACTATACTTAAAGTTAATTATATTTTAAGCATCTTCAAAAGCATAAGATAAGATAAATATATTTTTAATGTAAATGGTTTAGTTTGAAATTCAATGCACATTGCACAAATGCACAAGTGTTAATAGAATCTTGTTTTTATTATAATATAATAATAATTAATATTATAATTATACTTCAATATGATGACGCAAGTGTTAATATAATAAAGGGGATGCCACCTCTATTGTTGGATGAGCAAGGATCAACAACTTGAGATGTATTTCGGGCCGATTTAGGTAGCACTCAACTCATTTTTTCAAATCACTCTAGAGAGAAAACATGTGGCATACATGTAATACCAATGACAATTCGATAATCATTTTGACATGGATGGTGGATATCATACTGACACGTGAGATAGGGAATCAAACTGACCATCGTTTGATTAACTTAGATCAACAACTCCAAATGAATTTTGGGTTGATTTCGGCAACAGTTGACTTGTATTCACATATTCCTTGGGAAGAGGACATGTGGCATACTTGACATAACATTTGTTGTAGCATCCGCATCCTTTACAATGATACACATTGTTTGATCAACAAAGATCGAATGACCCTAGTTGTATTTCAGGCTGATTTCGGCTAGAGTAGTTTTGCTTTCTCAAATGCTATGAAAAGAGGACATGTGCCATATAGGAATTGGGTCAGAAAGAAGACATATGGCATTGATATAGACCATGATGCGGTAATGAGACATGTAAAGATCAACCGCGAACACCGTTGGAGCATCAAAGATCGATGACTTGAGATTCATTTCGGGCTAAATTTGGCTACCTTCAATTTTGTTTCAAAATTTTCCCCAAAAAGAAGTCTTTAGAAATAATTCTTCATAAATTAGCGATAACTATTAGAGTTAATCCTAAATTTTATTGTAACAGTCATATGTTTATGGTTTTACGAATAATTATAATAGCAACCGTCCACTGTACAATGTACGTTAGAATTAATATCAAACACATGCTCGAGTACTTTTCTTTTGTGCATACCGTAAGGTTTAGTTTTCATTATTCAAACTTGGATTTCTACTATGTGCACAAATTACCAATCCAAGGACCAAGATCTAGTAAAAGCAGTGAAACTGCGAGCATCAGAAACCTAGTCTTCTTTGACAAATCACAACGTCACAGAAAATACTTTGTTTTGCAACTCTTGCTCTCTCATCCTGATGATGAATCACATAGTGTGATTCGAAACATTGATGGTAGAAATCTAAACACAATCTAATCTAGAAGCAATTGCCAACAATATCAATTATAGTTTCAACTTTCTGGGTAAGAACTAAGATCCTAATTCCTGAACACATTTTTTTACTGATAGTTTAGTAACTAGTATTGGCCGTAAAATTCAGGGTTTAAATTACAATTTATCGTGCATTGTAAGCCTAAATTGTTTACTTTTTACTAGCTAGGTAACTTGAAAAGTTAAAAATTACAAATACAATTTAGGCTTTAAATGTTATTTGTGTCTGTAAATTATAATTTGTGTTTGTGTATAGTTTTGTAAAGTTTTTAGCAATGACGAAAACATACAAAAGGAGTGTCACTAGTAGTGGAATTGCAACCCAAAAGAAAATACAAGGGACCCAGAAACTAGTTTTTGACATGCACAAACTTGTTAAAATGCTAGATTTTACTGATCAATTCCATGATATTTTGGATCTTGTTATCTATGGAAGGAGTATTAAGGCAATCAAATATGCAATTGAAGATAAGTGGAATGATGCACAAAAAGAATCAAAATATAAATTAAATTGAACACCATGATAGGGACCATTGTAAACAAAGTTGCAATGTGGATTGGTGGAATTGTCCACTTGGGGTTCCCTCAAATATTCCCTTGTCCAGAATTTGTAATAGTTTGTGCTAAAAAATATGATAAAAATAGAAAGGCAATTGTGAATTGAAACACATAGGAGGTAATTTTGTCTATCATGCAAAGTGAATTTGGTAGACTATTGGACCTAGGGTTTGAAGAACAAAACCCAACTCACATTGACCTGAAAAAACTGGCAAAAATATATGACAAGTTAGGTTCAGATAAAAACCATTGTTATATTAGAGGATTAGCAGACACATTTAATTTGCCTCATGATCATAAACCTCCTTACGAATTGAATATTTTTTCGCAGTGGGTTCAAGATACTATATCTCAGCTATCAATGTGTTTAGGTTTGAAAAGTAATGAGAAAGTGGGTGCCATCATTTTGGAAATGATTTTCAATATTCATTGTCTAAAACAACCCATAAGATATAATTATATTGGGCACATTGTACATCACATGAACGAACAATTGTTAATGATTAAAAGAGGGGTAGATCCACTATCACAAAAGACATTTAGATACACGACCTACTTGTGCTATCTTCTGTTATCAAAGCATCGCCAAATTTTTGAAACAAACAAGCTTTAGCTTAATTTTGGTAAACCAATATTTGAATGGACAATTGTGATTAGGATGGATGATCCCCAACGGAACTACAACCACTTTGTAGACTTCTTTTTGGCACCACTTTATCATAAAATTACATGCACTTCAATACCTAGATTGCCTGTGTCTTGTAAATGATTAAATTCAATTGGGAAGTCAAATTCAATTGGCTGAGTAGTACTTTATGGAAGAATGTATTGTATTAAGATTTTATGGTTCAATTATATAACCCTACAAAATTCCTATACATGTGACAAAGAGGGTATTTGCATTAGAATATGTACGACATATGGAAAGCACAGATGCATTGTTTCATGGCCAGCAAAAGAAAACCATTTTTCCTTCCTTGCTTGTCAGATGTGGAGGGTTCACATTTGAGAGGAGAGCATTCATTGTGGTACAAGAATTGTTTGTAGTTTTTAAATTTGATGCTGCCAGACACTAGCAATATGACCCACTAAACATAATTGGTTCAAAGCTTGTACATAATGCGAAATCCATAAGCAAATGTCAACATGAGAGTGTGCCATTGATTGAAAGATTTAAAAATATGGACTCATGGGAAGAGGTCAAAATAGAGATGGAAAAATGCTCTAGTGATTTTTTTTTTTAATACATGAATTGTTAGCACAAATTAAAGAATTGCACAGACAGAAAGAAAAAGTGGAGCTAGTGACATCCTACAATTTCTACCAAAAAGTGGGTCATCCAAGTAAAAAACATCTTCCAGATGCCATAAATCATGATGTGCAGTTGCAAAGTGGTGTCGATAAAAAAAAAAAGGGTTTTGAGAGATTAGGAAGAATCTTGGTGAACCAAACATCTCTGTAGATTTTGAAGACTTGCCTGAGGATGAAACATTTAGAAAATTATGGGATAATGAGCATCCAAATGCAATAGCAACACAACATGATGTAGTTGATGAAGGCAATGAGTATGAGGTTTGTAAGGATCCTTCATCCATAGCCACAAGCACTGCCACTGGTTCCACTGCTCCAAGTAGTAGTACATTTGATTTAACAACTGAACAATATGTTGTACTTAATCAATATACAAGGAAAAAATATGACATAAGGGAAAATATGATACACAAAATGGGTTATCTAGGTGATGGTGGGCTAGGCATAACAGGTCAAGAAAATTGGTATCCACTCCCAGTACCGGATGTACCGATGTGGTCATAAACCAAACATTGGATATGAGTTAGATGACCCATTAGGTTCAAAAAAAGGTGAACCCAAGCAATTTTTCGTCCCAAGTGGATATATAACTTCCCAAGTTGTTTCCTTTGCAAAAGGTACGATGCGACTAAAATTTGACAAAATCATTGCCTCTGGAGTTGAAGGTCACTGTGCAAAGAAGCAAAAGGTTTCAGATACTGATATTGGTACAATGAGAGTCTCAACTCCCTCAACACAAAACCTTCAAAACAGTCCAAAAACTCCACTTGTTAGTGGTAGTAGGGTAGGATTAAGAAGGGGTGATGCCATTGGTATTGGTAATCCTCAAAATGCAATTATTACAACCTCAGGCATTGGTGGAGACAAGTACAATGTTGTAAGTGCTCTTTCTCCTTTCAAGCATCGTATTGTATTAGCAGACTCAATTTTTGAATTCAATAATTTTGTATCAAATTTTCAAGAAACCACAAAGATGAATAGAGAAAATAATAAGGCATTCAAGAAGGATGTACTTGAGGTGGTTCAATCTCAAGAACCTGCATTGAGTAGGATATTTCCAACATACAACACCAATAAAGAAATGATGGAATTTATGATTGTTTGTCCCCCAAAACTAGATAATAATCCACTAGAGAGTAAGATAAATCATCAAATTTTCATGTTACCATACTATCTATGGATTTTACCAAAGTAAAAAATATGGACAAAGTCAATGTAGCAAAAAAGACCAACTCTATGGTCTACACTTCACTGTTCATGGTGGAGAGAGAAAAAAGGGTTGGAGAAGGCAATTGAAAAGTTAAAAGAAAACTTGGAAAATGCAAAGAAAAAGGAGAAATAAACAAATAATAGGTGCAAAGAAATAGAGAAAAGGATTACAAGTGCTTCACCTCAAGGACCAAGTGCATAACCTCAGCCATAAAATATGGAGGTAGAAATAAAAAGTTGTAGGAATAATTGGAAGAAAGCAATAAAAAGCTATCTGATTTAAATGTAGAGAGAGAAGCAACACTTGAGATGTTGAAGGAACAATTGGAAATGAGCAATAAGAAACTTAGTGATACTCTGAACCATGTTAATATGGAAGCCGATGAAAAACTCAAAGAACTCGGGGACAAATTGCAAGAAATAAATAAAAAACTTGCAGATGAAAGAGCATCTATAGTAGATATTTTCAAAAAGTTGGAGTCTAGTGGACATACAATCAATTATATAAATAAGGAATTGGACAATGAGAAGGAAAAAGAAAAACAATGGGAAGAGAAAGCAGAGAAAATAAAGAAACAAACTAAAAATCAATTGTCACAAATGATGCAAGAGGTACAAAAGGCTAATAAAACAATCAAAACCTTGGAGAACAACTTCTTTGAGTCAAATGAAAAAAAATAAAACTCAGTCAAGCTAATTAAAGAAAAAAAATAGGGGGAAAATATGGCAAATACCGATAGGTTGTGTGATTGGTTTGAATTGCATCAAAGTTTTTGAACTGTTTGTGGGAGTATCAAAGAGCAGATTGAGAAGAACAATGACCTTTTTAAGCTCGAGAAGACTACAAGACATATTATACACATAATCAACACACAAAGTGATAGGTATTTGGCCAACCAAGGAGTTCATGACTATGTTAGTAGTTCATGACCGTGTTAGTGCATCAGTAAAGACATCAACTATCATTCAAAAATGCTAAAGTATAAGGGAAGGAGAGGAATATTTGAACTCAATTGGGAGAAAACTCACCAAGATGGATGATAGAGAAAAAATAATGATAAGTCTTGGTTTCCCTACTCCTTGCTCTAGTAATTCATCAACGACATTCATTGGCAGGGAAGCTTACCAAAAAGAGTTGGAGGCCAAAATGATGTTTGAAATAGTCAAGTTTCCTCAAGATTCAACTCTTGAAGGAATTTTGAATTGCATCAAACCATTGGAAAATCTGAATGCACTATTGGATGTAGCATTGCTTTCAAGTAAATCTTCAAAGTATGGAAGTCTAACGAAGTTAAAGGTCATCTACTATAACATAACAAATGGTAAAACACCGAATAAAGAAAACTTCAACATTCTAAAAAAGATGACAAAATCTTCAGTCATATCATAAGACATCCATTAAGCATCTGAGTATGTATAATATGACACTTAGAAAGTGATTTTAATCATCTTTGTAGTGTTTACTTTATTTCTATTTGTAATCATTTGATATGATTTTAAAATTTGAACTTTATTTCTTGAACAGGATAAACGTAGTAGAATTAAAATGCTATTTTGTTTGCCAAGCGGAGGCTTGTCAAATGCAAAGGTAAAAAAAGTAACTGATATTGATCAATTTGATGCTAGTTTAAGAGTCTAAGACACTTCCCATGAGGCAAAATGACTTAAAGTTGTTGTTGGTCCCTTATTTCTATATTTGTATAGAAGGGAATTTAGGGTCATTTGGTAAATGTTATAGTTGTGAATTTAGTACTTTTAACTCATGATTATGAAATTAGGCATTCAAATTTAACTTTTACAAATTGAAATCATTGAATTTTATCATTTGATTTGCTATATTTTCACAAAAATCATCAAGGATTGTTATTGTACCATAACAACATATCATATGAGCATAATAATGCCAATAAAAAACAATAGTAATCGTAAAATTTAAATGAATCTTGACTCATGAATCATGGCATCGTCTAACTTAAGATGTACTTATATACCACCCCATGAGATCCATCAATTTTTTTTAAAAATATATTACAAAACCATAATCCATCATTAGTCAGTACCACACAATCAACATCTTCTATTATACATCAATCTAAAATCACATGTATGTCCTTTTTACCTTTTCTAATGAACAAAGAAATATAAGGGAAATTCAATCACAATATTTATTGCATAACCTATCCATCAAATATCTTTACTTCCACATCATTTTCATACAATCAACTAACTCACCAACTTAAGATTTTTTAGAAATAGTCTACATGTTACTGGCCAATATCAAACAATAATAATACACTATAGATGTTATCAGAAACAAGGTTTGAGATAATAAGTATGAACATGATATAAAACATTGGTTGAACACAACACACCATAAAATGTATGTCTCATTTGTAGTTCAAACCCTAGTATATAGATTGGGCCAGCATTGTTTGAAAGATTGAAGCCATATTATGTCAAGAGAAATAAAGTATTTGAAACTTCTTGTTGTCATTATCATATCAAATTTGATCTCCACTATCAAGTTTTTTGAAAGTTTTTAGAAGATACTTTTTGTTATCAAAATGATCCTCCTAGTGGGAAAAGTGAGTTCATCTCATCCACTTTCTGTGACAAAATAGTTGATGCAAGTGGTCAAATAAATTGCATAAAAGGAATATGTGAAACATGTGCTAATTTGGTTATTTTTTCCTTTAGAAAATGAAGATATTGTTGTCACAAAAATGTTGAACACAAGAGTTTAAAATATTTGAGGAATGAAACTAAATTTGGGAAATAATCCAAAAGGTTAGAATATGTTGAAGAAGAGATAACTATTGGAGAGTTTATGAACAAATTTAAAAGTTTGATTCAACTGTATATTCATCATGATTTTTTTGCAAAGTGGAAAGCACAAAAAATTTAAACACTTAGAGATACATTTTCACTTGGAATTATTCTATTAGTTGTTAATTTTGAAGAAAATTATTCTTTTGTTCATCAAAAGGCTATTCAATTAGAATACTATTTCTCAAAGTAGTTTACTATTTGTAGACACCTAAATTTGATTACACCACTTTGGTAATCCTATTTAGTTATCTCTAAAGGCATCATTAATTAAATTCCTATTTAATTAATCCTTTGCCATCCCCTAGTTGATTAATTTAATTAATCATCTATAGTCCTAATTGATAAAACAAATAACTTATTATTTATCAATTAATCCCATTCTTCTATCTAATTCTAAAATCCCCATTTATCAAATAAATCTATTTGATAAATAAAATCCTCAAATCTAATAAACCCCTAACTTATCCCTAAACCCTCTTTTAGCCTAATCCACCCCATCCACCCATACTAACTAAGCTTGGTCACTAACTCACCACCCTCATGAATGCCATCCACTTGCAAATCTCTAACAAGCCTAATCTAATCCTAAACCCAAGCCTAATCCACCCCCTAATGTTGTCACATTCCCTAAGAAAGCTTAAGACTTTCCTAAGCCAAGGAAAGTCAACAAGCTCAACTCCCTCCAAAATATCCCAGCCACCCAACAATGAATGCTCTTACAAAAGCCATAAAGACTCTTACAAGCTGTTACAAGCCATAATGAAGGGTCTTTATGAAGATATTATCCCTTGAGCCTCCTTTGTTGACTCATCCTTCCCCTTTTCTCCATCCACTCACCCTGTGACATGTGTCACTCCCTAATTGGTGCTAAAAAAGCACAATCCATGTGCTCTCCTTTGAGTGCATCCTAGCCCTCCTTAAGCTTTCATCTCTCCTTGCATCTTAACCCTCCATCCCTCAAGCCCTTAGCCTATAAATTGAATCCCCTCCCAAGCCATTTCATCACAATCTTGAAGCTAAAGTTATAATGCTAGTTTGAGAAACCAAAGCCCTTAACCATACCCTTATGATGCCAAATTGAGAGCTCACAAAGCTACCAATTTGCCATTTTTATTCTTCATTGAAGCTAGTTTTGAGAACCTTGAGCATACATACCAAATCTAAGAAAATAGACTCATCCCCAAAGCAAGTGACCATCCTCATTGGGAGAGCCATTCTATGGCTCATATTCTCATTTGAGGGTTTCACTTTGTCTCTCATATATGTTATGGTTTTTATGCTAGTTAATGCTTTTGTTCTTTTAATAGATTAGTATTACTTGCTAACATATTTCTCATATACACTATTATGGTACAATTATTTTATCGTATTGCACACTTAGACTTGAATGGTATCCTGGCTAGATTTGAAGAACAGAGCATAAAGAAATAATATTACTTTTATATAAGTGATGATAAAGAACATCATATTCATTATGTACAACATCATTTCAAGATTATTTTTATAAATTTGAAAGAAAGGGGCATAAATATTGAAAAATATTATGTTTGGTCAGATGGGTGTTTTGTGCAATTGAAATCATCCAGACCATTCTATGCACTTTGTATATATCATCAATATGAAAACATACCACATTTATGGAGTTTCTTTGAGAGAGAGCACGAAAAGGGTGAACATATTGTTATTGGAGCTCTCATCAAATGTGCTCTACAAAAGTAAAAATGAATCATAAGGGAGTTCACACAAATAATGCACATGATGTTGTTTTACATCAAACAAGGTTGGCACATCATCAACAATGAGCCATTAAGTACCATAAAGAGTCATTTGGGAGATAACAGGTACATGTGCACATGTATATTTTTTATCACATATAATATTTCTTATTTGAATTTTGTACATTTATTTTATTCATAATTTACATCAAATTTGTATGTTAAATATATATTTTTAGGTATCAATGGAAAATCCATTCATGGTTGTAAAGGATAGAAAATATCCTATCCTTGCATTATGTTATAAGGACCAATTCTCGCGATTGGACACTGTACACCAGGTACTACTCATGTTTTTGTTGTCATTTAGCTTGTGCACATTTTGTGTGTGTAGGAGATATCTTTGAAGTTTTTGTTGAGCTTGGAAATGTAGGAGTTAATTACTATTTATTTTGTTGCACCTCAAAAATGATGAAGTTGATTGACCTCAAAGGAAGTGATAGAATGTTATTTCCTACATGTTTATGTTTCAAATATATTACATTCAATAAATAATAAATTAATTTTAATTATATATTATTAACATAAATAAATGGTATATAGGTTCATTTGTTTTAGATGGAATAAAGATACAAATAGTGCAACATGGAATTCACTTTATTGATTATCAACCTAACAATAAGGTGTTTCACTATAGCTGCCTACTAGTTGCTACCTCTCTTTCTCTTCATCTAGTAAAATTTTAATGTGGATGTCATAAGTGGAGACTACATAGTGAGGACCATGAGAGGATATTAAATACTCTCCATGAGTATTATGAGCCACTTGAGATGGTCTAGAAATAATATTACTTTTGTATATTTTATGTTTTAGGACTTATCTACATATAGTGATCTACTTCAGTATATCACACATGGATATGCTTCATGTTTAGGACTTATCTTCTTTGATATACTTTAATATATGACATGTTGATATATTTTATATTTTAGAACTAATCTACATTTACCTAAATTTTTATATATGTCATGTGTCATTTATACTTTAAATTGCATATTTATCTCATTTTTTAGAACTTATGAGTACATTGATCTAGTTTAATATATGATGTGTTGATATATTTCACATTTTATGACTTATCTAAATGGATAAACTTTAATATATGTCACGTGCATGCTTATTTCTTGTTTAGGACCTATCTATATTGATCTATTTAAACATATGATTCACATATTTTATGTTAGAACTTATCTAAATTGATCTACTTTAATATATGACATGTGCATGTGTATTTCATGTTTTAGGACATATGAGTAAATTGACCCACTTTAATATATGATGTGTGAATATATTTCATGTTTTAGGACATATCTAAATTGATCTACTTTAGTAAATGGCATGTGCGTGTTTTATTTCATGTTTTAGGACTAACCTACATTAATCTACTTTAATATATGTCATGTTTATGTTTATTTCATGTTTAACGACTTGTCTATTGATCTACTTTAATATATGACACATGCATATTTATTTCATATTTTAGGACTTATCTAAATTGATCTATTTTAATATATGACATGTGCATATATTTTTCATCTTTACTTGGATTTATCTCAATTGATCCACTTTAATATATGACGTGTGTATGTTTGATGTTAGGACTTATCTAAATTGATCTACTTTAATGTATGATATGTGCATGTTTATTTCATGTTTTAGGACTTATCCAAATTGATCTACTTTAATATGCGACATATGCATTTTTATTTTATGTTTTAGGACATATCTAAACTAATCTACTTTAATATATGCCATGCATATATTTATTTCATGTTTTAGGACTTATCTAAATTGAACCATCTAATTAATCTAATCATTAATCAATGTATATAATTGACTATCTAATCAATCTAATCATTAATCTATGAAATAATTTAATTGAATCATTTAATAAATCTTATCATTGTACCATATAATAAATGTAATCATTAATCATGTATATTATTGAATCATCTAATCAAATAATCTACACAAGTAAATCATTTAATATAATCATGCTATAATTTTGAATCATATAATCTATAATAAAAGTGTTAGCTACAAATGGTATGAATGTATGTGAAAGAGTCATATCAGTTGTTATGTAGTCATTGATGTTAAAGTCTTAGTTGGATAGACATTATGCTAATTCAGTAGAGTGTTATATCATTTGATTGATAGAGAGGATTTGATTGATGAAGAGGATTTGAAGAAAGTATGATGATGATAGAGTTGATAAGTATGGTATTCAATGGGCACTTGAATGAGCTAGAGATTGACAATATAATATCAGTATGATTGTTTTATAATCATGTAATTCTATAATGTACTGATGAAGTCTATGTATTTACTAAGATATTCAAGATACACTAAGTGACAAGGTGAAAGGAGTACAATATTGCTCAAGATACTATATTGTTAATCGAGTAATTTTGTATTAATTGAGTGATATATTACCCAAGTGCAATGTAATGTTTATCGAGCATGAGCTAGAAGAACAAGTTAAGAAAGATGGAATATGAGGCCAAATTATGGTGAAAATAAAGAACGTTTGAGGAGTTCAAAGGCACAAGAAAAATTTAGTTACAAGATCAACAACTGAAAAAATACAATAAAGATTTGATGACGGAGATTGAAAAAAGATATTAAAGATAAGCACAAATTTAAATGAAAGTTATATTTTATAAGTGACTACATACATTGAATATGAGATCTATGAATGTGGTTTAGCAGAAAAACCTTGGAAGAATTTGGAAGAAGAGAGTTTACTATTTAAGTAGATGTTGGAATAAATTTTGGTTGCTAGTTGAATGTTGAATGGATGCGAATTAATGATAGAGAAGAAGAGAAGGAAATAAGAAAGGTGAACCAAGAAGAGTAGAAGGAAGATTAAGAAGAGTTAGAGAAAAGTGAAAGTGTGAAGGAGTGAATCAACCAGGAATAAATTAGAGAAGGAGGAAGGAAAAAATAGAACTAAGATCTGAACAAGAAAGGTAGTGCTCATCTTATAGATCATGGTGCAGGAGCACCTAGGAGTTTCCTAGACAATCTAAGTTTCAAATTTTTGTTGTGCATGTGTGAGCCTGAGGGAATTTTGGATGTGAAGGATAAGGTCATGTTGAAATAGTTGGAGTATAATGGAGAGTTTTTTTCATAGATTCTTAGGCCTTTTTACTAGGTGCAATTAAGGGCTAGGAAATTGTAAGACCCTGATCGACACAAGGCATGATGATGATGTCATCATGAAGCCAATAGGGTCCAGGGAGAGCTAGGGTGAGGTTTTTACCAAAGTTTGGGTTTGTGGTTAAGTTTGAGGAGATAGAAAGGTCATTTGACCAAATTGGTGAAAAGTTGCAAAAAGTTGTAAAAGTTTCATTGTGCAACTTTGCAACTTTTAAAAGTTGCTTGAGATTTTTTTTGCAAAATAGTTGCAAATCATTGGGAAGGAATTTTAAGGATTCCATAACCATCCAAATTCCCTATATAAGGCTAGAGAAGACCTATGAGCAGGGTTGGAAGTCCATTTTACGGATGGTGTGTTTTTGCAAACAACATTCTAAAGCATTTTGTGAGCATTTTCTTAGTTTTTGATGATAGTGGTTAGTTAGGTGTGCAAGATCCATATTGTCACTTGTAAATATTTTAGTTTGTATGTTTTCTTGAATTTTTTCACTGGTGGATAGGATTTTTGATTATTTTTATTACCTTTTGTAAAATTACTTTGATTCCACACTGCCATTGGTTTTGTCTAGGCAGTTCTTGAAGATGGAGCTCTAATTCACTTCCCCATTGTTCAATCTATACAACCTCTTGGGAATAGTGATTAGAATCCATATATCATGTACAAAGAAAAAAGGTCCCTAAAATGTAGAGAAGAAATTTTTAAGGCCTTTCCCTAGGTGAGCCTATGGTGATTCAGCTAGGGAAGACCACATTGAAGTGTGCAATGTGTGTAAAGGAGCTAAGATAGAGTCCAAATTCCTTTTGGAAATTGAAGGATAAGGCCTTACCATCATCCCATGAAGGAGAGAGGTTCATACCAATCCCATATCTATTCTAAGATAATCTTTCTTATTGGACCAACAAGTTAAGCCTAAAAAGCCCTATTTTTACATAATTTGGGTTAGGGTAATGGATGGGAGAGTATGACTAAGATTCCCAAAATATTTAAGGGTATGCCAAATGGACCTAGAAACCTAAAAAATATTATAGGGTTACTTTGGAAGGCATAGGATAAAAATCCTATTTTCTTGCTATGGGAGACCTAATTGGGGCTCTTAGCCTATTAAGCCTATTTGTGAAGAAAGTAAGAGACCGGATGAGAAGATGAACATGGTGAGACTTCAAACATACCTAACTAGTTGACTAGGATTATTTTTCAATACCTCCATACCTTTGCAAGGCCTAGTTCAATATTTGGAGGCTATGAGTCTTTATGTTCTCCTTGAGGGCTAAAGTGAAGGAAGTGTGAATGTGTCAAGTTTTGGGTTGTTAGTGTGATATTTATTGATAGTTGGGTTTGCTAGTGAGATCATGGGATCCTTAGGAAAGTTAAGGTCTTATAGGTGGAAAGTGGTGTGGAAGAGACACCCTATAAATCTTGTAAGAATAATAGAAGCATGAGTTAGTGAGTGACTCATCCAACCTCCCTATTAGAGTGGTATCAGAGCCACAAAAGATTTGGATTATGGATAGATGTTTTAGACTAAAGAAGAATCAGTAGGAGACATCAAAATGGCGACCAATGCAGAATTGGACAAGAATATGAATGAGCAAGAGGAAGAAAATAAATCTCTCAAAGAGAGATTATCCCAACTAGAGGATAAGTTAGATAAGGTAGATGCAAATACTGATGAAGTCAAGGAAACAATTGATGGAAAATAACTAGAAGTTACTATAGAGGATGAAGTTCCTTTACCATACCCTATTCTTGTAGAGGAGCCTTTCTTGAAGGCATTAAAGGCTATAAGTGGGAAGGCACTTGAGGGAATTCTATTATTTAGTGAAAAGATGGAAGCAAATCCAGTCATGGACTGGATAGAAGGGATGTGAAACCATTTTTATTGTGATGGCCTCATAGAGGCTCAAAAAGTCAGAGTGCAAAGTCAAGATTGAGAGGCTCTACTTTGACATGGTGGAAATTTATTCAGGTAGAGAGGGA
This sequence comes from Cupressus sempervirens, assembly GCA_028749045.1. Lineage (NCBI taxonomy): Eukaryota > Viridiplantae > Streptophyta > Pinopsida > Cupressales > Cupressaceae > Cupressus > Cupressus sempervirens. Next base: position 532,082,310 of record CM053790.1, read on the forward strand.
AAAAGAAGGTAAGAAACCTACACATCATGGGAAGGAATGGTTTTTAAGGTGAGAGAAGCATATATGCTAGAAGAGTATGAAATTTAGTTGCATCAAAAGTGAAAAAAAATATGAAGCAAAGTGATCTTGATGTAAGTTCCTACACTAAGGAGTTTCAAAAGCTTTGTATGGGGTCAAATGTGGCAGAGGATGAAAAATTTAAGGTAGCTAGATACTTTAGTGGACTAAGATGGCACATCCAAGAATAAATGATTCTTCTTAGTCCTAAAACAATGCATTAGTGCTATTAGTTGAATATAAAGATTGAAGAGAAGAGTAAAAAAAACACAACTAGTCCTCCAAAGGTGGAGGTAGAGGAAGAGATCAAAGAGGGCATAGAGGTGGTTACTAAGGTAGAGGAATTGAACTAAGAAACCAAAGGGAGTTCAAGGCACCAGAGCATGAGAGTGAAACTGCTCCAAGAGGAGGCCATGGAAGAGGTAGAGGATCTCAAGGAGGTTCTAGAAGAGTAAGGGGTTTAGGTAGGAGTAACTCCTACTTTTCTAGCATGAAGTGCTATCGTTGTGGATAGTTGGGTCCTCCTTCTTATATGTGTCCTGAGAAGGCATCCTTTTCTAACAGTGAGAAATGGATTGGATATACTTAAAAAGACACATCAAGTGTCAAGTCACTTAAGATCAACCACATTGAGTCATAAATGGGGGAAAAATTAATGTTTAGGAGGGTTTTGGTTAGAAAACCTATGAAGGAAGAGCCAAAGAAAAGGAGAGCCTTCTTCAGAATAAGGTGTGAAATAATTAGTAAAGTGTGCAAGGTTATTGTGGATTCAGGTTCCACATATAACATAATCTCTAAAGAGGTAGTGAAGAAGCTCAAGCTTGAGAAGATACCCCACATTAATCCATATAAGGTGACATGGTTGAACAAAGGGTAGAGTGTCCCGATGATTGAACAAGCATGGGTAGAGTTCTCTATTAGTGGATACGAGGATAAGATAATTTGTGATATCTTTCATATGGATGCTTGCCATCTTCTATTGGAAAGACCATGGTAGTATGATAGAGGTTTCATTTATGATGGGAAGGAGAATATAATTTCTTTTAAGAAGGATGGTAGGATATTCAAGATACAGTCATTGATGGAGGATGAAGAACCACAAAAAAGACTCCTAGTATATTGTTGAGTAGTGGAAAAGAGCTTTTCAAAATTATACAAGAAGGTGGTGAAGGATATGCTATTTGGTAAAACCTAAGGAGGAAGAGGTCATACCTACACTTATACTAGAGGAGGTGTATAATTTACTTGGTAAGTTCAAAGACATCATCAATGATGGAACACCTGCAACACTACCACCTAAAAGGGCTATTAGTCATTAGATTAACTTTATACTAGGAGTCTTACTACCTAACAAGGAAGCTTATAAGATCATTCTAGAGAAGAACCAATAAGTGGCTAGACAAGTGCAAGAGTTTCTAGACCATGGATTGATAAAGAAGAGCATTAGTACTTGTACATTTCTAGTGGTATTGGCATCCAAGAAAGGTGGTAAGTGGAGACTTTGTACTAATTCTAGGGCTATTAATAAAATCACAATTAGATATAGGTTTCCCATACCTAGGATTGAGGATTTGATGGATTGTATAGATGGACCTAGATACTTCACTAAGTTGGATTTAAAAAGTGGCTACCATCAGATTAGGATCCAAGAGGGAGATGAATAGAAAACAACATTCAAGACCATTGAAGGGTTGTACGAGTGGAGAGTTATGTCATTTGGGATCACAAATTCCTAAAGTTAATGAATGAAGTGATTAAGGACTACATTTTTAGGTTTGTAGTTGTGCAGCTAGATCAAATACTCATATTTAGAAAAACCAAAGAGGAACATATGAAACATTTGGAGATTGTGCTCAAAAGGTTGCAGGAGGAGAAGTTGTCCATCAACTTGAAAAAATGTAACTTCCTCAAGAAAGAACTGGTATACCTAGGGTTTTTGTATCACAAGGATCCTTGAAGATGGAACCACGCAAGTGGAGCCTATCTTGAATTGGCCAACACCAACCATAGGTCCAGAGGTAAGGAGTTTTCATGGGTTAGCTCAATTTTATATAAAGTTTATTAGGAACTTTAGTGGCATTTGTGCACCATTAAAGGTGGATTGAAGACAAAGTTAAAATGGACTCTTGAGGTAGGAAGAGCCTTTGAAAAGTTGGAGCAAGAAGTAAATACGTAACCTATCCTAATGCTGCCTAGTTTTGAAAAGTTGTTCACATTGGAGTGTGATGCAAGTGGAATTATAGTAGGGGGATATTGAGTCAAGAAGGTAGACTCATTGATTTCTTTAGTGAGAAGCTTAATGAAGCCAATAAGAAGTAATCTTCTTATGACTTGGAGTTATATGTTTTAGTGTAGTCACTAAGGAAATGGAGACATTATCTCCTACCTAAGGAATTCATAGTGTTTACTGATAACCAAGCACTTAGCTACATCAATACTGAGAAGAAGTTGAGCAATAGGCACTTGAAGTGGATGGAGTACTTACAAGATTTCACATTCACTACCAAGGACAAGAAGGGACAACTAAATAATGGCAGATGCATTAAGTGGGAGAATTTTGATAATCTAAGAGGTAATTTTGTAGAGCATTGACATAGAAAATTTCAAGGATCTCTACAAGGATGATGAAGATTTCTCTAAAGCCTATAAGGTATGTGTTAATTTTAAAAATCATTTCCATAGTTAGTTCTCTAAATACACTCTAAAAAGTGGCTTGTTGTTTAAGCAAAATCAATTATGTGTTTCTCAAGGTTTAGTGAGAGAGAACCTTATTCAAGAGAAGCACAATGACAATCTTTGTGGCCATTTTGGGGTTAACAAGACATTGGAGTTGGTTTAGAGGTTCTACTATTGTCCCAAGTTCCCAAGAGATGTTAGAAGGTATGTGGAACAATGTGTGGTGTGCATGAAAGCAAAAGGAGGATCTAGTAATGCACGTTTGTACCAATCCCTATTGCTCCTAATAGGCCACGAGAGTGCATTAGCATGAACTTTGTGGTAGGTATTCCTAAGACTAAAACATGGTTGGATAGTATATATGTGGTGGTAGATAGGTTCATGAAGACGAGTCATTTCATTCCTTGTAAGACTACTCATGATGCTAGCTACATTTCCCACTTGTTTTTCAAAGAGATTGTAAGGATCCATGGGTTGCTCCTACGCATAGTCTCTGATAGAGATGTGAAGTTCATGAGTCATTTTTTGAAGATGCTAAAGAGTAGGCTAGGAACTAATCTATCATTTGTATTAGCTTATCATCCTCAAACTTATGGTCAAACTAAGGTGGTCAACATAGTATTGGGAAACCTTCTAAGATGTCTAACCAAGGAGTATAGGCAGACATGGGATCTAATCATCCATCAAGATAAATATGCCTACAATGATAGTGTGAATAGGAAAATAGGAAGAAGTCATTTTGAAATAGTATATGGTATGCACCCAAGAGGAGTTTGTAAACTCAGAGATCTAGGAGCTATACAATATAGAAGTGGCCATGCAGAAGATTTCTCTTAGACCATGAAAGAGATAGAAGAACAAGTGAAAAAGACCATGAAAGAGGCTACTCAAAAAGTGAAGACCAAATTGGACATGTCAAGGAAATACATAAATTTTGAAGTGGGGGAATATGTCATGGTTCACTTGAACAAATCTACATTACAAAAGGGCATACCAACCAAGTTGCAGATGAAGAGAGTGGGTCCATGCAAAGTGTTGGAAAAATATGGAAATATTTCCTACAAGGTAGAACTTCCCATAGATCTAAACATTTTTCTAGTGTTCAATGTGGCCAATTTGGTCAAATAAAAGGGGCAATTGTCAGGTGTAGGTCAGAACAATAAGGAGATGGAAGATGTTAGTATTGTAATCCTACCCCCCAAGATGAAGCAACAAGTTGAGAGGATCTTGGAATCTAGAGTGAAGAAGTCTACAAGGAACAAGATCTACATGAAGCACCTAATACAGTGGAAAGGAGAACTAGAAGTTGAAGCTACACAGGTGGAGGAAGCAAATTTCAAGAAGCTAGGCATGGACATGTCTCTGATTTCTCATCATGTTCCTTGAGAGTTGTGGAAAGGGGGAGAATGGTGTAGGAGCACATAAGGGTTGCCTAGACAATCTAGGTTTCAAATTTTTACTATGCATGTGTGAACCTTAGGGAATTTTGATGTGAAGGATAAGGTCATTTTGACCATAGTTGGAGTATAGTGGAGATTTTTGTTCATAGGTTCTCAGGCCTTTTTATTAGGTACAATAAGGGGCTAAGAAATTGTAAAGCTCTCTAATTGGTACAAGGCATGATGATGATATCATCATGAGATCAATAGTCTAGGGAGAGATAGGGTGAGGTTTTTACCATATTTGGGGTCTATGGTTAAGTTTGAGGAGATAGAAAGGTCATTTGACCAAATTGGTGAAAAGTTGTAAAAGTTGCATTATGCAACTTTTAAAAGTTGCTTGAGTAACTTTTTGAAAATTAGTTATAGATTGTTGGGAAGGAGTTCTAAGAAATCCATAACCACCCAAACTCCTTATATAAGGCTAGATAAGACCTATGAGAAGGGTTGGAAGTCCATTGTACAGATGGTGTATTTTTGCAAACAACATTTTAAAGTATTTTTTGAGCATTTTCATAGTTTTTGATGACAATGGTTAGTTAGGTGTGCAATATCCGTATGGTCACTTGAAAATATTTTAGTTTCTATTTTTTCTTGAATCTCTACACTGGTAGATAGGATTTTTGATTATTTTTATTACCTTTTGTAAAATTACTTTGATTCCACACTACCACTGGTTTTGTCCAGACAGTTCTTAAAGATGGAGCTCTCACTTCCCCACTATTCAATCTATATGACATCTTAGGGATAGTGAGTAGACTCCATGTAAATCATGTGTATAGAAGAAAGGGCCCCAAAATTCATAGAAACCATTTTTGAGGCCTTTCCCTAGACAAGCCTATGGTGATTTTGGCTAGGGAAGACCACATTGAAGTGTGCAATGCTTGTAGAGGAGAAAAGATAGAGTCCATATTAATTTTTGAAATTAAAGGAGAAGAAATTACCATCATCACATGAATGAGATAGGTTCATACCAATCCCATAGAAATCCCAAGACAACCTTGCTTACTGAGCCAACTAGTTAAGCCTAAAAAGCCCTATTTTCACCTAATTTGGGTTAGGGTAATGGATGGAAGAGTATGACCCCAAGACCCAAAAAATATTAAAGGGTATGAAAAATGGACCAAGAAACCTAAAAAATATTGTAGGGTTACTTTGGAAGTCAGAGGATAAAAACCCTATTTTCTCACTATAGGAGACCTAATTGGGGCTCTTAGCCTATTAGTCCTATTTGTGAAGAAAGTAAGAGATCAGATGGGAAGATGAACTTGGTGAGAAATAAAACATACCTAATTGGTTGAGTAGAAGTTTTTTTAAATACCTCCATACCTTTTCAAGGCCTAGTTCAAGATTTAAAGTTTGTGAGTCTTTATGTTTGCCTTGAGGGCTAGAGTAAAGGAAATGTGAATGCATCAAGCTTTGGCTTGTTAGTGTGATCTTTCTTGATAGTTGGGTTAGATAGTGAGACTAAGGGATCCTTAGGAAAGTTAATGTCCTTTAGGTGGAAAGTGGTCTGGAAGAGACACCCTAGAAGTCTTGTAAGAAGACTAGGAGCATGATTCGGTGAGTGACTCATCCAACCTCCCTATCAAATCATTTGACTGTTACTTTCTTACCATTGTAGCATAAAATATCTTAGCCTAGTGGACCTAAAAAATCTTTGAAATCCTATATAGTAATATCAATTAGTTATTTTTGTAAGTCTTTTATAGTAGGCCACTCTTTAGATAGGATCAAGGAGTGATAAGGTCTATATTATCTTTATGTTAAACCTTTCTAACTAGACCACACAAAAAATGTGCTAGTAAACCTTTAACAAGGTTGGCTCCTAGCAGAGCTCACTTTGAAAGAGTGACTTAATTTGGGTTGTTGATCGCAAGTAATTTTTCCCTTTATAGGGTTTCCACATTAAATTATGGTGTCAAATGTGTGATTGATTTTATATTGCAAGTTGATTTTCATGATATTTACATAATATTGTAACTTGGTAAATGCTAGATAAAAGCTAAGTTATATTTATGATACACAATAATAATAGGAATAATGAGATAAAAATTTGAAGTAAATTGAATAGAAGATTAAATTGTGAAGTTTAATGAGATTACCAAGTTATTGGTTTTGATGTTTATGAAGTTATATTATTACTAAAGTTCTTGAAAGGTTCATAGGATAACTACACATTTCTAATTCATCCCCAAGTTATCCAATATAAAATGTCAAATAAAATTGTCTAGATATCAATTTTTATTGTCTTAAATTTGAAGCTTCCAATTTAATGATGGTTTAGCAACCATTTAATGTGATTTCATCATTTATTTTTGTTCCTCTACTTTCTTCTCCTTTCTCCTAGGTGGAATTAGGGTAGCACCTAATAGATCCTCTTTAAAGCTCCTATTTTCATGGTCTAAATCTCAAGGAAGGACATAGCCACCTAGGTCCTCCCTTTCCTTCATCCAATCACTCAAAATTTATTCTTTGGACTATAATGGATATATCTTGAGTTTGACATCTAATTTCCAAGATTTAGGACCTGTTTAGGACCTCAAAAGTGATAGGGAGGTTGGATGAACCAATCACAGGTTCATGCTACTAATATTCTTGAAAGACTTCTAGGGTGATTTTACCATACCAATTACCACCTATAGGATCTTAATCTCCTATGGATCCCTTGGTCTCTCTACTCAACCCAACTACCAATAAATAGTCACCAATCAAGCAAAAACTTGATGCATTCTTGCTTTACTAGTCTTAGCCCTTAAAGCACCTTAAGGGATTTTAACCTCCATATTCTTGAGATAAAGTTATAGAGGTGTGGAGGTGTATTTAAAGACTTAAATACAACCAACTAGGGGTTTTTGGAGTCCCACCTAGTTCACTCTTCATCTAATTTCACCAATTTTCATAAAACACATGTAAAAGGCTACTAGCCCTAATTAGGTCTCCTACTCCAAGAAAATAGGGATTTTATCCTAATCCTTCCAAAGGAACCATATAATTTTTTATTTTATTATTGGATAATATTCCAAAACCTCAAGGATTTTTGAGGTCTTGGGGTCACAACCTTCTGTATGATACCCTAACTCAAATTGAATAAAATTAAGGATTTTTGGGCTCTTACTGGCTCCTCTACAAGTTGGGATGTTTTGGGATAGTAAATGGATTGGTGAAACTACTAACTCTTCAAAAAATATTTTAAATACTCCTATATTAAAATTACTAAAGTAATTTAGGCTCTAGCTATGCACCTTTGCAAGTTATGTTGTCTGCAACTTAGTCTTGCATAGCTAGACTCACCGCAGGCTTGCATAGGGAAAGACATAAAGAATAGATCCTCTTCATTTTAGTTCCCAATATTATACACCATATATTTTCATGGAGTCTACTCACTATTACTAATAGCTCATTTAGAATGGACAATGGGAGAGTGAGTTAGAACTCCATCTTTGCAAACTGCCTGGACAGAACTAGTGATAGTGCCAAAATAAAACTATTTACAAAAGGAAAGAAATTATGCACAATATTCCTAATTAAGTCCAAAAAAAATTAATAATACACATAAAAAATTGAAACATGTTTTTCAATTCAAACTTTAATCCTCTAACTACCCACTATCATGGAAAATACACAAAAAATGCACAAAAATCACTTGAAAACTTCAATGTTCAAAACTTATCTCTGTATAATGGGTGTCCAACCCTACACTTAGGTTAGAGAATGTATTATTTAGGGTGGTTAGGTAGTTACTTTCCCCTTAGGGATATTTTTCATTGAGTTGCAACATTTGGACAATGTTGTCCGAGCAACTCTTACAAGTTGTAAAGTTGCAAAGATGCAACTTTTACATATTTCACATCTTTTTGGCAATTTCTTGCAAAACTAGTTAAATGAGTTCCAATGTTCATTAAACCTTTCCAAAGGTGTTAATTATGGTTGAAATGTGGTTCTAACCCATCCTAGACCCTACTAACCTCATGCTAATTTTACCATTAGCTTTGTGCAAATTAGGAGGCTTTACAACTTATTGATCCCTAATTGCACCTACAAGTGTCCTAAAAATCCTCAAAAGAAACCCTATTACACTCCTAAAATGGTCTATATGACCTTAAAATAAATATTTCCAAAATTTCCTAAAGGAACACATACATAAAAAAAGAAAATTTGGATTGATTAAGTGATCCTTAGGTGCTCCTGCACCATTTTCCCCCTCTGTACAACTATCAAGGAACATGAGGAGAAATCAAAGATAAATCAATGCCCAACTTCTTGAAGATAGCTTCCTCTACCCATGTAGCATTAGATTTTGGTTTCTCCTTCCACTGTATTTGATGCTCCATATATACCTTGTGTCTAGTTGATTTCTTTACCCTAGATTCCAAAATTCTCTCTACTTGCAACTTAACCTTGGGAGGTAAAACTTTAGTACTCACATTCTCTAATATCTCTTGGCTATTCTGAATCACATCTGTCAATGGTCCTTTGTATTTGATCAAATCAGCCACATTAAACACTGGTGAAATACTTAAATTTGTAGTAAGTTCCACCTTATATGCATTTTTTCCATATTTGGCTAACACTTTAGATGGCCCTACTCTCTTCATTTACAACTTAGTTGGTATTCCTTTTTGCAATCTAGACTTGTTTAGGTGGACCATAACATAATCCCCCACTTCAAACTTTACATCTCTCCTTGACATATCCACTTTAGTCTTCAACTTTTGATTAGCCTCTATTATGATCTTCTTCACCTGCTCTTGTATTCCCTTAATTTTTTGGGAGAAATATTTTGCATGTGCACTTCTGTACTCCATGTCTCCTAAATCTAGAAGTTCACACACACCTCTTGGGTGCATACCATATATTATCTAAAAAAGACTCCTTCCTATAGTCCTATTCACACTTTTATTATAGGCATACTCAGCTTGTAGGATGATTAAGTCCCATGTTTGACCATATTCCTTGGTTAGGCATATAAGATGGTTACACAAAACTCTATTGATCACCTTAGTTTTACCATCTATTTGAGGATGGTAAGATGAACCAAAAGATAAATTAGTACCCAATCTGCTCCATAGAGTCTTCCAAAAGTCACTCATAAACTTAACATCTTTATCATATACTATACTTAGGGGTAGCCCATGTATCCTTACAACCTCCTTGAAGAAGAGATGAGAAATTTAGTTAGCATCATGGGTGGTCTTACAAGGAATGAAATGGTTCATTTTACTAAATCTATCTACCACCACATTAACGCTATCCAATCCTGTCTTGATCTTAGGAAGACCTACCAAAAAATCCATTCTAATACACTTGCATGGTCTATTGGGAATAGGTAATGGATAGTACAAACCTAAATTACTAGTTCCCCCTTTGGCTTTCATACACACTACACATTATTCCACATATCTCCTGATATCTCTTGAAAATTTAGGCTAATAATAAAATATCTGAACCAACTCCATTATTTTTTTGATACCAAAGTGGCCACTAAGACTGCTATTATGCTTCTCTTGAATGAGGTTCTCTCTCATCGAACCTTAAGGAACACACAATGGATTCCCCTTAAACAAAAGTCCACTTTGTAATGTATATTTTGAGAATTGATTATGAAAATGGTTTTGGACATCTGAACATACCTTATATGCTTTAGAGAAGTCTTCATCATCTCTATAAAGGTCTTTGAAACTCTATATGCAAATACTTTGAAGTTGTATTTATTGGACTGCCAACATCCTACTACTTAGTGCATATGCCATTTTGTTCAATTATCCTTTCTTGTGCTTGGTAGTAAATGTGAAAGCTTGTTGGTAGGAGAGTGCCTAGTTATGTGTAAACAACACAAACTCCTTAGGTAGGAGATAATGTATCCACTTCCTAAGTGACCACACTAGAGCATATAAATCCAAATCATAAGAAGAGTACTACTTCTGGGCTTCATTTCACTTTTCACTAAAGAAAGCTACAGGTCTTCCTTCTTAGATCAATACCCTGCCTACTATAATCCCACTTGCATCACACTCCACTATAGACAATTTATCAAAACTAGGTAACAAGAGGATAGGTTGGGTAGCCACTTATTGCTTCAACTTTTCAAAATCTCTCCCATCTTCAAGGGTCCATTTGAACTTGGTCTTAAATCCACCCTTGATGGTGTCTAACATTGGTGCACATATACCACTAAAGTTTTTTATAAAATTTCTATAGAATTGGGCTAACCTATGGAAAATCCTTACCTTTGTCTCTATTTTTGGTGTTGGCCTATTCAAGATATCCTCCACCTTTCTTGGGTCCATATTTAATGAATCTTGGGACACAAAAAATCCAAAATAATCAAGTTCTTATTTGAGGAAATCACATTTTTCTAAATTGATAGACAATTTCTCTTCCTATAATCTTTTGAGCACAACCTCCAAGTATTTCAGATGGTCCTCCTTTATTTTTCTAAAGATGAGTATATCATCTAATTAAACTACCACAAACCTTCCAGTGTAATTCTTAATCACTTTATTCATTAGCCTCATGAATGTGCTAGGAGCATTTGTAAGCCCAAATAGCATAACTCTTCATTCATATAACCCTTTAGTGATTTTGAATGTTGTATTCCACTCATCCTCCTCCTTGATCCTAATCTTGTGGAAGCCACTCTTGAGGTCCAACTTAGTGAATTAGATAGATCCTCCTATATAATCCACCAAATCCTCAATCCTAGGTATAAGAAACCTATGTTTGATTATAATCCTATTTATAACCCTAGAATTAGTACAAAGCCTCCACTTACCACCTTTCTTAGATGCTAATACCCTTGGTACTACACAAGGGTTGATGCTCTTCTTGATGAATCCTTGGTCTAGCAATTCCTGCACTTTTCTAGCCACTTCTTGGTTCTTCTTTGGGTTGAGCTTGTAGGATGCCTTGTTGGGTAATGAAGCCCCTAGAATAAAGTCTCTCTGATGGATAATAGACCTTTTAGGAGGTAATGTTGTAGGTCTACCATCACTTATTATGTCCTTGAACTTCCCAAGAAAGTATTGTACTTCTTTTGTTATTGGTGTCTGCATAGTATTCTCTCCTTCTTTAGGTTGCACCGCTATAGCATATCGTTCACATCCTTGTTTAAGAATATTAACAAATTCCTTGCCACTACTTAATAGGACACTAGGTTTTTTTACTATGTTTCCTCTTCCTTTATTAGTGACTATATTTTGAAAGTCCTTCCATCCTTCTTGAAAGAAATGGTGTTCTCCTTCCCATCATAGATGGCTCCTCTCTCATATTTTCATGGTATGCCCAATAGGATATGGCACACATCCATAGGAAACAAATCACAAACCAACTTGTCTTTATATCCTCCAATGGAGAACTCCACCCATGTTTTCTCATTCACAAGGATAATTTTCCCCTTATTCAACCATGTGACCTTGTATGGATTAGTATGGGGTATCTTCTCCAACTTAATCTTCTTTACTTATTTCCTTGAGATTATGTTATGTATGGAACCTAAATCCACAATAACCTTACATACTTTACCAAGTATCTTACACCTTATTTTGAATAAGGCTCTCCTCTACTTTGGCTCCTCTTTGACTGGCTGTATGATTAGAACTCTATTAAACATCAAGTTCTCCCCCATCTCTCACTCAATATGGCTAATCTCTGGTGACTTGAAACTTGATGTCTTCTTGACCATATTCTATTCTCTTATTAGAGTTTGAAGAAGATGCCTTCTCAGGGCACCTATAGGCAGGGTGACCCATCTATCCATAGCTATAGCACTTCATTCTGGAAAAACTTCATGCTAGAAAAGTATGTGTTTCTTCTGCCTACACCTCTTTCTTTGTTAGAACCCCCTTGAGCTCCTCTACCTCTTCCATGGCCTCCTCTAGGAGTGATCTCATTCACATGCTCTGAAAATTTGGAATCTCCTTGATTTCTTGATTTAGACCCTCTACCTTGGTATCCACCTCTATGAAATCTTTGGTCTCTTCCTCTTCCTCTTCCCTTGGAAGTCTAGTCATGTTTCCTTATGCTCTTGCCTTTAATCTTGATAGCCAATTGATAACATTGATGTACTATTTTGGGACTGAGAAGAGTCATCTCTTCTTGTATACTCCATTTCAACCCATTCATGCATATAGCCACCTTAAGGCTTTCGTATTTAGAGAAATTTGATCTCTAGTAAATATTTTAAAATTGCTCAGTAGGAGTTCACATCAAAATCCCTATGTGTAAGACTTTGCCTCTTCTAATGCAATTAAATTTCATAATCCTCTAGCATGTATGCCTCTCTCACTTTATGAAACATTATCTTCTAAGTGGAAATTGGTTTCTTACCTTCCTTTTCTCTCTCTTCCTAAATGAAATTCTACCATGTCAATGTAGAGCCTCTCAACCTTGACTTTTCTAACCTAATCTTTTGTGCCTCAGTGATTCCATCACACTCAAAATTGTTTTCCATTCCTTCTATCCAGTCCATGACTAGATTTGTCTCCATCTTCCCACTAAATATTGGTATTCCTTCAAGTGCCTTCCCACTCATGGCTTTCAATGCCTTTAAGAATGGTTCCTCTCTAAGGATAGGATTAGGTGTAGGCTATTCATCCTCTATAGCCACCTCTTTCTTCTTTCCTTTAACCTCTCCCTTGACTTCCTCAATCATTTCATCCACTTGATCCAACTTTTCCTCTAGTTGGGTTGATCTATCTCTAAGTAATATATTTTCTTCCTCTTGCTCATTCACCTTCTTTTCTAACTCTTGATTTGTCACCATTTTAGTTTCTCCTACTAATTCCTCTTTTTGAAACATTTATCCACAAGCCTAATCTTTTGAGGTTTTGATAAGAATTTGATAGGGAGGTTGGATGAACCAATCATAGGTTCATGCTACTAATATTCTTGAAAGAATTATAGGGTGTTTTCACCACACCACTTTCCACCTATAGGATCTTCATTTCCTATGGATCCCTTGGTCTCTCTAGCCAACCCAACTACCAAAAAGGATTCACCAATCAAGCCAAAACTTGATGCATTCTTGCTTTACTCATCTTAGCCCTTAAACCATCTTAAGGGCTTGTAACCTTCATATTCTTGAGTTAACCTTATAGAGTTGTGGATGTTTCTTTAAATACTTCAATACAACCAACTAGCAGTGTTAGGAGTCCCACCTAGTTCACTTGTTATCCAATTTCTCCAATTTTCATGAAATAGGCCTAAAAGGCTACTAGCCCTATTAGGTCTCCTACTCTGAGAAAATGGAGATTTTATCCTAATCCTTCCAAAGGAACCCTATTAATTTTCTTAGAATTATTTTATCATAGTCCAACCCCTCAATTATTTTTGGGGTCTTGGGGTCACCACCTTCCATACAATACCCTAACTCAAACTGAGTGAAATTAAGGGTTTTTGGGCTCTCATTAGCTCCTCTACAAGTTGGGATGTTTTGGGCTAGTAAATGGATTGGTGTGACTTCTCCCTCTTCAAAAAATCTTGGAAATTATCCTATATTCAAATTCCTAAAGTATTTTAGGCTCTATCTATGCACCTCTGCAAGTTATGTTATTTGCAACTTAGTCTTCCCTAGTCGGACTCACCATAGGCTCACCTAGGTAAAGGCATTAAAAATAGATCCTCTACATTTTAGGGCACAATATATTTAAATGGGGTCTTCTAAATATTCCCAAGAGTCCATTTAGAATGGACAGTGGGAGACTGAGTTAGAACTCTATCTTTGCAAACTTCTTGGACAAAACTAGTGATAGTGCAAAAACAAAACTATTTAGAAAAGGGAAGAAAATATGCACAAAATTTATAATTAATACCAAAAAAAATAAATAAAACACATAAAATACTCCAAAAATGTGTTATAGTTCCAAATTCAATCCTCTAACTACCCATTGTCATGGAAAATAAATAGAAAATGCACAAAAATCACTTCAAAACTTCAATGTTCAAAACTTATCTCTGTACAATGGTGTGCAACCTTGTGCTTAGGTCATGGAATGCTTTATGTAGGGTAGTTAGGTAGTTACTTACCCTTTAGTGATATTTTTCACCAAGTTTCAACATTTGGACAATTTTGTCCGAGTAACTTTTAAAAGTTGTAAAGTTGCAAAAATGCAACTTTTATATATTTTACATCTTTTTGGCAATTTCTTGCAAAACTAGTTAAATGAGTTCCAATAATCATTAAACCTTACCAAAGAACTTAACCATGGTTGAAACATTGTTCTAACCCATCCTAGCTCCTACTGACCTCATGATGATGTCACCATGAGCTTTGTGCAAATCAGGAGGCTTTACAACTTGTTGATCTCTAATTGCACCGACAAGTGTACTAAGACTCCTCAAACAAAACCCTATTGCACTCCTACCATGGTATACATGAACTGTAAAAAACTACTTCCAAAATTCCCTAAACTCACACACACACAACAAAAAAAAAACTTGGATTGATTAAGCAATCCTTAGGTGCTCCTACACCAGAAAGAATCTTAAGGGGTTTGGGTCCTAGTTAGTACGGACGTAGTGCATCCCAACCATATTAGGGCTATAGTAAATCCATAATGAGCCTATTAGGGATATAGTGTGTCCCTTTGTGATCCATATATTGGGTCCACTTCTTGGGTCTTGTATCTGATTGTTTCAGGGTGTTAACTTCTAGGTGGGTCGACCTGTGGGAGAAAGTTAATTTTGAGCCCTTAATAAACCCATCCATTTTCTCCCTTTTTCATATTTCCATCAATAATATGTAAAAATGATACATTAAATCTCTCAATAATTCAAAAATTCTTGAAGCATTCAAATCATTCAAGAAATTTCTTTTTTGAAGATGAAGGATTCGTGCATTCAAGTCATTTAAGGAGTTTATGGAAGATCTAACACTTTCAACATTCAAGATTTCCCTTCATACATTCAAGATACTTTTAGAATATTATACATTCATCCTCTCAAGATATATATTCTTTTACATTTATTCCTAAGGCATATTTCAAGCATATTCATTCATGAATGTTTTGGTTTCACTTTGATTTCCTTTCCTAGGGTTTTTGAAGTTGAGTCAAGGCCTTTGCATTTACATACTTGATTACATTCTAAATTCAAGAGAATATTCATAGATTTAAATTTCTTTATGTTAGATCTATCATTACTACTTTCGAACATTTCTATTTCTATTTCAAATAAGGTTGACTCCTAATTTGGGGTTTGACCAAGGCAAGCCAACACCCCCCTGCCCCCGAAACAACAAAAACCCTTTATTTTGTAGGTCTTGGATCTCAAAATGGTGAAAAGAATGTAGATTTAGATATCCATTTTCATAATTTATTAGAATTATCCAATCAAAATTAGGTTTAGACATATTTTATTAGGGATGTAGTGCTCCCAGCTTTAGGAAAAAGTTGACATCGCACGCGAAACTTGAGCTTGCTAGATTTTCAAATGATTTTTGGGTTTTGCAGAGTGGTAGTTTTAGGCCTAGATATGGTGCTATTTGTTTATTTTGAGCAAAAAAAAAAAGTAGAAAATCAAATCCAAAGGTTTTTATCTCACAAGGTATAATATCTTTACTTTATCATCTTCTTTTTGAGTCTAATATTGTATATTTACTTTCTTAAAACCCTCTTAAGTTGGAGATGAGAGGGAAGTAAATTTGAGTAATTAAACTTTTTATATTAGGCTACAAATTGACACTTTCTTTTTTGTTAATAAAACCTTTTCATTAGGGGTAAACATTGCTTTTCCCCCTTCATTGTGTATAGGATAGTGTTAAGTAGTCATTTTTCACAATGACAATGACAAAAAATTATGCAAATATCTCTCTTGAAAAACTGATCAAGGTAATCAACTCCAACAAGGTTCTAGATGGCTATTTTTCAGCAACTGGGTAGATCAATTGAAGATAAATATTTATGCTCCTAAGGAGGCATTTTTTAGTGTCTATAAATTCTATAAAACTTAACAAAAATGTGACCACAATCCAATGTATTTTAGTATTTTTCAGATTTTATGATGAATGCAAGTCCTAACAATGTCACTATATGATTTCCTATTCTAACCACATGTTAAAAAGAAAATAATATAGTTAGGGTAGCAATAAATTTAAAATAAAGTGTTGAAAATGAAATTTCTAAACTCTTTCAATACTACTTCAACTTTAAATATCCTCCTTATATCATCCTTAGAGGATGTTTCCTGGAAGGATTCTTGGAATTGTTGAACCACTGCTTCTATCAATAAAAGTTGTGTCTTGGAATCATCATAAAAAACTTCTAGACTAGCTGCACTATAAAATTTGTTAGCCTCCACAATTCAAGCTTGAGCTCTATCCTGTGTTTCTTGAATATCCTCATACAAGGCTAGTAGGACCTTGTTTCCTGATTGAATATTATTGATCCAATCATCAAGATTATCTTGCTCTTACCTTAAATAAACATTTAGCAACATATGATATTTCTAACCCTTTATGGCCTTTGGGGCCTTGAGGTCATTCGTCTAGGTGGAGACTTCTTCTATTAGTCTCAAATCCTGGTTGACCACTATTGCTAGGCTATTTGCATTATTTTTTATACCATGCAATATGTGCATGTTAGGCTCTATGATCTCAACCCATTGTTCTTCAAAACTATAGTGCTACCTCTTGCATTCATCCAAAAAATAATCAATAGGTTCTAAGGCTAGAGCTCATTTCTTGAGGGTAGCCACCAATGCAATGTCTAGGTGATCTAGGTAAATGGGACCTACCACTTCTCAAACATAACCTTTCAAAATTTCATTCTATCTATAGTGCCTACCCCTAGTTTACATTTTATTAATATTGCCGAACTCTTTTAGGCTAGTTTATGCTTGATGATTAGTAGCATTATCTTTCAGATTACAGATATTGTTTCATATTCAGTTGATTTTATGATGAGACTACTTGGTGCTATTTACTTCTTTTATGCATGATTATACCTTCATGATGATTATTATAGTGATTCTAGTTATTTGATGATGATTAGTTAGATGGATTGTTATATATGTTTTCTTATGGATACTTACCCCATATTGCATGTGTATGATGTGCGTGTATATTTCTTTATGTATGATGTTGTTAATGTGGTTAAGGAAGGGAGTCATAGTCACCTGCTAGTCGGGATCTACATGATGCACCACTTCCTGCCATTACTTATTTAGTTTAGTATATATATGTGTTTGTACCTGTGTGGATTTTATGCAAATTGTAGGTACTAGGTATCAACTTCCCTGAATTTCTAGGATGAGTGTACCCTATCACAATATCTCAATGGTAAGAGAGGGGAGATAAATTCTTGAGTCCAAATCCTAACCTTTAAACCCATTTGTCCTAGACAATTAGGACAAGTATATGAGATGGTTACCCTTTCGAATTCATTATATGACGTAAATTTGTGATTATGACCTTTTGAGTTTGATCTTGTATGTGGTACTTTTTAATGGGTTTTCGTATTTCATTTTATGGGTCTTTGGTAATTTTTCTATTAATTAAGTCAAATTAAAAGTTTAATTAATAATTTAATTTAATGAAATTTTTTAAGATTATTTAATATTTAATTATATTTAATTAATTAGAAATTAATTAAATAAAAAGAATTAAATTTTAAAGAGGAAATTATAGTTCTAATTTAAGAGTGTAATAATATTTAATTAATTTAATAATAATATATTTAGGAGACCATTTTAAAATAAATTCTAAATGATATTATTACTTAGGTTAATAGATATTATATTAGAAATGCTTCAAAAATTATTAAGAGAGAGTAAGAAATTATTTAATAAAGTTTATTTTAATTAAATTGCATAAAGCTTACACATGAGATTAAAATATAATAAATTAATTAAAAAAGAGAAAGCAAACAAATTTGATAAAGATATTTTATATTGCAAAATGTGTGCATGAAAACATAAAAGAAAAGATAATAAAGAGTTAAAAGGTTGTGATCAAGGAGTTCCCTTGGGTGATTGCACAATAAGCGGCTCGAATTTAGGAGAGAACTCCTTATCAACAATTGAGGGTTCATTTTCCATTTAATGCAAGTTTTGGAAAAAAATCAAAAAGTTTTTGGAATGAGCAATTTCAAGGACAAAAGTTTTCAAAGAAAGGGTTTTTGTGTGCATGCTTCGTGTGGTTGTCGTCTCAGCATCAGATCTAGGTAGGATCTCATGATTTATTTTTATTGTGGTTTTTGTTCTTCGATCTTTTGTCTTCTCTATGTTTTTTGTGCTTCTTGTTTTCAGAATTCTTCAAGGATTGAAACCCTTGTGTGCAAGTTTATTGTTCTTGATTGAGAAATAATTGTTTATGCTTTAAGAATCAGAAAACCCCCATTTATCTATTATTGCTCTTTGTTTCATGAGCATTTCTAAGAATCGATTTAGTTTGAAACCTTTGTGTAATTGATCAAAAACTGGGATACAGGTTTTCAAAGGAAGACAAGGTTGTTTTTATCAATTTTAATTATCGATCCAAGTTTGTATATCAGGGTTTTAATAGAAAATTTATCAAAAAAATAATATTAAATGATGTAATTACATGGTAATTTGTAATTAACATGTAATCACATTATTAAAGAATGTTAAAAATATTCAATGATTTTTTTTGGTGGGGTTTGTTCTTTAAAAAAAAACATTTTTATTATAAAAAATCTATAAAAAAAATTTAAATAAAAAAAAGGTGGAGTGGGTTTTATCCCACCTCCCCCGCTTACCTTTCCGGTGGCTTTAACTGTTGCTAACCGCAAGATACTGTGACAACAACACTACTCTGTACTGTTGTGGCCATAGGGCAGCTGCACAGCCTTAAAGGTCGACGTGTCTTCAAAAAAATTGCTTTATTATTATTATTTTTAAAAGTTATTTTATTAAAAAATAATAATATTAAATTTTAAATTATTATTTATTATTCATTTTATTAATATTTATTAATTTAATAAATAATAAATGAATGTTAATATAGTTATTTTTATATAATTATTAATTAATTTAATTAAATGTAATTTAATTAAGTTTAATTAATAATGGAATTTATTCAATGAAGTTTTAAATTTATTTAATTATTATTACTAATAATATTGATTTTGATAAAATTGTAAATTATTTTACTTGAAAATCAATAATTACCCTTAAGTTATTTTGGAATAATGGACTTAAAATCAAATAGGGGTAATTGTGTATTTTGTTCAAATTCAAGAATTGGGTTATATAGTTAAGGGTAAAATGTAAAATTCATATGTTCGAAAACTCACATTGAAATGAAAACTTTACCTTACTGTTAACTCAAAACTATGTGCTTTCAAAATCAAACCAAACTATGAAACTACTCTATTATTTGTATGTTGTCTATGTTTTGGGTTTGGGTTGACTAGAGTGTTGACCAGTTTTAGGACATCTACTATAGGCTTGGGAGTTCTGTGTTTGTGGTATTATGATGATTTGAACTTGATCTTTTAAGCTCAACCATGGTAATGTGTTTGGTATGCTTTATGATGAGTTTGGTAATATTGTTTGTTATTGCTTTCAGTGTCCTTGTGGGATAACAAGATGGATGTTATGACATATTTGACTTAACCTTTTTGAGTCTTTGATCAGTATTTTTGGGATGCTTTCTAGTTTCTTTTAAAGAACTTATGGGTTATTGTAAACTATCTTTTGATGCTTTTGAGTCACTTGTATATGACTGAGGTGAAATACTATGATTCTTTGATTTGTGATTTTATGAGCTTAGGGTAGGTTATCTATATGTAATGTCAGGAAGTGGCTTGCAATGGAGGCCAGGGCCCCAGGTGGCTACCAGGGTAACCCATTGTAAGTTGTTTAATAAGTGAAAACACTACACTAAATGAGAGTAAAATGAACCTAATAAGAGTCTTTATATGTTCTCACCCATGCCTCGAGTGCTAGTACAGACTAGGATGGGAGTAGAGAGAATGCTTGGTTGTGACCGTGCATCGTTAGTATGCTTTGTTAGTATGAAAGGATACTAGTGGTGCATAGAGTCACTAGGGGACTGGGGTCAAGTTAGAGTGCCAGGGTAACTATAGTGTTGATTTGTGTGATGACACTTGCCTACTTACATAGTAGATTCCCTATGTTTCTTTGTTTGCCTCTGGGTCTAGATGTTGATTTATCTTGGAACCTTTGAGTTAGATTACTTTTAGGGTTTCCTTGACTTAGATGTTACTTTTAATTTTGGGATTGTCATCCTATTTGGGACTTGAGACTATCTCCTCAGTGCAATGGGAGTGGACCTTTTTGGGTTACCATGAGGTCAAGTGGTAGTGCTTCTTTACTCTTACCATTGAGATTTTCCCATTGATGCCGTGGCTGGAGTTCTTTGTCTGCATTTCCTTTCATTCTATCTTTGCATATTATGATGGATGGTTGTATCTTTATGATGGATGATTTCACTTATTGTATTGTACAATGTTTCATGGATCCAAAAGGCATGATGTAATCTATTTTTATAAATGTATATTCTTTTAGCCTTTCATACCCTGTGACATGTAGAGTGGATGATTGTGCATTTCAAATTTTATTGCCAAGTGGAATTCGAAACAAATGTATATTATTCAAATGGACTTGGACTTGTAATTATTCTTTCATGTGGATGTGGTATTTGTTAGACTTAGTATTAATTAAATTTAAATGTGACTCAAAATCTTGGGATCCTTAAGAAATGTAATCTGTTATGTTTTCTTATGTATGATTGTATGTTATTGCTTCTACTACTTTATGATTTTTGTACATGTTATTCTTTAAAAAAAATGTTTGGAAAACTTAGTAAAAATTTAGGTTAGTTATTTTGGATCCCCTGGTAGGGCGTTACATTGTCTCCTAAAAAATTAGATCTCTTCTTCCCCATAATCCAGTTGCCAAAACACTTGTTTCTATCCCAAAGTTGTCAAAGCTTTGATGGTGTCCTTGGTGGGTTTTCCCAACATGACCTCTTATATCTCAAAAAATCTTGAGGTGAAACGGCCTCAAGATGAACATGGGGAAGAAGAATACGAAAATGCACTACCATGTCATCCTATCTATTCCTTGAAATGAAGGCCATCCTATGCGGCTATTCAATGAAAAATATTGTAGTCCATACAACTTGTGTCATCATTGAAATTACCTCTATCTCTTCTCTATATACCTTCTTTTATGGGTCTCTATTTCTCATGTCAACCATGTTAGAGTCATTACCTACAGAGGATGTATCTTGACGAGTTGAAGAGATAGTGGTAATTGCTAGGCCCTTTCCCCTATCCATTCTCCTTGAGGTTTCCCTTGCTCCTATTTGTTCCATATTGGATGTGACCACTATTTTTGTAGGAATAGAGGAGGATGGTTTTATTGTCGAGGGGATTATTATTCCATTCTGCCCACCAAATCTACTTGTAGATCTTGCTCTATGTAAGCCATTTGTGTCTCCTTCTTTACACTACCTTGGCTATGTTTTCCAATACTCAAAGGGTTACTAGTATAATCTCTTGTTCTGGTGGTGATAGAGGAGGTCTTTCTAGTTCCCTAGGAGGTGGAGAAGGTATGCCCATTGGGTCCCATGGGAAAGGAGGTATATCACTCTAGTCATTTCTCAAAGGCTCCTACCATGACATGTCCCTTATATCTTCTTCCTCTAATTGCATCCCAACATGCATAAAATTAAAGTCATACAGATATGATATTCTCCCCATTGTTGACTTAGTCGATCCCTCCCATTATTGATATGTAACATAATCAATTTGGATGGGCTGGTCCTTAGTAGGTAGGGGAATCTATGTAAAACTTTGCCTCCTTTCCTCTTTTATTTTACATGTTGAACATGTCCTTTTATTCAATAGGAGATTATCCACCTCTTCTTCCACTTCCTTCTCTATAGTTTCTGGGATAGAGGGTTTAATTGTCATCTTCTTCAACCTCCTTTTAACTCTAGTAATTACTATCTCAATCCTTGAATTTTTTGGAACAAAGGGATCAACTTATTTATGAGCTTGTTGAGGTTGTGCCTCTTCTTTTACTACAAATACTTTCTTGTTCTTACCCCTAGCCTTTTCCTTCCTTTCAAAATAAGTCATGTCTCTTTTGTACATGTCGACTATCTCTAGTCTAACCAAATATTTCTCCCTATAGGTAGGAATCGTGACCTTGGTCCCCTTCCCTTTCTTTAGCCTAGTGAGTGCCTTTAGTATAGGTATATTGGATAGAGGGTCTAAAGGGAAAGGCATGTGTACCCAAGCTCTAGTCATGCCAATAATGTACCAACCCATGTGTATGATGTCATCATTTTCCTCCCTGTCTATCTCAACATTCATTATTGGACATTCAAAAATCTTATCCCTATCATAAATAGGATCAAGAACATTTGGGGTTCCTTATCCTTGACCTTCAAGGGTATGTACTAACTCCATCTTGCAGTAATTCTCAATTCTGACCTTGTAATCATCAACATAGTTTAGCCAATGGTCCTCAATAGATGAATCTAGTATGAACTCCTAAACTGTGACATGTTAAAACACCCCTATATTATCAAAATAAGGACATGCCACGTGATAATCCTCCAAAGGGTATTTTTATCATTCCACCTTGTATGTAGCGATATCGTGCTTCTACTTAACCTTGTAAGGCCCAATGGTGATAGGCCATACCCATTTTTTTGGGTGCTTCTTCTCAACACTATCATATGCTAAGGCCAATTGCCAGGACATCTCTAGGAGCACTAGTCTGTGGTACCTTCTTTGGATAGAGGAGGATTCCAACCACTCATATGTACATGAATGTGTGGAATTGGATTAAGTACCCACAAACTTGTGTTACTTGGGCCACCACCTCTACTAATAATCTCTTCACATAATCCCCTTCAATGAATTATGTTACAATGAAGATGAAAGAATCATTCACTATTATGTATTTAGAGCTATCATATCAGGGGTCCTTCTTCACCAATAATGGGTAAACTATATGTGACCAACCATTGGAATCCTTTACATTTCCTCTCCTTCTGATCCCTAGATATGTAGGTGGATTGGAAACTAAAAAATAGACCACATATGATGTCATGTAAAAGAGAGGGTCACTTTGGACTGAGACTAGTTGGTTATGTAAGGAATCATTGATGAGGGTTCTCTAATCTATCATATTTTCCCTTGTCTACATCTTCTCAATGAAGTGGAACATCCAAGTCCCCAAATGATTGGCCATGGGTAGACCCATTACTATACTTAGGAGCACAATGTAGCTACCAATATCTATGATCATATATCCTTTGGTCATATTAACTTCACCTAGCTTCTTATGTAGGGTCTAGGTAATTAAGTACTTCTTATATACTATATCATCAGCTTGTCCTCGGTTCTCTTGATACCATCTATGTCCAATCTCATATGTGATTCTATAATAATGTTAGATATAGGAAAACAAAAGACATTCTCTATATTATCTAGTTAGATGTCAAGGATAATCTCTCTGATGACACTCTTAATTTTCATCTAGAACATAATGCTTTGCCATGATCACGATCAACTCTAAATATTGTACTGATATTGGGTGTGATACGATATTGACCAACCCATTCTAAATGAGGGTTGTGACCATATCTAATCTCTCATGGGACTTTTTGTAAAGTACCAGGAATACATTCTAGTCTATGTGCTCGAGCTCTATTCTTTGATATTTGAATGTAGGTTGATAAAGAATGACTTTTTGGGTACCCCTTGGAACTTGAACACCATTGGTTTGGGAAAAAACCTTGATGGTGCATATGATGAATAAGCCATGATTATGTACACAAAAGAAAAGTTAATAACATGTGGAACCTTGAAGATGTTTAGCGATTACAAAAATTTGACACAAAATTGATGGGTCTATTAAAAATTTGCAAAAAATAGGAATGCCCATGCACACCTTCATAAGTGCACAAAGTGCAAAAGTGTGTGGATCTAGCTAAGGGGGAGTTAAGAATACATGTAGGTATTTTGTAGTTTCACATTGGAATAGGTGCACAAGGTGCATAACTATGCACCATAAAGGACCACTTGACTTGGTGAGCTATGTGTGCATGAGGGGGGACCTATAGAGGTAGTGCACTTATGCACTTGTATATATGCACAAGTGCACACTAGATATTTTACCTTGTATTTCCATACAACAAATGTGATCTTTGCAAAACTTGTAGACCTTCAACGTTCAAAGGTGTGTAATTTGGGGGCTCTACAATGTTGAATTAATTCATATTGGGGGGGGGGGGGGGGTGGGGGTTCCCTATTTATTGGCATTTGGGATTACATACCTTTCCAAGATGTGGAAGTGCACAAGATATATAGGCGTGTACATGCACACTTGTGGCTTTGCGAAGCTAAGGGACTTGCACACATTGCATAGGTATGCAAGGTGCACACTTTACTTCTGTACTTAAAATGTGCTCTCTTGATTGCTAGAACCTAGATAAAGAAAATTTTCACAACTCCTAAACTTGGGATACAATGAACTCATCTTGAAGCACCTTAGAAGACACCCTATTCTAAAGAGTGGGTTTCTATGAATCAAAAGTGAAAAAGAAAAAGGGGGTCCCTATTTCCATTTAGAAATGGGGTGTGTGTTGTGAAGCCACAAAAGATAGATTTCTTTCATTTTACCCCCATACATAATTGGTGAATCCAATGCATTTGCATTTTTAATTTCATTTTGGAGTTTGATTGTGTGTTCATCTTTATTAGGTGTATCCCTTCTTTTGAATTACATTGTATGCTTTTTGTTATCTTACATCTTGAATTGTGAAGAGCTTTTGGTGTATGGCTATCTTTATCAATATTATCTTTCTTGCATCTCATTATAGTACTTATGATATATATTATAGTTTCATGCATTTAATATTATTCATGGCTCTTCAGCCTCTTCTCACTTATGTTATTATGATATTACGAATACATATTTTCCTTCTTTCAAATTCATGGTTAGGTATTTATGTGGTTGACTTATTTCTTCTTTGGATTATGTATTAACCTTAGCTAATGATCCTCCTAATCATCGTCCTAACCCTCCTAATCCTCCTCCTCCTTCATCTCATAGAACTTCCCAAATGTATGTTCAACCTCAAACCTTAGTTCATGATAATATTAAGGGAAAGCATAAAGCTCATTTTATTTATCTTCCTATTATTATTCCTTACATAATTTTCTAATGATTCTCATGAAAAGTCTCCTCCTATTGAAGATTTAAAGAATAACTATACTAGAGGATATGACATGATGACTAAATAAGGTTACAAGGGCTTAGGAGAAGACAGTGATGAGAATGGTATTAAAAGCCCTCTTCATATCCATACTAATGAAAACAAGAATAGTATAGGCTATTATCCTTCTAAGGAAGTATTACATTTTCCTCCCAAGAGACCTTCTCTTCATCTTCTATTACCTACTTTTGATCTTTATTATCTCGATAGTCATCGTAATTTGGCTTTAAAGCTATATATTCAAGTCTTTGTTGCTCAATTGAATGATTTTACCATTCCTCTTGAAGAGGTTCTTTCCATTATTTATTTATTTATTTATTATTATTATTATCACATGCTTTCTAATTCTAACATTTTTTGTCTATATGTTCTGGAAAAGGCTTCTTTAGGAATTATTCCTTGTACATGCATGATGTTAAAATTTCTTAATAATTTTAGTTAGTCTTTCTCCTCACCTATTGGAGTGGATTCCCCATTATTTTACATAATGAGCATTAAGAATCTTCCAATAGGTTCCCTTTCCTTGTCTCTCTATAGGAGGCAATGATTCTTTCTTCTCTTTATTTCTAGGGATCTCTTCTTCTTCCTATACATAGGAATTTTACATCATCTTATGTGGGAAAAAGAGGTTATTATCCTTTCTTTTCTATATTTTGTTGAATTATTTTCCTCTCTTATGAATTGTGTTTCTTTCTCCTTATATCTTCTTTTAATTTGGTGTAATTTCTAGCACATTTCTTGATAGTATTTCCTCATTGCAGGATGGTGTCCTTTTCCTCTTGGATGCATTATCTCTACATGTTACATCTCTTTGCATTACGTGGGTCTTTTTTCTTTTCTTTAATATGTTTCTTATGTTTATAAGATGTTATTTAGATGTCTTAATGGCATCCCTTTATCCGATTAATTAATTACTATTTAGATTTGAATTGTTTGATGGAACATTCTCATCTATGGGTATGTATTTCTTTGTTACATGCATGACCATGTTTTTTTTCCTATAAATTATCTTTTCATATCTTAGATATTAATGCTTCTCATTTAATGATTATCTATAGCTTACTTCATATGTGATATCTTTTCTAGAATTCTTTGTTTTTAGAATGGATTATTCTGTGATGCTTCTTGCTTTCATTTTCTCTATGGTGTAACATTATTTTATAATACTTCTTGTTGGCTATGGGATGTTTCATTTTTGTGCATGTATATTAATTTTTCTTGCTACTCATCTGTATGTCTTCTAAGATTATGTTATATAATCCACCATATATTTCCTTTTCTTGTCTCACACTTGGGGGGAAGAAGTCTTGTATATTCTTTTATTTATTTTATTTAAGGATCTACTTTCCTTAGGCTTAATTGGAAGTTGTTTATTATGTGACATTGTTCTTTTTCTTTATGAAGAATTGTGTTTTGACTATGGATTTTTTCTTTTGGAAAGAGGTGTATTTTCTAAACATCACCTCTTCTTTATCAACTAAATCTATGTCCATTAAATACACTTTCCCTTTCTTTGGGATTGTCATCCTTCATCCAAGGATTCCTATTTCACCTATTTACATAGAAGGCTGAATAGGTGCATTCTTATTCTTCTTCCTCTCTTATTGGAGATGTTATCTTGATCAAGAACTCCTCTTAGCTAGATGTATTTTCATTAAGATGTCTCCCTTTTTGAGAATCATCTTTCCATAAATGATATATCCTTCTCATATTTTGATTATGTTAATAGATTTTAAGGGTTAAAGCCCTTTGTTATGAATAAGAGTCTACATTTTTTCTTTTAGGATATCCCTTTGTTGTGTAAAATAGCTCTATCTCTTCCTTCTCATGTATAGTATATAGAAATTAGAAGGAGGGTGAATACATACACCCTCCTTGTACTTAGTTTCTGCTCACAATCATGGGGTAGAAAATATAGACTTTGAGTATGGATTAGAGTACTTTAGCCTTGGATGCTTGGTATGATTTCTAATTTATTCTCAAATCTATGCATTGTTACTTCATATCCTTTGCACACACAAGGACATATACTAAACCTCATATATGGGTAATGCATAGAAACTTTCTAAATATCATTTATGGATAACTTATCCACATGCATGCTAAATATTGTATATAGGCAACACATAGAAGCTCACTAAGTTGCATATACAGGTAATGCATTCTAAACATATATGATAAATCTTATATATGGGTAATGCAGAAGAATTTTATAAATATCATATATAGATAACACCTTCAAGAACAACATACTAAGTCCCATAGATGGATAACACAATTTTATAGGGTTATACCATGGTGATACAAAGGACTTTGATCTATGGATATAAATTTTGTGGGTTGACTAGTGGGTTACCATCCTATTAGACTATTCAACACCATATTTTCAAGTAGCACTTCATGTGATTCATAGTAGCGTGGCTACTCTATTGGGCAAGGTACTCCCTCTTTTCTCTCCCTTCTCTCTCTTTCGCTTTCATGCTAGTAGAGATGGATCATGAAGATATATTTATAATGATATTTTTTTGACTTTGTATGTCATCATTTATTCTCTTGTGATACCTTTCCAAATATGATATTAGTGGGTGAGACATTTATTCATTTGAGGTCTCTTTTACTAGTTGATTTGGGTTTGTTTTTGTACTAGCCCCTTGTGTTATTTTTGCTTTTATTTTTCACCCTTGTGCATGGATGTGGAGTTAAGACTATTTTTCTTGGGGGATTAGTCCCTTTGACTAAGTGATGTTCTATCTCATTGTGATTTGTCAGATTCTTCTATTCTTCTTCTCCCCACTTTACTGTGAGTGTGGGTTGAACTACACTCTCACTAAAATGGGGGAAAAATGTACCATCTTAAATGTGAAGAACATAAATTTAATGATGGTTTATAACCCAGTTAATATTATTTCATCATTGATTTTCAAGCCTATCCTTTCTTCCCCTTCATCTTAGAATATAGCCACCTAGGACCTCCCTTTCCTTCATCCAATCAGCCATAATCTCTTTTCCACACTATAATGGCTATATCTTGAGTTATGAACATGATTTTTAGGATTTGTGACCCATTTTAGGACCCCAAAGGAATCCCAAGGGTTTTGCATCGTAGTTGGCAAGGATGCAATGCATCCATTCCTTATCAAGGACATGGTGTGTCTCTAATGGGCCTACTAGGGATGTAGTACATCCCTTTCTCTCCTCGCTCTCTCTCCTCTCTTCTTCTCTTTCCTCTCTCTCCTCTCTTCCAAAGAACTTTCTCATCTCTTTTTCTCTCTTCTCTCTTTCCTCACTCTTCTTGTAACTTTCCCTTTTTCTGAACCTTAGCTAACAACTAGAAATTCAATGACTTATGGTTACTACTTTATATTAATGAGAAGGTAGTTATAACAATTATCTTACATGTTCATATGAAAGAGATTATCAATTACAATTAGTTTAATTGAAATATCATAACTAACCATTGAAGGGGATAATTAAATAAAACTAGATTGAGGATTTTTAACTTTGCAATACCCTAAATTCCAAAAGCAAAAAGTGCGAAGGGAGACATCTACAAAACCATTGGTTAGTCCACATATATTTCTTTGGGCACAAAAAATTATACCATTGTATCATAATAACTAATATCATTTAGGGCAACAAAACCACTATAACATCCTTTTTTTGCATTGCTAATTATGAAAATTAAAAATAAATAAAAGATACATTTATATTCACATTCACATGAATGAAGGACAATCATAGAAACCATCAAGTAATCCTATCTCATACAAGCAATTACATTTCATCATCATTTTCAAAATCATCTAATTTTACTAATTTCCTAGTTCATTTAAAAGGAAACTAATTTTTAAGCATTAAAGAGAATAACTAATTAAATTAGATTAACCATCTAATATTTCTTCAACTTGAGAATACAAATATCATTAAAGTAAAATAATCGTTACCAAAAGATATTGAATGCAGATCATATCTCTATCTTGTGCAAGCCTTGGCATCTAGTGGTGAGGATCGAGAAGCATTGTTAGGGGCTTAACCTGCCAACTACAGACAATTAAATATCCCAAAAATTTTTTAACCAAGAAAGGTCCTCCCTAACTAGAAATAGACATGGGACACCCTATCTAGCTATTGAGCATCCTAGTATTTAGAGTATCAAACCATTGCTCGAGTAGACATCAAGATCTAAACAATGGATTTCCATTAGATGACTTAGTTTTAAAACTATTTTATTACTTTCTTATTTGTTATTTATTGTTCTTTCTCTTATCATGTAGGGATGTACCTGTGGTTTAATGGATATCAATACGCACCCTTTATCTCGACCATGATGGTCTTCCTAGATGAATGTCTGGGATGATTTTCCTTAACATTATATATTCACAACCATGCATGTTACCTGACTTGGGTCTATAGCTTCACCAAAAGATTCATAATACTTAACTTTCATAAGAGTACTAAAACATTTAATCACAAAGAATGCATTATACCTGACCTAGGCCTATGGCATGGTAGAGATTCAAATCGCTTTGTAAATTATTTATCAGTTCTTCTTGAGAGTGTTGTCCCTTATCTTAGAGACATGGATAAATGACTTTGTATATGAATTCCTTTTAAATATGGTTCTAATATGAAATCAATATTCTATTATGGAATCAAAATTCTAATTTAGAACATGCTCTTCAATACTTAAGCTTATGTACAACCATCATGAGGAATAAAAGATACTTCTATCAGCTCTAGATTAAAGATTTCCTTCTCTACCATTTAAGGAATCACTTCTTATATCTAATTTGAAAGAGTATTTAAAAGAATACATGACCTACTCAATGCCTCTTTGTAATATGAAATATTGTGATATCGCGTTCTTGCTCTTGCTCTTGATTTTAAGTTTGCAATACCCTAAATTAAAAAATCATCAATCTACTTTTTTTTGATTACTCACTTCAATGGTTAGTTATGATATTTTAGTTAAACTGATTGTAACTAATAATATCTTTTGTATAAACATGTAAGATATCCATTATAACTATAAGTCATTGAATTGCTATTTTTTATCTAAGGCCTGGAAAATGGGGATGTTACACTTCTTCTCTCTCCTCTTTCTTAATTTATTTTCTCTCTTCTCTCTCTATACTTTCTCTCTTCTCTCTCCCTAAGCACTCTCTCTCTCATATTTTCTTCTCCCTACTCACTCTTCTCCTCTCTTCTCTCTCTCTCCCCACTCTCTCTCCAAGCTCTCTTCTTTTCTTTCATGTCTCTCTTCTACATTCTCTCTCTCTCTCTCTCTCTCTCTCTCTCTCTCTCTCTCTCTCTCTCTCTCCCTCTCTCTCTCTCTCTCTCTCTCTCTCTCTCTCTCTCTCTCTCTCTCTCTCTCTCTCTCTCTCTCTCTCTCTCTCTTCTTTCCAATTTTCACTACTTCTTTCTTAGAAGATGTATTTAGTTTACATTGTAGGACTTTTGTAAATACCTAGTTAGATATTTAAATATGTGTGTTTAAATTTTTTAGATAGTTAGATGTGAAATTAATTTATGTTTCGTAATTTCCAAATTTTATGTTTAAAAGTGTTCTCCATTGATCTCTCTCCTCTCTCTCTCTCTCTCTCTAGTTAGAATTTTTAATATATTTGATTTACATCTATCTATGCATGTATTTTATTTATTTTTATCAATTAGGGTTCATTAATAGATGCAAGGACTTATTGTAGCATTTAGGTACCATTAGGATGTATACTAGGATCCCTTTCAATCCCTAGGACTCGTAGGGCACAAATGAGCCACTTATGACACCTACAACTCCTTAAAGTATTCTATGACACATATGACATTAATGTAACATATTTTATAATTTAATATTAGTTCTTATTATACATGCACTTGTAATTTATACCCAAGTACTTTATATTTGACATTAAGTTTACATGTTAACACTAGATGGCTAGCCATGAGAGAGGTCATGTACCCTAGGATATGCATGAGGATGAGACACCTCAAGATCAAGGTTAGGGACAAGATCAATGCCAAGTCAAGGTTAGGGTCTAGATAAGGGTTAGTATCACATGTTGTTTTACCCCTTGTTCACCTTTTCACTCTTGATCTAGCAAGAACATTTTAGTTTTCCACATTAAAGATGAATCAACTTAGAGTCTAACCATAGATCCGAGGATGGATTGCATAGAGATAATAATACTCAAATTTTAAGAAGTCGTGATGACCTTATATCACATTTTAGATCACATTCATCATTTACACCACATGCTATTGATATTATTTTTGTAGATCTTAGAGTCAAGCTCTCAAGTGATGTATCCTTAAAGTGTGTTTAGAGCTTGATCTTTAAGGATGTCATCGAATGAGAGGTCTTCCCATATTATGAGAGGAGAGCCAAGGTGGGGGAAAATCAAGATACTTGATGTGTGACTCTATAAATTTCCTATCTAATATACCCTTGATTTCTTGTAGCATATGGGTTTTATCCCAATAATGATCAGATACCATTATAGTTTTCCCAACAATTGTATGCTATGTTATATTTGGGGCTTTATGTAAACTATTTGGATCTTTTGACATATTTTGGTAAGGGATACGGTAGAGTTTTTGATAGTGATCAATGTAACAGGGTTGATTAAATTTCACCTACTTATTAATACTTGGTGGGTCATAGGACTCCAACACCGAGATTATTGATGATTGCTAGTGTTGATAGAGTTGTTATTTCTTCTTAGAGGGAAGTAGTTAACAAGAGAGGACATGAAATTGTACCTATAACCAATAACATTACTTCTAACACACAAGGAATATAGATTATGAGTAGACCTAGTTGATCAAGATCATCTCCTAAGGCATAATCTACTATTAAAGTAGCACCACCGAGTGATGAGGTCTAGAGAGTTACAAGTCTTCCCACTCTAGAAGATATATGTGGCCTTACTAAGGAGTAGAGATATATGGATATGGCACTCCATTTTCTAGATGATTGTTTTCAATCATATTCCTATATTTTAGATTTCTAGAAGATACCTTTATAGAGTTTCAGAGATATCATTAGCCTTGCACATGGCCCTATATTTCTAAAAACCCAAGTTATGCCATTGGGTAATCCACATCAAAGTACTCTAAATAGCATTTTGAATAATTCTCTAGTGTAGAACATTCTTCACAATACTTTACTTAGACCTCAGATGCACAACACTTTACTAAAACTTCAGTTGAGGGGATATGAGTTGGAGATGTATACTTCACTACTATTGGATTAGACATTTTTTTAGCAGTGTATGCTAAAAATGCAAAAACTTGTATTAATTGATAAAGGGTGCTTCTCTTAGTACAAAAACACATAAAAGAAATAGAAAAATAAAAATAAATTGGGAGAATAAAATATGGGCTTCTTACTATCTTTGAAAATGTGGAGTTATAGAATTCTGAATACAATATAGAAATCCACATGGGCACCTTCTTTACAATAATCAACAAGACAAAGCTCTGTATTATCACCCAAGACTATTCTAGATAATCTATGGGCCTTCTTTATATAGGAAATTTTCCACCACCTAAGAAGGTTCTAGACATTTAACCCTAACTCTTGAGGCTAATGAATCCTAAAATTACATATAGATTCAACTCAAAGCAATTATAACTTTTATTTCAATATTTTTAGGTAGCCCAACTTCAGAAGACCATAACTTAGAAACTATTAAGTGGATTTTCTATTACGACCCCATTTCGGAACCCTTAGCTCCTATTTAATAGTTCCTAACTTGTGCAAGCTCTAGTTTGCTGAGTTTCAAACCCTATTTGGATCCTCTAAAGTCTTCAAAACAAAGCCTAAAGTTTTGTACCAAAATTTTAGACCAAAAATCTGAAACAATTTTATGAATACTCATGATATGATAGTAACTATTGTCACAAAAGTTTGCACCCTGGTCCAAAGTTTTTACCTAAGGAAAACCTTGTGAAACATGGAAACAACCTCCAAGTTATGGTACTTGAACAATGAGGCTAAGTTCTAGAGAGGTCTGACTTCCTTTGCTATTAGGATGCACCTAGACTACAGTTGGAGAGGAAAAGGGAGGAGGAATGCATAGAAACAAACTACCTAATCTATTCTAAGTAGGTGATGCACCAAAATAGGATGTTTAGACCAATCTCTACCCATAAATGAACAATATAATTATCATGAAAGTCCAAAGATATATGGACTCAAACTTTCTTTAATCCATTAGCCACACATAGATCACACAACCAAATGAATCAAATGAGGAAAAAGACATTTACTTCTTATCATTCATAGGCAAAAAGAGATACAAAAATGTAGGTTATAGATATCCACAATACATCAAAGAGAGGCAGATAAAACTTGCATAGTACATCAGTGGCTAAAGGAGATAAGATAGGATGTCATATAATTCAAAGGAAAAAGAGGGAATTCATAGTAGTATGTCAGGGCAATACCAGAGAAACAGAGAAGATCCAACCCTAAGAAAGATTACAAAATATTCTTTTATAGTGTAAGCATAACTTAGATAGCTTCCACTATAAGATAAAACTCAATGACTACATTCAAATTTGTAGAGAATATATACTGTGAAACTAGAAAAGATTTGATCATTGTGCAAATCTAGACACCAAAGATCACTTATCCACCAAACAACCTCTAAGAGGATAGGAATAGTGGCCATTAATCTTTTGACTAAGTAGATGGATCGACAGGTAGCAATGGAGTGTTCTTTCACATTTATTAAATCTAGGGAATGATGAAAGTGGTTGCACTAGGAGATCAAAATATTAGATCTATCACCAAAGAGCTATTTCCTTAGTCATCAACTTGCTAAATTAGATAGAAAAGCATAGGTCAACCATATTCAACTATCACTTTCTACCTTTCCTATTACATGATCTGTTGGGGACTTCTCTTTTTCTAGCTTGGCAGGTAAAGTTCCTTATATATTTTGGTCAACACTAAAACTCATGATCCTATGAGTGTCAACTGTGGTCAAAACCCTTCATGTCATCTTTTGTTTATAACCCTAATTTCTATGATCTTATGATTGTCTATACCTCATAGCATCAAGCCCATCCTACATTCTCTTTATGATCCTTCGACAGAAACAAGACCTACGATCTCATGATGGAATGAAAATGTGATAACACCATTGGTGTAAGGTCATGGTACCATTATTCTCCCCTTGCAATGTCATGGACATAGTTGATTTGACCTCCTTGATCTTATGATCATAGTCCATCGTAATATTGGTAGCTGTGACAATAACCCTTGTGATCCTATGATCATGGGTTAACTATCTTTTGTCATGACCTTAGGAGGCATCCTTTCTTGTACTTGTGACCTTATGATAGAGGAATATCATAAGATTAGAACACTCATTGTCCATCTAAAACTGGCCTCCATCCCTTTCATACCTTGTGATCTTATGACTCTAAGATCATACAACCAACCTTTCCTTCATAGCACCAATAACTTGGAAAGTCAACCCTACAATCCTACAATTGTTGACCTTTGTGGCATCAGAACACATATCCCTTTGGATCGTGATCCTATGAGGTCTTTGATATCGTGATAACCTAATGCTATACCAATGCTCTATGTCATGTTCTCAAAAGACATCCTTGTGACACTTGATCTCATGATTGTTTATTGTCATAACATTAGGCAAGACTCTTCTTTGGCTTATGATCCTTCGATATCTCTAATTTCATGACAACTTGACCACTCGACCAACAAGAGACTCATAGCATCTTATCACTACTTGATTCACCTAGCAATCCTTTGATACATGAGTTATTGTAAGATTGAAACCATACCATTCTATCATAGCCCTGAGACTTGAAATATAATATGAAATTGAATCTTGTGACCATTGGGTAGGTTTAACTTTTTTGAATTTAGTCCTTGGTAGGAGGGAACCTTTGGCTAATAGTAACCTCAACTGACATAATGAAATGTCTAAGATGAATCTCCACCCTTGAAATTAGAACATTTTGAGCTTGTATGGCTAACTTACTAAGTAGCAAGCTTTTATAAATAACAACTCTACATTGAGACAACCCAATTTCAAGAGATAAACATGAAATATTTTTCACTGATACAAAAATTTTCTTACACCTAGGATGCTCTTACATGACACACTCAGGGTAATTTGAGAAGTGAGCCCATCAGATCTCATGTGTTCATAGGAAATCCAAGACGGTTAACCTCATACCTTGTTAGACATGATGAATCTTATACTAGTCTCACTTTCCACTTAAATAGATATTCTTCATAGGTTATCTTCCTTGTAGTTATGCCAATACGCCTATCTAGTATTTCCTTAATCTCCTTTGTAGCTGAAGTAGTTGCTAGAATAATCCATTGTGCTTCTATGAGTTCATCTCCATCACCTCCTTGATAATTTCTTAGACATGAAATGTTAAATATTGGTGAAATATTTAGTTAAATAGGTAACTCTACTTGATAGGTATTTCCAAAATAATATCTTTTTAGTATCTTGCATGGTTCAAATGTCTTCATTTTTTAGTTTATTATATGTTCCCACTGGAAAATTCTCCTTCCAAAAATGAACCATGAATTCATCCCCTACCTAAAATTCCTTATACCTCCTTTTCTCATCCTCCTTAGCCTTGTATTATGTATTCATCCTTGTAATGTCCTTACTCGCCTTGTCATAGATTTTCTTGAAATGTTTTGCATAATTTTTATCTTTAACACTACTTGTCACACCTTTATCCAACTTCATCAATTCAAAATAATTTCTATGACTAATCTCATATACAATTTGAAATTTTGATTAACCAACACTTCTATTAAAAAAATTATTATATACAAATTTTTCCTATGGTAGAATCAAATCCCATCCTTTTGACTTATCTCAAACCAAACATCTCAGAAAGTTTCCCAAACTCATGTATACAATCTCTATCTACTCATTAATCTATGGATGATGTGATGAGATAAACTTCAATTTTTTTTCAATTTATTATATAATTTATGCAATAAATACCATAAAAATTGGGTATCTTGATCTGAAACTATACTCTTTGGAAACCCATGTAGTCTTGTCACTTCTAAGAAAAATAACTCTACTACATGAGCAATATCAATAGTCTTCTTGTAGAGAATGAAATATGGCATCTTTGAGAACTTTTCAACCACCACAAAAATCCATGCATACATCTTCCTTACTAGTGGTAATCATCAGGCACATTACCATATATAATATCTATAAACTCATCCAACAAATCTATAACTTTTACAGGTTCCTCTTCTACTTCTTCTTTACCATCTTTTGGCATTATATAAAAACACATATGCTAATGTCTAATACCATAAAGGAACTTCTTTCCATAAACAAAACATACTCTAGAAGCACTACATACCTTTTCTTCTTCATCATTCAATGGCTTATGCTTATGTTTCACTCCATCCTTTGTAAGAGCGTATGTATTCACAACCATCATGTAGAACATCACTATCAAACTATCATGACTACCCAAAAACATATAATGTATACCGATAGGTATAATATCACAAAGTACCTCATCCTAGTAGCTTCCAATCTTGAACTTCAGTAGGCATTGTTCAATGACCATGACTTTGTGGCTATCCTGCACCCAAACAAAGCAATATGGATGTGGGTATTTCTATTTCTTGAACTTTAACTTTGTGACCATCTCTTCTGATGCAAGAGAATCCTAGGTTTTCTTGCTATCCTACTCATCTTTTTTCATTTTTCATGTTGGAGCCGAGTGCCTATGGTTTCCAAGTTGTTGCTATCAAGTTGTTCAATTTTGGCCAAGTTACTATGCCTAGTGATGGTCGAGTTACTATAGCTAGTGATGGTTGAGTTAATATAACTAGTGTTGGCCAAGTTGTTGTAGCTAGAGATGGCCAAGTTGTTGTAGCTACTGATGGTTAGGTTACTGGAGCTAGTGATGGTCGAGTTACTGTAGCTAGTGATGGCCGAGATACTATAGCTAGTGGTGGCTGCATTACTATAGCTTTCTAATATTGGTCAAGCTATCTACTATTGGATGAGCTATCTAGTGTTGGCCAAGCTATTAAGTGTTGGCCAAGTGTTTCTTCATGTGTCAAGTGAGCCTTATATTTACTAATTCTTAGTTCCTTCTTTGACCAAGTTTTTCTATGATTGGTTCTTAGTTTGAGCAGACTTATGCAATTAATTTGGATTGTGAATTTAATATCTAGATCTTGTCTTGGGATGTGTGCAAACTATTTTAAGGTGATTCTTGTTAATATCATATTGGTTTTGACAAGGTAGTGACAAAATACTTAGTCATTATCTATTAATTGTTGGTCTCAGATTGGTTTTGACAATTGAGTGTCAACACACTTAACAATTTTTCATATAGAAGCCGAGTACACTATATATGTCAAGCTATAGTGTGTGTTGAGCCAGAGTTCCAATAGGTGCTGAGTGATCTTTAGGTGCCAGGAAATCTTCAAGTGCTGAGTGAAGATCAAGTACTGAATGACTTCAGGTGCCGAGTGAACCTTATGAGCCAAGTGATATATTGGTGTCGAGTCATAGTTAATGCTGAGCAAGTCAAAGTGCTATAGGTATCAAGCAAAGTAGAATCAAACATGTGCCAAACACTAGTAATCTAGTATGTGTCGAGTAATATAGAATCAACATATGATTTTGTGCCTTCACAAACTTAGATGTAAACCATTTTTTGAGCTAACATAGAAGGATCTCAAAGGATAATAAGGATAAGAATGAATCTTTTATATTTCCTATGCAATCAACATGCAACCAATAAGAAAAATGGAGAAGGCATGCAACTAATGAGAAAAGTGCAAGGAATGAGCGAGAATTAAAGATTCAATATGGATCGTAGATCCATACCTAACCCCAAGTCTTTGTAATCTTTAAAAGGAGGATGAAAACCCCATTGTATGAAGTGGATGAGAATAGTGTATGGGAAAACTATAGTGAAATTTAGTGGGAAGAGTGAAAAGACTGAGAGGAATAG
This sequence comes from Cupressus sempervirens, assembly GCA_028749045.1. Lineage (NCBI taxonomy): Eukaryota > Viridiplantae > Streptophyta > Pinopsida > Cupressales > Cupressaceae > Cupressus > Cupressus sempervirens. The sequence goes on from CM053790.1 coordinate 532,120,707, forward strand.
AGCAGTATTGCAACATCCAGTTGATGAAGAACAAAATATCAAAGTATCAAAGCGTAGAATAATAGATCTTAGAGGCTTAAGATCAAAATGAGTAGAACTAGTGCCTGAAATCAAAAATTGAAGATTGTAAGCAATCGAGTCAAAGATTTCTGATACTCTGTAGCAATTGTATTAGATAGTGAAAATCCTATGATGACAGGTTAGCTTAATAGCTATTTTGTAGATTCTTTGAAGAGGTGATTAAATCCTTTAACAGGGTGACATTTCATGTAAAGTGTTTTAAATCCTTTATTCAGGTCACTATTGACACAGTGTAAAGCCTTTAATAGGGCAAGCCTTTCATAGTGTAGACCATCAAAAGTGGTCAAACAATTATTGTTATTGTAGTGATTTTGTGGGTATCATCCCCACCCTAGTTTTACCTTCTTATTCTTGGAGGGTTTCTAGGTTACCAAATTTCTAGTGTTATGTGTTTACTTGCATGTGTTTACTTTATGGTTATTTGATATGTTACATGCATGATGTTTATTTTTAGTTAAAAATTTTAATGGATAAAATGCATTACTTCTGATTCACCCCCCCTCTCAAAAGTATTCTTCCCATTTGATTATTCTAACAATTGGTATTAGAGCAAGGTTCTCACAAGGAGAAGCCTACCAACTTAGAGAAAATATCTAAAGATGGAAGTATTCAAACTTGGGAAGATCATAGAGAATCAGTTGATTGATGTGCAACTCGCCCTACACAACTTGGAGCAAGCCAGAGAAGAATTGAGAAAATCCTTGAAGAAAAGGAAGCATATAGCCATAGCTAAACATGACATACACTACAAGGAGATTGATACCACAAAAGTGTTTTCCAATAGAGATTCCAAAGAGTTTGATGTAGCAATAGTAGAATTGATGGAGAAGAACAGAGCTCAAGCAGAAGAAATCAGGATACTCAAGCGTGAATAATAATCACAAGCCATATTGCTTTGTGAAGTAATTGAACAAAAGAAGAAAGCCATTAAAGATAAGGCTATGATAGAAGATGACAAGAGAAATCTTACCAATAGACTAGAGGAGAAGACAATTGAGTTTGAAAGAATCTCAAACATGTAGTTAGACACCTTAAGCTAGATGATGAATGCACATCATGAGCTAAATATGAAAGACATTGAGATCTCTACATTGAAGATACAAAATGAACAACTACAAAATGACCTAAAAAGAGAGAAGGAACTTGCAAAAAGTTTCAAAAAACCCAATGAGGCTATCAAGTACTTTGAGTAGCTATTGAAATCACCAAGGGCCAGTAATGATACTTCAAGACTTGGTTACACCAGCACTGAACAAGGAGAATCATTGAAGACTACAGAAGAATGGAGTAACAAATGTAAGAACACTAAACCTACTTTTCATTTCTATAGTAAAAAGGAACATACTTCTAATTTATGTAGGAGAAAGAATGCCCATCAGCATGATAAGCCTAAGAATGCAAGCTACTATCATAAGTTCAAGAAGCAAGGACATCAAGCACATGAATGCAGGACTAGGACTATTAGAACACCAAGATTTGAGGGTCACTGCTACAACTACAAGAAATATGGACATAGAGCAGTTGAGTGTAGATCAAAGCCTATGTGGACACCCAATCAACCTACAAAGGGAAATAACCATGTTCATCATTGCAATTGGGACTATAACACTAGGTATAGCTATCACTACTATCAGGAATATGGACATATTCCTAAAAATTGCACAAGGACACATTTTAGAGGGAACTACAGTAGATGGTTAGGTCAAACCACATGTTTTAGTTTCTTGAAGACTGGTCATATCAGTAGGTATTTCCCAACAAGGGCCAAGGCACCCAAGTAAGAAGTCAACAAAGGAAAAGAGAAAGTAGATGTTGAACATATTAGAGGACAAATGAATAAGACATGGAAGAGAAGGGATGGAGCTAGCACATCAAATGAAGGGATCACTTCACCCAAGAGGTCAAGTGGTCACAGCTCATCCAACTAAGGAAAGATAGGTGTATGGGACTGATATACATAGTTATCTCATGCATCAGTCCCAAGATAAACAAGCATTGTAAAGAAGGAATCAACATGATTAGAGATGCAAAAGTTAAAATTCAAGGCTTTCACCAGTGTTTCTGAGTTGTCCTTAGATGTCGAGTAAAGCTCCAGTGGATGCTGAGTAGTTAGTAGTGACCAAGTTGATAGTTAGTACTGAGTTGAGAAATGTCAATGGAAGCTGAGTGAAATGGAAATCTAGTTGAAGTTGAGTCATGTTGAAACCTTCAAGAGCCAAGTGTACAACTATATGCATTATGCATTTAATGCTAGGTTTTAAATGGTATACGGTCAATTTTTTATCATTTCATGCCATTCAAACATAGAGCAAAGAAAAGAAAAGCATAGAAGAGATCAAAGAGAAACCTTGAAGCCATTTGTATCGATTGCAACAATGATTCAGCATCATCTTCATTAATCTAAGGTATTCATCAAGTGCCAAGTTACACAATTTTAAAAGTTTAAATTTTTGAAACCCTAGATCAGTATAATGGCATCTAGTTCCAAGAACCCAAAGCATAAGGAAGGTTTTGAGGTCTAGTTAGTCAGTAATAAGGTCAAATAACCCGAGTTTAGGCCAATCCTAGAAGTCGCCTACAAAAATGACCCTACTGGCACATTGTCCATTATTCCACCCAAAGTTGTCATGGTGTAGGATGTGAGAAAATGTTACAATTGGAAGATAGGTGCAATTGGACACCTTGAGATTTTTCAAGCATATGATAAATTGTGTGATAATAAAATACTCAAGGATGAATTTCAAATAGTCGATAAAAAGGGTTTAATCCATGCCCTAGTTTATCCCATAGGTTTCAAAATAGAATGGATATAGATTGTCTTGAGCAGAATACACAATGGTTGTTTGTGGTTGGAAGGGGGACCAATTAAAATAAAAAAGAGGATAGTGCATAGGGTTACAGGCTTTCCAAACCTAGATCGACCCAAGACCTTGTGCAGTGATTCTAAAGAAGTTATTGAAAGAAACATAGGGGCTAAATGGAATAAAAGGGGCATGACAATTAACACTATCATAGATCCCCTTCTGGTCTTTGCCGTGAGAATCATTTCTCACAAGTTCTACCAATATAGTAGATTAAACAATGTACCATGCATTGCTATGGATGTAGCCTATAAGCTTGTAAAGAAAGATCATACATATGATCTGTTAGAACTAATGTTGTAGCAGATAAATGAGAACCTAGGAGCAATAAGAAGGTCAAAAGGAGCTCAATGCAAGTTTGGTTCAGTCCTTGTCTACATATTTTTCTATGTCATGGAAGAGTTTCCTTCAATTGGAAAGGTAAATTGGAATTCAAAAAAGTTTTCTATCACTCAAATCAATGAATACATTGAACAAATGGGTGACAACGTTGAAGCTCAAATGACAAGCTAGTTTGAGGATTTTAAGAAATCCATGAAGCAAAGGGTTAGGATACTAGTTTCCTTAGTGGAAAAACATATCAATAACATATGCTTCGTGGTAGACATTGACTACACTTATATCCAAGAAGCAGTTCCAAGGGTCAGATGGCTCAAACCCTTAGGTTATGAACTAGATGTGGATGAAGCTTTAGTAGCAATCACAACATTGCTTATAGAAAAGATTGATAAGGAGGCTCCTCACTTTGGAACATATGATGTTGTGTGTTCCAAGATAGATATGGAACTAAAAAAAACCTCCATTTTAAAGAAGAAGGATAAACTAGTGAAGAAAATAAAGAAGAAATTTGGTGTAGAAATTGAAGGGGTAGCAAGTGCTGAAGAGGAAGAAGAAGAAGGTGGGAGTGAAGAAGGAGAAGGGAAAGGCCCTATGGAATTGACCTAGGGCTTAGGAGAAGATAAGGAGGAAGGTGACAAAATAGAAGAAGCTGAGGAAGCACCTACACAAGCTGAGTCAAAGAAGAGAAAGGCTAAAACTCAGCCTCCAGCTCAACCCAAAGCCAAGAAGGTAACCAAGCCTGCACAAGCCAAACTAAAGACACCTACAAAAAGAGCTACCATTAGGGCATCTACACAAAAGGCCAAGGAGGAAACAAAAGAGAAGAAGCAGGCCACTGAATAGACTGGTGAAGTGCAAAAGAAAAGAAAAAAGTATGTAGCACAACTAGATCCTAATGAGGAGAAGACTAAATCAGAGGATATCAACCAATTTAGAGTGGTAAGTCATCCTCCCAAATCAGTCATGGATAAAATCTGTGATAATGTTAGGAAAAATGTAGATTAAACTGATTTGAAAAGTGTTGATTTTAATAAGTTAAGTAGAGAGGACCACAACAAGATAGAGGAATCAGTGTATGCCATGATGATAGAGTTTAAGAACACACCTCTAGAGTTAGACAATACCATGCCTAGGGAATTATATGAGATCATTGAAAAAAATGGCACTTGAGAATGACACTATTGTCTCAAGATGGAGAAGGAAATTAGATAATCAACATTGGCACAAGTGATTCCTAATCCAAAAAGAGGTCAAATTACTAAGGCTACTAAGAAACATGGTTGCAAATTTGCACAAAAATATAGAGCCTTTAGTATTCTACAAAATAAAATTGAAGATGTAGTGAATAAGTCCACAAAATTGTGGAAGTCAATATACAAATTAACTGATGACAAGGATGAAGAAGCAAATAAGGCTAAAGCCAGTGAGAAGGAAAAGGAAGCCAAAGAAGCAGAGTAGGAAAAGAAAATAGAAGAGAAGGTAGAAGAGGAGAAAAAAAAAATGAGATGAAGAGAAGAAAGGAGAAGAAGAGAAGAAAGAGGAAGAGGATAAGGAAAAAGGATAGGAGGAAACACAAAAGGGAGATGTAATGGCAACAGTTGAGTAGCAGCATCAAGAAGAACAAAGTGTGCAAGACACACAAATGGCACCTCCTAGCCCTCCTCATGTAACCATCACACCTGCAAACACAATAACTATCAATGATGTTACTAAAAAATCATGTCAAAACATCAATCCCCTAACTGCAGAGGATCTCAAGAAGATCCTTCACCAATCAACTTTATAGGCACAATTATGCACAAATTCTATATTGTTGAGTGTAGATGAGCTAAAAAAGGTATTAGGAAGACCAATAAAAGACAAGGTGAAACCACAAGAACCACCTTCCATCTTTACAACTACTAGCACTAAACTCCTACTTCTTCCACCACTATCATAGATTGCAACAGTTGATACATCTATAACAATTGACACCATTCAGAAGTTGAGTGTAGAAGTAACGAAAGACATAGGGAAAACATGATAGATTGCTACATTTGGTCCTACAGTACAAAAAATAGGTACACCCCCACTAATTTTTGTCATTGATCAAGGGAAATCTAAAGAAGACAAGGAAGACACATCAAAGGAAGAGGAGTAGGACACAATACAAACACTGGTCAAGTTACCAAAAATAGACACCCCTACAAAAACTCTTTAGAAATTGAGCACTAATGCAATACCTTTGCAATCTCTACACCAGGCTCGAGCTCAACAAAAGTGACCAGGGTACTTCACCATGGAGACCCTGAGTTAGATGAAGACATTGTCATACCTTCTTATGACTCAAAGACTATCACCATTAAGTAGATTACAGAGATGTAGGATGCATTAAATAGAAGGGGAAGACAATAAATACTCAAAAAAGAGTATAAACATAAGCAAGAACTACATGAGATTAAGGACATTTTTATGGATGCCTTCAGCTTGCAGTCACTAGATGAGTCAAAGCCTATAATGGAACAATTATCAGATATAGTTGAATAGGTGACAAGTGAAGACCAGGATACCAACATCAAACTTATGGAGTGGTCTAAGAGGAAGTTTCAAGGAAAATTAAATGAGGAAATATCCAACAGTATAACACTTCAACAAGTTGAATTGGCCAAGAACATTGAAAAGGTCAAAATTATACTTGAGAATATCTTCTCATTGTACAACAAGCTTTGTGATTTTTCCAATTTCACATACAAGATAGGCCAAAGGAACATGAGCTTGGAGAGAAATATAAAGATTTCTAGCATGCAGCTACCCACTAATCCAGCTCAAAGTGAGAAGCATTTTTCTCAATCGCTTCACACTCAAAGAGAATTAGTTGCACTAGCAAGTGAAGAGGCCAATATAAAAGCCAAATTGATACATATATAGCCCTCCATTACCCCACATCTGGAGGTCCTCCAAAAAGAGCAAGCCTATGCAGAGAATATTCTAAAGAAAGATCCTAATCTTTCTACACTTGATGGGCTTGTACATCTTGCTGCAGAGACTGCCATCCAGCATAAGTCACTAGAAATTGCTTTGGAGAATTGGGATGCAGCTCTCAAGATAATAATGGAGGTAAGCATCACATTTTTTGCAAAATATGGTATTACTCCTTAGAACCCTTTGACATAAGTATCAAAAAGAGGGAGATTGATATAATGTTTAGGAGGAGAAAGAAAATAAAGAGGGAAATATCACTAAGGGGGAGAATGCTAAGTATTCTAGTGATTACAGTCTTTCATTCATTATTTTGGAGAATGAAAGGGAAAAGATTGCAGATAGCCATAAAGGGGGAGATAAGACATAATGTGTAAATAGTGTGGAGGAGAAATAATGTTTTGGGGGAGATATGAATAAACCTACAAGAATAGATAGAATAGATAGAACAGCTCAACAAGCAAGCACAGGGAAAAGACAAAGAGTATCATATACATTAGCACAAGAATTTTGGTTGCAGGAATGAAATGACATAATCAACTTAGGGGGAGTTATAAGAATTTTAAGGTATATTGTTGCTTACAAAATTTTGAACAAGTTTTTGAAATTTTGTATATATGCCAAACAGATTGGATAATGTACTCAAAAGGTCAGATAAATAATGCTTAGTTAAGTGTTTTTGAAACTCATGTCAAAGGGGGAGATTGTTGGTCTCAGATTGGTTTTGGCGATTGAGTGTCAACACACTTAACCACTTCTCATATAGAAGTCGAGTACACTATATATGTTGAGCTACAGTGTGTGTCGAGCTAGAGTTCCAATAGGTGCCGAGTGATCTTCAGGTGCCAAATAAACCTTATGAGCCAAGTGATATATAGGTTCTGAGTCATAGTTGATGCTAAGAAAGTTAGATTTCTATAGGTGCCGAACAAAGCAGAATCAAACATGTGTCGAGCACCAATAATCCAGTATGTGCCAAGTAACACAGAATCAAACTCAGATGTAAACCATTTTTTGGGCCAACATAGAAGGATCTCAAAGGATAATAAGGATAAGAACAAATCTTTTATATTTCCTATCCAATCAACATGCAACCAATAAGAAAAATGGAGAAGGCATGCAACCAATGAGAAAAGTGCAAGGAATGAGTAGGAATTAAAGATTCAATATGGACCGTAGATCCATACCTAACCATAAGTCTTCATAATATTTAAAAGGAGGATGAAAACCCCATTGTATGAAGTGGATGAGAAAAATGTATGGGAAAACTATAGTAAAATTTAGTGGGAAGAGTGAAAAGACTTAGAGGAACAGAGCAATATTGCAACATCCAGTTGATGAAGAAAAAAGTATCAGAGTATTGAAGAGTAGAATATTAGATCTCAAAGGATCAAGATCAGAATGATTAGAACTGATGCTTGAAATTAGCAATTGAAGATTGTAAACAATCAGGTCAAAGATTTCTAATACTCTGTAGCAATTGTTTTAGATAGTGAAAATCCTATGATGATAGGTTAGCTTAACAACTATTTTGTAGATCCTTTGAAGAGGTGATTAAATCCTTTAATAGGATGACACTTCATGTAAAGTGTTTTAAATCCTTTAATTAGGTCACTATTGACACAGTGTAAAGCCTTTAATAGGGCAGGCCTTTTATAAGGGTCAAATTTAGAATAGGATATCATATCATATAGAATTACTATCCAGATATTATTCTTATAGTAACAATACTATTAAATCTAAAACATCTTAATTGGCTAGAACTATCTACACGTTTATGATAGTAACAATAATATGAAAAAATAGAGTGATTTATTACAAGTAAATTAAAGAAAAATATTAGATAAGTTCCATTTGTATGCTCACTTTAATCCAATTGAACTTTTATATCAATTTATCTTGTATAGAGAATGCAGCAAAATATATTACAAGTTGCAATTTTTAAATTAAAGTATTAAATATAGAATTTGTAGTATTGACCCTTATGAATAGTTTAAGATCTTCAATACCTCTAAGAATCTAGTACTTCCACAATTTTTCCAATCATCTTCAACATTCTATTTGGGAAAAATTCATCCTTTGAAGTCTTTAGTCACTACATTTGGTGCTCCCATCTAGATCCAACTGCAAGACCCAAAATGAGGCAAGTGGTAAAGTTGTTGAAGCTAGAAGATTGTGTACCTAATTTTTCTCTAGAAATTCATACCTATACCATAGAGTATCATCCCATCATTCTAGACCTACAATGAATGAAATTGATTAATTAATGAAGGTATGTTAGTTTGAGCTCACTTGGTTTCGAAAATATTTTAATATTCTCTACTTAACAAGGCCAACCATGTAAAGGTGGAAGCTCATCTAGCCTCACACCTCCTCCCCATAACATCAACCTAAATTCCTCATTATCATCTAATTACATACTTCATTCATTCATTCATCCATTTATGAACTATAACATTCAATCAAGACAATCACATAATATTCATTGATATGATATAAAATTCATTAATATGCAATACTAATCAATAATTCATTAACATGTAACAATATTCGTTAACATGACATAAAAATCAATATTAATACTTAACATTCATAGATAATTACTTAAAACAATGTTCTTCATTATCCAACGAAGTTTATCAAATAAGGTTGATCAAAGAGCATTTTTAAAAATCATTTCTTCTTTTTGTTTTTCTTAGTTTTCTTAAGGAAAAGGTTGATAGGAGTATCAATTTCTTCCTCATTCTTCTCCCCTTGTGGAATATGTAATGTAAAATTATGATGCCTCCTCCTATTTTCAGGAGTATGAGGCTGCTACACTAAAGGGGGCTCTATTAGAATAACAAGTAAATGGGTCAAATTGGCATTTTACTTTTCTTTTTTTTACTATTACAAGAATTTCATTAACCAGTAGAACATAACATCTATTTTTCTTACCTAACAATGAGACATCATGTACAATAACATTTTGATCCACTGCCACCTCGACATACTGAACACTTTGAACATGCTTCACTCCTTCACTCCTTCACCATGATGTTCAACATGCTCTAAAATATTCAAAAAAGGTTACATGTCAAATTGCAGTTAAAGATGTTAAATTGTATTCATAATTGTGTAATTAATTTCCAGTAAAAAATTGTAAGAATTTACCTTAGGGAAAAATCACCCAAGACCAAGGAACTCAAGCACAAGCACAACAATAGACCAAAAGAGTATGATCAAAATGATTATATGATATTCATTCAATGTATCAAAGTAAACTAGGAGTGCCTATATATAAAGGCCTCTAGAATGCATAGGAATTAGCAACATGATAAGTCATACAACCAGGCACATGTCCACCAGGTGTGGGTTATCCTCCATTAAGCACAAGAGTAAGTGTGATGATGTGAGGATAAGCCTACAAAGGTGTAGCATGCAAAATTATGTTGTAGACACCATGTGCTAAATTAGAAGTGCAAATAATTGTGTTGTCTACACAAAAACTCAGTTAATTATGCAAAATCCAATGTTGTAGACACCATTTGTTGAATTAGAGTTGGTTACTCTGGTGTTGTCAACATGACAACTCATAAGAGTACAAAAAATCCTAAGTGTCTCACCCAAGAAATAATAAAATAATGCATAATAATAAAATAATGCATTAACCTAAGTAAACTTAAGTAAAGTGTAATAAGTAAATACTTGTTTACACCAACACCCCCCCTTAAGTGCACCTTAGGGGAATGCACTTAAGCTTGCGAAAGCTAGGATGAAATGCATAATGGGTCTTGACTAATAGGCCATGTTAGGTACCCATGTACATAATGCAATGCAATCTCTCATAAAGTGGAGAAAGAGGGAAAAATTCATGGGAAAAACCCTCCGCTAAAAAGAGAGATAAAAAAACTAGATGCATGGATGGATGGAGTAATCAAGATCCCCCATTACAACATACATCAAGTATATAAATAGAGAAATATGAGAAGAACACAATCCCAAAAGAGGAAAAGGTCCCCCCCACAAGAGAGAGAAGAAGAGAGACAAGGTAGTCCCCACCCCCCCCTCAAAATGTAGAATGGCCATCAGTGATAGCTGCTTCAATGTAGAAGTTGATCCATGAATACTGAATAATGATCAATGATGCCTTTGAAACCTACTCAATTGTCCCTATGTCAATGCCGATTGCCGCCCCTTCCAATGCTACTAAAAAAAACAATGTCAGATCTAGCAAGGATGGATGTAGAACTTGTCCCAAAGAAATATATGTCTCCTCAAGTGATAAAGAGACCTCCTACAACTTTTGTACATAAGAATCCACAATCATATCAGCCTATGAAGATCGATCATGTAGAGAATGGACATGAGGGTCAGAGTGAGCCCTCACAACAATTGAAGATCAATCTTATGTGGATTGAATGTTGGTGGATTCTGAAGATCAATACCCTCAAGTTTGTAAAAATCTATAAGTCTTGTGTTCACATATCTAATTTCATTGTCCATCCGAAGAACTTTGATGGCTTTCATTGATTATTGTTCAACATGACTCTTGAAGGCTAGAAACTTGTCCAACACTTCATTCTTGTGATGAAGAAAGTAGACCCATGTGTAGTGTGAAAAGTCGTCAATGAAAGTGAGTATGTAGTAACCCTGGCTAACTGATGTCACTACAAAAGGACCTACTAGTACCATGCAAACCAACTAAAGAACAACTAGTGCTCTTGAAGACTTCCCTTTAGTAAACTTCTCCTCTAGATGCATATCCACTAAAAAATTTGAACATTCACCTTTAGAAAAGTTGATTGTAGGTAGACCTTTGACCATGTTTTGTGAGCAAAGTTGCTAAAGATAGCGAAAGGCAAGATGGCCAAACCACTCATGCCATAATTTTATTTGTGGATGAAATTGAGTCAACAAGGCATGCTAAGGAGACTTAGGCACAAAGTGGTAGAAATAATACAACCTCATGTCATGATTAACTTTCCACTCTACAACCAATGAATCATCTTTGAGAGTGCACACCATTACTGAATCTGGAAGGAACTCAACTTGATTTCCATCTCCAAGGTGAGTGATTTGGTAAATATTGAGGAGATTAGAGCTTAGGTTAGGAACATAGAGAACATCTTTGAATTCCCCATTTTCAATCTCCACTTGTCCTTTCCCTTCAACCTCCATTTTTGTATTATCTCCTACAAAGATGTGTGGTATCTTGGACTAATTCAATGAAGAAAAGCCTCCTTTTGAAGAACTCATATGATATGAGACACCTAAGTCAAGAATCCATTCCACTGAAGAACATGAGTTTGCCATAAGTGCTTGCCCTTAGCCGTTTGAATTTGAAGATGAAGATCCTTTCTCCTTATAAGAATTAGGTAGTGGAACGTTGTGTTTCTTTATGATGTTTGTTAACTCATCAATCTTTTTATGATAACACTCATGTTCATCATGCTTATTGCAATAGGCACACTTTTTCTTCTCCTTATTATTGTCCCCCTTCTTGTTTGAATTTGAGGAAGACTTGCCTTGTTGATTTGATGATGTTGTTGTCTTTTCTAAATCCTCTTGTGTCTTATTTTTCTACTTCTTTTTCTTGCCCTTTGCTTTATTTGAAGTTTGAGAACCCACATTATTGGCCACCAATGCCTTAGACTTAGTTGACTGGAGAATCCCCATTGATTTCAACTTATGTTCTTCTTCATCCAATAGTTGAGCATATTGATCAAAAGAGAGTTTCTAATAGGTAGCTCCTAATGAAGTCTTTGTGGTGCTATAAGAAGAAACAAATGTGGAGTACTCAAATGGAAACTTATTATGAATGAGATAGATTAACCTATCATCTTTAATAGGATTCCCGCAATCATCAAGTTTTGTTCTTAATTCATTCACCTTTATGATAATATCATGTATAGAATCAAATGTCTTTGGATCTAAGGAGACAAGCTCATCTTCAATTTTGTAAATATCCTCCTCAAAAAATTTACCATATATGTTTTTGAGGGTATCCCAAGCTTCCTTGGATGTATGAGACTTTTGGATTTGATAGACAATCTTGTCTTCAACCCCCAAACAAATATCACCTTAGGCTTTCCTATCTATTATTTCCCAAGTAGTGATTTCACTTGAAGATACTTGATCACCTGTTGGTTTAGGAAGGGTACCATCCACATATTGAGAAATTCCATTATGCATTAAATGACACCACATTTTAATTGACTATGTCGCATAGTTATGTGGTGTTAGTTTTGAAAACTCAAAATTTTCCATAATGCAGAAAATGAAAGAAAATAGTAGGAAAAGAGGAACACAAGACCAAGAACACCCCCCCTTTTCATTCAATCAAGAAACTCCCCCCAAAAAAGATGATTTTGGCACTTTATATGTAGTGCATTTACAATAGCCACTTGTCAATTTTGGCCTTAGTGGACTTTTGATTTTGCCTTTTTACAACCTCCTTATGTAGTTCAAAGCTGAAACATTACAATGTATCTGAGATATACAACAATTCTGAAGATATATCAAAGCATTACAATGGAGAAAAGGACCTAATTCTGAAAGTGATACTCTTGTCCACATAACCCTATAATCTGATTGTAGATCTAGAAAGTAGACAAAAAATAACACACTTTCAAAAAAATGGAACCTATTTTCAAGTTCAGATGAGTTCGTACAGAGCAATTGAAGTTGCAAAATATGGGATTGGATAGGTACAGTCACCAAAAGGCATAATTTTTGACAAATCCATGCACCAAAACTAGAAAAGAACTACACCACTAAAATTTTTAGGAAATTTTAGCCAAAAAAAAAAAATTGCACTTGATTTGGAGCTCGAATGATCGAGTTATGGCCTCCCAAAGTCAGACTGTCAAATCAAAAATGAATCTAGAGAGGGGTCTAATCAAAAAAAGATAAGGTTAAATTTGATGGTCAAATAGCCATCGCAGTAGTTCAAATTTTCCTCTTAATGATGGTTAAATGGTCGTCAAATTTAAGATAGTGAACTGTTGATGTCAGCAAAAAAATTGCCTCCCACGTGACGTGGTAGTACAGATTACCTACATGTTAGTATACAAAAAAAACACATGGAAGTTGTAGTTTCTAACATGATAGATTACATGGTAGTCAAGTTAGAAAAATGTTACTACTGATGTAGGAGATGTCTGTCATTGATTGGACTTCTGCTAACGTAGGCGGGCTTGCTGAAGGGTCCGTTGAGTTGGCTTAGACATGGCAAAGCCTATTTGGCAAGCTATACACTCCACATGGGTAGGGTCTATGTCACCGTTCCATGTGGTGGATTGGAGGGTAGGTCCACATCAATGTAGATAGGGTCAATGCATGGTAGGAATGTCAAATCTACCACTGAGGGAATATTACGATGCCAAGCCGAACTATTTATGCGGGGCAATTGTCGAAAGCTTTCAAACTATAGTGGAGGAAACTTAGTTTTGTGGGCACCAAGAATCTTAAAAAATATCCCACATTGGTGGGAAAGAAACCCTATGGGTTGTTTAAAAGAATAGCCTGCAATATATGAAATAAAGCCGCAGTGAGAGTGAAGGGCCTACCAGTTATGGAAGTTGTCAAATTTGTAGAATATGCAGCCAATTTCCACAAACTGTGTTGCCACTATTTGTAATGAATATTTTCCTAGATATATGTGTGATTCTCATCAAATAAATAAAGATGTTGATGGAATATTCAGCTTGCAAGGGACAGGGTGTCACTACCCAGTTCCTGCAAAAAAAAATTCTCTACAGGGCCAACTGGCCAGAAAAATCTGAAAAATACCCAGATTCAAAAAATAATTGCAGAGAATAAATAATTAAAAATCTAAACAAAATAATTGGACAAATTTAATCGATCATACCAAATTTGCAAATTAGGGCCTACGAGTGTTGGTTTGCAAAAAAAATTTGCTTCAAAATTGACTTTGGCCCAATATAGAAAAATTTATAGTTGATTTTCACCAAATCAATGTTCTAGATGTAATGGCAAGGTCCTTTTTGGCTCTAGACACTCCCAATATCTATGAATTCTCCAGATATGGGTCGAGGTACTAAAGCAAAAACGGTCTTGAATGGCTATGTGAAGAGAATCTCCCTCAGCTCTAATACCATGTAAGAATTTACCTTAGGGAAAAATCACCCAAGACTAAGGAAATCAAGCACAAGCACAAGAATAGACCAAAAGAGTATGATCAAAATGATGATATGATATTCATTAAATGTATCAAAGTACACTAAGAATGCCAATATATAAAAGCCTCTGGAATGTTTCTAGAATGCATAGGAATCAACAACATGATAAGTTATACAACTAGGCACATGTTCAATAGGTGTGGGTTATCCTCCATTAAGCACAAGAGTAAGTGCGATGATGTGAAGATAAGCCTACAAAGGTGTAGCACACAAAATTATGTTGTAGACACCATGTGCTAAATTAGGAGTGTAAATAATTGTGTTGTCTACATGACAAATCAATTAATTATGCAAAATCCAGTGTTATAGACACCATGTGTCGAATTAGAGTTGCTTACTCCAATGTTATCAACATGAAAACTCATAAGAGTACACAAACTCCTAAGTGTCTCACCTAAGAAATAATAAAATAATGCATTAACCTAAGTAAACTTAAGTAAAGTGTAATAAGTAAATACTTATTTGCACCAACACAAATTAATACCTCCACCACTATGATGCACATCATGGCATTCATCATACATAGGTTATGTGATAGGATTTGAAGGCTGCTGTGAAATGTTATGCACATTTTTATGCACTCAATTTATGTTGGAAACTAATACCAAAAAAGAAATTTCTCAACTATTCAATTTGATTTACTTTTCATTTGACCAATTTACTTGCATCTTATTTGGTGCACTAGATTCTTGGGCATGGATTTTAGATTATTGTCATAGGTGTGTAACCATGACTTTATAGCATTTCATGAAGGCAATTTTTTTAATCTTCATCCATGGACTCTACATTGAATTCAGTGCCTTGTATTTTTTGCTTAAAATTGTCAGTTTTGCATTTATGATTTAATTAAACAAAATTGGTTGCAACATTTGATAAAAAAAATTATATGAAATTCCATTGCTGCTACTTACAAGTTGAGAGTGAAGATTCATATAGCCACCAGAGCCAAGTTTGTATTGGCCAACCTTTTGTGGTCTCATTTTGTTAGCTTTTGATGTGTCCTATAGTTTATGAAAAGTTTGAAACATGTTAAATTACATATTTACAAAGATCACTAATTAGTGCATGATTACATTCTACTTAATACTATCATAACATACCTTCCTTTACCACATAGCCTTTTCTCTTTTACATCTTCTATTATTTCATTCCACTCCATAGGTGGAATCATCAGAGGAAACTCGTACTTTGGGTTATCCTTTAGACCCATTCTATATTGGTCCCTCACAATCTTTATATGTGTGGATGCTCTTTTGAGAAGTAGAGCATTGTCAAAAAATTTATTTCCAAAAAGGTCCTCAAAAGATGTAATGAGCTAAAAAAATTCAAGACCTTGTTTATTCCACCTTTAAAAAAATTGTTAGATCAATAAATTTAATATAGTACAATAAATAGAAGAAAAGAAAAATATTATAGCAATGATATGAAACTACGTACCTTCTACGTATGATGGGTCCAAACAACTTCAATTTCATTTCAATAAGATGATCATAGAATACATCATTTCCTACAAAAACATCATGGGATTATCAGTCCAAAATGAGTTAAGTATAAGTAAACTAAAATTACAATATAAATAATAAATTTTTTAAAGCAACTAGAAGATTTGGTAATTTTAATGTAAACATAGTTTTCTTGTCTAGCAACAATGTCCCAGCAAATGAATCAGTACTAGTCACACGAGCTACTCTAGGAAATGGTTTAGCTTTAGTAGTACTAGTATCTATTGTTATGTGTATCTATTAGTGCATGAAATTGGTCCATGAGTATAAAATCCACCCCCAAAAAAAAAATTATGATTAGCACATTACAAAATATAGCAAAACAAGTCTTCACTAGTTGTACTTTGCATAGTCAAAGATGCATGCAAGCTCCTTGTTGTTGACAATGTAGTCGGCAATATTGGAGTGATGATAGAAGGATGCATTTGCACTTGATCATGAGTTGAAGAATAATTTTTTAGCAAACACATTTTCAATGAATAAAGATCAAATGGGATACTAGCTAGAAGTATCCAAACAATGTTGCACTAGTAGGGCCACAATCTTCTATTATTGCTCATATTGTTTTATATGTAGCCAATGAACTTCATGTATCGATTCTTTCATTTGGAGAAACATATCCAAATCTCTCATCATATTAGTATGGAATGAGTGGTTTCTATGGGAGAAATGGATAGCTTCTTATCATGGTTGCATATACAAAGTATATGTATGGAATGATGGCAGTTGCAATTGTTATTGGTTTCTATGGCTAGAAAGATATAATTTTCACATTGCATTTTTTGGTGCACTAGAGTTAATTTTCATATGCATTATAGGGTTATATATGTATAACTATAATAGTGTATAAATTTGATGCAAGAATGTGGCGTACAACTGTTGCATGCTTTCTTCTCATAGGAGTTGTTTTATGGACTTTGGAGCATAAATCAAATCGTGATTTTCAAGGATGTCCAAAGGAGAAAGCCACATTGTTAGAAAATACATTTGCAACATTGTTTATTTTCATTTTTAATGGATAAAGATCAAAGTTAAGTGTTATAATTTTGTAAATAGAAAGTGTTACTTACATGAAGGTTGTGCGCTACAACCCTCACCATATTGACCATATATCTCATAAGTGTCACAAAATCCTATAAGAAGAACACATAATATTTTAGATCATTATCCATAAGATACTATAAAATATAAAAATCTATTGAAATTTTATTACTACTTAAGATTAATTACTGCTTACTTTCAAACAATTGACTCTAAGTATCAATTCTTCTTTTAGTGCTTTTGTCTCCTCATGTATGTTTCTCTCGAGGAAAAGGTTAAGAATTTCATCACTATATTTTGTTATAAATTTATGGGCCATGAATATGAGGTCAATGCTATACATGATGTCATCTACAAATGACATATGTGTTTCATATTGCATTTAATTTACTTTCATTTTCACTTTTCCCTATCAATAAGTATCAAGTTGTGACATTGATATCAATAAAAATCCATCAAAATAACTTAAAGCCATAAAGAAAGGAACATAATAATATGATATTTGTTTCTATATAATTTTTATGATTACACTAATTAAGGTTTAACTTCACTGAAGAAGGTGTGTGAGCTGGTACATCCCCACCTATGTCTTGTGGTGTATCCATGCCACCTTGTGAAAAAGATTAGTAATTCTTAGCATTTAGCAGTGAAATGAAAGTAATAGACTTACCAAAAAAATTATTAATAAAATAGTAGATTGTATATTGGAGTCAATATTAATTGGAGGAAAGGTTAAATTTTATACTTACCAATCCTATGATAGGGAATGTTTTTGTATCTACACGATTCAAATTGTAATATATCATAAGCTCTACCCCTACACTTATTGATTTTATTGCACATACAAAAATAAGATTTCCTTCACATGCCTTGAATATAGATTTCAATCACTTATTAGTTGAGATAGGTTGAGAACTATTTATAAATCCTACAATATTCCCTATTGCTTTTGGCCTTCCATCAATATACATAGAGAACCTTCTATTTTGATCATTTTCTTTGCATTGTATATAATTTGGTGACAATGCATACCTACACATATTTTTTAATAATCTGCATCCAATTGTTGTAATTGTAACATGGTCATACATCATCAATTCAACAAATTTATTGTAATTGACCTTTATGTCATCCATAGAAAATAGGCCCAAATCATGTAATGAAGATGGAACTGTGCGATATATCCTTTTATTAATAGAAAAATTAGTGTTAACTGGAGGTAGCCATTCTTTCTGAAGATGTGTGTACCCCCCAATAAGAAAAAATTTCATTCATCTATTGAATTTTCTTCTAATCTTTTGAATTCTACTTGATCTCCCTATTTTAAACCTACTAAATATCTCACTTTTTTCTTCTATTCCCACATTTTCCTCACTCAAGGAAGACAGATTGGACAAATACCTATTTGGTGATACTTGTCAATCCATGTGAGTATGTAAGATCCTAATCAAAGGCATTAAATAGCCTACATATGTAAATCATTTATCTTAAATTAGCCAAAAATTACATGATATATATTCTACAAATTACATAGAAGACAAAAATTGCATGATGCATTCATTGAAATCATTGTATATTTTGTAATTCCTTACCTCTACTTTATGTGTGGTAGCTATGCAATATCATTATATATACTCCATGATAATAGATTTGAACACATAATAACTTAATTATAAAAACAAAAAAAGTCAAACAAATTTCTATAATATTTCATGACCCCATCATGCTTGACATTGATCATATATCAACATACATTTCATTGATCATGTCATTGATCATCATCTTCATCCATGTCATCATAATCATCACCATCATTGTACTTGTCATTTTGATCATCATCATCACCACCACCATCTTCATTTCCATCATCATTCTTCATCACTATTATCATGACCATCATTGCCCTGATCATCACTATCTTCATCAAATTTGATCATCATCATCATCACCATCATCGTCAACATCACCAAAATATTCTTCTTCTTCTTCTTCATCATTGTGTAATAGTAATTCATGATCATTATTTACTTCATCTTCTAATTATTTAGTATCTTCTTCTTCTATCACATTATACTTTACCAATCTTCCTCTCGGATCATGTCTAACAACAAATGACCAACTTGTTTTATGTGGAATGGCAAAGTAAAACACTTTCTCACATTGGCTTGGAAGAACATAGTGCTTATCTCCAACTGGTTCAAATGACCTAGTATTAATCATTGTAAATCCACTATGATGTTCAATAACAGTCCTATCAAGATCATTTTGATTTACCCCTAGCCCTAGCCTATACCATTTGATGAAAAATGGAACTAATTTGAATGAATTAAAGTCTCACTCAATTATATCATAAAAAATGTCATAGTATTGATTTTTAGATTGTTGAGGATGTATCTCATTTGTAGACAAAATATTGGCAACGTCAAAGATTGAACTTATCCCAAAATCACAAGTTTTCTTTATTTTGTCTAACTTTCTTATGCAAAATTTATGGCCATGGTAGTACATAGTTTTGTGGTATTTGGTCTGCAATTATTCAAACATGTCAATATTATTTGCATCAATCTAGGAGTTGATATTAAACTTATGGGTCATGATTAATAATCTTCTACATACCTTTATATCTCTTAAGCTATATGTTAGATAAGTACCATTGACATAACATTGGGATCTCCATTATGATGAGATTCTTTAACCAATGATGTAACATTGTCCCATGTTAATGAGTGACCATTTTTTTGAGACTGTTGAATCCATTCCATTATCCAATCAAGATTGTTTGTAATATACAAATGTAGTACATCCCACTCATGACCAACTATAAGAAAATAACTAGACTAGTTAGTGATAATTTATATTGATGATGGATAAGAATTAATTAACTACAATAACATCTTATAATTACCTCTCACTTTTCTCAATGTACCTTTCCCCATCAAGTACTCCCCTTCAAATTTGTTAAAGGATTTGGGATCCCAAATGCAATCTACATGAAACTTTGATGCAAACTTGAGAAGATATTCACTAATGTACACCACGGTCTGGTATATCATATATCCCTCTACCATAGAACCCTCAGGATGTGATTTTTATCAAACCAAACCCTTCATAAACTTTAAGTACCTCTCAACCATCCACATTGACCTAGTTTGTACATGTCCACACAATTCAATCTTCTCAACTTGATGTATGAGGCAATGTTCTTGAGCATTGAAAAAGTTTGAAGGTAGACACTTTTGCATTTCACACATAAGTTGTGGAATTTTTCTCTTCCAATATTTTATATATTTTTTTTATCAATTCCTTTAGATGATAACCACCTAAAAGAGATTCAACACGCAAGAACATATAAATGAGATTTTAGATAAAAATATACAATAAATTACATAAAAAGTAAAGGAAGTCATAAATATAATATATGTACAACAAATCTAATAAATAACACTTGTAACCTCAAATATTTTCCAAGATCATATATAATTTGTTTAATATTGTTGTCAAATTGGTGTGGGGGGATAGAGGTAGGACATATTGCAATCATTAAAAAATGATATTTCAATATATTATAAAATAATGTAATAGGTAGTACATGCAATTTTACAAATATATTGTAAATAGAGAACATGACTTACCTTGATGAGGTATGTCAACCATGTGTTTTTTACCCTAGCCCAAACTCACCTTTCTTTGATACAAGACTACTTATATTTATAGCAAATCCTATGGAAAATTTTATTTTTCTTATGACTTTTTTTAATGTGTCACTTTTTTGCTCCGTTAATAACCAAGGAAGGGCACTTGTATTTATGCAGTCTCCATTTCTATTTGATTTAATAAAATTATTTAGTGTATGATTGGATTCATGAATGTCATTACAAATTTTGGAAATTCTTTCTCTATCATGCCTTCCATCCAATATTTTTCATAGTGTCTCTGTTACATTCTTTCCAATATGTACATCATCAAATAAATGTAGGATTGGGAGATCATTGTAGTACGATAACCTACAAAATTGAGTAGGATAATTTTTTATTCCTCTAGGAATTTGGTCATTAATGCCTTGAAAATATTCATGAGCATTAATTCCATAACTACTAAATAAAAGACAATATCAAAATATAAATTTTAAACTTCAGACCACAAACTGGATATTACCTCGATGATTCAGTCAATTGTATTCCAACTTCCATAGATAAGGTGTCATTCTTCATGGCCTTGATTTTGTCTCTTCTTTTCCATTAAACAAATGTTTTTTAGTAATTCAATACTTATGATTATTGTGGAGAAAGTTCCTAAACTCATCAAACAACTACTTTCCTAAACTTCTTGAATGACAAGATTCCATTTTCGGACCATAAACTGGACATGTAAATTTTCCCTTTGTCTAAAGACCTAAAAGATAATGTACAATTGGATCATTTAAAATTATCATTCACAACTTAAACATACAAAAATAATGTGTAAACACTATAAAAGGCCAAAAATATGTGATCTTAACAATATAACATACTGCAAAAATGAGTTATCCCAGGGGCATCATGTATTATCCATACAAGAATTGCATGGAATTAATATTTTCTTTGTCCTATTGGTCTAGAGATGTCATACATAGTGACCCCATTCCATAACTTCAATATCTCATCAATAAGGGGCTTAATATACATGTTCATATCTTTAACTTGGTACTTACCTAGTAATTGAATGAACATAAACATTACATAATTATTATGACTATTTTGATGCACTATTTATAAATTAATTTAGATAACTATTAAATGATAAAATACCTAGTACAATCATTGAAAAAATAGTTTGCTCCCTCTTTATGGACATCCAAGGAGGAATGTTATTATTAATAGCAAAAATAGGCCACACTAAGTAAACAAATCTCATATCTCCGAATGGATTGACACCATTCACTGCCAATGCAAGCTTGAAATTATGAGGTTCTTCTTTAAAGTGTGGCCATGTTTTTTCTATCTCTTTAAATGCAAAAAAATCTACAAGCATTCATATAATGTCATTTTGGTTTCTATCATGTGCATGGTAATCCATAAATTGTGCCAAGCTAGTGCACTTGAATAATTGTTCAAGATGTGGAATAATGAGAATGTACTGAAGAACCTTGTGAGGCACCTTTTTTGTTATTTGATATGAATGATATCTACTAATATGACAATCAAGGTATTCTATTGCAAATTCATGTTGTTTATGATATAGAATGTGATCATTGGGACATGCATGTATTATCTAATACTTCATTCTAATTTGATTCATAATAGTAGATAATTCTCAATATGATGAGGCAGAATGTTTGATGGTGGTAACAAAAACTCACTTATCAACCTACAACAACAAATATGAATTGTTAATATAATGAATAGTAATGGTATGATAACATTGAAGATGACAAAAATGACATACCTTAGCATATGTGATATTGTTACATTAGATAAACCATTAATAACATTCAAGTTCACCAACAACACTATAGAAAAGAGAAGAGTTGTTTGGGAGCCTTGATATAGGAGCTTGTATGCCTTCTCAAGTATAGGTATATCAAGACCATCTTCATCATCATTATCAGATGTGCTAGTACCATCATCATGAGAATCTTCATCAGTTGCACCAATACCATCTTCTTCAATCATGTCCTCTAGCACATTATCATCTTCTTCCATGGGAGTGTTATCCTTAGCTTGGATATTCACACCTCCATGTTCCTTCAGTTGGATATCCACATTCACTAATCAAGGAAAACCATGGCCCCGTTCAATGTGACTATGTTGTCTACAATGATTCTTGGCTATTGTGATTAGAATTCTTTGATTTTTCAAGCCCTTAGACTTTTTGTAAGGACAATTACATTTATTAACTTTTCTTTGGAACTGAGACCATAATCTAGCAATTGTCTTGTTATTTTGTTCTAGGTTCATATTGTCAAGCATGGTCTTTCTTCACAAGAAAATATATTTGCAAAAATTATTGGACATGTTGTACTTAATGTTTATATGTGCACATATGGTTTTGAAAAAAAAATTTGGTTTAATTAATGTATATATCTACAAAAATATTGGACATTTTTTACTTAATGGTTATATTTGCACATATGGTTTTGAAAGAAAAATTTGGTCTAAATAATGTGTATATCTACAAAAATATTTGATATGTTGTACTTAATGTTTATATTTGCACATATACTTTTGAAAGAAAAATTTGGTTACCTCGCTCAAATTTACCCATATTATAATCAATGAAAAGTTGTCTGCTTACAACGCTCTTTGTTAATTGTACAATATACAATGCTCATTATAAAATATTTAATCAACAAGCTCATCACCTTGGTATTTAATTGTTCATCTACAATAAGTTTACAATTAGCATGGTACATAGGAGATCTCATTACATCATAGTGATCTTCTATGAATCATTGTGCCCACGAGGAGTACTTGAGCTCACTTGAGGAGAACATTTTAGCTCAACTTTATAATCAAAGTGTTTTATCTCTTAGCTCCTCAAGTAATACTACACAATCTGAACTTTTTGATTCTTACTCTTGTTCTTATCTATGATAAATTCTCATGGATAGTTATTGAAACTATACTTCTCCATGTTGAAATCAAATTTCAAAGATTTGGTAATGTTGCTTCTCACTAAATCCTACATTCATATCACTCTAAGCTTTCCTTTTTGGTGAAAATGTATGTCTTGTATTGGGTCAAAGAATTTTTGTGGGTTCTTGTCACTTGAAATGTACATGGTTTATTATGGACCTTGTTGCCTTGTGGAAGTTTGAGATCTTGTGAAAATTGGCATGATTTCTAAGGATGTATGTCAATGTACCTAAGTATGAGGGATGTATGCAAAATGCACTTTTTTTTTTCTTTTTTGGATTTTTTGAAATATAATTATGAAAAAAATGCACACTATGGGTATGTATGAATTTTTTTTTTTGGAATTTTAAAAATTTTGGATTATGAAATTTTGACATCAGCAATAGAATCTAGGCTAAATTTGACAAACTTTAGACTTCTTCTTTTTTAAGTTCTTTTTTGGACTATTTTGATCAACTCAACCCTCCAACCCTAAAATAAACAACCAAAAAAATGAGTTATCCCAGGACTAGCAATGATGTACTCTCTAGTACAACATATTCATGATTAATTTAAAACATATTGCAACCTAAATTCATGGATGATCATTGGAGGGAGGTTAGAATCTTGGGGAAACTAAAATTTGATTGAATAAAAACAATTTCATTTCCATGTTTGATGGGAAGGATAAATAGAGTTAAATCTATAACTTGTTTGAACTAAAAGACTTACTTATTCCCAAATTATAACATCTCAAGACTTGCAAGAAGTGAAGGAAAGCAACCTCCACTTGGAGGCAATCTATGATTAATCTATTTTGGCTCAATATGTAGTTCACTTTAAGATTTGCAAGAGGAATGATCATTGCTTTGAAAATTGAATCAATCCATGATCCAAGGCATGTTTTGATACTAATGCAATGTAGTCTTATGAAAACATTCAAAGTTTATCATTTAATAAAATCAATTCTTTTCCCTCCTTATTTTATAAAGTCAAAGATGTAGGGTCTAGGAGGTGGAAGATGGAGATGATGTTACAAGCTCAAGTCTGGGACTTTGAACGAGATCAAGCTACACAAGGACTGCTTCAAGTTTCAAGACATCCAAATGAGAGGAAAATACGTCATCAAAGTGCAATTTAGGTTTGAGATCAAGCTAGGTACAATCACATGAAGACATCATCAAATATAATCAAGTTTAAATTAGATTGAGATACAAGTTCAAAATGAAAATTCAAGTTAAGGCATGAGAAAGATCTCAATAGATAGAGAAGAATCACAAGATGAGGCAATTGAGAACATGGGCCAACACATTCATCCTAAAGAAGTTGATAGTTTTACAAGAGCTAATCAAAGTTAGAAATGTTGAGAGTTAATTTCTAATAATTGACAAAGAAATATTTTCACTTTTAATAGCCACATTGCACAAACCAACATTCAAAACACATATTCTCAAATGGAGCTATAGGATAAGGATGATGAGGTGGCACCAAGTTGTCTTCTCCAATCAAAAAATTCTAATTCAAGCAGAGTTAATCATATTATACCAAGTGTCATTTTCTCATTAGCTAAAAAAGCATTGTAATTTTTTTAATGGCCCATGATGTAGCATGCTCATGTAATTAGTTGTAAAAGATATGCATTGACATAATAAAATATGATTGGAGTGTTGTTGACCAGTTGGCAACAACTATTGGATTCTGTTGTAAGAAAAATTACCAACGTGGATATCCCTAATATATTTATTTAACATGATTATGATGTTGATCATGTTGATTGAATCTATGGTAGATGATTATAGTATAATCCTAATCAAGGATTGTTTGAATTATCATGTGACTTGAATGAAGAAACTCAAGTGACTTCATTTTTGCCAAGATTTTATCTTTGATAAGTAATCTCAAAATAATCTCAATGCCCACTCTCTCACAATCTATAATCGCAAATGCAGATAGTAAAATCACTTTCTATTCTTTCAATTTTGAGTTGCATACCTCTTACAGATTTTAGGTGTTCTAGGTGCCTCTTCAAACAATCCTTGAGACTCAATAGCTTCCTTGTACACAAGTGTATCTTTAAAGTCTATTGCACCAAAATTGTATGTCTTGATTACTACTCCACAAGAAATAATCTACAGAAAGAAGAGATCAATCTCATTCATTATTGAACAAAAATCATAATCCCACAAATATATAGCTGCATTTAAAGAGCACAAGAAATTATATTGCTTGAAATCATTATACCATTAAACATACATGAAATCTTTCTGAACTTTGACCTTTATACACTTAAAAATGCCTATAGATTTCTGTAAATAATTTTCTGTACACCTATGACACTTTAGACCCCAATACAAAAATCCTTTTGGGTATAGCTCAAGTTGACCTATACTGGTATATTTGACTAGGTCAACCTATACCTTAGGGTATTCTTAAGACTAGGGATCATGGGGTCTAGGGTAAAGTCTATAAAGATTCAAACACCTAAGACACTTAAAAATAGTCCCTCACTCTCATAGGAATCTTTATAGCATATAGTATAAATATTCAAACACTTAAGCACTTCATTCTAGGATATTTTAGCACACATTAGTTTTGTTTTGGTCTCCCTCACTCTCTCTCACTCAAATTTTAGGTCATCTATCATTTTATGCACATGTCCTTTAGGAGCTATTTCATCACCATTTTGGTCATATATTCTTATAGTTCAAAATCCCTTTGGATCATGTGTTCTAGGGGAAAGTGTATAAATATTCCCACAAGATATGTTATTATTACTACAACTAAAAATACTTAAAATTTCTAAAAAATAATTAAAGCTTAAGGGGATGGATAATTACCCTTCAAATCTAACTCTTTGACTGAGTACAAGTTGCTTCAAGGGGCTAAAGTCAGTGATTGACTTTTACTATTATGTTCTAAAACCTTGTTAAACACTAGTAGACTTACTATACCAAAATAAGATTTTTTTTGTTGGTCAATCCATGGTGGTATGGTACAAAATCCTTAGCTCTAGCAATAGCTCTTACAATCCTAAAATCCTCAACACCCATAATCCACATCTCCCACAAGATATGATTATTTAGCTCGTACAAACCTCAGCTCCAATACCTCCAATAGTGCATGAAGAATAGTAACAAATTAAAAAATTAAAACTTTTGGCTATTTTGTTAATACAACTTGAGTTGGTCAAAATTTTGACCAAATTGGGAAACCCTAAGTGTTGACATTCTAGTCATGTTTGTTATGAGTGACATATACTTATTCAGATTATGAGTTTATACCAAGAATATTGTATAGTTAACAATGTTAACCAAGCATTTTAGTTGCTACTAAGTTCTACAGTTGCTACCAAGTCCTTTGGACAAATTTTAGTTTACACTAAGTAGCTACTACCAAGGTGATGATTAGCACTACAAACTGAGCATCTCAGTGTATATCAAGTTTACTAGTGTAAACTAAGTTGTATAATGCTTATCAAGTTTGTAGTTGATCAGATATGAGTCCAATGTTAACCGAGCTACTCAGTATTAACCAAGAGACTCAGTTTATACCGAGCTTGAAATGATAGCATTGACTGAGCTATGCAATGTGAATCAAATAATTTAGTTTATATGCTAAGTTTTGTAGTATTAATTGAGTCACTAGTGTAGATTGAGTTCAAGACTACTTGGAAATGATTAGTATGGATCAAGCTTCTATGTATATTGAGTGCATGATGGAGCTGAGAATTGATAATGGATGTTGAATATCAGAACATCATCGAGTCAATCTTCAAAACCCAAGTTTCTACACTTTGGCTAACTTTGTAATATTTGTCTAAACTTGTATCATGGTTGACTTTGTAATTATGTAATTAGATTGGTATATGTAATGTAATGTATTACATCCAAATAATCATACAGAAGTAATGTAATCATCATGATAAGAGTAGAAGAGTGAATTACAAAGGCTACAACAATATAAGGAGTAGTAAAGATTCATCTATCACAACAAGGTGATTTGTACACTCACAAGAATCTCATTCAAAAAACAAAGTTGTAGATCAGAGATCAGCTACTGCTCCATCCTAAGAGGTGGATCAGTCAAATCCTTTAACAAGGTAGACCTAATAGTCTTATGTAAATATCTTTACCAAGTGCATACTTCATTGTATTTTTGTTAATCCTTTTGCAAGGTGGACCTAGTAGTCCTTATTGCTCCTAATAGGGAAAATCATAAGAAGTGATCATTATAAGCCTTAACAGGCCAACCTTATACTATAGTACTAAAGCTGGTGGGTATCATCCCCACCACAATTTTACTTTCTATTTGGAAGGTTTTTGGGTCACCAAATCTTATGTTAAAGTATTATGCATGCTTTCATGTTTTTAGTTTCTCATGCATGCAATTAGATTAGAATATACATAAAGGATTAATTTCTAATTAGGATAAAAGTTTTATAAGTTATTGATTCACTCCTTCCCTCTCAGTAACTTAGCCTATCATAATATTTGCAACAATTGGTATCAAAGCTCTGTGGTTCTCAGTGAAAAGTTTAACAACTTGAGAAAAGATCAAAGACAATGGAGGTATTTAGACTTGACAAGGCTATTGATAATGAGAAGCTAGATTTGGAATTGGCCATTGGACAACTCAAGAAAGAAAAAGAGAAACACTCTTAGTCCCTAACAAGAAGAAAAGATCTTGTAATCCAGATGAATGATTCACTCTACATTGAAGAAAGAATTGAAGACATCTATTCAAGCAATTCAGATGAATTTGATGAAGCAATAAAAAAACTATTGGAAAAGAATAGTACTCTGCAAGAAGAAGTAAGAAAACTAAGAAGAGAGCAATAAATTCAGTTAGTAAGATTATGTGAATTCATGGAAGAGAAAAATAAGATTAAAGAAGAGATGAAGGAAAGAACAATGAAATTCAGTACCTATCCCTTTAGAAAGAAAACTCCATTGATTAGCTCACCAATGCAAATGAAAGAATCATGAATCTAAGATCAAACAATGAAAAATTGAATAATGATCTAAACATTGAAAGACATACCAATGAAAGAATGATAAAATCCTAAGTAGACATGAATCAGTTGAATGAGTAGAGTCATTTTAGACAAAAAGGAAAAATAGGAATTGGATATATAGAAGAAGGTGAATCATCCAAGCAAGGATCTCAAAAGAATAAATTTACTTGTAGTCACTATGGTAAGATAGCTCATACTTCAAACAAATTTTTGAGAAATGGGAAAACAAAATTCAATGGAAAATGCTACAATTGTAATCAACATGGTCATAGAGAAAATGAATGCAATGAAAAACCAAGATTTGATGCAAAATATCACAAATGTAAGAAGGATGGACACTAGTCATCAAAATGCAAAACCAAGATATTGAATCGAGCAAAAAAAATTGTGAGAGCTATATTTGGTTGGGACTATAACACTCGGTGCAGATGTCATTATTGTGGAGAACTTGGACACATTGGAATGAATTGTTTAAAACAACACATGAGGAAAAGAGATACTACCAAAAAATGTTTCATCTATATAGAACTTGGTCATCTTACCAAGAACTATATGAATATTGGAAGAATAGAAGATGAAAAGAAGGAAAAAGTTGATAACATCATAAAACAAACGAGACAATAGTGGGTTCCAAAGTCTACTGAGAATGCAAGTCCAAGAAATGATGATTAAGTCACTCAAGAATTGGGTGATTCCACTATTTCCACTTGATTTCTTAAAGGAGAATTGGAAACAGGCTACTAAAGAAGACATCTAAATTGGTTCTAGTTAATAGGACAAAAGATCCATATCAACATTCAAGATGCAAAGGGATCACTAAGTAAGAGGTACCAGTTACTACCAAGTTACCTTCCTTACCGAGTGAGGTCGGGTTACAGACTCTACTGAGTGAGGTCAGTAGTGACTAAGTCTTATATGGTTACCGAGTCATGAAAGACCCTACCAAGTTATCGATGCAAATAAAGTGGATGACAGTCTGTCAATTTGATCTAACATCTGTACTAGGAATTTATGATGAAACTTGATAGAAGAAGTAAAATCAAAGTCATTTTTTCACTTTGAATTTTCAAGAGCTATTTGTGCAGAGTGATCTTTAAGAACATTCAAGAGATTTGAGTTAATTGCTACCAATTTTTTTTGAATTCTCTCAAACCCTACCGAGTGAAGATGGTAGCTACTAGTAGAAAGGTTAAATGAGGATCAGACATGTTCATTTGTGGTATGGAATGGAAAGCACTACATTTCAAGCTCACTCTTATAGTTGTGAAAACCCTAGATCCAAGTGGAGCATAGTCTCAAATCCCTCCTAAGGTACTATTGATTAACATCATTCTTTCTCATTTCAAATGTACAATTAAAGATATTGGTACACTACCCTAAAGAAGCTATGTGTTAATGGTGTGTTGAAACCTAAACACCAACATCTGGAAGTGAAAGGTTTAACACATTCTTCATATGCCATGAGAATTTCAATTTAAATGGATAAGATACATCCTAAGTCATGTGCATAATGGTCATTTGTGGTTGGAGCAACTAATTTTGATCACAAAGAAGATGATCCATAGGATCACCAGTCTCCCCATGTTATCAAAAGCCAAAATGACCAAAACCCTAAGTTATTTTAAATTGGAGAAGAAAACCCTAGCTAAGTGGGATGGAAGTGGAACAAAGATTAGTAGTGTGACTAATATGGAGCTCAAGTTTGGCATACATATAATTTCTCTCAAGATCTATAGTTTGAAAAAATTGAATAGTGTGTCATGTGAAGCAGTGGACCTAGCATACAAGGTAGTCAAGAACAACCTTTCTCTTGACCTTGCCAAGCTACTATTGAACTAGTTCAACAAAAACATGGAGAGCATTAGGACATCAAAGAACAATCCATGTAAGTTTGGCTCACTATTGACATGTTTATTTTTCTATGTTCATAAATTCTTTCCATCAAAAGGTACTCTTGTTTGGAGAAAAGATGTGCTAGTACTCTATTAGATTAATGAATACATTGCTGAAATGGGAGAGAATTATACTAGTATCATGGACAATTATTTTGATGCATTCAATGAGAAATTAAATAAAAGATTTTGAATCCCCAAGAAACTAGTTGAGGATTATAAAGATGATGTTTGTTTTATGGTAGATAGTGACGAGGTATATATTTAGGTAGTTAAGCCTAGAGTTGCATGGGTGAAACCTCTAGGATATGAGGTGAATATTGATGAAACAAAAGATATAATTGAAGCACTAATAAATGAGCTAGTTGACCCCAAGGTTTCTTAATTTGGCATCTATGATGAGGCTAAGGCCAAGATTGAACTGGAGATCAAGTTTCCTTAGGCAGTTAGCAAGGGCAAGAAGAGGATTGCCAAATTGAAAACTAGTTTTTCTCTCTTGTTAACTGAAGGAAAAGGTGAGGATGAAGAAGTAGATGATGAAGAATCAAAGGAAGAGGAGCCACTAAAGAAGAAGGGCAAGTTAATCATTACCAAGCCTACCAAGACATCCATTGTAGTGTTCATCAGGAGATCCTCCAGAAAGAAAGAAGACAAAGAAGGAGGAGACATAATTTTTAAGAGGTCTCCTCCAACATTTGAGGAGAGAATGAAAGAATTAGAATCATCAGGTTCTGGAATAACAAACTTCAAAGCAATGAAATATGAGACCAAAACTGTTGATGAGTAGAATCAGATTGAAAATATATTGATATCCAAGATGGGTAAGTGGAAATATTCACCTGACTAGCTCACTTAGCAAATTCCCAATGCTTTAATGGACAAAATTAAGCCAAGATGGGAGCATGTAATGCAAACTGTAAAGGATATATATGAGTAGACCTTAAGGAAAATTATGCAAATTTGATTGACAAGGAAGTGAAAGAATCTTTAAAGAAAAAATGAGGAAAAGTTAACCTTAAAATTCAATATTTGTCTTATTTTATTGAATCAAATAGAGCATGTTATGAAGAATGCTACAAATACATGGAAGAATGTCTATATTCTTCACAAACTAAGTGATTTTTTTGTAAGTGTAAGTGATAAAGATGGTGATGATCATGAAGAAAAAGATAATGACGAAGTGACTTATTTTGATAATGTTGATGATGAAGAGGAATAGGAGCAAGAGGCTACCAAGGAAGATACTCAAGATGTTGAGGAAACTAACCCAGTTAAAATTGCTACAGTGGTTATAACCTGACTTCCTCACTCTCCAAGAAAAATATTGATAATGTCAAGTATGGAGACAACCTCAGTAGGATTGACTATGACTAGCACTGCAAGCATAAGCATTCAATCAATCTTTGCACTAGTCTGAGCACATCATTGATTGAAGTGCAAAGCACTTCATCTACCAAGTTGCAAGTTATACCCTCTACATCAATTTTGGCTACAATAGGTATTTCTAATAGTATTTCAACAATGAGTACAGTATCTATTTTTGTTGCAAGTCCTACTATTTCAACTATTGTTTCCATTCCTAGTACACAAGCAATAAGTGCAAGGATAGTTGAGACCAAGCCTCAACTGAGTACAAAATTTTTGGGAAAAGGTAAAGAAAAGGAAGAAGATATAGATCTTCATGAGGAGATTGTCATTCCAAAATGGGACATCTCAAATCTAACTCTAGATCATATGCAAACCTTTGGTGAACTTCTACAAAAGAGAGCCAAGCAGCAAAGGCTAAGAGAAGAAAGAAACAAGGAGTTCAAGATCATTAAGGATGCTAAGAACATTCTAGCAAGGGCCCTAGGTATAGAGGTTAATACTTCTCAACCAATTTTGTATCAGTGGGTAGAGGTAGTCCAAAAATACAATGAAGATTTGAATGGACAAAATAAATTATTGTAGAGAGCTGAGAAAAAGTTTTAGAACTTATTGCTCAATAGATTGCCATTCACCACATAGAATTGTCTACTATTTTGGGCTCTCTAGAAACTTCTTGCACTTATGTATCATTAATTTTTGGTAAATTATGTGATACATCAATTTTCACAAAAGAAATAAGAGACAAATTGTCTAAAATTGATGAAGATCTTAAGGTAAGTGCATAACAGTTGCAATTCGACTTGATTTCTAGCTCTACATAGTTCAATAGAATTAGATTTTTGATAAATATATAGATATAACTACTCAGAGAAGAAGCAAGAATTAGATCAACACCAAAAGATATCCAGAATATGATTCCCACTAACATGGATGCACTACAAAAGTTTATTGCACATTCAAAAACCCTCATCCATGATAATAATTTCTCTATTGCAGACCACATGATTGAATTATTAGTAGAAGTGCAAGTGGCATTGCACACATATAGGGTCTTGCAAGAGAATTGAGACAAGACTTTGGTGCTCATATTGAAGGTACATTCAGAATTCCTATCACATTTTGTCATTACTATGTAAATACATATAGCATAATTCTTTGGCATTAATGTCAAAAAGGGGGAGAAGCTTTAAGGAGATAAAAAGGGGGAGAAGATTGGATAAGGGAGAAAATTAAAAGGAAAATTGTAGACTGTAGATAAAATGAACATTATATGTATACTATACTGTATATTATGTATGGGGGAGCATTACCATGTACAAAAATGTATCCTTTACAAAACAAATTTTGAAAAATCTCAAAAATACTATACTCTACCGAGTTGGAGATATAAGGTGATGAATAAAGGTGTTGTTGAACATTCTTTAATTTAGTTTTGACTAATAAGTGTTTTTGTCACTAATGCCAAAGGGGGAGATTGTTGACATTCTAGTCATGTTTGTTATTAGTGACATAAACTTATTCAGATTATGAGTTTATACCAAGAATATTGTACAATTAACGATGTTAACCAAGAATTTTAGTTGCTACCAAGTTATACAGTTGCTACCAAGTCCTTTGGACATATTTTAGTTTGCACCAAGTAGCTACTACCAAGGTGATGATTAGCAATATAAACTGAGCATCTCAATGTATGCTAAGTTTACCAGTGCAAACCGAGTTGCGTAGTGCTTACCGAGTTTGCAGTTGATGAGATATGAGTCTAATGTTAACCAAGAGACTTAGTTTATACCAATCTCAAAGTGATATCATTGACTGAGCTATGTAGTGTGAATCAAATGATTCAGTTTATATGCCAAGTTTCATAGTATTTGCTAAGTCACTAGTGTAGACCGAGTTCAAGACTAATTCAAAGTGATTAGTATGGACTGAGATTCTACATCTACCAAGTGTATGATGATGTTGAGCATTGATAGTGGATACTGAGTATTAGAACCTCACCGAGTCAATCTTCAGAACTCAAGTTTCTACACTTTGGCCAACTTTGTAATATTTGTGTAAACTTGTATTGTGGCCAACTTTGTAATTATGTAATTGGATTGGTATATATGTAATGTATTTATCACATCCAAAAAATCATATGGAAGTAATGTAATCATCATGAGAAGAGTAGAAGTTTGAATTACAAAGGCAACAATAGTATAAGGAGTAGCAAAGATTCATCTATCATAGCAAGATGATTTGTACACTCACAAGAATCTCATTTAGCAAACCAAGTTGCAGATCAAAGATTAGCTACTACTTCATCCTAATAGGTGGATCAATCAAATCTTTTAACAAGGTAGACCTAACAATCTTATGTAAATCTCTTTACTAAGTGCATACTTCATTGTATGTTTGTAAATCCTTTTGCAAGGTGGACCTAGCAGTCCTTATTGCTCCTAATAGTGTAGATCATTAGAAGCAATCATTGTAAGCCTTAACAGGCCAACCTTATACTGTAGACTAAAGCTTGTGGGTATCATCCCCACCCTAGTTTTACTTCCTATTTGGAAGGTTTTTGGGTCACCAAATCTTGTGTTAAAGTGTTATGTATGCTTTCATGTTTTTAGTTTCTCATGCATGCAATTAGATCAGAATATACATAAAGGATTAATTGCTAATTGGGACAAAAGTTTTTTAAGTTACTTATTCACCCCTCCCCTCTTAACAACTTAGCTTGTCATAATATTTCCAACACTAAGTTGGTCAAAATTTCAACCAACTCAAGCATAAAAACAAAACAAAACAAAAAATTTAGGTCAAAATTTGACCTATAATTTACTAGTCCTATATGGTGTTTTATTCAGAAAACTAGCTCCAATAATTAGGTCCATACAATGAATTATACTTCTTACTTATGGTAAACCATCAGATATATCTTCAATAACAATCTCCTTATACTCAATCAATAACCTTTCAATTTTTTTTGGCACTCGATCATCACAATTTTTTGTCACTTGATTGCTACTACCACAACTTGGTCCTTTAGGGATTACAACAAAATATACTTGGTTCTTTTTCAACCTCTTTTCAAATTATTTCCCATTAACCACACAAACTTGAACATTAGAACAATTAACCTCATCTAAACTTTCAATCAAAAGAAACAATACTTTCTTTCTTCCATTCACCCAAAGAATATATTGATTCAATCTTCCATCATGCATAACATATCTATCATATTTACAAGGTCTACCCAATAGAATATGACAACAATTCATAGGCATAACATCACAAAAAACTTCATCAAATTAATTTCTAATCTTGATCTTCATCACACATTGTTCACTTACAACCATCTTATGTTCATCCTTGATCCATGAAACATGATAGGGTGTAGTGTGTCTCAACCTCTATAATTGTAACTTTGTAACCAGCTCCTCTAAATCTAAATTTACTAAAATTCCATTGTCAATAATCACTTTGCAATATTTTCCAACCATCTTATATATGGTCTTGAAAATACTTCTCCTTAGGATAGGTCCCTCATCAATTCCCTTGTTACACATAAATTCTCCTTACCATTAGATTCCCTCCAACCTTGGCTCCACTTGGTTAACCCTCAAGATCTTCTTGAATCACAAACTTTTTATTACCTTATTCATTAACACCAGAATATTTGCACTCAAATGGTCTCCTTCTTTTCCACATCTAAAAAAATTACCATGAAAACCACCTCTAGAATAAGAATGACCTCTTCCTCGATAAGAACTAGTACCTCCTCAATAAGAATTACCACCTTTACATTCAATCTTACCTTTGTCATCATTTCCACTCAGATTTTCCCTTGCACAAGATTGTTAGAACTACCAACTTATCCACAAGATCTACCTCTACCTCTCTTGAATCTAGCACCTCTATCTCTTTGTCTTTGTTCATGCTTCTTTGTCAAGATCTCCTCATCTTTCAAGGCATATTGATATGCTTCTTCCATACTTTCCAATTCACAAAACTTATCTCATCTTAAATTCCATATCTCAATCCATTTAGATACCTTGCAATGTTCTCAACTTCATCATCTACATGTCTAGATCTTATGTGCAATCTATAGAATTCCTCAGTATACTCTTTTACAGTCATGTCCTTTTGTCTTAGATTTTGCATTTTCCTTAAGAAGCTAACTTGGTAATCAGCAAGAAGGAACTTCTTCTTCACTTGCTCCACCATTTTCAACTAGGTCTTGATCTTCTCTTTTCCTCTTCTTTGTCTATTAGTTTGCAAATTCTCCGACCACATTGATGCATGGCCTTTCAACCTAGTGACTATAATCTTCACCTTCCTATTATTAGAAGTTATTTCAAACTCAAAGAACTTCACCATATCAAAGATCTAGTCCAAAATAGTAGTGGCATCTAGTTTTCTAGCATAATGAACAACTTCCAAAATAGGATTTGAATGTGCCCTAGAGAATACTCTCAATGATATTTTCTCATCTTGATCTTCTTCAAGTTCTAGATTAGGGTTTGGTGTGATTGCTTTAGCATCACTCACATCATCAAGATGTGCTTGTCTCCTCTTGGTCATCTCCACATCATCTAATCTGGTTGTAATTTGTCTCAAAATGTCCATAATAGTAGTCTCAACATTTCTTCTACCTTGAACCATCTTTACAAATAGGTTCCTACAAGATTGTAACCCTCTTTAAGTTATAGGTCAAATATGCAGATCTACCACCCTACAAAAAAATCCAACTTAGGGTTCTACACTATCCAATTCTACAAGGATGAACCTAAAACTTTGATACCACCTGACAGAAGGAGAGATTGAAAAACTAGGGCTTGAGGCACACTTAACTATCCAATTAACTTGTTGAGTAACACAATGAAAGAAAACAACACCAAGGAGAGAAGGAGATTTGAAATTATTTCTTAATTCATCAAATTATCTGCATACATGCCTAGCTATAAAGTCTTCTAGGTTAAGATGAACAAATACAACTTCAAAATGCACTATCCAAACTTCAAACTCATTATTCCAAGATATTTTGATCTCTACTCTCTAAGTTCTTACCCAACTTAAATCAAATACCCCTATTTATACTTTCTAAAATGGTTTACATAATATTCCATATCATTGCATAATATAAAGGATTGTTGGAAATAACAATGGGAAAGTAAACTCTAAGAGGGGGGGTGAATCAACACTTCAAAACTTTAACCATAAATAATTCACCATACATCCATCTCACAACTTAGCATGTAAATTGAAATAACTAACTACACATGTTCATCCATAGCATGAAACAAATAATGCATTACATAATAAATTTTTTACCCAGAAACCCACCAATGAGAAGGTGAAACTTGGGCAAGAATGACACCCACAAATCATCACTATTGTAGTTGTAAAGTGTAGCCAATTATGGTTACAATAATTTTGATCATAAACTATGATCTACTCTGTGAGGGGTCTACCCTATTAAAGGCTTACAAAGGCTATTAGGTCTCACCCTATTAAAGGATTTCAACACCCTGCTAAAAGTGTGCCTTGTTAGAGGACTTAAACTTATAATAAAGAAAGCACTTGGTTAAGAGATTTACACAACTTTGTTAAGACTACTCTGTTAGGAGATTTACTCTATATGATGCAGGAGCATCCAGAGGTATAAGGGCAATCCTGTGTCACCCAAAAAAAATGTACTTAGACTTAGTTTCTATTTTATGTCTTTACATTTTTGGATACCCATTTGGCTCAAATAAAGGTTCCAACTCTCATAGTTCAACTATCAGTGCATTTGAAAATCCCAAAAAAATAGGAGCATGCAATTTGACCATCATTTTGGTGACCTAGAAGGTGTGACTTGGCCAGATGAATGTAATCGAGATTTAGAGTATTCCAGAAAAAGAATCAGGTCAAAAGGCCCCACGGTTTGAAAGTTATTGTAGTTTTTCGGGTTTTGGAGACCCCCTAAGAATGCTTCAAAGTCAGGTTTGGGGCATTAAATGACCTTGAAAAGGGTCAAAAAATGGGGGATGAGCAAAGCTTTTCCATAGGGCTATAGAGCGCTTCGAGAGCTTTTCGAAAATGTAAACAGTTCGTCAATCGGAGTTACAGTTCAAAAGTTATGCCTCCCGGAAGTTTGGCTACCGTTTCTGGATTCTTCTAGAATTGCACCAACTTCTAACGCAGCTTTCGGAACCTTCTATTTTGTCGGTGGATGCCTACTAGCACTTTCTAGAATGTACTCCTAGTCCTTAACCCTCTGGGGTCTATTTAAGGAGATTTTTGGCATTGTAATAGGCAATTCGGATTGGAGCTTGAGAGGAGGTGCTAAAAGGAGAAATATTCTCCAGATTTATGCTATTGTAAGCCCGCAGGGCATGTTTTGAAGTTTATTTTCTCTACACTGTTTGTACTAGCATATTTTCTCAGTTAATATAATTCCCCTTTCTATTGTGTCTATTCTGTTGTTGGGTTGTGTCCCCATCAAGTGGTATCAGAGCGGGTTTTCCTGAGTGTGCAGACAGAGCGCTGACTGTGAGGCAGTTTGCACCAGGACTGTGTGGTTGTGGGTTTGAGTTAGAAGATGCCTCCATGAAGAGAGCATGGCGGAAGGGCTAGAGCTATTGATCCTGAGGAGGTTAGAGCCCTCCAGAGACAGGTACAAGCATTGCAAGAGGAGCTTCGTAGAGGAGCAAATATTGCCGCAGATGACAATAGTGAGGATGACAATGAAGAGGAAGTAATGGAAGTTGACGGGGAAGTTCTGAATCCTGTAGAGGAAAGGCTTTTTAGGGCCATTTCTAGGTTTGGGAAGAGACCTACAATTGAAGTGGGTATATTTTCGGGAAATTTGAAACCAGATGAGTTGATCGATTGGATCAATGAACTGGACGAATACTTTGAGTATGAGGATATAAGGGACCCATATAGGGTTAAGTTTGCAAAGGCAAAACTAAAAGGCCATGCCAAAATCTGGTGGCAAGAGATTCAACTGGAAAGACTTAGAAGAGGAAAGGAGATCACAAGATGGGATCGCATGGTGGACAAATTGAAGAAGCAGTTCATTCCTGTGGACTACGAGCTTGATCTGTTTAAAAAGATGCATGGGTTAAAGCAAGCAGGAAGGTCAGTCCAAGAATATACAGAGGAGTTTTACCGACTCCTGATTAGAGCAGGGCATGCAGAGGCAAATAAGGAGAAGGTTGCTCGTTATATCAGTGGGTTACGACCTAGCATCCAGGAGGAATTAAGTTTGGTAAGAATGACCAGCGTTGAAGAAGCATACCAGTTTTCCCTACGAGTTGAAGAGAAGCTGAGTAAAAGGTTTGAAGGAAGACAAAGAGGGCGCGGTCAAGGAGGAAGGGGAAGCGGTAGATCATCTGGAGGTCGCAATGAAACTCAAAAGAAAAATGAAGATGAGGGTACTAGCAGGAACCAGAGGAATGAGGGTTTCAACCGCTCCCGTGATCAAGATTTTGGAAATCAAAGAGGAAGAGGTAGAGGACATGGACAAGGAAGAGGAGGCTTTCGTGGTACCTGTTTCCATTGCAATGAAGAAGGTCATCGTGCCTTTGAATGCCCTCAACGACAAGGAAGGATAGATAGGAGAGCTGAGGGCCAAGCTAGGGTTGCTCATGTGGATGAGGATGCACAATCATCACATTCAGAGGATGCAGAAAGAGGAGAGGCCTTGGTAAATGAAAGAGTCCTACTAAGTGGTGAGAATGAACCAGGACAACGGAGGAGTTTGTTCCGTACCAGATGCAAGTGTGAGGATAAATGTTGTGATGTGATCATTGATGGTGGTAGCACTGATAACCTGGTATCAGAAGAGATGGTCTCTAAGCTGAAGCTCAAGAGGGAGAAACATCTCCAGCCCTATCAGATTTCTTGGGTAAAAGATGATCATAAGGTCCTGGTAAGTGAACAATGTTTAGTAAAATTCAAAATTGGGAGTTACCATGATGAAGTTCTTTGTGATGTTATTTCGATGGATGTTTGCCATCTATTGTTGGGTAGACCATGGCAGTTTGATAGACATGCAATACATGATGGACATGCAAACACATACTCTCTGACAAAGGATGGAGTTCACCACAAATTGAAGCCCATGAAAAAGGAAGGTGAAAAGGTATGTAGCAGTGCTAGGATTTGTCTTGTTGATGGAAGGAAGTTTTTAGATGGCATGAAACATCAGCGTATGTACTATGCTTTGATTCCTAGGAAAGATAAAGAAGGTAGTAGTGAAATACCATTTGAAGTTTCAGATTTACTAGGAGAATTTGGAGATATTATCTCTGATAATGTTCCAGATGGATTGCCACCAGTAAGGCAAATTAGTCATCAGATAGATCTGATTCCAGGAGCTAGTTTTCCTAACAAGGCTGCTCACAGGATGACTCCTACTGAAACAGAGGAGCTAAATAGACAGGTTCAGGAGCTATTGAGGAAGGGCTTGATTCGAGAGAGCCTGAGTCCATGTGCAGTACCTACAGTACTTGCACCAAAGAAGGATGGAGAGTGGAGGATGTGTACAGATTCTTGAGCTATAAATAGGATAACCATCAAGTACCGGTTTCCTTTACCAAGGATGGATGATCTTATGGATTGCTTGAGTGGAGCTCAGTACTTCACAAAGATAGATCTAAAGAGTGGCTATCATCAGATATGGATTCGAGAAGGAGATGAGTGGAAAACAGCCTTCAAAACCAAGGAGGGTCTTTATGAGTGGTTAGTCATGTCCTTTGGATTGACGAACGCCCCAAGCACCTTCATGTGGCTCATGAACGAGGTACTTAAGAAGTTCTTGGGAAAATTTGTTATTGTCTATTTGGATGATATTTTAATTTTCAGCAAGACCTTGGAAGAACATTTACTGCATATTCGTA
Source organism: Cupressus sempervirens (assembly GCA_028749045.1). Taxonomy (NCBI): domain Eukaryota; kingdom Viridiplantae; phylum Streptophyta; class Pinopsida; order Cupressales; family Cupressaceae; genus Cupressus; species Cupressus sempervirens. Next base: position 532,161,409 of record CM053790.1, read on the forward strand.
GTGTCCTTGAAAGGCAAAGGGAAGAGAAACTGTTAATTAATCTAAAGAAGTGTGTCTTTGCAAAAAGTGAGTTAGTTTATTTGGGATTTGTTATATCACCTGAAGGTCTCAAAATGGATCCAGAAAAGGTAAAAGCCATCTTGGAATGGCCTACTCCAAGGTCTGCTACTGAGGTAAGATCATTTCATGGTCTGGTTAGTTTTTACAGGAAGTTTATTAAGAATTTTAGTGGCATATGTGCACCTCTAACTGATACAATAAGAGGGGATAGAAAAGAGTTCAAATGGACTGCAGCAGCTGCGAGAAGTTTTGAATTGCTGAAGAAGAAGGTGACTGAACAGCCTGTGTTGGCACTTCCAGATTTCAGAAAAGTATTCCAGGTGGATTGTGATGCTAGTGGTAGCGCTATTGGGGCTGTATTAAGCCAAGAAGGTAAGCCTATTGCATATTTTAGTGAAAAATTGAATGATGCAAAGAAGAAGTATTCTGTTTATGATCAAGAGTTCTACGCAATAGTTCAAGCCTTAAAGAAATGGAGGCATTATTTATTGCCAAAGGAATTTGTTTTGTATACTGATCATCAGGCATTACAGTACCTAAATAGCCAAGGTAAATTGAATCAGAGGCATATGAAGTGGGTAGAATTCTTGCAGAGTTATACATTTGTGTTGAAGCATAGAAGTGGAAAATCTAACAGGGTTGCAGATGCATTAAGTAGGAGAGAGCTATTGCTTACAACAATGCAGGTTGAATTAGTTGGGTTTGATGAACTCAAGAATTTATACCCCGAGGATCCTGATTTTGCTGAAGCATGGAAAGCTTGTAAAGAACCTGTTGCTGTAGATAGAACCAAGTGGTTAGACTATTTGATTCAGGATGGCATGTTGTTCAAAGGTAGTCAATTGTGCATTCCAAGGAGTTCCATGAGGGAAAATCTGATTAAGGAGAAACACAGTGGAGGGATGGCAGGACATTTTGGTCGGGATAAGACCATTTCCATTCTTAGAGAACATTATTTTTGGCCTCAAATTACACAGGATGTGAAGAAGTTTGTACAGAGTTGCCAGGTTTGTCAAGTTGCCAAGGGGTTTAGTCAAAATACTGGCCTATATCAGCCATTGCCTATTCCATCAAGGCCATGGGAGGACATAAGTATGGATTTTGTTCTTGGATTGCCAAGGACACAAAGGGGTAATGACTCAGTATTCGTGGTGGTTGATAGGTTCTCCAAAATGGCACATTTCATTCCATGCCACAAAACTCATGATGTTGTCCATATTGCAGACTTGTTTTTCAAAGAGGTAGTAAGACTACATGGTCTTCCAAGGAGTATAGTTTCTGACAGAGATAGTAAATTTGTGGGATATTTCTAGAGGACATTATGGAAGAAGTTGAGAATAGACTTGAAATTCAGTTCCACACATCACCCACAGACTGATGGCCAAACAGAGGTGGTAAATAGAAGTCTGGGCAATTTGCTAAGATGTTTAGTTGGAGATAAGCCCAAGGGATGGGATTTGATTCTACCACAGGCAGAGTTTGCTTATAATAACTCTGTAAATAGGAGTACTGGAAAATCACCATTTCAAATTGTATATGGAAATAGCCCAAGGACTGCACCAGAATTGAGGAAGATAGAACAAGGGGAGAGAACAAGTGCTGAAGCTGAGGAATTTGCTGAACACATCAAGCACCTACATGAGGAGGTTCAAGCACACATTATCAAGATGAATCAAGAGTATAAAGCTAGGGCTGATGCAAGGAGAAGACATAAGGAATTCCAAGTAGGGGACCTTGTCATGGTGCACTTACGAAAAGAAAGATTTCCAGTTGGTACTTACAACAAGTTGAAAATGAAGAAATTTGGCCCCTGCAAAATTTTGAAGAAACATAACTCAGGAAATGCATATGAGGTGGAGCTGCCAGATGGTATTCACATTTCTCCCATTTTCAACATTGCAGATTTAACAGAGTATCATGATGATGGTGCAGATGAGGAGCTGGTTTTAGAGCCATGCCCAATTCCTGCTTCTAAGAAGGAGGAGATAGAAGACATTCTAGATCATCGTGTGGGTAGGAGTACCAGAAACAGGCAGTATGAAGAGTATTTGGTCAAATGGAAAGGACGACCGATTGAAGACTCAACTTGGATTTCAGTAGCTGAGGTTTCCCATTTGGGATTTCCTCTACCATCCATAAAGTGACAGGGTCACTTTTCAATCTACCCTGGGTGTCTGATGCAGGAGCATCCAGAGGTATAAGGGCAATCCTGTGTCACCCAAAAAAAATGTACTTAGACTTAGTTTCTATTTTATGTCTTTACATTTTTGGATACCCATTTGGCTCAAATAAAGGTTCCAACTCTCATAGTTCAACTATCAGTGCATTTGAAAATCCCGAAAAAATAGGAGCATGCAATTTGACCATCATTTTGGTGACCTAGAAGGTGTGACTTGGCCAGATGAATGTAATCGAGATTTAGAGTATTCCAGAAAAAGAATCAAGTCAAAAGGCCCCACGGTTTGAAAGTTATTACAATTTTTCGGGTTTTGGAGACCCCCTAAGAATGCTTCAAAGTCAAGTTTGGGGCATTAAATGACCTCGAAAAGGGTCAAAAAATGGGGACGAGCAAAGCTTGTCCATAGGGCTATAGAGCGCTTTGAGAGCTTTCCGAAAATGTAAATGGTTCGTCAATCGAAGTTACGGTTCAAAAGTTATGCCTCCCGGAAGTTCGGCTACCGTTTCTGGATTCGTCTAGAATTGCACCGACTTCTAACGTAGCTTTTGGAACCTTCTATTTTGTCGGTGGATGCCTACTAGCACTTTCTAGAATGTACTCCTAGTCCTTAACCCTCCGGGGTCTATTTAAGGAGATTTTTGGCATTGTAATAGGCAGTTCGGAGTGGAGCTTGAGAGGAGGTGCTAAAAGGAGAAATATTCTCCAAATTTATGCTATTGTAAGCCCGCAGGGCATGTTTTGAAGTTTATTTTCTCTGCACTGTTTGTACTGGCATATTTTCTCAGTGAATATAATTTCCCTTTCTATTGTGTCTATTCTGTTGTTGGGTTGTGTCCCCATCACTATATCACCTATTAAAATTATTTAGCACCATGATCCTTTGGTTAGAACTCTATTTCTCGATGCTAGATCTTCTCTTTCCTCATGAATCCTTGATCCTTCTGATAAGATATGTCTCCTCTTTCCTCTCTCTACTTTCCTCTATTCTCTCTAACTAATTTTTCAAATCATAACATTATCACAACCTCCATAGCCAACATGAATTCTCTTTATGCACTTAGCATTCATCTCCTTTTGCACATTCACTCATTTTAAAAACTCCTTAGGGTTTGCCTTCTTAAGTAAACATAGGTGGGATAGGGTTAGGTAAGAATCAATGGCTGATGTTGATCCTTATTGCTACTTAGAACATCCCTAAATTTGATTAGTCACATGTACTACATAGTATTTCCTAATATACCTCCATACACATCTTCTAGAATCATAAAAAAATCAATAAGCTAGCCCAAAAATGGTTTATATTGAAGTTTTTACCATTACAAATAACTTTGTATAGAACTATTCACTCAGCATCTGAAGGCTCTAATGCTCGTCCATTACTATATTCACAATATTGTAACTTGCTTCTTGAATGACTTGACATACACTATTTACTTGACTCCTAAATCACTTGGCATGTATAGTCTACTTGTCTCATGAGTGACTCAACACATACTAGGTATATTACTTGACATGCCTTGATTGCTCAGCTCACATTGATTGCTTATCTTGCTTTGTTCACTTGACTTGCATTGTAATACTAATAGATAATGACTGTGTTTTATCACTACCTTGTCAAAACCAATCCAATTCCCCATTTGACATGAGTGGCAAAAACACCGTGTCATGCATATACAATCCTTATTATAAGCATAACTCAAACAAGATATATATGTGGCTCAACTCTCATACAAAATTTCAAAAACTTCAAAGAATTTCAAAATGGATGACTAACTGTCATACCTTATTTCTCCATTTCTCCATTACTCCCTCTGAGTAAGTATTTTCTTTCTATATTTGAATCTGATACTCCTGTTGTGTAGATTTGTGTACCCTATTTCTACATGATTAGTCCCCCTTACTCAAAACTCTATTTCCTTTATCAACAAAAAAATTTATAATCCCCCTTTTTTGACACTTATGTCATGGGTGGTACACTAATAGTGTGTTTATCTAAAAATTATTTATGGATCTCCATTATGATCTTCAAAGTTGCATCCCAATTGTTGCATGCTACCTCCAGAGATTGATAGTGAATGTCTAGCTGGAAAACAAGGTCAACTAAGCCATCAGGAGTAGAAAGTTGGTTATTTTTCTTCATCAATGTCATAGCATAGACCAGTTCCTTATGCAACACTTCCATGTGTAGGGTCAACATGGATTGAATACTAATCAAGGTAGCTTGAATGTTTACATCTTGTTCTTTCAGCTCAATAAGTGTACCTTTAGTGGACAATAATCTTTGAAAATGAGCTTGGCTTTGACCAAGAGATAACTTAAGAGTAGTGCTTGTAGTTTGTAAATCTCCTTGTAGTTGGTCAATAGCTGTCTAAAAGTCCTATGTGAAAATATTCATATCACATAACTTGGTGTATAGAGAGAAAATATCACCTAAAACCTTCTTCACACTCTCCATTTTGGTTGTTAAATCAACCTGTCTTAGTGCAATAGGACTAGATATCTTCTCAAGTACCTTAGTGTGAAATTTTCTTTCAAATCATTCTAGAAGTTTAACATTAGTGTCCAGTCTTCATCCTTTATTTTGTCAACAATGGTGATAAGTTTATAAATTATGGGCTTATCTTTATTTATTTCTAGGAGATTGAATGCATCATAAAATATGTCTTTTGTCTCATGTAAAACTTGTTTTTTCTTGTACTCCCTCCTCATCATCTCTTGCATTTTCTTCCTTTGTACTATCTCCTACAGAATGCTCATATGCTCAATAGTAATTATTTCCAAATCAAATTTTCTTGGGCAACTCAATTACCTCATCCAAACTGACATCCCCAAAAGATGTGTCATCTAGACTTCTAGATGTACTAGCACTTGGCTTTGATATTTTCAATGGTCTCACATCTGTGCTCAACCTTTGAAGAGCTTGACTACTAGGAAGAGTGATAGAAGCTAGTAGAGTTACCAAGGTCTTTATAGCAATTTTTTCCTCTGGTGTAGTAGTCACCTTCAACTCTTTAGTCATTACGCCTATAGTTGCTTCCTATGGTGCTTGAGTATAAGGTGTAGGACTTGCTTCCTGACTTGTATGGACTTTTATTTCATCTACTTCTATTGTCAATATTGTTGGAATACCTAAACTATTTAGAATAGGCATATATGTATCTTCTATTGTGCCTTAGCCTCTATTATTTGAAATGTAATGGTGGGCATTACAAATTGTACCTATTTAGGGTGTGCCTTTTGATCCACTTGGAGATCCTTATTGAGGGGGACATTTGATGTTTCTTTTTGTTGTTCCCCTAAAGATGCAAGTTTTTCCTTCTCAATCTCATCTATTCTCACCAATACAAGATTGTTACATAATTGTGCTCCCCTGGTGAAATCCTTCAATATATTCTTCAAATCTTCCTCAATCAAGGGATTGATGTTCTGAGCTAAATTATCAGGAATGTCCTTGATTTGCACTTATTGTTGGTAACTCACTTGGTGAGGACAAGCATTTGACACTTGTTCATCCTAAACATCTTGTGTATCTTGTTGTTTTTTCTTAGTTGTGGCCTCTTCTTTTGCTGTTGCCTCAGTACCTTCCACATTGCCATCCTTGAATGGAACCTCTTTTGTAGTCTCACTAGTACATTTGAGGTCATTTTTCAACCTTTATTGGCCAAAATTGAATTCTGACCAAATTCAACCAAATTTGACCAATCCATTGGTCAAAATTTTCTCGTCAAAAATTGCACAGAAGTGTTGGTCAATTTCTACAAAGCATTGAATGCTTGGTAGAAAACTCCATAGCATTGGTCAAAATTTTTTGAAGCTCACACTTGTTGAGGTCCACTTCAGCAATGGCCCTTCCTATGAAATTGCTATCTAAAACCTTTCTAATGAGATAATTTGTTGTGAGCTCTTCATTAGTGGGATGGAATGTGAATCTAGGAGGCAGTTGTGCATCACCCATATCATGACTATAACTAAAGTTAAGAGCCTCTATTATTGAATTCTCTTCCCTATCACCCATATAAGCTCACACTTGTTGAGGTCCACTTCAGCAATGGCCCTTCCTATGAAATTGCTGTCTAAAACCTTTCTAATGAGATAATGTGTTGTGAGCTCTTCATCAGTGGGATGGAACGTGAATCTAGGAGGCAGTTGTGCATCACCCATATCATGACTGTAACTAAAGTTAAGAGCCTCTATTATTGAATTCTCTTCCCTATTACCCATATTAGCAAATATGGGTGATAGGGAAGAGAATTCAATAATAGAGGCTCTTAACTTTAGGTACAGTCATGATATGGGTGATGCACAACTGCCTCCTAGATTCACGTTCCATCCCACTGATGAAGAGCTCACAACACATTATCTCATTAGAAAGGTTTTAGACAGCAATTTCATAGGAAGGGCCATTGCTGAAGTGGACCTCAACAAGTGTGAGCCTCAAGGAGGGTTTAATTCCCTCCTTTATTATTCACACCATTCTAAATGTAACAAAAATCAATCTAGATTAAACCACTTAAGTTTCATAACAACATGGGCATTACAGTAGAGGATCTGACATGCCTTTCCCTCAAATCTAAAAACCAATAATTATCTCATAATGGAAACATTTATAGCAACTTGGTTTGTATCTCAGTTATAAGAAAACCATCCAACATTCTTTCTAATGGAAAACTTTGATAGTATCAAGGGCATAATGAAGGACTTTGCAGCAATCACAAAGGAAATCTTACAATTTTCCATATACCAGTTCAAACTTAGATATATCTTGCTGATCTAACAACATCCCATCATTAAAATTGCTAGAGAGGCATGCAAACATTTGCAGATCAGCATAAGATCCATAATACTGAAATGTACTTGTAATATGCACTTGGAGATGATGCATAGAACCTCTATCTGCAAGAGCCATTCAATGAAAATTCGTAGAAAAATAACAAAGTTCTAGACACAAGCAAACAATAATGTGCTACTCATCTTGCATCCTATGCCTTCCCACACCTAAGATATTAATATCTTTAATTTATGAAATAGTAAATGTTGCCACCAGAATCTCTTCAAATTCTCAAGCTACCGGCTATCAGCTTGTATAATATTTTTGTAGTTCGATTCTCATTTAGCCACCTCAAGCTACAAGAGCCTCTTCTCATATAAAAAGAATGCTGCCTTTAAAAAATTAAGTTATGCCTCTTAGAGCTTGATTCTATTCCAGCCTATGATAGCCTCATGATCACATATCTGTATGCCATAGAGATGTGTTAAGGAGACATCATATTAAGACAACTATGTAGTCTACTACTCAAACCCTAGTAAGCTCTCACAAACAAAAGATTAGACTTCACTATCAGAGAGTAAAATTTTACAGTAGAAAATCTGAAAATTATACTTACAGTTTAATAATAGGATGAGCCATTGCCATGTAAGTATCCACCACCCATGCCATGAGTCAAATACAAAGATGAGTAAGAACCTCCACCACCTGCAAATAACATTATAAAATGAATAGGAGACTTAATCTGACTTCAACATATGGAAGTGTTAACATAAATAAAATCATGCAATTCAACATGGTTGCTCAATATTGTCTTCTTGTTTGTAAGATTCAAATAAGCTTAAAGAAATGGAGGATCATGAAGATCTCAAGTAAAAGTTTATTTACTGTCCATATATTTCCAAGTCTAGCCAATAGAAATAGTAAACATTTATCAACTTTCTATTTAAATGGGAACTTACACAAGGTTCCCTAGAATGTAATCATTAAGGATGTATCACTAATATTTCAAGTATTAAGGATGTATCACTAATATCAAGTATGAGCCACAATGACACCTGTATTTGAAGTATCAATGATGTATCACTAATATTTCAAAATTTACATTTTTTAAAGCTTCACAGGTGTATTATTAATTATTAACAAGTAAAATTTTGCTAGAAAAGAGTTGAATATCAATTATATCATTTACAAGGAACATTGATGAACTTGCTAGAATGTCGTTCCTTTCAAAGTTTTTTGAAACTTGGGAGACTAGTTGCCCCGGCCTCTTATTTATCTTCATCAAAACATGAAAGACTTGGTGGATTGCTTACAAAGCTAAAAGTTATCACTTAATTGTTAGAATTTTATAGCTAAAATTATTAGATGTTGCAATATAATTTTGATAAAAATGCATGTCCAATAGTCACTTGTTATCCTTTTATGAGGCCTCAAGTCAGCATGTACAAAAGGCAAACAAAATTATTCAAAGATGTTAGTTGATTTGTTGTCAAGCTACTTTTCACTGTGCAGATGGCAAGCATTGCATCTTGACAGACACATATTGCAACAGAACTGTAGGGTCACTGCCAATTTCTCGGAGAGACAAGAATGCCCAAAACATGAAACATATAGGCCTTAGCCACATGAAATAAGACCCAAATCTGGGCAAAAAACTCGTAAACAAGGACCTAAACTAGATCTAATCCAAACATGTCACCTCAAATCTACAAGGTAGATCCTAATCAGCAAGGTGATCCCAAATCTAGGCTCTAAGCTCGTTAATAAGAGAGGCCATCAGTATACTAACATGCATCCTTGGAGGGATAAATTAGGCCCTAATTCAATTAAATTTCAAGCAATTGAGATCCTAGTCGAATGAGTTCTTTAATTGGGATCCATGGCCCTAAATCTAAGTTTGCCCTAAATCTGAGTTTGCATTAAACTTATAGCTACTTTTATTAACCATATGGACCTAAATCAAGCCTTAATTGAGATGAGGCATGACATAAATTTGCCCTCTAATAGAACACACAGTTCCAATTTCAAATGCAAGGGCCTGATAACCAAATGTGTGGCCCATTGTTCAATTATTGGCCCCAATATCCAAACGTGTGGGCCTCTAATTGGGCCCAAATCTGAATGCATAAGAACCTACCATGAAATGTGTGAGCTAGAGTTTGTAAATTGGACTAGAAAGAAATGCATTAGGCCCCAAATTGTCTAACGTGTGGAACCAAGGCCTTAGATCTAGCCCCTTTCTCAAGCAAATAGGCCTAATGAGGCCCAAAACTCAAAAAAATAGACCTTAAGAGAGAAAGAAAGAAATGAGCAAGCAACTATAGGAAAGGGAGTTAGAAATGCTGAAAGTGCAGAGGCACAAAGGTTGGAACAATTGAAAGCTGATACACAAGAAATGACACATCAATCCAACTTCACCTCTACATGGAGAAAATTGGAGACACCAATCTTGGGCCATTTGAAATGAAATTTTATAAGGGATAGAATGTATGGAGTCAACCAATCCAAGGTGATCAAGATGATCATTATGAGTGGCATCACACAAGCAGTAGTCTTCCCTCCTATACATCAATGGATAGAGTTAGTTTTAGAGATGGCAAAAAACTACACTCTAACCACAAAATAAGTCCTCACACTGAAGGGAAATGTTGTAGCTCCACTCAAAGTGGATACCATAAGAGATTGATTTTAGTAAAGATGAAGGAGATCTCATTTTGATGCATGGTCACCTGGGCATGTCCAGGGGCTGTTTGGAGGAAGAAGAGAGTCTTGGCATATGTTCTCAATGGACTCCAACAACCACCATGCATGGTGCAGGGCACCCTAGCAAGAGCATGAGAGGAGAGTCATTTAGACTCATGAAGATCAAAGTGATCTTGAAAGATTAAGAGTTAAATGTAATCAAATCTATGATCCATCTTTGTATTTTATGTTTTGATGTAATGAAGCCTAAAACTATAAAGGCAATGTAATAGAGGTAAATGGTATTGAAAGATTAAAATGCACCTAGGAGGTTATTACGGGTCATTTTATGGATCCTAGCCTAGTTATGGGATTTAAAGACCTATATGGTATTGGACCAATGTAATATGGTCTCTAAAATCCATTAAATATTGTAAAAGCAGTAAAAGTGCTCAAAAGTTGTACTTTGCCATGTTGGCAATTTAGGTCTAGTAAGGCTTGTAAGGGGTTTAGGTGTCTTTGGAAGGGTTAGTGAAGTTATTAAACCTTTGAAAAGGTTAGTGAAATGTATTAAAGGCATATATGATTGTAAGTTGTCAAAGTTGACACTTTGTGTCAACTTAGACAACAAATTTTAGTTTATAACTGAGTGTTACTATTACGGTTAGACAACAGTGGGTATTGGCCTTGTTTGGCTATTTAGTGGAAGGTGGTAAAGTTTTAAAGGAAATGGAGAGTTGGTGTTTGGAATAATAAGACATGTAATAGACTCTGGAAGCAATAAAAACAAGTTTTTTCTCAATTAACTAGCCACTGTTCCAGTATAGTCATAACCAATACCTCTGAAATGATAGTTGAGTTTGGCTCTCGATTGATCATGATGTAGGAATCTTAAGGAAGTTGTGTCTTATTCTTTTCATGCATTTTCTTCCTTATTTCATAGTTTTTAGTTTCAAATGATCGGGCTGTGTTTGTAAGACAGTGATTGGCAAAGCACAGTCGGGTTTAGATTTGAAGTTTTCTACAATGTGGCAACTCTTACACCCTCTGTGATCTATGTGATTGGTGGAAGATTTCCACAATGTTGTACATACTTGTATATTATTATTTTTCTATAGGAGAATAGAGAATCTTGGTGGAGAAGCAGTGTTGAGTGTTTATTTACTGATTGTGAAAGAGCCTGTGTGAGCACTAGTCAACATGAATGGGCTTTCCTTCAAGGATAATGATATTTGGTGAAGGAATATGTATGGGGAGGACATTTATGAAGTGTTGGTGCAGTCCTTTTGTTTTGGTGATGTTGTTAGAGGTCTCATTGAACAGGCCCTAGTTTAGTGACCCTAGAACCAAGGGTTTGGCAAAAAATGAATTGGATGGCTAATAGAACCTTGGAGATTTCAAAATATCTTGTTTTATGAGCCCTAGAAAGACTCTTTCAATGTTTGGGGACAAGAGGATAAGTGGAGCTATGAGTTACTTTGAAAATGGGAGAGAAGTAGGCGTTGTTTGGTGTCACTAGTGGTATTGGATCTTGGGTATGATCCAAAAGAGTTGATATTGAAACTTAGGGAGGATGTATAGATCCCAAAAGGGTATCTTAATTAGGTTATAGTTTCCCTAGTTGTTTGGGATATATTAGAGAAAAACCCAAATTAGTGACTGGGATAAAATGAACCACAGTTGTTAAGATGAACCATGATAATCATATCATTCATGGGATAAAATGGGGTTGTAGTAGAAATCATCTCTCTTTGCAAAATCTCATTCGGGACATTTCAGCATTGGTGGTGAATTCAAGTCCAAGCTGCAAAAGCAAAGACATTTACATAAAAACTAAGCAACCCTGTCTAGCAAGAAAAGATATATAGAGATCTTCAACTAAAATTACAAATTGATGCTGAAAAACTTAAACCATAAGAATTGTTCTATAGAATAATAAAACAAATGATGATAGCATACATTTCTCATTTCTAGGCTATTCTGGTGCTCAGTGGTAGATTTTTGTCCCTGCTGAATCATGCTGCATGGAATTATATGGAATATTTGATCATTTAATATAATCTACATGCATTATGCAATCATATGGTTCAATATCTTACCTAGTTGTACAATAGAAAAATGATAAGACAATTGACAATGATTTATGATTTACCCGAATGTAGAATATGCAAATGCCACGACAGTCAAGATCGATCTCACAAAGTTTAAGAGGTGCTACTTGATAGCTTGACTTGTTTCAGAGGTAGTCACAAAAGGATCAAATGCCTTGGAAAGAATAAATTACTATAATATACCTAACACTTCCCTTAACAAAAAGAATATTTGCTACCAATTTATTCCAAATCCAAGCAATCAAATTCAAAATACACTAAGCCAATAGGTTTCCAGTTGGTTGTAGCCAGGATCGAGGAATATGATACCTGAAAAATAAAAATTATTGTCTATCAACTACATATTCCTCTTAGTAGCTTTTATTTTATTTTAAAGCTCTTAAATTCAAATTTTACCACAAAAGTTGCAGTATCATCCATAAACTAGCATCAAGGAGAAAGTTGAACACAAAAAATATAAGAAATCTCACCAGCATTGAGATAGCTGGCCATAATTTTCAGCACATTTCTTTGGACAAAAAGTTCCTTGATAGTTGCATCCATCTGAGTAGACACCATTGACATGATAAGAAGGCTAGTACCGTCCAATATTTTGACCATTTACCCATGCTTGGCCTTTACCCATTGTGCTCAAATCCAATCCTACTGGATCTTCACCAGCTGGTGCATCAAATGTTGCCTGTACAGTAATACTTTAAATTTTAATGAAAAATGTTAAACAAAGTACACAAATTATAACTATGCAAACCTTTTCATGGTTCCTGTGGTTGTTGACACAATCGTAGATTTAACATTTAACATTAGGAGCATACCTTGTACCATGTTAGTGGCTGTCTCTAAGGGACAACTACTCCTTTCATCCATTCAATAGAGGAATGACCATCTATTGTATGGAGATCCATTGATTTACCTTTCAAACCAACCTGCATCCACAAAAAATTAGATATGCATATACATAGAAAAATATTACAAAATGAGCTGGAGCTGTGTTATCAATCATAATAAATCACAAGATTCCAAACAAGTATTTCTCCTAGAAATCTGTACCTCACATTTGTAATCCATTCAATACCATTCACCCTTTTGCATTTGAACCCCAAAAAACATCCTTTATGTCAAAAAGTAATGCTCATATTCTTGAATATTAAGGAAGAAAGTTAAGTTGTTCTAGAATTTGAAGAGAAAAAAATTAAAAGATACCTAGGTCCACTTGTCACAGGTAAAATGTGTAGAGTCATCATGTTATTATAATTTGCGAAGACATATATAGAAAAAATATGGTGCTGTTGGGATGTTTGGAAAGAAAAATAATCAATTTTAGTTCAAATTGTGATATATTAAGCAAAGTACAAATATCACCAGCTTAGCAGGAAGACACAAAATGACATATTTGATCCAAAATTGATGACTTCAACCGTGTTTTATTACTTATCCATTTGTGCTCTCAAAAAAATGTATCATATCTAAATAATTTAATCAATAATTAAAAATTTAAATGTATATAAACTATTCTTTTCTACTCCAAATTATAGTATCCTATTTAAGAAAACAAAATAAAAAATTTGCATTAACATGGTTCATACCTAGTAAGACCACTTTTGTCTCGACAAGTCTCGTGTTCCCTCCTTAAAGCCACTAAGGGTAAGTGGACCAAGAATCCCTATATTCCAAGATTCAAAATGGGGTCCAATATTCTGTAACATAAACAGATAAATCAAGAATTAGTATCTAATGTGGAAAAGCATTATACTATTATAGTGACAACCAGTAATATTATATCTGATTTCATTTGACATAAACAACTAGTGATTAAATTCTTATACATGAAATTAGACATAAAACAAGATATTGGCATCACTACACCTACTATTTTCACTTCTACATCTGCCAAATAAGAAAAAATTATAGAAGCAACTGCACATATGTAGTTTGAAACAAACTTGTAAACCAACTATCATACTCAAGAGTGTAATTATGTTTGTTCCAACCCTAAGCTTCACACCGGATGGATATCTCACTTTAGGGTTTTCCTTGCTTCCAAGTTAAGAGCCTGTCAAAAGCATAAATCCAACATGAAAAGTCCTCCCAATTCTCAATTTCTATGTCTCAACATCCAAAAACCAAAAACAAAAACATAGACCAAACTAGCAATTATTAGTCCAATCTGACTGTCTAAGTCAACGGCACTAAATTAGAAAACACACTCTGAATTCAAGGATGTTGGATGATCTTATACCTGTAAATTCTCCATTGATGAAAACATGCAATGCATCACGTACTGAATCTATAGAAAGAACTGAAAGACCACCATTCTTTATAAAAGGCTCATCCTCACCAACTTCAACACTATACCATACATGATACAACAAATGTATTAATATGTGAAACTATCAATTTGTGCCCAGCAAAAGAAAACTCTTAGGTTTGAATTGATTTAAGATTCTTGTTTAACAAACTAGATTCGTGTTCAACAAAAAAAGTTACAAACTAACCATATGACTATTCATCAAGTAGTCTTCCTATCCACAATTCAACATTAAACATTTAGAATCTAGAGGAAGTATTAAATAATAGATCTACGTGGAAGAAAAAGGAAAATAATTGTTCATGATTTCCTTAAATATTCCTCTGTTATCAAGAGTAATATGTTAATATTTAATGGAGTCAAAAACTTAAATTGTTAAAATAGAAGAGCATTTAGAGCTCAGATACAATCAATATGGATACCGTAAAATAAGTCAAATGTGAAGCGTAAATGAGAATCAAGGAACAACAAGAAAAATATTTCCAAAAATGGAAAAGATACAAATGCAAGACACTAAATAAAGTTATTCCGCAAAAAGCATAAGCATGCAAGAGATCAACTAAAGTTATCTTGTGATCTATGGATTAGAACATAATTAATTTTCTAACCTTTCTAAGATACAGTTACAAATCTCAATAATGTGAAAACCGAAACCAACAGAAAACAATCATTCTAATTAGTAAGAATGTTTGATAAAATATTCACCTCGGTAACCATTTAGAAAACTACAGAATTAAAAAAAGATGTGGAAAAGGTATATCTCACCTCATAGTGTACCACAAGTAGTCGGTATTATCTCTTGTAGTGTTTATTTGCTCCAACAAACCTATTGCAGTGAGAGAGCTATCCACATTGGAGGTAACATATTCCTAGAATGATTCCCAAGAAAATCCCTTAACGGGTGTCATTTTCATTTGAGTTGTTTGGACAACAAATTTTCATAGAGCATGTGAATTTATTAGTGCCATAAATTCTACAACTCATGTGCAACTGAAGTAATTCAAATACATTCTATCCATGTATAGAAGAAATATAATGCTCTCTAGAAGAGAGAATATTTTAATAAATATTTTTTCACACTAAGTTTCTGTAGTTAGGGAGAATGCTAACAGACCAAGCAAGGATGTAATAGTGCTGATTGTTAAAAAAGACTACTGCAACAGAGTTTACATCAAAATTTGCAAGGAAAGCAACACAACTTCCACACCTTGCAGAATACACATACGACTGAAAAGACAATGTTGTCAGCTCATTGTGTTTATAATAGCATTATCAACTTCTAAAAAAAATTTTCGCCTTTTTCAAATGAGACTTTAAAGTTTAATGTAAAAATAGTCTATAAAGTAGCAAACCAGTCAACATGCTCAACTTACTTGCTGATAAGTGCCAAGAGAGTTAACTTGAGGATCACCACTAACTAAAGCAGCCTCACAAAGCTTTATAGCCTTGTGTAATTCTATAAGATGTCCCCACTTTGGTTTCCTAAGAAGCCCTACAAAGAAAGGAAAAGAAAAATAGTTCATGTTCTAATTCCTGAAGACTTTATAGTATTTTTGAGATAGAATAAAAATACCAAGCTCAAAACAATTTACATGTTTAAAAATACTGAAGATCCAACTGATTTTATTTTACCCTAAGGTAGCAAGGAACTTAAAGCGGGATATAAACCTCATCTTTTATAAAGATAGACAAATGTATTGCTCTTTAAGAATTTTATGTAATTCAGAAAAAATGATCTATTCTAGTTTGACACTGTTAACAAAGAAGAATATCAACACAAGTCTTATCTCATGCCCGACAAAACATACCATATTCATCAATAGGTGCATCATAGTCATAACTAGTTGTAATGAAAGGCCCTCCTGTAGTACGGCCAAAATTTGTTCCACCATGATACTACAAAGAAGAGAAACTGAATTAATATAAAAAATGAGGCCATATAAGAATGGCATGTGCTAGGATAACCCATTTGCTTCAAGGTGAGCTCTACCATATAATAGTTCACAAATGATCCTCCTTTCTGAATAAAGCAAGCAACTGCAAAGGCCAGATCTTCAACAGGTCTATCAGAAGTAGTACCCCCAAATTTTGTAAACCTACAAAAGAAGTAGACAGTGAACTTATAATTATAATGTTAATGGCATTCAGTGTACCCACTGGTTAAAATTAAAAAAGAAAACACTTTACTATCATTTCTTAAAAAGCTAAAATCTGCAGGCCATCAAGAAGATCGATTACCTAATTATTGCAAATAGCACTATATAAGCAATTTTCAAAATTCAACAGCATTGAGAAGAGGGAATGATCTATACTAGCCACTCCATGCCTTAGTCCACATTGATCGTTTGTAGGGTTTGTTAGGTTCAAAGTTGTCACAGTAGAAACCGTTGCAAGTGTTAATCTATCAACAATATTCAACAAAAGGGTTGAAGCATTGAATACTTATATTATCAACAAGAATTATTATAGGAACATAAAATAACATGTAGACACCTCAAAAACCCAAAAGCTTACATTACATTATTTACCACTTCTTCAATTTTTTGGATAAGTGTACATTACATTAAAATACAAAAACTTAAATGTTAGGAAACTAAATTGATGAAATGGATTTAGTGTAATTGCAAGGACACAAGATAATTCCAAACTAACCATCACAATTGATAGAGGCATTAGAGTCTCCAAGCCTCAAAATAGAAATGGGTCATATGAAATAGAACTCACCACAGGATTTGGCACATCATCCTATTTGCACATAACCCAGGGTACACCTGTACCCAATCTCACAGCCATTTGTGTAGCCTAGTTCATGTATGATGCCCCAGTAGGCCCAAACATTGCTTCATCAAGTTTGTATTCATTTTCTACTTGTGAAGAGGATGAATTAGCAGGTTAGGATATTCATTGATTCCATACAGATGTACACTTAAAACTCTTCTTGTTTCACTGATCTTTTGTAAGATCAATGACCTTAAGATAGAAAAAATTACCTTAACATAGATTCATGGTAACGTTGTAAGAAACACACACACCTGGGACATAATAATAGGTCCAACTTGAGACTCAAAGAGCCCTTCACTCTTCATTAAGTCCACAACCTTTGATGTAAAACTTTGCATTGCATCTACAGTACTCATCACTTATTCAATATGAGAAACAAGATCAAATATTATGCAATAAAATCCTGTAAAGATACAAGGTATTTATAAGTCTTAAAAGTTTCATCATTTCATAGAGAAGCACCTTGAATGACACGTTATCCATCCTGAAGCTGATGCTAGGGACAAACTTTAACCAAACTAGAAAGCCCCTACAAATTGATCGATAGAATTAATATCCACATTTAATAAACCATGTTGGGTGTTTGAAAGAAGATAATCTTGCATGTAATATAGATCAGTTACAAAAAATTATACCCAAAATTCCATTCGGCACAGACATAAGGACCAATTTGAAGGCTGACATATAATCCTCCTGTTGCACTATCTTCACGAACTTTACCAGATCAAATCTCCCCTCAAAATATTATTGCAAAAGCAATAAAGCAATACAGAGTCAAAAATAACTTAGCTTTGGAACCTGCAAGATACTGTGAATCTAAATGCAACCCTATACAACTGAGTAATTTTAAGAAAAACCCATGACATTCATTGGAGAGAATCTAGATTTTACTTAATAGGACTATGAGAAATGATTTGCATGCTATGGACATTGAAATTTGATGTAAATAGGAGCTCTTTGTAAACACTACGATGAGAAATATTGCATGCATTCAGTTCGATGGAAAAGATGCTTGCAAATGGAAAGCCCTCTATCAATTCTTACATTATATAGCAGGCGGAATGAATGGTTTCTGATATATGTGCTGAGAGTGCACATATATATGTGGCTTCAAATTATTTTATGAAAAGGAAACACTCAGGACTAACATTAATTTACACATCACTTTCCTAACATGAAAAATACCATCATAACATGTACACTAAAATTAAAGTCAAACACAACTTAGTTTTAAGTGGCTGGATTCTATTTGTTCATCTGTTGATAGAGAAACTAGAGAGAGATGCTGCAACCTGTAGCTTCATCTCCATATCCAGTGCCTATTAACTTTGTTTACCCAAATCCATAGCCACCAACACCCTTTAACAGTAATTTGAAAGAAGACCCAACACAATAGTAGGACATAGGGGTAGGGGCCAACCCTTTAGAAGATTGGGGGGGCATTTGACTGAATGAAAGCACGAGTAGCCCAGGACTAGTAACAAAGTTATCAGCTAGAAGGATAGGAATCAATCCACCAACATGCCTATTGCCACAAGATTGAAAATGTGTACCATGCCTTGCAAATCTAATACAATGAGCTGTTTCTTAAAAAAAATGCATAACCTCTACAATATGCCAAGAAGCCTCCTGCAATGAAGCCTCTTGATATCTTGCATTTTTATATCACTGTGTGTGTATTTCATATTACATACTACAAGAAAAATAATGATACACACAATTTATGTGCCTAGGAAGACATAGAAGAGGGCTTCAAATGCAATTCAATATTGAATACTTTTTGAATAGATAATCAAACTATTTTTCATGTAAATACAACCAAAGTTTTAAATTAGAAGTTGAAATGCTCTAGATATTTGTTTATTCTTCACCTGCATTTTGGGAGACTTTGCTTGAAGACTTTGCATTGAGTGTAATAATTTCTCCTGCTAATTTGCTTGATTCTCCCAACTAGATATCAAGTTAAATGAAAACAACTTTCCATTAAACATTAACGAATACAAGATACATTGCTCCTTAATATGACATGTGTCAATCTCAATTTAGACATAATAAACCTGTTAATTTACCCAAAGCACTCACATTTGAGAAGATTTGGTTTTGATTGGAAAACAACATGAGCAAAGATGTTCTACCACCTGCTGAAACTTGCAAATGTAAAATATAGTAGAGAAATAGGAAACTAATCAAAAATTTCAGACAACTCATATCACCCAAACCATACCCTTATATTCAAATACTTTAATTGCATGATGAAGTACATTCACCATGTAATGCATATTTCATAAATCCTATTCATGATCATTCAATTAAATATCCCCACTTGCTGGATAAATCTAATCTTTCCATTTTCCAAGAGGGACACTCTCTCCCATGTGATAATAATAAAGAATCTAACATCTAATAAATAATGGACGATATTTTCAACTATAGGTGCAGATGCTGGCAAATCCATTAATTATATTTATATTGGATATTCAACTATCATTTACATATATAGTGTTTTCTTTCCCAAAATGCAATAAAATATCAAATAAGGAATTATTTCTTGCAGCTTTAAATAAGGTTTAATCCATTGCATGAAATCTTATGCATATAAAAGCACTTTAGAATTATAGGAAAAAAATCAGCAACTAAGTATCTTTAACATCTATCTACATATAACTCAGACATATTTTTAAAAATTACAAATTTCAATGGTGTTTATTAAGGGTTACGTTACTGAAAATAAAACCTAAGAGATCCAACCTTCACACATCTATAAAATAGTAGATAAAGAACATATAGATGCTATATTTATCTATAGTTTGCTACTAGCATTTTAAGCTTGTGGATTCTTGGATCTATTGGCAAAGCACTAAATTCTCACCTTTAAAAAGCTCAATTCTTATTGGTTGCAAAGGGTTGAGTCCAAGAGTTACACATTATAAGGACAAGTTCAAAAAAACTTTTGATTTTTTATTCAATTTCTAAATAAAAAATTTGAAGTGCCTATGTCATTATCTAAGTTATTAGTTTCTTTGGAAAATTCCCAAGTTTTGTTGCGGGTGTGAGCCTAAGACTGGTTCTAGGCTGGTTCGACCCAAAAAGTGAGTCAAACCTACCAAGAGCTTTGGGTGCCTAGGAAGCACCCAGGCAGAACCTAGGATAACCAGTCTTTGGTCATTTTATGTTATTTCAATACGAAGAGAAATATAAATATTATATATTAAATACATAGTAATTTGGATTTTCATTGTGTAATGAAATTGTGTGAATTTTTCAAATCATGAATATATGAAGTATTTTATTAATAAGTTTATTCACAAGTATGAAAAAATCATGCATGTGTATGTAACTGTGAAACTATAACATCCAGAATTGCATCGCTAGACTTATCAATTGATGAGCTTAAGGGGCTTTCTAATGAATGGTTCATAAGGTACAACACTTGGTGAAGGTTTTGCAAATGGGGTTGCAAGCTTTGGGTTTAACTATGGAGGAAACTCTGTAGTTAAGTACGCTCAGGCTGGAGTAGTATTGGGATGGGTGACCTCCCAAGAAGTCCTAGTGCTTCACCCTTGTGAGCATCACCTAGATCCAATGAGTTCTAAGTGTTCCATTTATTCTCATGAGAGATGGATTCATATTGAATCACTACTCATGAAACATGGGTCATCAAGTTTGACTCAAAAATCACATAGTTAAATCTTGATATTCATATCACAATTTGACTTACTGTGGAAATTATCTACTACTTATCAATCACTAGATTCATTCCTTTAGTTCATAGGAGCCACATGTCACCACCCATGCAACAATTAGTGCTTTCCCTAGAAGGTGTGAGACTTTAGCTCCCCAGGGACCTCCAACTATTATCGACATCATGTGGGACACAATAATTTTCTTAAGCATTGGACAAGGTGCTATGTGGACTATATTAATCTTGTGGGGCAACAAAAGCATTTTGTGGCATAATAATTATGAACATTTCAATCTTAACTATTTAGCCAAGCTAAGCTAACTAGTTGGATTACCATATATCTAAGAGATGCAAGATATTTGTGCAAGTAATTAGTCAATAATTACATTGAAAACTCATTTCCTACCAACATAGCATGTCATGAAATGGAGGCTTTAGTTCTCAATAACTAAGATATATGTGAGATTTTCAATAAATCACTAGTAATCAGGTTTGATGGTTTTGTCAAGTTCAATTCACTAGTTAATGATCAGAACCATAGATAGATCAAGACCCTAAAGTTTAATAACAACAGTGAGTTCACTTCAATACACTTCCAAGAATTCTAAGAGAGGTAGACATTTGAACAATTCAATCCAATACACCTCTCAACAAAATCAGGTGATTGAGAAGAGAAACAAAAATATTATGAAAATTGCCTAGTACATTATGCACAATAGAGCCATGCTATAAAGATAAGAGGCAGTGAACAATATGGTATATCTACCAAACAAAATTTAATGGTATTTAATTTGGAAATACTTAAGGTTTTCTAGCCAATCTATGATATGAGAAAATATGAGCATGATAATAGCATGTCAAAGAAAAATTCTTTTAGTTTTTTCACAAAAATGTATTTGAAAATAAGTCAACTACTTATCTTTTTATGTACTTGTGGAACTCAATATCTTGTTTTCAAGGCTATTATATTTAAAGTTTACCAGGAAAAAGATTGATGTTTCAAGAATTTTATATTTGAAACTATTCGTAAAAACAAATATTTTCAAGGATGTTAAATTTAAGTTAATCAGAGAAAAGATTATTCAAGATGACCATTTCAAAACAACCTCCTATATTTTTTAGGGAAACTTGAGAGTGATAAGACCATGCATAAAAGTTGCAGCAATTGCCTTACCTGTAGAAGCATTGAAATGCAAAAATTTCAAATCTTGAGTGTGCCTGCCACCAGCTTTTACAGGGCTTGAGAAAGGCATTTTGGTTGAAGAAAACATAGAGAAAGACTGAAGTTGAGCCATATCAGTATATGCAACTTCCAATTTGTCCTGCACCCATTTTCCATTTTAAAATATTAGATAAATTTCAATGCCTGCTCAAATTACTAGAGAATGGGAGATGTAAAAATACACACAGTTGAATCCCAAAAGCAATCTATGTTACTTAATTCACGTGTGTGGAAAACTCTTTCCTACCATCTGAAATAACTGAAATCTTCTTTGAAATTATTTTAGTTGCTATGAAAATTTATAAACTTTAAGAATTATTAATGCACACTTATTATCTATGACGTTCAGAGAAAAAAGACATCACATAAGCTAAATAGTGCCTGTTGATAAAGCAAGGCCAATTTTATGAAATGAAAAAAATATTGTTTCTATCCATCATATGAGTATGGATAAAATTCAAATAAAATTTGAAGAATAGTGACAATAATTGTGAGAAACAGCAACTGAAAAGGTTTTTAGTGCAAGGATCTGTGGCCTAACAGTAGCAGGGATAGTATAACCCAACAAAGGTTCAACCCTATAACACCATGGACATGAGGAGAGTTTTTGCTCCAGCAAACACTGAGTACCTTTGAATGTAACCCATGTGTAATAAGGTACATTAGAGACTGGCCCATGAATAGATATCTAAAAAATGTGCTTCAAGCTTATTCCACACAAAAAAATGTAGTCCAAGTTAACAAACCCCACACAACCTTAAACATATCAAGATATTCTCCCACAACTAAGTCAAATTGTGCACCAGACCATAAACTGTATAATTAATCTATCAATGGTAGACCAAAAAAAAAGCTTATTTCATTTTGCATATATTCATCTACAACAGGATATACTAATAAGTTAAAAAAAGAAGTTATGAAGCTATAAAAAGCTTCCAATAATCACTCTCAAGTTATTAGTAGCTGCTAGTTTATAAAAGATAGAAACCCTTATCTTTTTCAGTATATCGCATTGCCCCAATCCTATTAACTTGAATCTTGATGGCAGTGCTTTGATCTCCATTAAATGATCATTTTCATTGAGATGGAGACTCTCAAAGACAGGGGTAACGGTCTTCACAAATAGAAATCCTACGCACATTTTTTTTTTGTAGACGCACCTCCTTGAGGTTACTCAGTCCAAAAGTAAATGACGCAGCTCAAAATCTACTTTGATCAGGCAATTCTCTACTTCTAAATATTCTAAGAGATTAAGTTCCATAGAAAAATCGCGTGCATGAATGAGTAAGTTCATTTGGTTTAATGTATAAGGCCTGTGTTGGTAAAAATTTTGACCAACATGGGCCTTACATGTAAAATAAATGAAATTTTTTGCTTAACATTTTGACCAACTTAAATTTATTTAGTTACTGGTCAAAATTTTTGGTCGAAAATGAGGTTAAATGTAGTAGTGTCTTTGCTACCTCTTGTTCAATTTTCTTAGGGTTTTTCACTTGTTTCTCACCTTTTTCTTTGATTGCTAGAGTGGATGATCCATATATTGATTTCCAAATTGATGTGCTTTTGTTAACCAAATCTTCAATATTCTTAGTCAGGATATGGAAAGCTCTATATTTGGGGAAAAATTAGACTTATTTTTTTCCATAGCCTTAGCAATCTTCCTTTTGTCCAATTCTAGCATAACTTAGGCTAGAGTTGATTCCCAAATTTGTCTTTCAATTTGCAAGTTGTATTGCCATTTCTACTCAACTCGATCATATAGACTTTTGAGTAGTGAGTTGGCAATTTCTAGAGGAGTCAATTTGACTATAGCCATCATGACATATATGGCTTTCTCAATAGTATTTTGTTCAACTTTGCCTAGCTTATCAAAGACAATGTGTGTGAAACTATATAAATCTTCATTTGATTTGATATTATCACACAAATTGTCAAACTCAGAGGAAGGATTGTGGTTTACCACTTTAAATTAACTCATGTCATCTAACTCTTATTTCTCCTCATCTAAATTTGGTTTAGGCTCCGACTTCTTCTTTAATCTCTTATATGTTTTCTTAATAGGCTCACTTGGCTCTGTTGTGTTAAATTTCCTCGTGCTTTTAGGCTTAGCAACTTCTTTTGCTTGAACAATGGCTACCCTTGTGCTAGACCTAGTAATAGGTACTACAGGCTTCTATTGTGGCTTCTTCATAGGATTCTCTTGTTTCTCCATTGTTTGTTACTTGGCTTTCCTCTTCTTGGCTATAGTTTCTTTTGGTGCTTCCTCAACTTCTTCTCCCTTAACACCTTCTATATCTTCTTCTAGATCCTCTCATTGACCTTGAGTTAATGCAAGTGGGCTTGGCCTTGTTCTTCCTCTTCTTCATCATCACCTTCTTCTTTTTCTTCTTCTTCTCACCCTTTTCTAAATCTCTCCTTCATCTTTTTAACAAGTTTGTTCTTCCTCCTAAGAATTGTAGCTATTTTCAAGTCAATAGTTATCTTTGATTTAGCTTCCTCATATTTCCCAAATGAGGTGGCACTCTTATCAATTTCTTCTTCCAATAAGGTTTTAATTGTTGTAGAGGCCTCATCTACACGTATCTCATATGGCAAGGGCTTAAGCCATCTAACCTTAGGTATATCCACTTACACATATGTGTGGTTGGCATCTACAAAGAAAAAAATATCATCATAGTGTTTCTCCACTAAGGATATAGGGATCCTTAACCTCCATTTCATGGATTTCTTAAAATCCTCAAAATAACTTTTCATTACTGAATCAGAATTATCACCTAGATGCTTAATAAATTCTAAAATATGCACTACAATAGACCTATTGGTCTTCAAAGAAACCATTCCAAATGTGGGGAATGTGTTCTACACATAGAAGAATATGCAAACTAGTAAAGAACCAAATTTGCATGATGCAATCTTTGCTTTCCCTATGGCCTCCAAGTTTTCTGATAGTTTTTGTAGTTGCAACTCAAAAAGGTCATAAGTATGGTCCCTCTTTACTATCTTGAATCCCAAATCAGCAACCATGTAAGAAACATTGTTCAACTAGCTAGACTGAAAGAACTTGTGAGCAATCACTCTCATTGAAAAGGCAATTAGGGGATCTAAAATTGTATCAATAGACATCCTTTTTTTGTTCCACATTGCACCTGTGTTCTTCTCAATGGTCTCCTTTGCATTACTTATCATGCTCTTAGGTCTATCAAGGGAAAGTTACCCTGATACTCATTTTATTATCCTCTTAGTGAGCTTAATTAGTCCATTCTTTGACCAGATATAATTTTCATGTATGAAGATCAAAAAAATTCTAATCCATTCTATCTTAAACACTTGAGGAAAATCTAGGGCATGGTTCAACCCTTTCTATTCAAAAAAATTGTATTCTTCCCTCAAGACTCCATTATCACAAAGTTTGTTGTAGGCATCCCTTATCTCCATGTCACTTAGTTTTCCTATCTTTCCCATGTAACAACATCTGAAGTCTTGAATCATTACAAATTTTGGTGGTATCATTGACAATGCACCAAATGGGTCTCCTTTGTATGTTATTTTATTTATTTCTTGGAAAGGTGGTTGTCTTACATCATTACTTATTAATTTCGCATTGAAAACCTCCTTTCCCTCTTTCCTAACACTTTCAGATGAACTAGACACCATTTCAAGTAACTAGGGTTTTAAAAAATTCAAAACATAACTCGACAATAGTGAAATACCTTTCCAATCTGATGAATGAGTTTAGTTGCATCTAAATTTGGTTCACAAATGATAGAATCTCCTTTTTCAATTCACCTTTATGCTCTTTTTGCTCTCTTCAATCACTGATGAATGCAAATGAGTCAAAAATTGACTATATAACCTTTCATATATGACAATAAATGCTCAATTCTTACATAGCTGTAAGCTTGGCTATCATATGATTTCCCATTCACTCACCTTATACATGATTTCTAGTATGCTCACCTAACATAGAGAGCTTGGCCAATACTAATTACGATTCCATCACTCAGCAATAACTATGAAACTTTCCATGCTCAGCAACAACATGAAAACTAAAAAAACTAAAGATTTCTTCTAGGTTTTAACCAATACATTGCATCTTAGTTTGTGCATATATAATATTTTCAAATCTTAGATTCTTGGAGCTGATGTATAATATAACATTTGAAATATCAGTCCCATACCTCCCTCTTGATTACCTGGTTAGGGTGTGATCACTTGATCCATTAGATGAAGTAACCTTATATGAACTTGATGTGTTTAGATCTTCCTTCTTCTTCCATGTCTTATCCATCTATACTTTGACCTTCTCAACATTGACATTTTCTTTGCCTTTATTGTTTCTATCACTCAGTGTTGGTGATCTAGTTGGATATTTTTTGCTAATATGACCAGTCTTGACATAACTAAAGCATGTAGTCTCACTCAACCATCTATTATAGTTGCCTTTAAAGTGTATTCTAATGTAATTCTCAAGAACATGTCCATATTCTTGACAACAGTGACAACTATACCTTGTTTTATAATCCCAATCATAGGATTTTCCATTTTGTTGTACCTTTGTCTTCTTGTTTGATGTCCACTTGGCATTAGATTTGTATTCATATGCTTTCTACCCATACTTATAACAATTATGGCAATATCCTTAAAATATTTGAGTGCTCATGGTCTTGGTCTTGCATTCATGTGACTGATGTTCTTGCTTGTTGCACTTATGATAGTAACCCTTGAAATTTTGCTTAGGGTTCTAATTTGCATTATTGCTCCTGCAAACATTTGTTGTATGGCCTAACTTTCCACAATTATGACAAGTGGGTTTGTAGTTCTTACCTTTGTTGTTTCTTTGTTCACCACTTTTAGATGATTCTCCTTCCTTGGTACTAGTTTATCCTAATCTAGTAGCATCAATGTTAGATCTTGGATATCTCATCAATTTCTCAAAGTATTTGATGGCTTCACTAGGTTTGTTAAAACTTTTAGAAAGCTGTTTTTCTTCTCTCAGTTTATTCCTTAGTTGTTCATTATGTAATTTTAGGGCTGTGATCTCAATGTTGTTTCCATTCAATTCATGGTTTTCAATCATCAATTGATTCATTGTATCCAGTTGTATGTTAGCAATCTTTTGTAGATATGATGTCTTCTCATCTAGTCTATTGGTCGGTGTTCTTTTTTCATCTTCAATCATGACTTTGTCTTCCTCAATTTTTTTTCTATTCAATCACCTCACATAGTAATACTGATTGGACTTCTTGTTCTATCTTAAGATTTTTGACCTCTTGAGTTAGGGCATTGCTCTTTTCCATTAGATTTGCAACTACCACATCAAACTCACTTGAGTTTCTATTCTCAAACAATTCAATAGTGTCTTCCTCTTGGTAATGAGTGTCATTTGGCTAAATAGCCAGTTCCTTTCTTCTCTTCAATGAATACTACAATTTATCTCTTGCTTCATTGAGTTGGTCTAGGGAAAGTTGTACTTCAATCTTCTGGTTCTTAATAGCCTTTCCCAACTTGTAGACTTCCATTGTCAAGATCTTTCCTCAAAGTTGTAAAGCTTTCCATTCTAGAGAATAGTGCTCTGATACCAATTGTTGGAAATAACAATGGGAAAGTAAACTCTGAGAAGGGGGGGCAAATCAACACTTCAAAACTTTAACCTTAAAATATTCAACATACATCCATCTCACAATTTAACATGTAAACTGAAATAGCTAACTATACATGTTCATTCATAGCATGAAAAAAATAACGCATAACACAATAAATTTGTTACCCATAAACCCTCCAATGAGAAGGTAAAATTGGGATGGGGATGACACCCACAAATCTTAAAAATTGTAGCTATAAAGTGTAGCTAGTTATGGTTACAATAAGTTTGCTCATAAACTATGATCTACCCTATGAGGGGTCTATCTTGTTAAAGGCCTACAAAGGCTGTTAGGTTTCACCCTGTTAAAGGATTTCAACACCCTACTAAAAGTGTTCCTTGTTAGAGGACTTAAACTTAGAATAAAGAAAGCACTCGATTAAGAGATCTACACAAGTTTGTTAAGACTACTCTATTAGAAGATTTAATTTGTATCACCTATTAAAATGATTTAGCACCATGATCCTTTAGTTAGTACTCTATTGCTAGATGTCGGGTCTTCTCTTTCCTGATGAATCCTTGATCCTTCTAATCAGATATGTCTCATGTGTCTTCTCTCTAACTGATTTTTCAATTCATAACATTATCACAACCTCCATAGCCACCATGAATGATCTTTCTACACTTATCATTCATCTCCTTCCACACATTCACTCATTCTAAAAACTCCTTAGGGTTTTCCTTCTTAAGTATACATAGGAAGGCTAGGGTTAGGTAAGAATCAATGACTAAGGTTGATCTATATTGCCACTTAGAACATCCCTAAATTTGATTGGTTGCATGTATTGTATAGGGATTCCTAATATACCTCCATACATATCTTCTAGAATCATAAAATAATTGTTAATTCATACCAAGAATGGTTTACATAGAAGTTTGTGTCATTAGAAACAACTATGTACAAAACTATTCACTCGACATCTGAAGGCTCTGATGCTTGGCCATTACTATATTCAAAATGTTGTAACTCGGTTCCTAAATGACTTGGCATACACTAGTTACTCAGCTCCTAAATCACTCGGAATGTATGGTCTACTTGGCTCATGAGTGACTTGGAACATACTAGGTACATTACCCAGCATGTATGATTTGACCACTAATGCTTGGCATGCTTTGATCACTCATCTTGCACTAATTTCTCGGCTTGCTTTGATCACTCAGCTTGCACTGTACTATTGATGTTAGAATAATCAAATGGGAAGAATACTTCTAAGGGGGAGATGGGGGGTGAATTAAAAGTAATACATTTTATCCATTAAAAATTTTAACTGAGCATTGGATTGGTTACATAGTGAAAGGGTATGTCCCTTTGTTTACAAAATTTACAACTAACTGACTCAAATGTTAAAAATTAACTATATGCACATAAAAAAAGTTTATAGAAAAAAGACTTATACTGTTTATTATGATGATGATGACTCGATAAAATCATTGCATTTCCTAATGTATTTTGCATATTTTATATCTCCCAGTAAATTTGCATTGTTGATTACTTCACTTGCCTTGATCATAATTTTGAAGATCTACTCGATCTGTATGCTGGCCTTTGACATCTCTAGGGCATTATTTTGTGCAACTTCTAGGGCTCATTCCTACATCACATAACACATATCCATCCATCTCTCTTGATAAATGGTGTCCCTATTTTTATCTTTCCAAGATATAACTCTGTGTTATGTAACCAATTCCTCTATTAACTTGAAAGAAAACTGAAATTGTTGTGAATATGTAGTATGATCCTTAATCAACCTTTCTACTTCTTGGATACCTTCATCTTCTTCAAGGGTATTCTTTTCTTTATCCAAGCTCTTATGTGTCTCATTATGTCCCATAGATAGGGTTTTATAAGTAATGTAAATATCCCAAACCTGGCCAATTTTGTTAAGCAACTTCTTAAAACAATTTTTGATCAGAGTGCTAGAGACTTCTCTTCTAATCATCAAAACATCTTTCAATTTTGTATTCTCTTATTGAAATTTCTTTAATTCAATTCTTAGAGCATCAATAGATGATTTTCTCATTGGTTGCACTTTAGGCTTCCCTAACTTTAACATATTTTTATATAAAGTTTTCTAGTTATCCCTCTTAAATGTCACTTGCTTCACACTTGCTTGATTAAACAATGCCAAATCCACTTGCATGCTTTCAACCTTGTTAGGGTCTATCACCCCTATTTTTAGTGTCATCAAATGACCAAAAGCCTGATCAACATCAATAATTTTTGGCCTTTGTATGGGGGGTATAAGGCCCACAACAATATTGGTTTTTCATCTTCCAAAAATCTTGAACTAATTATGACATCTTTGAATCCATGTACATCAAGTTTCATATCCTTTTTACTAGATTTAATTAAACTTTCAAAAATGTATGATGCACTCAAATCCCAACCAAGAAGAACCATCACCTCTGCTTCATTCAATAGTTGCCTTCGTCTTTCTAGAATCATATGCTCAACTTCCCTTTTGATATCTTCCTTCAAATTTTTCATTAGTTCTTGTTCATTCTCAAGAGAGATATTTTGGATATTCTATCTCAATAATTTTCCTCTGTGTTTATACAAAACAACCATGAAATCCTTGGATTTGATACAAGCATCATCATTTACAAATTTTCTCGACTCCAAAAGTCTTTCATCCTTCTTAAAATTTATCCTGTCAAGGATCTGCACATCATGCTCCAAGGGCTAAAGTATTGGCTTGTCTATATTTCTTGAAATTGGAATAGGGGAATCTAGAATCTTCTGAATGTCTTCTTTAAATTGTTCTCTAGATTTTTCCCTTTGTTCTTCTAGTTCCCTATTTTGATCCTAAATCTTTTGTAGTACTTCTTTGCACTCCAAATTCTTGAAACCTTCCTCATATTCAATGCCTTGGTGAATATAATCACCAAATTTCTTTGATTTCCTACAAGCATGAATGTATCCTTCTAGATCATAATAACTCTAGGAATCCATTTTGTATATGTGATATTCATTCTAAAATTTCTCTCTAATCTTTTCATATGACTTAGTTGCATAAATAATAAAGTCTCCAAAAGATAAAATTGTTGGAAGGAAAGTCTTATTTCTTTTTTTACCTCCAAAATTTTGTTTTCTAGATTCAGACATCTGCCTTATAATTTCTAGATATGCAATTCTATCTGGCATTGATGCTGGTAATCTATATGGCCTTCCTTCAAACCCAAATAATTTGATACAAGTAATCATATGCATACTAGTATCCCCAATTTTGTTTGATTTTCTCTCCCAACCCATTATCCCTAGGTCTTAAAAATCTTTTAATATCAGGGCTAATTGAGGGAAAAGACTGGTGTCCAAACAAAGTGTAGAAAGGTTGAACAAAGTGATCTTCAAATGTAAAGTAACAAGAAAAATTGAACCCATAATCCCATATTGGTGTCCACATTTGAAAAGGCTTCATTTCTCCATTAGATTCCCTTAAATTCAATTTCAAACCCTCACCCCACAATCCTCTCATTTACCAAAAATATAAAACCATGTGCATAAGCAAGGAATAGTGTTTAAAAGTAGGGTAATCAACATATTTAAAATTAACAAAAGATGTATGAATATTATCAACAACATACTTTGTGTAATCATAGAGTCTAGGCTCCAACATTTAAATGTCCGATGTTAACACCATGGACCCAATTTTCATCAAATTAGGTGCTTCCATCCCTCCTACTTGTGCACATGATTGGTATGTCATGTCTAAGTATGTCTTAAAGAATTTTATGTTGAATGGAGGTCCATTTGCTATAGTTAGAGGCTTATTTTCTATTTTGTGCAATATCAATTTCCATTGCATATATGAGATATCTGACCTCTTATATTCATTTTTCAATTATGTGAATGACAACCTTTTAGTTAAACCACCAGTGAGTCTAAAAGCTTCATTTAGAGATTCAATAGATATCTTCATAAATTTTTCCCTATCCTTTTCGTATATGCATCTATCTTCAGCATTATATTTTCTTATAATGACCTTGAGTAACTCCACATTGACAAACATATTTTTCACTATCAATTTCCCTAAATTCATCTCCCAAGGATGACAAATAGATTCATTTTGATTTCTCCTCATATAATGATTAAAAGGAACTCATAACCCCTAGTCCTAGCCCACACATCTCTAATGTCACTATACTTGCCTTCAATTTTGTCTAGAGATGTGAATTTATTTCTTATTGACTTAGGACCTACAAAAGCCATCTATTCAATGATGTCTTCATTCAAGTTTTGTAGAGGAACTTCATCATCTTCTTTTTGCTTCTTATCAGCTTTACCCTTTTTGACTTTCTCAACTTTCCTCTTCTGTATAGAACCAAAACTCTTTATGACACCTTCTAAAACTTTCTCTGAGTACAACTTGTTGATCTCAGATTGGTTTTGACAATTGAGTGTCAAGACACTTAAGTCATTTACTAATTTCATGCTAAAATAGTAATGCATACTAAGCTCAAATGAGTGTTGAGTCACTCAAGTGCCGAGCAAACAATACTTTTAATGTGATCAAGTTTCCACAATCCATCATAGTTTTGTGCATCAGTTTCTGGATTAGATTGTGTGAAAATTGTCACACAATCTAATCTAGAAACTGATGCACAAACAATACTTGCCAAGTGATTCAAGTACCAAGCAAATAGGTGATGCTGAGAAGTTTAGGTGTTGAGTTAGAAATAGAATTTATAGTATGTGTCGAGCATCAATAAATTCAAGTGTTGAGCATCATAGATTGGACACATTTGTTTGTGATTGTACAAATAACTGTGTAAACCATTTTTTAGCTGACCTAAGGATAGAATACAATCCATTAAGGATAAGGATGAATCTGTATGTGGATTCCCTATGCAATTACATGTAGCCAATCAGAAAAAGAGAGAGATTAAGTGGCAAAAAGGATGAATCTCAGCCATAGATTCATACCTAACCATAAGTCTTCTAGTCTTCTTAAGGAGGAAAAAACCCTAAACTTCATAATGAGCATGTAAGGAATTGAAGGAGGAGAATAGTGAAGTTTGCATGCAAGAATGGAGCATTCATGGAGACTTAGAAGATATAGAAAGTGAATTACAAAATCAGTTTGAGAAGAACAAAGGATAGAGGATACAACATTGACATATCAGATTAGAGTGGATCAAGAAGGACATTGTATAGATTTGATCTTTAATCAGGCTATCAGAGTTAATCACAAGATCTATGCTAAAACATCCTAATAGGTGATTTTAGTTAAATATTCTAACTGGAGTAGTCCTAATAGACTGTTGTAATTCCTTTAGTAGGGTGACATTCCAAGTGGATGTTCTAAAGTCCTTTAGCTAGGCACACCTCTAATAGGGTGTTGAAATCTTCTAACAAGGTGGGACTTAATAGTCCTTGTAAGTTCTTTAATAGGGTAGGCCTTTCATAGGATAGATCATGTCTCATGGTCAAATCATTATAACCTTAATTAGCTACACTTTATTGCTACAATAGTGAAGAATTGTGGGTGTCATCCCCACCCAAGTTTTACCTTCACTTTGAAGGTTTTCTGGGTAGTCATATCAGTTGTCCAATGTGTGATTGATTATGTGTTTACATGTTATTTCAAGTTTATCTATTGAATGCATGAGTGGTAAAAAAATTTATGGGTTCATGTTTTAACTGCTAATTCACCCCCCCTTCTTAGTAGTTTACCTTTTCTACTTGTAATTCCAACAATTGGTATTAGAGTTAAGTTCTTAGAAGAAGAAGCTTTGTAACTTAGAGGAAATATCTTTAAATGGAAGTCTACAATATGGGAAAGACCATTGAGAATGAAGAGATTGAAATACATATCATACTATATCAACTAAATGAAGCTCGAGATGCTTTGAAGAGTTTCCTGAAAAGAAGGAAAGAGATTGCTATAGCAAAAAATGGCACACAATATAAAGAGATTGACACCACAAAGCTATTTGTAGATGGTAACTCTAGTGAATTTCATACAACAATTATAGATCTGATGGAAAAGAATAGAGCACAAGCTGAAGAGATCAGAACTCTCAAGTTGAAGCAAGAATCACAAGCTATATTGCTGTGTGAGGTGACTAAACAAAAGAAGAAAGCTATAGAAAACAAGGCCATGATTGAAGAAGACACAAATTTTGGCAAATAGATTAGAAGAAAAGTCAAAAAAGCTATCCAGGATCTCAAACATGCAATTGGATACCTTAAGCCAAATGATGAATGCTCATGATGAGTTGAATGTCAAGGACATTGAGATAACTACATTGAAGTTGTAGAATGAACAACTATAGAATGACTTGAAAAGATAAAAGGAATTTGCTAAAATTTTCAACTAGTCAAATGAAGCCATCAACTACTTTTAGAAAATACTAAAATCCCCTAGATCCAATAGAGATACATCAAAATTGAGCTACACAAGCACTAAAGAAGGAGAATCATCCAAATCTATTGAGGAAAGGAACAATAAAGGTAAGAACTCTAAACCTACTTGTCATAGTTGTTGTAAGAAAGGACATACTGCTAATGTGTGTAGGAGCAAGAATGAAAATCAAAATGGTTGGCCTAAGAACATGACTCATTGCCACAAGTGCAACAAATGAGGTCATCAGGCACATGAATGCAAAACCAGAACCATGCATGCATACAAATTTGAAGGATACCACTACAATTGTTAGAAGTATGGACATAGAGACTTTGAATGTAGATCCAAGTCCACATGGTCATCAAGCAAGCCAAAAAAGGTAAGAAGCTATGAAAACTCCTATAACTGTTATTAAAATAAAAGATATAGCTATCACTATTGTCAAAAATATGGACATGTACTTGAAAACTACATTAGGAATCACTTTAGTGGTAACTACAAGACATGGTTGAGCCAAACCACATGTTTCAGCTGTCACAATATTGATCACATCAACAAGCATTGTCCAACTAGGTCCAAGGCACGAAGTTGTGAATTTGATAAAGGTAAAAGCAAGGCAGATGTTGAACACATCAGGAATGAGATGAATAAGACATGGAAGAAGAAAGATGTTGGCAGTACATCTAATGCAGAAGGGATCACTTCACCCAATGGGTCAAGTGGTCACACTTCATCAAACTAAGCAAACAAGATGTATGCGGGACTGATACTTAAAGTGTTACATTATACATTAGTTTCAAAAGAAACTAGCACTAAAATGATTACATTAG
This sequence comes from Cupressus sempervirens, assembly GCA_028749045.1. NCBI lineage: Eukaryota > Viridiplantae > Streptophyta > Pinopsida > Cupressales > Cupressaceae > Cupressus > Cupressus sempervirens. The sequence goes on from CM053790.1 coordinate 532,196,017, forward strand.
CATGAATTAAGATGCAAGAAGTTATGGAAAATTCAAGGTTAAATCCTTAAGTTTTCATGTTGTTGTCAAGCATGAAAAGTCTTCTATGTATGCTGAGTGAAAATTTAGTTAATGTCAAGCTACTGATCAAAGAAAATTAGAGATGAGTTTGTAGTAGCTGTCGAGTGAAGGAAGTCTCTATAGATGCCAAATGAAATAGTAATTTTGATGTCAAGTTTATAGTTGTACAAGTACCAAGCATTAATTGTAAAGTTTTGGAGGGTATAAGGTCAATTTGCACCTATTTTTTGTCATTACAAATTTAAGAAAGAGAAAGTAGAGTGAAGAGGTGATTCACAATCTAGTTCAAAGTGTTTGGAAAGATCCTAGTGATGATCCAACTCTAATTCACCAATTTTTTTGAGGTATTCTTCATAAGCTAAGTTACATAATTTAAAATTTGTAAAACCCTAGTTTGAAATGATGGCTTCTAGTTCAAAGAGTGTGAAGGAAAAAGAAGTTTTTGATGTCCAATTAGTTAGTAATGAAGTCAAACAACCAAATTTCAAAGCCATCCTAGATATTTCTTATAAATGACCCGTCAGGCACGTTATCAATGATCCCACCCAAGGTCATAGAAGTCCAAGACATGAGAAAATGTTACAAATAAATATTAGGAGGCATAAGTGACATGGAAATAAGGTAAGCTTATGATAAGTTGCATGGAAATAGAGCCTTGAAGGAAGAATTTAAGATTGTGGAGAGAAATGGTTTGACCCATGCCCTAGATTTTCCCACGATTTTCAAAAATGAATGGATAAAAATAGTGTTGAGTAGGATACACAATGGATGTCTCTGGTTGGAAGGAGGACTAATCAAGATTTCAAAAATAATTGTTCATTGGGTGATAGGTTATCCAACCCTAGATCGACCAAAGACACTATGAAGTGATTCAAAGCAGGCAATAGAGAAGAACAGAGTCACAAAATAGAATAAGCATAGAATAACAATATATACCATCACTGATCCATTACTTGATTTTTCTATTAGGGTTATTTCATAAATTTTATTAGTAAAGTAGGTTGAACAATGTGCCATGCATTGTAGTCAATTTTGGTTACAAAATTGTCAAGAAAGATCACATGTATGATCTTGCAGAACATCAATTACAACAAATAAATGAAAACCTAGGTGCCATTAGGAAGAAAAAAAGTTCACAACGTAAATTTGGATCAATACTTGTGTGCATATTCTTCAATGTATAGAATGAATTCCCATCTTTTGGAAAAATAGATTGTAAATCCAACAGATTAGTGGCTATGCAAATCAATGAATATATTGAGAAGATGGGTGAGAACATTGAGACTGTTATGACAAGTTATTTTGAATATTTTAAAAAGTATATGAAGTAGAGGTTGAGGATACCTATTTCCTTAGTCGAACAACACTACAATGACATATGTTTTCTTATGGATATTAATTACACTTACATTCAAGCAACAATACCTAGGGTAAGATGGTTAAGACCCCTAGGCCATGGGATCAATGTTGATGAGCCTCAACTACTAATACTACACTCCTAGTAGAGGAGATTGATAAAAGTGCCAAAATATTTGGCAACTATGATGTAATGAAATCCAAAGTTGAGATGAAGTTGAAGACAACCTCCACATTAAAAAAGAAAGACAAACTGGTAAGGAAAATCAAGGCCCAATTTGGTGAAGAAGAAGAAGAGGATGAAGAGGATGAAGAGGAAGAGCACAAAAAAGCCCAAGAACTTCTTGCATTGACCCAAGGAAAGGGTGAAGACATTGAAGAAGAGAGTGCCAAGGAAGAAAAGGAAGCAAAGGAAGAACCAAAACAAGCATAACCAAAGAAGAAGGCAAAAGCTCAACCTGTACAAAGACAAAGGCTAAAAAGATTGTAAAGACAAGCCAAAAAAGTCTTCAACACCTACAACCAGGGAAAACACAAGGGCCACTACACAAAAGGACAAAGAGAAATCCAAAGAAAATACCAAGGTTACTAAACAAGAAGGGCTAGAGAAAAAATAGCAAAGAAGAAAATATATTGCAGAACTAGAGACAGATGATGAAAGAACATAATCTAAAGATACAAGTCAGTTTAGAGTGGTGAGTCATTTGCCAAAATATAATCTTGAGAATCTTTGTGAGAATGTTAATAATAATGCAGATTTATTCGATTTAAAAAAAAAAATCTAATTTGGGAAGCATAGTAGAGAAGAACAAAATTTGATTGAGGAATCAATATATGCAATGATGTCTAAATTTAAGAACACTCCACTTGAATTAGATAATACAATGCCTAAAGATTTGTATAATATTATTGAAAATAAGTGGCATTATTGTTTAAATCTAGAGAAACAAATCAAAGAACCCACACTAGTATAGGTGATGCCATATTTGACAAGAGGAAAAATTGTCAAAGCAAATAAGTAATATGGTGGAAGGTTTGCACCCAAATACTGGGCATTAGCATCCTTCAGAATAATATTGAAGATATTGTCAAGAAATACATCCAAATGTTGAAATTGATCTATGGATTGAGAAGTATTAAAGAAGGAGAGGAACATCCCTTTGAGGGAAGGAATAATGATGATGAAAACAATGATATGGAGGAAGAAGATGTAGAAAAATATACTACTATGGAGGAGACACAAAAAAGAGAAAGATGACATGGCTATAGCTAAAGAGCAGTAGGAAGAACAGAGTGTGCAAGACACAAAATGCCTAGCATGAGCCCTCCGCATGACACAACCATGCCTGTAGAAACTATAACTGTTAAGAATGTTCCTAATAATTTAGCTCAGAACATCAATCCTTTAATTGCAGAAGATCTTAAGAAGATTCTTGACCAATCCACATGACAAGCTAGATTGTGTGGGAATCTAGTATTGGTTAGTGTCGATGAACTTTAGAAGGAAGTATATGACATTACAAGGGATAAGGTGAACATGCAATAACAAACTTCTACCATCCCATCAGCTACCAATGCTCAACCTTTAACCCAAACATTAGTAGACACATCAAAAAAGGTTGACACAACTAACAAAGTTGATTTGGTTGAACAACAATGGACTGAAACAGAAGAGGAAAAATAAACTTTAACAGAGCAAATAGGAAAGAAAGACACTTTTGTACCTATAACACAAACACAAGGTGCAAGTCAAATCATTGTAATTGATGGAAGCAGATATGAAGAAATTAAGGACATACCAAAGGAGAAGGAGCAAGAGGCCACTCAAGCATTGGTAACATTACCAATATTTGGCACTCCTACAAAAGTTCTTTAGGAGCTGAGCATTGAAGCTGTACCATTGTAGATATCAACACCATGCTCAGGTTCCTCCAAGGTTGCTAAGGTAATTCACTATGGAGATGTAACTCTAGATGAAGAAATAGTGTACCTAAATATGATTATGTAACCATAACATTAGAGCAGATAGGCATTATGAAACAAGCCTTGGAAAAGAATAAAAATTAAGAAATACTCATAAAGGAGTATAGATAGAGGCAAGCATTGCAAGAAATCAAAGACATCTTCTTAGATGCATTCAACTTGCAAACACCTAAAGAGTTAAAGCCACTATTTGAAAAATTATAAAAAATTGTGGAATAGGTGAATAATGAAGACCAGGACACCAATGCAAAACTTTTGGAATGGTCTAAAAGGAAATTTCAAGGAAAAGTGAATGAAAAGATATTGGGTGATATAGCACTACAAAAATTGAGAAAGTGAAGAAGGTACTTGAGAATATTTTCTCATTGAACACTAAACTGTGTGATCCCACACTCTTCACACAAGAAACAAGCCATAGAATTCTAAGTCTAGAGAGAAATTTAAAAGTATCAAGTATGCAACTACCTCAGAACCTAGCTTAGAGTGAGAAGCATTTTCACTCATTGCTTCAATCACAAAGTCAACTAGTTGTATTGACAATAGAAGAGGCTAATATAAGAGGAAATTGATTAACATCCAAGCCTACCTTATCCCTCATATGGAGATACTCCATAAAGAACTAAGATTTGTAGAAACATTGTTGAAGAAAGATACTAATCTTTCTACATCAAATGGACTAGTTCAAATTGTAGCAGAGATAACAATCCAAATAAAGTCACTAGATGTTGCATGTGACAATTGGGATGCTACTCTAAAAATAATCATGGAGGTCCAAAAATCTTTTTTTGGACAGATATACCATCAATGTATAGACCCTTTGACATAAGTGTCAAAAAAGGGAGAGAAAATTAAGAAAGGGGGAGATGATAAAATAATAAAAAGGAGACATAAGTGAATAAAAAGGGGGAGATAAAACAAAATAAAATAACTCAAAGGGGGAGCAAATAGAACAAAGAGAAAACAAAGCATATCAAATAAAGAGTATCAACATATTGAAGACAAAGAATATCAACAAGAGACAAATCTTCTCAGAATGGAGAACAATTTTTTTTTGATATAGGTTAGGCACATTGACTCAAGGGGAGTTATAAATTTTGAGGTATACAGTCTATTACAAAATTTTGAAAATGTTGAAGTTTTGTATAAAGTTGAGTTGTGAATATATTATACTTGAGAAGGCTAGATTGATTATGTACAGTTAAGTATTTTTGACACTCATGTCAAAGGGGGAGATTGTTGATCTCAGATTGGTTTTGACAATTGAGTGTCAACACACTTAAGTCATTTACTAAGTTAATGCCAAACTAGTAATGCATGCTAAGTATGATATGTAAATACAAGACTGTGCCAAGTTCTAATGAGTGCTGAGTCACCCAAGTGCCAAGTAGACAATACATACTGAGTGATTCAAGTGTCGAGATAACAGTAGATGCCAAGTAATTTAGGTGCCAAGTCAGAAAGAATATTTATATATGTGCCGAGCATTAGTAACTTCAAGTGCTAAGCATCACAGATTGGACATATTTGTTTGTGATTGCACAAACAACTATGTAAACCATTTTTCAATTGACCTAAGGATAGAATACAGTCCTTTAAGGATAAGAATGAATTTGTATATGGATTCCCTATACAATTACATGCAGCCAATCAAAAAAAGGGAAAGATTAAGTGACAAAAAGGATGAATCTTAGCCATAGATTCATACCTAACCCTAAGTCCTCTAGTCTTCTTAAGGAGGATGAAACCCTAAACTTCATAATGAGCATGTAAGGAATTGAAGGAGGAGAATAGTGAAGTTTGCATGTGAGAACAGAGCATTCATGGAGACTTAGCAGATATAGAGAGTGAATTGTAGAATTAGTTTGAGAAGAACAAAGGATAGAGGATACAACATTGAAATATCAGATCAGAGAGGATCAAGAAGGACACTATATGGATTTGATCTCTAATCAAGATACTAGAGCTTATCACAACATCTATGCTAAAACATCATAATAGGTGATTTTAGTTAAATCTCCTAGGTGGAGTAGTCCTAACAAAATGTTGTAAATCCTTTAATAGGGTGACATTCCAAGTGGATGTTTTGAAGTCCTTTAGCCAGGCACACTTCTAATAGGGTGTTGAAATCCTCTAACAAGGTGGGACTTAATAGTCCTTATAAGCCTTTAATAAGGTAGGCCTTTCACAGGGGTCAAATCATTGTAATCTTAATTGGCTACACTTTGTTGCTGCAATAGTGAAGAATTGTGGATGTCATCCCCACCCCAATTTTACCTTTCCTTTGGAGGGTTTCTGGGTAATCATATTAGGTTTCAAATGTGAGATTTCTTATGTGTTTACATGTTTTAGATGTATATGCTTTACATGTTATTTGAAGTTTATCTATTACATGCATGAGATGGATGAGTGGTGAAAAGTTTTATGGGTTCATGTTTTAACTATTGATTCATTCCCCCTCTCAGTGGTTTACCTTTCCTACTTGTAATTCCAACACAAATCTCTATTAAAACTATATACAAACAACAATCTCACAATTTTCCTTTAGGAATTCATGAGATCAAACTAGTAATGATTGTCTTTTATTACCAAATAGATTGAATTTGTGCATTTAATTTCTGCATGAATTGAAACATAGAGCCATTTTTTATCATTGTAGCAAATGAGCTAGCTGTTAGAAGTCATTTCATGCACTTATTTCTACACCTAATGAGACATATTAAAAAATTTGATTTCTAACACTTTCAATAATATAAATATATGAAATTCTTATCTCTATAGCTTGTTCTCACAAATAACAAATTGCTTTTAACTTCATGTCTATTACTATAGCAATGGTGATATCACCATTGCTTATTGCTATACTAGAAACCCTTCATCTACAATCTCTAATACACCTTCTCATTATTAGGTATAAAAATATGAAAAATTTAGCCTTTGATATTGGCACTTGAAATGTCGCTATAACACATAGCGATATCCCACAACTCATCGCTGATCGCTATATCTCCATAACACTAAATGAGATCAATGATCACATTCAACTTATTACTGCAACTCATAGCGATGCACTTTTAATAATACAACCCTCCATTGCTATAAGTTATAGTTATTTCCAAGTTTCATCCCTAATCCCTATATCCTTTTTGTGCTCTCATCACTTAGCAATAGATCATGATTGCTATAACATAAAATGATATATGAAAACTTATCACTCATCGCTATACTGAAATTCCATATCCTCTACTCATTGATGAGATATATCAATATAAGTTATAGTGATAATTTAATTCCATCACTCATCACCATATCTGTAATGAGTCTTCTCTGCGCAATGATGAATCTAATTACTATATGCTATAGTGATATCATACCCTAGTTCAAGCTACCCAAACTGCAATTGCTGAAAGATACCCTGATATCTGATGCATCATTGTTATAATTGTAGTGACAATCTCAAAAATGAGAATATCTTCATGAATTCAAATAGGACCAAGGCCTAGATTGATTAATGGATATTGCCATGTGATGAGTAAGCTCTAGGAGTGAAATTTCTACAACATGATTCTTTTACTTGAGTGATAAATAGCTATTTTATGCCAAAATACAAATCTCTCTCTAATCTTGGGGATGTTATATTTTCTTTAGCTAATAAGAGTGAAAATGTCCCATAACATAAAATAAAATTGACCCAAATTCTTTAGGATTCCCTAGGTGGCCAAAAAAAGAAACTAATGTTTGTACATCTCAATCCAGACATTGACTCTTACTTGAAGACAATCAACACTTTGAAATTTGCAAAGATAGTGTCTAGCTTGGAATTGGGTGCTATACATAGAAATAAGGAAAGAAAGGATATAAGAGATCTCAAGGAATAGATTTACAAATTGAAGGAAATCATTGTAAGAAAAAATGTCGAGCTCAAGCATTTGCAAAAATTGAATCCCTGAAGATGTTCTGCACACTATTAATAAATATCATATACCCACTTTGGAATTTGTTGTAGATGAATTCTATGAAATTGTTATGATATCTAATCTTCTTATTATTAATTATGTGACTATGGATTCTTGTTATCAATTGAGTTTTTCTACTTATGCATTTGTTATGTTTTATGAGTATTCAGTTGTGTGTTTTTATAAGATTTCTTAAGAAATTAGATTTTAGAAGCTTAAAAATTTACCAAATATATATTGCATCTAGATGGTTTTCATATAGGTGAAACATTAGTGTTATACAAAATATTAGTGTTTTTCTTTAATCACTATAGAGATGATTACTTTAGACATATAGTGAAACTATTATGCATGTTAATATAGGTATTAGGCACTTTAACACATGCCTTGGTAGAAGTCATGTGCTAGTCCTGTGCGCTTATTTATCTTAATCTCTCCCAAAGCATGTCTAATATATTCTATCTTTAAACATCTTGATAGATTTTTGCAGCAAATATCCCATCGAAAGGGAATGCTTCTCATGCTTTAACTTTCCATTGTAGCTTGTACCTTTAATCTTGCAAATTCTCAACTCAAAGTATGTTGATGCTTTTAACTCTATCATCCACTTATATGCACTAACAAGGAAACTCTACTTGAAAAATAGTACCTAAAATGTGACTCAAATAGTTTCTCTCTTATTTTGTACTGACATGTCTTTATAATCTAATAAAAAACTATCAACACTCCCTTAACTTTTTTACATATCTACTAAAATGGTTATCAATGAGAACATTTTAGTATCACTAATGGTCTTTTGAGATATAAGATACTATTTTAAAATATTTTTTAATTATTTTTTATATGTAAGATATTATTTTAGAAGCATTTTCTATAACTTTATTCTCTTGTCCCATTTGATGTTTGAATGATTTATATAGTCTAATTTAACTAATGGAAGAGTTGATTGCAGTTTGTTTTCTTGATTCCCAATTGAACTGCTATCATGATTTCATCATCATTGTTAAGAACTTGAGAATCAAGTAAATGAGTTGATTTCTCATGTTTCATGTTACATTCATCAACTATTTTTATTAGAACCCAACAATTTTTCCTATAATTGTATTTTCAAGATATGTTTCCTACATGGCACCCTTGCACTTGGGGCAACTAGAGGCTTGAAAAAATAGAAGGTAATGGAAGAAGGTTTAATTACTATTGAGGAAATAGAAAACTTGAAGCTTGCAGAGGATATTATGAAGACTTTTTATGAGATGTATTTTGTAACAACTACTAGTTGGCTTGGCACCAAAAATTGCACATTTTTCATATACAGGTGAGCTACTTTGGAGGAATTAATAACCTAGATCAAATACATTTTGTTATTTTTCTTACTACTCATGTTTTTTGTATCTTTTTTTGAGGGTATAATTATGAATTTGAAAATTTTGAAACAAGAATTTTATGAAGATGGATTACAGGGAGGAAATAAAAGTTCTAAGTTCCTCGATGACATAATAATTAGATATGTAGACTGCCACAACCTTCTATGACCTGAGACCATGGAGTCATTTTTTGTGTTGCACCGCATAACTCAAGATCCCAAGTAAGATTTTTATCAATATTAATTGTATCCTACTATTCCATGTCACAACATCTAATTTTTGCATTTTTTTGAATCATTATTTTTCAATTCATTAGCTGATTTGAACTTTCTCTACTTCTTGATTATTTTATAATAGCAAGATTTTTCTAAAATATGATATCCTATATTACTATGCTAAATAATGGATGTACTCCTTTTATTTTACTATGTCAAAAATTGGAGCCAAAATGTTTGTCTTAGCACCAAACTCCATCATGTCACTATATATCCATTGTTTGGTTTAGCTTTGGAAGTAGTCAAATCTCTAAGGTAAAGGTTGGAGGTGCCAATACAAGTTAACTTACATCTTTATTGACAAAGAAAGGGAATTCATTATAGCTAGATGGTCTTTCAAAACCCATTACCATGCTAGTTCCTAAATTGATAACTTCCAAATGAGTGGTTTTTACAAAGAAGAGTGCTCATTTTAATGATTTCTTCCCCTAAACAACCCAAATATGTTTTGTTTTCAGAGAACATGCCATACTATTTCATATTTTGACATACAATACACATCTATTAGTCATGTTAGAAATAGTCTTTGAAATAGTCAAGGTAGATACAATGAGTTATTGCAATTGAAGGGCATAATACATTTTGGTATGAGATATTTAGGGAATGATGAGTTGATGTTGTAGAGAATTGTGGGTTTTGAATGGGTAGGAGATGTAGGTGACATGAAGAGGGCTTTAGGATATTACTTTAGAATATGACTTGTCCAACAATGATACGCCACTTAGTATAAGTCTAGTTCAACTTTTATAAGTTTTGTTTAGATAAACTAGCAAATAATGAATGCCTTCATATTTTTTGGACATCGACATGAGGTAATGATTGATTTTCATTTTTTCCATGTAAGCTTGAAATAATATTAGTGCTTGATATGAAGATTCAAATGTTCTTAGTTAATTTGTGTATTGGCAAGACTATGAGAATGATGATGCAGGGGAGGAGGCATAAAATGTTGATGATGAGATGATATACATTGAAAATCTTAAAAATATTCTACTCAAATCAAAACAATAAAATAATTAAAATCAATAAAAAAGGTACTAAGTAGAAATTCATAGGTTATAGATTTTTTGTGGAATATTTTATTCTTAGGCCCTTGTTTGTGTGAGGACAACTAAAAGTGTAATGGAGGAAGTTATGAGTCCTGCAATTGGTAGTATTTTAGCTTCTATATCCTATTCATTACTTCCATCAAACTTTAATGTGTGGACAATGTTTTCACTTAATTATGATATCTATGTTATATATAATGAATAATTATGGTATGTGATTTTCCATGGTTATAATACTATCATATTGTTATTAATGGTATAATGTGAATGGATGCTTGTTTGTTAAGAGGACCCTTGAAACCTATGTGGAAGAAGTTAGATGACATAGACCAAATGCAATTGATAGAAAACTTTTCCAACTCTATCTTGGAAGGAACTAACACCCAGAGGATTTGGAGGAGTTTATAGGATGATAATATTATGTTTTATTAACTTTATGTATTGATTCTTGCATGTTCCTATATTCTTGTCTACTAATTAAGAGTTCAAACATGACTGGGACACCGGTTAGTTAGTTGAGGTCTTTTAGTTTCATAAAGGAATAAGTCACCCTCAATGTTGGGGAGGTGTGACATGTCTCCCTAGTAGAATTTAAGATGTAACTAAGCCCACTCTCTTAGAATGTGTATAAAGTTTAGTTTTGCCAATACTTGGTGGATCAACCAATGCACATGTGATATACTTAAATTCACACCTTGATTTTTGATTTGTTAAGTTGTTACTACAATGGTCTATAATGTACTATTTTAGAGGAATAAAGTGAATGACTTGATGATGTGTTAAGGTTACTCGTGAGTTTGAGGTTACATTTCCTCAAGCAATGACCACTTGAGGCAATACAATTCTCTTGTAGTTAGATTCATTCAATTTAGCAATAACATATATTCTCTCCCTCTTCATGGTCTAGATGTAGGGAATGGGACACCTTGATAGATGAGAACATCATCCATCTATAGCCACTTGTGGTGCCATCAATATAGGTTTGTGAAATCTCATCTCAAGGTAGTGGTAGACCCACCAAAGAGTTGAAGATAAATATCCAAACTAATCAGTGACCAACATGTAGTCAGTGATTGCTTTGGATATTTATCTTCCAATAAATTTTTTATTTTTACTTTTAAAAACATGTTGGCCAAAATTTCCACCAAAGTTTACCAACATTGGGTGAACTTTTGATCAATCTTGGTCGTAATTTCCACCAAAGATTTTTTGAAATTATTGTCTTGGGTTTGGCAGCTTGGTCGATCAAGGGCCAACATTGGTCAAACTCTTGACCAATCTTTGGTGGAAATTTTGGCCAAAGCATCAAGTAGGATATCATCATGGGTTTGGCATCCTGGTTGATGCTTTGATTGACATTTTGACCAAACTTGGTCAAAATTTTGACCAATGGTCTTATTAGCAAGGGAGGCCATTTTCAACCAAATGCATCATCATAATTCTAAAACCTACAAGACTTGGTCAAATTTTTGATGAAGAAATTAGTGACAAAGCATGAGTCAAAAACTCAACCAGTTTTCATTGAAAGATGAGTCAAAATGTACTAGTGTAGATTGACACCTATAGAGAATGAAAAACTTAATAGACAAGTGCAAGAGTTATTGTAGAAAGGTTTCATCAAAGAAAGTTTGAGTCCATGTATTGTACCTGGTGTATTAGCACCAGAGAAAAATGAAGAATAGAGAAAGTGAACTGATTCCAAATCTATTAACAAAATCACAGTAAAATATAGGTTTCCTATGCCGAGAATGGATGATTTAATGGATTATTTGAGTGGAGAAATGTATTTTACCAAGATTGATTTGAAGAGTGGTTATCATCAGATCAAAATTAGAGAAGGTGATGAATGGAAGACTTCTTTTAAGAAAAAAGATAGTTTGTATGAATGATTGGTTATGTCTTTTGGTTTGACTAATGCACCTAGTACTTTCATGAAGTTGATGAATGAAGTTCTCAAGAGGTTTTTGGTTAAGTTTTTGATTCATTATTTGGATGACATGTTGATATTCAATAAGAATAAAGAAGAACATATTGATCATGTTAGACAAGTATTCCAAAGATTGAAAGAGGGGAAGTTATTGATTAATTTGAAGAAGTATTCCTTTATGCAAGAGGATATTATGTATTTGTGATTTTTTTATTTCAGCTGATGGTTTGAGAATGGATCCTAAGAAGGTTAAATCAATTTTGGAATGGCCTACACATAAGAATGTGGGTGAGGTAAGATCATTTCATGGTTTGGCTAGTTTCTACAAAAAAATATAAAGAATTTCAGTTCTATTTGTAATGCTATGACTCAAAAAATTAGAGGAGATAAAAATGATTTTAAGTGGAGACATGGGGTTGATAAGCCTTTTGAGAATTTGAAACAAAAGGTTTTTGAGTTATAAGGTATTTCAAGTGGAATGTGATGCAAGTGGTAGTGCAATAGGAGTTGTGTTGAGTCAAGAAGGTGAACATGTTGCTTTCTTTAGTGAGAAGTTCAATGATGCTAAAAGGAAGCATTCTATGATCAAGAGCTTTATGCTATTGTTCAAGCCTTGAAGAAATGGAGACATTATTTGATTCCTAAGGAGTTTGTGTTGTATACTACTCATAAAGCTTTACAATATTTGGAAAGTCAACATAAGTTGAATAAAAACATGTGAAGTGGGTTGAGTACTTACAGAGTTTCACATTTGTGATCAAGCATATAAGTGGAGTTACTAATTGCATTATTGATGCATTGAGTATAAGAAATTCTTTTTTGACCAAGATGAAGGTTGAAGTTCTTGGTTTTGATGAAATGAAAGAATTGTATGATGTGACTATGATTTTTATGAGCAGTGGAGAGAGTGTAGAGCACCAAATCCAAATCTATGAGAATAAATGGAAAATTTTGATGATTATTTCATTCAAGAAGGTATATTATTCAAAGGAATTTGATTGTGTATACTAGGAAGTTCCATGACATTTAACTTGATTAAGGAAAAGTATTACGATAGTTTGTTTGGACATTTTGGAATTGATAAGAAATTAAGTTTTCTTAAGGATAAGTATCATTGGCCACATATGTATAAGGATGTTTAGAAGTTTGTAAGGAGTTGTGGAATTTATCAAGTTGTAAAAGGAGTAAGTCAGATTAGTGGTTTGTATACACCTATTTCTATTCCTGAGAAACCTTGGAGTGACATTACTATGGATCTTGTTCTTAGATTACCTAAGGCACTAAGAGGTTATGATTCCATATTTGTTGTTGTGGATAGATTTTTTGAGGTGGCACATTTTATACCATGTAAGAAGAAATCAGATGTTGTGCATATTATTGAGATTTTCTTCAAAGAGATTGTTAGATTGCACGAATTACCAAAAAGTATTATTTCTAACAAAGATATTAAGTTTTTTGGTTACTTTTGGAGGACTTTATGGAAGAAGATGGATACCAACTTGATATTTAGTTCTACATTCTATCCATAGATAGATGGATAGATAGAGGTTGTGAATAGAAGCTTGGGTAATTTGTTGAGATGTTTAGTTGGAGATAAGCCAAATAATTGGGATATGATATTGGCACAAGATGAGTTTGCATATAATAATTTTGTTAATAGGAGTATAGGAAAAATAAATTTTTGATATTGTTACTAGAATACAGTCTAGAGGTATATTAGGTTTGAGGGATGTTGCTAATGAAGATAACAGAAAAAATGAAGTGAAAGAATTCACTAGTTTTATGAAATCTTTGCATGAGGAAGTGAAGTTGAAGTTGGAACAAAGTAATCAAATGTATAAGGAGAATGTTGATAAGTCTAGGAGACATCATGTTTTTGAAGTTGGTGATGAGGTGATGGTTCATTTGAAAAGTGGAAGATTTCTTGTTGGAACATATAGTAAGCTAAAAATGAAGAAGTTTCGACCTTGTAAGATATTGAGGAAGTTTGATAATGGTAATGCTTATGAAGTTGAGTTACTTGATGACATCGATATATCTCCTATATTTAATTTTGTTGATTTACATAAGTATAATGAGTTAGATGATGAAGTTGTTGTACCTAATGATTATCCTAAGAAGCATGTTGAAGAGGTTGAACATATATTGGATCAGAGAGTTGGTAAAAGAACAAGAGAAAAATACTACTATGAATATTTGGTGAAGTGGAAGAATAGACCAGTAGAAGATGCTACATGCATTTCTCAATCTAAGTTGGATTCAACTCAAGTTGTGATATCTCAATGATTCAAGAGAATCATTTTTTTCAACCCTAATTGTCTAATGGGGGAGCATATTGAGTTGTCTTGCTATCCTACTCATCTTTGTTCATTATACCTATTGGAGCCAAGTGCCAGTGGTTTCCAAGTTGTTATTGTTATCGAGTTGTTCAATGTTGGTTGAGTTATTGTAGGTAGTGATGGACAAGTTACTATAGCTAGTGATGGCTAAGTTACTATAACTAGTGTTGGCTAAGTTACTATAGCTAGTGATGGTCGAGTTACTATAGCTAGTGATGGTTGGGTTATTATAGCTAGTGATGGTCAAGTTATTGTAGTTAGTGATGGTTAAGTTACTATAGCTAGTGATGGTCAAGTTACTGTAGCTCTCTAGTATTGGTTGAGCTATCTAGTATTGCCCAACCTATCTAGTGTTGGCTAAGTGTTCCTTCATATGTCGAGTGAGCATAATATTTACTAATTCTTAATTCCTTCTTTGATCAATTTTGTCTATGATTAGTTCTTAGTTGGATCTAACTTATGAAATTAACTTGGATCACAAATTTAATGTTTGGATCTTGTCTTGGGATATGTGTAGACTATTTTAAGGTTGGTCTTTCTATAATGTGATGATCTAGAATCTTCTATAAGACATTTTAACAACTATAAATAGGAGTATTTGGTTTAGGTTAGGTAAGAACTTAGAGAGTGGAGATTAGATGCTCCTGGAATAGTAAGTTTGAAGTTGGACCATATATTTTAAAGTTGTATTTGTTGGTCATAACCTAGAAGGCCTTACATCTAGAAATTTATGTAGATAATTTGATGAATTAATAAAGCATTTGAAAGTTCCTTCTGTCCTTACTGTTGTTCTCTATGTTTATTTCTTCCATTGTGTTACTCAGCAAGGTGATTGGATAGTTAAGTGTGCCTATGGTCCTAGCTTTTCAATCTCTCCTTGCTTCATCTTATTACAAAAAATTGTTAATGCTTCCACCACCAATAATCACATCACAAAACTTATCTTTACATTTGTACCTAGTGTGAAATAAGCTCTTCCTCTAGTCTAGTTCACTCTCACCACTCAGTAGGACTCTTATATTAACTACAACCTCTCCTCTTTCAACATCTTTAGAAGCTAATGATTTGGCATATTTATCTACATGATCAACTATGTTCTAGCCTTCAATTCTCTTATTTGTCCTTTCTTATCCCGAGGACATTCAAATTCTCTATGACATTCTCCATAGTGAAAAAATGTTCCACAATAGCCTCCTCTTTGTGATCCTTTTTGGAAATAATCAAGACTAACAAGGTTACTGAGAGGGGAGGGGTGAATCAGTAACTCTAAAACTTTAACTCAATTTTGCATAATAATATTTTTATCATTCATCCATCTAAACTACTATATGCATGAAAAGATAAATATTTGTAACACATGAACACACAGATTTGGTGACCCAGAAACCTTCCAATTAGAAAGTAAAACTGGGGTGGGGATGATACCCACAAAACTTCAATACTACAATATAAAGTTGGCTGGTTAAGGCTTACAATGATCACTTCTGATGATCTTCCCTGTTAGGAGCAAGTAGGATTGCTAGATCCACCTTGTTAAAGGATTTACAAACATACAATGAAGTATGCACTCTGTTAGGAGATTTACAAAAGACTGTTAAGTCTACCTTGTTAAAGGATTTAGCAAACTGATTCACCTGTTAGGATGAAGCAGTGGATCTGATTACAACTGATTGTTGGTAAGATCCTTTGCGCTCTGATCACCTAATGTGATGAATATATACTTTTTGCATCAATGTTGACATTGCTGACTTAACATTCTCCATATATAATATTTGAATAGGCATAGTGAACTGTTGCCTTTACTTGTTATGCTTGTTGCCTTGATTAATTAACAACAAAATAAGTGGATCAGTTATTGTGAGCTGATAATGTACTACCTAAGGTAATCTCATTGACTTATAAAATAATCAAGTGTCAATAAGTATTCATTGCTTGAGACATTTTAATTACTTATAATAATCATATGGATTAACATAAGTCATTGTTACAATGATGAATCACTTATTTATCCACAGCATGACAGTGACACCCAACCATGGATTAATGGTACCATCTCTGAAAATGTTATTGAAGTATGTTGCCGTATGGATACATCCATACATGTTAGAATGATCAAGTGATACATCATTGTAGCATGTAAGTATATATACATATATCAATCATACCAAAATGAATTTCATCATAGACATATCAATGATCTCAAGATGACGCGATGATGTAAGATGTAGCCATATATGCATATGTATATGCCCATTAATGCATGTGCGTGCATGTGTACCTTTGTATATGTGATTTTCTAGGCATGCAATTATGTTGCATGTCCATTTCATAATATAATATCATTAATCATTTATTTATATATTTTTATACTATCATAATAATAATTATATATCAATATTATATAATAATGCTTGATGCACTACTATTAATATTTATATATTCAATTTTTTTTAATAACAATGAACATAATTTATTAATAACATTATTGTTATTATTATGTGTACAATTGATATCTTGATTACCTTACTAATATTATCAATCTTTTATTTATTATATTTTAATACTATTATCATATTATAATTATAATGTAATATCATATTGTATGATAATAACATTATTATTATTATTATTTTATTTATTAATAATGATTTGACCTTTAATATTACCTTATTACCTTAGTAACGTATTATTATATCAATAATATATTATTATTTATCCTTTAATAGTATCTTAAACCATTAATAATATATCAATATTTCTTTTAACATTTAAGAAATAATATATTTATTTATTCATAATAATTTACTTATATTACTCAAATTAGGGGACATGATAGTCCACCCTTCCTCAAATTGCTTGTCCTCAAGCAATGATTGCTTACACTAAATATTTATTGTGAATTCAATATACAAGTTATACACTGGAATGAAAGAATACATAAGGTATGCATGTGGTTAATGTCAAAATGCATGAAGTAAATATCTGAGTGCTTGCAAACACAAAGCATATATGAAGAAGACACATTAATGCATGAAGACACAAAGTATACACGATGTAGACACATGATGCATGAAGGCACAAAGCATAAATGATGTAGACACATCATACACTCCTTGTTGATTTTCATAATGAAGTAGAGTAAAGGAATGAAAAAATATACTTCCCCAATACTCCTTTTGGTCATGGATCCTACAAACACAAATAATTTTTAGTATATAATAGCTCTAAAGAAAGATGAGTCTTGTGATGATTCCTTCCCTTCTTATTATGATCATCTTGAGATGGTAGATTTATGGTGCAAAGGGTGCGTGAAACAAGCTACAAGTGGTTCCCTGGAGGATATCTGTCATGTGCTCGAATTTACTCTACCTCTCCCTCCACCCACTCCCTACCTTAGGATATCATAATGTGGTTGAGAAGATTAATCTAATGAACATAATTACTTGACACAAGAATCTTTCTCTCTCCTTATTATGATCATCTTGAGATGGTAGATTGACAGTGCAAAGGGCGCGTGAAACAAGCTACAAGCAGTTCCCTGGAGGATATCCGTCAGGTGCTCAAATTTACTCTGCCTCTCCCTCCACCCACTCCCTATCTTAAGAGATCACGATGTGGATGAGAAAATGAATGTTAATCTAATAAATAGGAATCTTTCTCTCTCCTTATTATGATCATCTTGAGATGGTAGATTGACGGTGCAAAGGGTGCGTGAAACAAGCTACAAGTGGTTCCCTGGAGGATATCTGTCAGGTGCTCGAATTTACTCCGCCTCTCCCTCCACCCGCTCCCTATCTTAAGAGATAATGATATGGATGAGAAAATGAATGTTAATCTAATGAATAGGAATATTTCTCTCTCCTTATTATGATCATCTTGAGATGGTAGATTGACAGTGCAAAGGGCGCGTGAAACAAGCTACAAGCGGTTCCCCGGAGGATATCCGTTAGGTGCTCAAATTTACTCCGCCTCTCCCTCCACCCACTCCCTATCTTAAGATATCATAATGTAGACGAGAAATAGAACCCTATGTATTATCTAATTAGATGGCTTTCCTTTCTATCATAATTGGTTAAATTTTGGAATATACACTGCTCTATGGACACGTATTTACTCCTTGTGCTCAAAATCCCATAGTTTTTCAAATATGCCATTTAAAATAGTATTATTAAAATGGATGTAATATTTCTTAGTTTTCTTCATGTGAATCCAAAAGATAATTATTTTATCTTTTAACCAAATCTTTCCTCTCAAATTCTCCTATTAATATGTGAAATCAAAAGGTCTTTAGTTGGAAACAAATTTTCCACATCATTGGAAAAGAAAAGAAATGGATAGGGAAACTCATATTACCCATTTTCATAAGTGTAATGTCCCAATTGTAATGTCCCGTTCTGGACATACTTCAAATTTCTCTTAGTCACCAATTTTAATAACTTTAGGTGTGTGTTCTTTACTTGGAAATAAAATTAGTACTTATCTTCTAGGGTTTCCAAATTCTTTGAATAATATAATGAGTGATAGTTTCATGTATAGAATTGCATAATTAGGACTATAGTCCTTCCTAATAATATATTAGTTTATTTTTTATTTTTATTTTTTATTTTTATTTTTTATCCTTATATATCCTAGGGTTATTCTTATTTTTGTTTAATGAAGAAATATTAATTTCCTTGTATTACTTGAAGACAATGTTCTAACTTGTATTATATGTGCATTTTGGTGTGTCGGGTACAATGCTTGTATTTACTTGTGTTTCCCCATTGCACCTCTCTAATCTTTGTTCATATGTTCCAATGCAAAAATGCCTCCTTATGTATGGATATACATTAAAATTTCTTCAAATCCAAATGCTACGATACTTTATTTTCGCTTGTATAAGTATTAAGACTAATGTTATATTGAGCGTACAAAGGCTTCATGTAGATCTACGCTAAGAGGAGTTACTTGTATTGGCAATGTGGCTAGCTTCTGTATGGTTGACTACAGATTATCATTACTTATACTTCCATGCCTTGTGCCCTTTTAACCTTCTTCCCTGTGCTGGATTAAACCTTAGTTCCTTTTTATTTTTCGTTGATGTGGAATGTGATTCCACTATTATACTTCCATGTTCCTTCCAAAATCTAGAAATGAGTCAAGAGCAGCACCCGTATATAGTAAAGGAATTAGGGTTTACGTGTGGAGGGCTCACACTAGATGCTCTTGCCCTCATTTTCATGAAAATGTGTTTTCAGGAGAATCTCACAGTGGTGCCCGAAGTTTGCAAGTCATGGAGGATGGTAGTCGTGCAGTCAGACTGCTAGCAAGAGATCAATATTGAGGAATGGTGCCATCACAAAAATTATGGAGAGAATGGTTGAGATTCTTATCAAGAGAAGCCAAGGATCGATGCACAAATTATCTTTGTCTAGATTGGCTAGTGATAAAACCTTCACTTTCATTGCGAGCTATTAATAATCTCAAGACACTGCACATGCCAGCCAGTCAGGTTGTTGATTCCATTGTTACTAAAGTTACTTGTACCTAGCTTATTCCTGATGATTGGCAGAGAAGTGGGAGGAAGATATTTGAGCTTGTTGATATTTGTGTTGTTCATTATAGAACAAAAACATGTCTTTCAAAATTTTGATATCTGATTGTGGAACACGAATATTTCTTTTTTTTTCTAGGTAACTACCTTTTGATAATTATTGCATCTCTCAACATTTAATATTGCATCCCATGGATTAAATGAATTCTAAGTGTTCTATTTATTTTCATGAGGTAGATTTGTGTAAATCACTACTCTCTGAAATATGGGTCAATGAGTTTGATTCAAAAACTACATAGTTACATTAATTTAATTTAACATAGCCTTTTGTCTCTTCAGTGCTTTGTAGAGAAGCATACACATGGGATGATTGATGATAAATTCCTTCAGGCGAAGGTCAATCCTTCGATCTTGGGAAATTGGTGGACATATTGTGTTTTACAGAAATGTTGATTATAGCCACACTATAGAGAAGTTTGTAAGAGATTTTCTTGCTATTGCATCTCCCAATCACGAAGAATTTGAGGGAGTGAAATGCCTATGTGTCGGCATTGCAGAAGACATTTGTTGCCAGTAATAATTCGATAAAGTCATTTGTTGCTGATGTTTATAATTTTGTTAGGGATAATTCTATGGGGATTATATAAATTTGAAGATTCTTATCCTCCAATGCCATCTTATCAGAAGATAGAATGATGCAGCTTAGATTCATTCTAATCATGAAATTAAAAGAACATATATAGTTCTTATTGTACAACAAAATATATTAAAGGCTTGATCATATGGATTATAGGCTTCTACAGGCTTGATCATGATATGTTGCCATTCTCAATATTGATCAAGTTTCTGCAATTCCTCATCTATGTTTACTTGTAACTAGTGAGATACTCATTAGATGGAGAAAGCAATTGTAGAGTGGGGTAAAGGAATGTCACTGATCTGAGTTTTCCCTAATTTTTAGCTGATCATAGCTTACAACTATTTAGTATAAATATGTAATCATTGATTGACATTAGAAATCGATGGAGAATTTATATTTAGGTGGGAAGTCATATCAACATTTGTTTGATTGACTTGAATTAAATTCTTTGCTGCAACTGCACCATTGATGCAAGTTTGACAGAATTCTAGGGTTTTCTCTATCAATTCTTTTTTTTTAAACTATAATTTATTGTACACAAAATTCAATGGCACTGTATAAAAGAATTCAACAAACATAACCTATAGGAATGCTCTTGTAACAATTTATTCTGAGTGACAATAGGGGTAGGCAGACCATAGATCTCAAGCGTGTTTAAAGTCTCTGATGGATTGACCACAGGACATGGCAGATAGGTGCTCCTTTAATATCTTCTCCAAAAACTCATCGATTATCTGCTGAAATTTCTTCTAATAAATGATTTACAGGTTGGCAGGATGTTAGCTCTGATACCAATTGCAATGACCCCTTTTTAGGGTCATTCATTTTTGTGACTTTTCTCTTCTTTACTTATATCTTTTGCCATGTTTTCTCTGATATAACCTTATTATGTATGTAATCTGCAATGCTTCAACAATGGTGAGTCATGTATTTTGATGTGCAGTCGGGTCTGAATATTTGTACGACTATTAATGTGTTGCCGTTCCATCTCTCTGTCATATTTTCAATTGTTGACTTAACATTCTCCATATATAATATTTGAATAGGCATAGTGAACCGTTGCCTTTACTTGTTATGCTTTTTGCCTTGATTAATTAACAACAAAATAAGTGGATCAGTTATTGTGAGCTGATAATGTACTACCTAAGGTAATCTCATTGACTTATAAAATAATCAAGTGTCGATAAGTATTCATTGCTTGAGACATTTTAATTACTTATAATAATCATATATATTAACATAAGTAATTGTTACAATCATGAATTACTTATTTATCCACAACACGACAGTGACACCCAACCATGGATTAATGGTACCATCTTTGAAAATGTTATTGAAGTATGTTGCCGTATGGATACATCCATACATGTTAGAATGATCAAGTGATACATCATTGTAGCATGTAAGTATATATACATATATCAATCATATCAAAATGAATTTCATCATAGACATATCAATGATCTCAAGATGATGTAAGATGTAGCCATATATGCATATGTATATGCCCATTAATGCATGTGCGTGCATGTGTACCTTTGTATATGTGATTTTGTAGGCATGTAACTATGTTGCATGTCCATTTCATAATATAATATCATTAATCATTTATTTATATATTTATATATTTTTATACTATCATAATAATAATTACATATCAATATTATATAATAATGCTTGATGCACTATTATTAATATTTATATATTCAATATTTTTTTAATAACAATGTACATAATTTATTAATAACATTATTGTTATTATTATGTGTACAATTGATATCTTGATTACCTTACTAATATTATCAATCTTTTATTTATTATATTTTAATACTATTATCATATTATAATTATAATGTAATATCATATTGTATGATAATAACATTATTATTATTATTATTTATTAATAATGATTTGACCTTTAATATTACCTTATTACCTTAGTAACGTATTATTATATCAATAATATATTATTATTTATCCTTTAATAGTATATTAAACCATTAATAATATATCAATATTTCTTTTAACATTTAAGAAATAATATATTTATTTATTCGTAATAATTTACTTATATTACTCAAATTAGGGGACATGACATTTACACTGGCAAGGTCAACCAAATACAAGTGAACAAGTATTACTGAGTCGGCCAGGTGGTAGAAAACTCGGGTTCCACAAACTGACTCGATGACCTTTTGATACTCGGCATCCACTATAATACACTGCATCGTCATGCACTCGGTAAGAGTAGAGGCACGGTCCATACTAATAATTCTAAGTAGCTTGGAACTTGGTAACCATTGGTGACTTGGAGAATATTGTGTCACTCGGTAAAAACTGAATCCATTGATAACCTTCTTCAGTTGGTAAATACTAATTCCTTCATTTACCTTAATTATTCAGTAGTCACTGATTCCTTCATTTACCTTGGTCACTCGGTAAACACTAAGTTCTTTGTTTACCTTGATCACTCGATAAACACTAAGTTCTTTGTTTACCTTGATCACTTGGTAAACACTAAGTTCTTTGTTTACCTTGATCACTCGATAAACACTAAGTTCTTTGTTTACCTTGATCACTCAGTAAACACTAAGTTCTTTGTTTACCTTGATCACTCGGTAAACACTGATTGCTTGGGGAACACTGTTCTGCTTGGTAACCACTAACTGCTTGGAGAACACTATTCTGCTCAGTAACCACTATGAACTTGGTAAATACTGCTGAACTGCCCATATGCTCAGTTTCCAAAAGAATGCTCGGTATCAACTGTTTACCTGTGGAGTTTATAAGGTAACCGCTGAATGCTTGGTGTGAACTGTAGACTAGGTGATGAGCTCGGCAAGCTTTCAAAATTGAATAAGTGTTGTCACTGATGATAAATATATCATAATTCCAACAATCTCCCCCTTTGGCATTAGTGACAAAAGCACTTATGAGTCAAAACTTATATACAATGTTTGACATACTGACAACTGATTCTACTGAATATACATGGCTTCCTTACATATGACTCCCCCATACAATATACACAAGGTATTTACCTAAGTTATATGAATTTTATTTACAGTATCTCTTTGTCCATTTTGTACATTTATCTCACCAATAACTCTTTCTGGGTATCTCTTTCTCCCCCTTTTTGACAATAATGCCAAAGAATAAAAAATGTATTTACATAGAAACACAAAAATGTGAGATAAACTCTGAATGTACCTAAAGAATGAGTTGCAGAGTCTTGTCCCAATTCTCTTGCAGGATTTTGCATGTGGATAGAGCTATTTGAACTTCTGCAGAGAGTTCAATCACATGGTCTGCAACGGAGAAATTGTTGTCATGGATCAATGTTTTTGAATGGGCAATGTGCTTTTTCATTGTGTCCATGATGGGAAGGATCATATTCTAAATATCTAACAATGTAGATTGGATCCTTCACTCTTCTCTCAGAAATTCTACTTGTTTTTCTAAAAAAAATTTGATTCTGATGTGATGAGATGAGGTTGAACTGGGGTCAAGCTTTAGGTTTTGTGCGCTTGCCTTCAGATCCTCATCTATCTTATTCAATTGCTCTCTTATTTCCTTAGTATACTCAGTAACATCACAAAGCTTAGCAAAAAGAGATGTTACATTATTAAAAGAATTTTCAATGTTGGTCAAAACTATGGTTAATTCAACCTATTTTATTGCTATATGTTGAGCAATATGCTCAAGCACCTTATTATCAAATTTCTTCTCTACCTTCTCTATCAACTTTTCTTGACTGGAGGTGTCCTCATTTAATTTATTGACTGCCTCTTCTAATTGTAGCAAAATGTGTTGAGAAGTATCAACATCAACACCTATAGCCTCAGTAATTATATTTTTCACTTCATCAATAATTTTAAATTCTCTATCTCTCTCATTCCTTAGTTGTTTCTACTTTGCCTTCAGTTCTATTTGCTGACTTAGCAGTCTTAGTTCATCAACTAAAGCAGTATTCGTATCTATCTTTGGAATGACAATTTGAGTATCCAAGTCTACATCATCATCAATTGTCTTGCCTGTAAGCAGAAGTTTTAATGGAGTCTTTGGTTTTTCTACTATACTAACATCTTTTCCTTCTGAAACAGAGACAATGGTTGATGAGGTTGGACTGGCTGTCAAAAATGGAATAGGACCAACTAAAGGAAGACTAAGAGAGGGGCTAAATGTATCCAAAATTGGTATACTTCCCAGAATTGATGTGCATACTAAAATATTTACAATTGAAGAGCTTACTGGTGCAAAAATTGGTGCTAATGTAGCTGAAGTTGAAAAAATTGGAGAGCAAATTGGAAAACTTACTGTACATACTGCAAGAGTAATAGATACTTTTGATGTGGTGACTACTGCAGTGGATGACTCGATAATTGAAGAAGCTACCTATAGCTCGGTAGATGAAGTGGAGGTATGCAGCTTGGTAGATGAAGTGGTAGACACTTCCATTGATGATACCTGGAGCTGAGATGTGGCAAGTGCAGATGATATATCTAATGAAGTTGTGACCAAACCTGTCGAAGCTGACTCCAACCTTGATGATATCACAGTTTTAGGTGGAGAGTGAGGAAGGGATGCAATAACTACTGCTGCAATTTTCATAGGGTCATCCTCTTCCTTATCTGCCTCTTCAGCTTCTTCCTCCTTGTCTTCTTCCTCCTTATCTTCCATCAGTGCATGCAACTCTCTTGGTGAGACTGTGATAGATGGAGTGCTATCAAGCTCATCATTGCTCTCGATGTCATCATCTTTGATTTCTACTGGGTCTACACTAGGCTTATGTCGATGATAGATGTTTTTCCACATGTTTGTAGCATCATTTACAACATGTTCAATGTCTTTAATCAAAATCAAACAAGTGTGGAATCTGATCATCATTTTACCTTCATAGTTTTTCATTTCAGCTTTTACTTTTGCTCCAGTGAGACTTGGTCAGAGATTCCTTAGAGATTGCTCATAAATATCTTTTATCATTTGGGTGGCTAACTCCCATCTCGGTTGCAATCTCTCTAGTAGTTCTTTTGAGATTTGAGGGGCAATCTGGTCTGGGGAGTATTTCCATTTACCCATCTTGTTGAGTACCAGTTCCTCAATCTGCATTTTCTCTGAATCAGTTCTAGTTTCAAATTTTAATGCTTTGAAATTTGTGATGCTAGCTCCTTCCTCCAATTGTTTGAGCCATTGCTCGAATGTGGATATAGGCCTAACTAGTATAGGTTCCTGCTTACCTTTCCTGGTTCTTCTAGTGAATACTACAGTAGGCTTCTTTTTGGGTTTGGTAATGATTACCTTACCTTTCTTCTTTGGTTGTTCCTCTGCAGATTCTTCTTCTCCTTCTTCTACACCTTCTTCTTCTTCTCCTCTTTCTTCTTCTTCTCCTTCTTCATCTTCACCTTTTCCCTCGGTGAGCATAAGAGAACCGGTAGAAGTTTTCAATTTTTCTATTTTCCTCTTGCCCTTGCTTATGGCTTTTGGTAGCTTGATTTCAAGCTCAATTCTGGCTTTAGCTTCTTCATAAGTTCCAAAAATTGGTTGCCTTGGGTCTATTGACTCATTTACCAATGCCTCTATGATGTCTCTGGTTTCATCAATATTTACCTCATAAGGAAGAGGTTTTACCCATGCAACTCAGGGTCTGACTGCCTGAATGTATACCTTGTCACACTCAACCATGAAGCACACATCATCTTTGTAGTCCTCAACAAGTTTAGGAGGAATTCTGAATCTATTATTCATTCTTTCCTTGAAGTCTTCAAAATAATTATCCATTATACTATCAAAATTTTCACCCATCTCTGCTACAAACTCATTTATTTGATACAAAATTGGAATATCTTTCCTCCATGCAACTGTACCTTTTGAAGGGAAAAACTTTTGTACATAGAAAAATAAAAAAACTAACAAAGAACCAAATTTATGAGAATTGGTTTTTGAGGTTCTTATACTATCCATGTTTTTATTAAGTTGTTTTAGCAACACATCTGCTAGGTCAAACTCCATGTTTTTCTTCACAAACTTATAGTCTAAATCTACAGCCTCAAAGGGCGCGTTGTTCAATTTGCTAGAACTATACATCTTATATGCAATTAAATAGAGTCTGAATCTTAACTCTACATTAGATACATTGTTAGGTTTTAATCCTCTGCCATCCCATTTGGCTAAGGTTAACTTTTGAAGTTCATCCTAACTTAGGGTTTTGGTGGTTTTTTATTTGCTTAACATTGGCAAACCCGTGATCCTATGAATCATTTTCTTTGTTATCAGGATGGGTTGCTCTAACCATAATTGACCATTATGCACTCGGCTTAAAATGTATCTTATCCATTTCATTTGAAAGTTCCTTGGCAAATGCAGGATATGGGTCAAACCTTTGGTTTCTAGATGTTTGAATTCAGGTTTGAGGGTTCCATCCACACACAAATCAGCTAGGGCGTTATCCATATCTAGTGTCCCTATTTCTTGAATAGTGCATTTGAAATGAGTATGAATGTTGTTTATAACAAGTACCTTTGGTGGAATTTTTGATCGAGCTCCATGAGGGTCAAGCGATTCAGCTATGGCGGGAACGAGCTTGAAACTAGGTGCTTTCCATTCTACTCCTTTCACAAGCATTTCAGAGCCTCTTTTTGCCTTGTTGCTGCTGGTGCTTGCAGATGCCATTGCTACTTGGTAAGTGAATGATTTTGTAAACAAATTCTTCACTAGAAAATCACTTCAAATCACTTGAACTCACTTTCGCACTCTTGGAAACTCTTCACTCTTTATATTCTGAATTCGTGGTGAAAAAATGAGATCAATTTTTTCCTTTTTGATGAAAAATTTGCCATTAATGCTCAGGTACGAAGGTAGCTGAGATGACCTAGGGTTTTTCAGAGATTCACCGACTTACTCGATAAACCTTGCAACTCGGTATACAAACAAAATCTTTCATATTATCAACCTGGCTTGGTTAAGTTTGAAACCAACCTTGCTCGGTAAAATACATCACAGTGAACAATACTAATTTGTCATTTACACTTCTACATTCTAGAACTGCTTAGGATATTGCTTGAAGATGTAGTCCCCGGTCCTTCTTGATGAGTCTAATTAGAAATGGTGGAGTCACCCACTTCTTGAGTGACATAGCCATTATTTGAATTTTCTAGCTCGGTAGATTTTGGAATCCACTGTTGTCTCATCTGCTTTCGAATGTTGTCAGCTCTGGATTTGTTTTCATCTTCAATTCTTCCTGTATTCATGCAATTCTTGGATATATGACCAAGTTCGATACATGTATAACATCTTATAGTAGTATCTTTCTTCCTTAGATGATGCCTTGCACAGTTTATTCCAATGTGTCCATATTCTCCACAATAGTGACATCTACACCAAGTATTGTAGTCCCAACCAAATAATGCATTTACAATTTGTTCTGCAGGATTGAATGATTTAGATCTACATTCAGATGCCTTGTGACCTTATTTCTTGCATTTGTGACATTTTCCCTCAAACTTTGGTTTTACTTTGCATTCATTTTCTTTGTGACCATGTTGATTGCAATTGTAGCATTTACCATTGAATTTTCTTTTACCATTGCTCCAACATTTGTTAGATGTATGACCTAACTTTCCACAGTGATTGCAAGTAGGTTTTTGATTCTTTTGGGTACCCTGTTTGGAAGATTCACCTTCTTCATTATATCCAAGGCCTGCTTTACCTTTTTGTCTATGAAGATTCTGCTCATTTTGCAAATTCAAATGATCCATATCTGCTTGAGATTTTATCATCCTTTCATTGACTTGTTTTTCAACATTTAAGTCATTTTTTAAACTTTCATTGATTTTTCTTTCAGATCTCAGATCACTTTGCAAACTTACATTGATTTCTCTTTCAGTGATTAAATTATTTCTCAAACTTTCATTCTCAGATCTTAGAATCATAATTTCTTCATTTGCATTAGATAGTTGTCCTATAAGATCTTCATGCTGAAGGGATAAATTATTTCTTGCCTCTAAGTCTTCATTTTCCTTGTTTCTCTGTTCCAAAACTTCACATAACCTAATGGATTGGACTTCTTGTTCTCTTTTGAGCTTTCTTACTTCTTCCTACAGAGAACCATTCTTTGCTAGGAGTTCCTTGATTGCTTCATTAGCTTCATTTGAACTGCATGATGGTAAAAGGTCTTCAATCCTTTCTTCAATATATTGATAATCATTCATTTGTCTTGCAAGTTCCTTCTTTCTTTTCAGGGATTGAGAAAGATGCTCCTTTGCTTCATTGAATTGAGTCATGGCCATTTCCAGATCTAGTTTTTCATTCTCAATAGGTTTGTCAAGTCTGAATAACTCCATTGTCCTTGATCTTTTCTCAAGCTGTCAAACTTTTGCCCTGAGAACCACAAAGCTCTGATACCAATTGTTGGAAATAATCAAGACTAACAAGGTTACTGAGAGGGGAGGGGTGAATCAGTAACTCTAAAACTTTAACTCAATTCTACATAATGATATTTTTATCATTCATCCATCTAAACTACTATATGCATGAAAAGATAAATATTTGTAACACATGAACACATAGATTTGGTAACCCAAAAACCTTCCAATTAGAATGTAAAATTGGGGTGGGGATGATACCCACAAAACTTCAATAATGTAGTATAAAGTTGGCCGGTTAAGGCTTACAATGATCACTTCTGATGATTTGTTGTGTTAGGAACAAGTAGGATTGCTAGATCCACCTTGTTAAAGGATTTACAAACATACAATGAAGTATGCACTCTGTTAGGAGATTTACAAAAGACTGTTAAGTCTACCTTGTTAAAGGATTTAGCAAATTGATTCACCTGTTAGGATGAAGTAGTGGATCTGATTACAACTGATTGCTGGTAAGATCCTTTGTGCTCTGATCACCTAATGTGATGAATATATCCTTTCTACATCAATGTTGACCTTGATGTATTCTTCTGTTCTGCTGGTGATTCGCTTTTTCTTTTTCTCAAAATTATTGCTACACATCATAATCAACTACTCTTAAAATCTCATCATTTCACATGATATATACCAATCCAATATTTACACTGGCAAGGTTGGCCAAATATAAGTGAACAAGTATTACTAAGTCGACCAGGTGGTAGAAAACTCAGGTTCCACAAACTGACTCGGTGACCTTCTGATACTCGGCATCCACTACAATACATTGCATCGTCATGCACTTAGTAAGAGTAGAGGCACGATCCATACTAATCATTCTAAGTAGCTTGGAACTCGGTAACCATTGGTGACTCAAAGAATATTGTGTCACTCGGTAAAAACTGAATCCATTGATAACCTTCTTCACTTGGTAAATACTAATTTCTTCATTTACCTTAATGATTGAGTAGTCACTGATTCCTTCATTTACCTTGGTCACTCGGTAAACACTAAGTTATTTATTTACCTTGATCACTCGGTAAACTCTAAGTTCTTTTTTTACCTTGATCACTCGGTAAACACTAAGTTCTTTGTTTACCTTGATCACTCGGTAAACACTAAGTTGTTTGTTTACCTTGATCACTCAGTAAACACTGACTGCTTGGGGAACACTGTTCTGCTCAGTAACCACTAACTACTTGGAGAACATTGTTCTGCTTGGTAACCACTGTGAACTTGGTAAATACTGCTGAACTACCCATATGCTCGATTTCCAAAAGAATGCTCGGTATCAACTGTTTACCTGTGGAGTTTATAAGGTAACCGTTGAATGCTCGGTGTGAATTGTAGACTAGGTGATGAGCTCGATAAGCATTCAGAATCGAATAAGTGTTGTCACTGATGACAAATATATCATAATTCCAACAATCCTTACCCTCTTCCTCTTCCTCTTTGATCTTTATTAGTCTCATCATGGAAATAATTGAAATCGTTTCTCCTTTGATTCTTACTACTACTATTGGCTTCATCCTTCTTCTTCTAATCTTTATTTTAGCCTCCATAAGACCGTCTACCAAATGTTCCAACATGACCTCTTCCACACATCTTTTCCTCAACTCTTAGGTAAAATTGATATGCCTCTTTAATACTATTCATTCAAACTAGACTCAATTCCTCTTGAATTCTTGGCCTCAACCAATTAAGGAAACTAATAACTTTCTCCTTTTCAGCTTCTACATGGCCTTTCTAATTAGAAATCAATAAAAGACTTCTATCTACTCCTAAACAAATCTTCTTGCTTACATCAACCCTTACATTTTCTCAAACAGATCAAGGTCATAATCTATGACAATGAATTATCTCTTTAATTTAGCTATCATCTGATCCCATCTTGTGATTTTCTACTTCCCTCTTCTATTTCACTCCAATTAAATCTCATGCCATTAAATATTTGCATGACCCTTCAACTTGGCATTCACAAACTTGACCCTATCAAGATCCTCTAAATCTTCATACTCAAAATACTCTTCTTATTCATTGATCCAATCAATTAATTCATCCAAGTTATGATTTTTTTAAAATGTGGGAACCTTAAACTTAGAGCTTTTTCCAATCGTCAAGATGGCTCTAAAAATCCTTTCTTCTTCTAGGTACATAACTTCCTCTTCTTCTTATTGATTAATGTTTCCTTCTTCTATTTCATCCTCACTTTCTTCTCTTATAACAAGATTCATTCCTCTATAACAATGCTTTAAGTTGTCTGTAAAGGGCTCTAAATCTCTCAAGTGTAACACCTCCATCTCTTCCACCATATTCCCTATGCGGAGGCATTTTTGTACTTTCATTAAAACCCTAGTTCAAACTATCTCACTATCGATGATTTGTCTACATACTCAGCCCAAACCACATTCCTAGCACAAACTGCCTCACACTCAAGAACACACTATTTTATACCACTTGATGAAGCATTCTCCCCTTAATACCAAAAACACATAACATAAATATAGAAAAAACAACAATTTGTGAGAACAAAATATGGGCTTCTTATTATCTACACAAATGTGAAATTAAAAAAATTTGAAATACAATTTGCAAACCCACATTGGCACCTTCTTTACAATAATATGCAACATAGTGTTATGAATTATCACCCAAAATTGTCCTATTCAACCTATGAACCTTCTTTATATAGGAGATTTTCCACCATCTTGGATATTTCATGACGTTTAACCCAACTCTTAAGGCAAACAAACCTTAAAATTACATATAGAGTCGATTCCAAATAATTAAACATTTTATTTCAAGATTTTTGGGTAGCACAACTTTGGAAGGCCATAACATGAAAAATGTTGAGTCAATTGGCTATTATGACCCCATTCCATAATCCTCATCACTTTTTCTCCAATTCCTAATTTTTGTAAGCCCCAGTCAGCCAAGTTTCAATCCCCATATGGAGCCTCTAAGTCTTTCAAAATTGGGCCTAAAATTTTGTATCAAAATTTTATACCAAAAAATCCATAATAAGTTGAGGAATTCTTGTGATATGGAAGTGAACTTCAACTGATAGGTTGATATATCTAAGATGAACCTCTAGCCTTAAAATTAGAACATTCTGTGCTCGTATGACTAGCTTACTAAGTAGTAAGCTTCCACAAATAGCAACTTTGCACTAAGACAACCATTATTGAAAAGGAAAAAATAAAATATTTTTGGGTGATGCAAGATTTCTCTTACACCCAAGATGCTCCTTCATCATAAACCATTCTATCTAAGGTGTCCCATTGATTAGGAGCCTTGAATGATGATTTATAGCTTCCTTATTGTAACATGCAAGGGAAATGAGTGAAATAAAAAGCTTGTGGCTCTCAAATCAATCAAGAAAAGTGACCCTTGCAAGGAGCACTATAGGGTGGAAGATTAAATGGAGTAAATAAATGAGATGATAGTATCTATTGAAGTTGATGAAAGATCAACCCCATAGCTCCCAAAAATCACTGCATACAAACACTAGTTACATAAAAGAGAGGAGCAAAACTATGGAGGCTCAAATTCAGAGATGCATAAAAGATTAGACATTGTCGATGTGCAAAAAAGAATTGCAAATTGTATTGAATGAATGAATATATTTGCAATTGTCATCATTATGAAAGGAGAAAGGTAGACACCCTAAATGGAAATATCCTAGGTTGCATGATAATAATTAATTTTTATATGCCTGAAGTTTATCTTAAGTAAAATAGAGATAATGAGTGGCTTAATAATTAAATATAAATTATTTAATTAATATGGAAATATTTTATTAATCTAAGATCCCCCCTTAAGATAAACTTAGGGAGTAGTTAAAAACCTAAAAATTGTTGTTGAAAGTAAAAACAAGTGCTACCGAAAACAAAGGTCTGATCAGGTACCCAAGCATGACCAAATCTTTGTAAAGAGGAGAAATAGAGAAAACCACATGGGAAAAACCCTACTCCAAAGAGAGATGGAAATAATGCTGAAAAGAACTAGTGAAGGACTCAAGAATCTTCCAAACTAGGGAATGTCCTAGAATATAGGAACAAATGGATGGTCATGTAGAACACCACTAAAGCATGTAGAAGCTGCAAAGCTTTGTCAAATTAGATGTTGATCTAAAGAACCTCCACTAAAATAGAACCTGAATAGGTAGAGAAGACTATAATCTTCATGAGTGCTCTCAGAAGACACTACTTGAATCAAGAGGCACACAAAGGAAAACAACTAAACTCAAAAATATAGATGGCATAAAACATCAACATGATTATATTGACTTAATTCATATTACAAAGAGAGATCATCCTTATAAAGGAGATCAAAACCGTAAAAGGTAAAACCTAGGTTGCATTATAATAATTAATAAAAGAATTAATTTTTATATGCCTAATGTTTAGCTTAAGTTAAATAGAGTTAATTATAAATTATCTAATTACTCCAACACCCCCCCCCTTAAGGTAAACTTAGGGAGTAGCTAAATACCTATAAACTACTAGTGAAAGTAGATTTGGGTCTCGACAATAAGACTTGATAAGGTACCCAAGCACAACCAAATCTCTAAAAAGAGGAGAGATAGAGAAAACCACATGGGAAAAATCCTACTCCAAGAAGAGATGGAAACAATGTTGAAAGAAGTAGTGAAGGAATAAAGAAGCCTCCAAACTAGAGAATGTCCCAGAAGATAGGAACAAAATGATGATCATGTAAAATACTATTAAATCATGTAGAAGCTACAAATATCTATAAAAAGTAATTGTTAGTTTAAAGAACCTCTACTAAAATAGAACCTAACTAGGTAGAGAAGACTTTAATCTACATGAGTGCTCTTAGAAGACACTACTCAAATGAGGAGGCACACAAAGGAAAAAAATTGAACTTGAATATACATATGGCATGAAACACCAAATCTTGAAGAGATGATCAATCAAACATGAAAGGTTGTAACCAAAGTAGGAATGAAAATAAAAGTGTCTATATGATAAATAATCCATCTCACTGAAATTCAAAGGTACCCATCCACTGCATCTGTCTAGTACATAGGAATAAATATTAAAGAAATTGATCACTCCATCAAACCAAATAAGCATAAGAACCAATAGAAGAACCCCCCTAATGTAGACAATAGTGAGGTGACAAGAAACTAGAAAAGTGGGTCAAAATAACTACATGTCAAGGAACCACAATCAAGATGAACAAAATAATATGTATGTGTGTATTGAGGTGATCAATCTTAGACACATCATGAGGCTAATGTCATAAAAGGAAGATGTCAAACAAAGGAAAAACATCAACCCCCCATGGTACTTTAATCAGAGTAGTACATGTACAATAAGGAACAAGATATGGTAAATCCCAAGAATACAGTAATTTGTATGAGTGTCCTTAGATGTCACTTATTGAATTAGAAGGCAAAACAAGGCAAAAAAATTGAAATAAAAATATAGATGGAATATGGCACTTTATCTCAGTGCATTTGCAAGAATGTATACAATAGATTTCTACAAAAACCAAAAGAGACATAAGGATGATACAATAGATAGTACAACCCAAGACAAATCATCAAAAGCAAGGAAATTGATCCCCAAACTTGAAACGACCAAGATATCCACTAGAATGAAAAAAATGCAAAAAAATGAATACAATATTCTTAGAGAATAATATGGAAAAACAACTAGCATCACTAGAAAGAGCTCCAAAAGAACTTTCTAATGATATAAAGAATTCCCAAATCAAAGATTAGATGCTCAAGTTATGTCTTCCAGAGTACAAAATAGAACTCTTAACTTTGATAGCATAAAAAGCCATAAAAAGGGCATCAAAACATAAAATAACCTATACCAAGACAACGATCTTAAAAAGAACTTTTTGACGATATAAGATTTGTCAAAAAATACCTCTATGTGCCCAAGATATGACCAAAATGCCATCAATAGGTCTTTAGGAAAAAACAAATCAAAGAAAGGAACGTTTGAAGGCCACAAAAATTTGGCTAAAAAATGTTGATATCAAGACCTATGTAAAAGTACTGATGATGTCAGTAAATTTTCAAGTCTATCAGTACCTACATCCTTGACGATGTAGGCATACTCATGCACTTTTTCTTTTTGTTTAAAAAGCTACTTTTTAAAAATAGCTTTTAAAACCATGCAAAACAAATGCATGCATTCTTTTTAACAATTTTTTTATGAATTTTTTTTGAATAAAAAATAAATAGTTGCCTTGGGAAGCAATACCAGATTTGGGGAAAATTTTTATTGCTTCAAATTGTAACTATGTCCAAATTGAACAAATTTTAAATGAGAATAGCAATTTTTGGGTGTTACGAATGCAATAGTGAGATCTATTTTGGCTCAAAGTGTACTAAAAAATAGTGACCCCCAGATCCAATGTAAGACTTCTAAAAAACAATAGATCTAAAAACTAAAGCCAAACCTCTAATGAAGATAATAGGGGCATGAAAGTATGTAGCTCTAATACCATATTGAAGTTGATGAAAGATCAACCCCACATCTCCCAAGAATCACTACATGCAAACACCTGTTACAAAGTGAGAGGAACAAAACTATGGAGGCTTCAATTCAGAGATCCATAGAAGATGAGGCATTCTCAATGTGCAAAAAATAATTGTGAATTGTATTGAATGAATGAATATATTTACAATTACCATCCTTATAAAAAAAGAAAGGTAAAACCTAAAAGCTAGAAACCCTAAAGTGAAATATCCTAACTTTCATGCTAATAATTAATAAAATAATTAACTATTATATGCCCAAAGTTTAGCTTAAGTAAACTAGAGATAATAAGTGACTTAATAATTAAATCAAAATAATTTAATTAATAAGGAAATACTTTAGTACTCTAGCAGTATCCAATGGTTCCCAAGTAGATATGCAAATGCAAGTAAGCTAATATGAATGTGAAATATACTCTAATTGATGATGCAAATGCAAGTAAAACTAAAGAAAGCTAATCTAGCAAGATGAGAATTACAATCCTCCTAATTTGACTACATTATCTTAGATAAAATCAAACAAAGGAAAGATTCATATAAGATGCAAGTAGACACGATGAAAGTGCAAGTATAAGTGCTCAAGCACCAAAGAATGCAAGTAATCCAAATGGTAGCATAATAATAGTGTAAACAAGATGGATTCTTAAAGAGTGAGGAGGGAGGCTACTTTTAAAGAGAAATAGATGATTAGAGATTAGGAGGCAAAATCAAGGTTGGAGAATTATTTCCATTTTGAATTTGGTGCACAAGATTCTCAAGAGAAAAAATAGATGACTTTCACCTTGGAAAGTGTGCATTCAATAAATCACAAAATGTCTTTTTATTTTACTTTTAAATTAGAATTTTTTTTAATGTGCACACATAAAACAAAAGGGAGCATGTTCTTTCAATTAAATAAAGAATTAGGATAAAGTGGTAAAACCACATGATATAATTAAATGATTATTTGATCAAATATTATGATTGATAAATTATGCAAAATTGATTAAGCATAAGATTTAGTCTAGCATAGAGATTAAAATATTTAAAAGGGAGCTTATACTATACCAGACCATTTTTGGGTGATTACATTTGCCCCTCCTTGACTGATGTGTAGTGATTTGGGAACACATTAAGTCAAAGAGTGATGATGTCAAGAAGATAAGAGATTTGACTCTATACTAGCAGTAAACAAAGTGCATTGAGATAACTAAACCTGAATTAGTAGTGAATAAAGGTTAGCAAGATAATTCCAATGCATAATTTGAAGAAAAAATTGAACACTTAAACAAAGATAAATAGATAAGAAAATATCAGAAGTGATATGATGTAATGAGAAATGATATGCCCAAGAATTAATAGATTAGATCAAGATTCTACCACAATTGAAGCAAAAGGTAGATAGATATAGTAGAATCAATTTGTAACATTGAAAGATAGGGTATTCTTTCCCCCTTGAGATAAAAAATGAAAGGATATACAGGAGATGCAAAAACTAGATAGACTTGATTAAATCAAGTTAAGATAAGGTCCATGATGATAGATAAGTGATGTAGAGAACATTTGACTACCAAGCACTGATAATGTTCCCTAGTTTGACTGAGATGAAGAAGAAAAGAGATGGAAATAATTTAATAGAGATGATGAGGACATAGAAATTATGAAATGATGATTGTCTTGAAAGATGTGAAGATTTTTGTGAAAAGAGATAGTCAAGTATTAATAGAAGAGAAAGAAATTAAATCACAAATTTAATAGTTAAGATGAATTTGGGTTTCAATTTCAATCCCAAAAATGCTTCCAAGACATCAAAATTAGGTTAGGGTGTAATTTTGGTAGAAATTCAAGACTTTTAAAAATTAGTTCAAGATTCTATATAAGGGGCCCAAAGGGTCATTTTCAAATCATTTGACATTTGTCATTTTGTGAGTCTAGAGCCTTTAGAGAGCAACCATGTAGGTCCTAGTGCACAAGCATACTTTTGAGCTGAGTTGATTGCATAACTAGCTATGAGGATGCCTTGCATCACTAACTGATCAAAAAACAAACTCAATTTTGTTTCTGTTTCATAATTTTTCATGTCTCTAAACCCATTTGAGTAAAAGTTTATATGATGGTTTAAAATATTGTATGCTAGTTATGTAAAAGATCATAGATCATTCTTTAAATCTATAAGATTTAATATGGTATTATATTGAAATGTTGCATGAGAGGCACACATGAGTCATAAGATATGGTATGAAGTGTTGGAAGAACTCAAAGTGTTGTATGGTTTGAGATAAATTGTGATACAATATCTTGCTGCCTATGAAATGACATACAACTTTATGTGGTTGAATTATTTCTTCCTAGATTAATCAGCGAGAGTTGTTAACTATTTTGGGTAATTCTTTGATGTTTTTAGACACTTCTTGATATCTCATTGATATTTTCTAACATGTTTTCCTTGTTTTTTTGGTTATGATGAGTGTTTCTTGATGTATAAATTATATGTCCACATCCTAAAAACACTTCTCTTAGTCAGTTAGCTCTTGGATGAGGATATACAAGTGCTCACAACCATGGGCCTTGGTCTTTACTATATTTTCCCCATACCACATAAAACCTTGGTCTCTTCACTTCACTAGCTAAGAGGTTCCATTCAAAGCATAGCACCTTTCACTTGTTGACAGAAGAGATGACCATCACACTTAAGGATGTGTATCAAATCCTTTGGATTCCATACAAAATAGAGCTTGAAAGTATCTATATTTCTATTTTCACTTTTTAATTGTGTTTTTATGATGAGATACTCATGATAGATATTGATATGCTATGACTTGTGATGTAGGTGTATTTCAATCAAACCTTGACAAAGGGGATAATAGTCATGCAATGTATGTTTCACAATGATGCCATCCAAGATCGCTTTATCCTTTGGGACCAGATGTTGGGGGAGTATAGTGATGAATTTATTATATTGTTTATTCTATGCTCTTTTATTGGATATGTATTAGATGTTGATCAAAGCTAGAGGAGCTTCCACTATGGATAGGACTGCCTGATTATGGATTTGATGTCTTGTCCTTAACATATGTAATAGATACAAAGAGTGATATGATATCATGTATAGAGAAGGGGTAAAAGAGATGGTTAGAAGGGTTTGTGGTAGGATAGGTGTTGGTGTTGGAGCATATCATTATGATCTTCCCATAAGTTAGCCTAGATAGAGGGGTAGACCCTACATCTTTAGATACTCTTGATTCATCTAGAAGACACATGTCAAGGACATAGCCTATTAGAAGAAAAGGCCTAATGACATCACCTTGATTACATAGTGACCTTATAGAGAGGTCAAGTAGTGGGAGGGAGAATGGGACATGTTAGCCTATATGTTCTACAATAGGCCACTATTAGGAAAACATCTAGATCTTGTGGAGTGATTTATCAATAGCCATGTATGGAGGTAATTTGGGAGGAATTAGGGTGTGAGTATTTAGGTGGCTACATATTCTAGGTACCATGCAAATGAGTCCTTACAATGGAGACCAATGCTTAAATATGATCAGTGTGTGATTGAGGTATAACATATACAATGAGTTGACTAGGACTTACTCCCAACCATAGAAGATGAAGGAGAGTCTCTTGAGTATAGGAGAATCTTCTTAGTATAGGAGATGACTAAGGGATCATCCATTTACAAAACCAAAAGGGAGAGAACCTCATGTGGGAGGCCAAGGTAGAGGGGATGATGAAGATGGGGGAGATGTAGGAGGAGAAGGTAGATAAGGTAGGATGAGGGATAGTGACCCTGCTAGTAATCATTGAACCACTAGATCTAGGGTGAGAAGGATAGCAGTGGCCATGAAAGAGGATCAGCCCATAGAGGAGGAAATGATGGCGTACAAAATTTTTATAGATATGGGTTAGAGGAAGACTTATTAGTAGGAGGAATAAGGGGATTACAACTCTTCAGCTATAGCATGGATAAAGGAGCTCAATGTAGAGGAGCAACAATTGTGAATCACCATGGCAGTTAGAGACTAATAGCTATAGGACATCAAGGAAGAGGCATGGTCCAAGAAGAAGGCACTAATATAAGAATAAGATAGAGATCACCAAGATGTAGAGAGACATAGAGCACATGCATCATACTACTATGCAACCTATATAGTAGTGATATTAGTAGGGAAAAGGATTCTTGACTACTCATAAAGAGAAACACATTTAGAGAGTGTAGTCTAGCCACCTAATAGAACACATGCTCCTCCCCCTCCTCCTCCTACATAGGAGGGTGGGAGCACATCATGAGATCTTTGATGTCTTAGTTTTGTTTCTAGGGCTCCATTTTTGAGATACTCAAGGTTTTGACATTACATCCAAATTTTAATCTCATGTTTGTATGTGTACTCAATTCATTATGATATATATGAGATACTAGATTTGTCTTATATTATGTACTTGTCTTATTTACTTTATGCGCATGTTGATACTAATATCATGGAAATCTCTTTACTTTAAGATTTTATTTATTTACTTATGTGATGTTGATATATGATCATGTTCATTTTTCTTTTAGTACCATGATCTATGTGATTCTCTCATAGTTGTCAATATTCTAGTTCCAATAGATTGTTCTCATAAAAATGTGATTTGAAAACTTATCTTTTTGGGAAAGATTGAATACAATGATATGATTAACCCATTTTGATGATAGGAAGAAGGATGATAATAATTGAAAGTTTCAAAGGAAGAAAAGATACAATTGAAAAAGTAGAAAGAAGACAAAGGTAGTCTAACATAGTTAACTATCCCTCCAAAATGATGAAGGCGACTCCCTCCTAACCCATATCCAAACTAGAAATGCAAACTATAAGGAAACCTTAAAATTAAAAATGATATGAAGATGCAAAGTGAAAGTTGCAATAGTAAATTAGATAGGTGCTTATTTTTACCATTGGGCCTTAAAATGTGAGAACCTATCATAAGCATCATAGACATAGAGATCAAGATGAGTTTTTGATAAATTCACTAAGTTTAATGTTGCAACATTACAACTCTACCAAGGCATAAGTGATAGGATAAATATGAGTGAAGTCTTGTATGAGAAAGCACATTGTAATAGATAAGAAAATAGCTACAAATAACCTAAGTGTCCAAGGGATTAAATTAAGAGACACCTAGGATCATCAACGCTACACCTATAGGTAGAAATGAAAGAACACATCCTCCATTGCTCAAATCCTCTAGTCAAGCAACATCCTAGAGAGACTAATGAGGAGACACACAATGAAAATCATCAATAATAGTCAACACACAAAGAGAAAAAGTGAAGCATATCTTAGTCATTTTAGTTTAAGTGTGATGTAAAAAGGAAAAGAAAGTGTTGACTCTTTAGGGCTCATGCCTAGAAGTGAGAAATAGCACACAATCCTAGACTATTGAAAAAGTGTAAAATCAAGACACTATGTGTCAAGGAAAGCATTGAGAAACATTATTTGGTGATGTCATTTAATACTAACACATCCTATAAACCAAAGATGAGACAACTCATGACCTATAGACCTAGAAAAAGACCAATTCTAGACCAAGGTAGATGTAAGTGTAAGATGAAGATCAAAAAGTCTTAGAGTTTAAAGAAATAGACTAATAGATAGTAGTGCAAAGGTCTTTGAAAGGATTTTTTTTTTTGGATTTCTTATGATTTTTTTAATCTTTTCTAATATTTTGATTCCTTGGTGATACATTAAACTAGCTATTGATAGATATTCACTAAGTTGATCACTTTTTGAGAATTTTTTCTACTTTTTAGGATTTTTTCAAGATCATCAAATATGTATAAAAGAACTCTAGATGCTAGGATGTCAAGCAAAGAACTTCTTTGGATGGAGTATATTGATGGAATCAAGAAGATGCCCCCCCCCCCCCCCCCCTCTAGTGTGGAAATCTTATATGCACTAGATCCAAAAGAAGTAGTGATAATATAAGGACCCAACGAATTCAACTCATATTTTCCCTTCTGAGGTCTATTCTATTGGTTTTCAGAATTTT
Source organism: Cupressus sempervirens (assembly GCA_028749045.1). Classification (NCBI taxonomy): domain Eukaryota; kingdom Viridiplantae; phylum Streptophyta; class Pinopsida; order Cupressales; family Cupressaceae; genus Cupressus; species Cupressus sempervirens. The sequence goes on from CM053790.1 coordinate 532,237,424, forward strand.
ATCTTAAGACCAAGTCACCAAATTCAAAAGCTTGATGATGGAATTTCCTTTTATAACTTGTATAAATCCTCTTTTGATAAAATATCATGTGATCAAAGGTTTTTTTTTTGTTTTTTTTTTAAATTTTTGCGTTCATCCAATAATTCCAATTCTTGCATGCAAGAGATTTGGTAGTCTCCATCGATGATAAGTCCTCTAAGGTTGACATGGAGTAATGGATATTTAATTCAATAAGTAAGAAATCATTAATCCCATAGATAAGGGAAAAAGGAGTAGCCCCTATAGGTGTATTTATGGTACTTTTATTAGCCCACAAAGCTAGGTTGATCTGTAAATATTAATTTAATCCTAATTTACTAATAATCCTATGTAAGATTTTGAGGATCATTTTTTTAGAGGCTTATTCTTGGTCATTCCCTTGAGGATAATACATAGAGGACCAATGATGTTCAATCTTGAATTTCTGGCACAACTACTTGATATCTTTATTTTTGAATTGGCTTCCATAATTAGTAACTATGGAGGAAGTCACACCATACCTACAGATGATGTATTTGAGGATAAATAGTGACACTTGTTTCCCTATGATAGTTGAAAGAGGTACATACAACCTCAACCCACTTAGTGAAGCATTTTGTGGTAGCTTTAATGAACTTTTAACCTCTAGATGAGTTAGGATGTATATAGCCTACAAATAGAAAGCTTGTTGTTGAAAGGTCTAGTGTGAAATAGAAAGTATAAGATCTCTTCTAGGAGTATAAATTAAATTCCCTAGTATCCGATACTTGTTACAAGATCTAGAATAGTGAGTAGCATATCTCTACATGTTATGCAAGTAGTAACTAGACCCAAGAAATTACTGAGCTAGCACAAGACCATTCAAGTGAGACTCACACACACACACTTATTGACTTTGGCTAACACAAATTCATATTCTTCTCTTTCCAAGTACCTAAGAAGTTATCCATCTAGATCCCTACTATATAGGTCACCAAATATGAGGGTAAAATAGGGAGCATTACAGATAATTTTACTTTTCTCATTGTGAGTTAGGACATTAGGGATAATTTGGTCATGGAGTTAAGAGTACATTTTGGCATAATATGATGAATTGTGGTCAATGGTAGTGTAGATGACATGATTTTCTGGTGAGTCATAGTTAGTGTAAAGTAGTTCTTCTACCAAGAATTCATATCTTGATTCATGTTTCTCTAGCTACAAGATGGGATCTAAAGCGACCATAACATCAACCACTTGATTGTTAGCTCTAGGAATCTGTTGGAATGTGACAAAGGAAAAATAATTCTTGAGATCATCAAGCATCTTCTTGTAGGGTACCAATTTGTCATATTTTATTTGACAGTCATTATTTTTTTTATTGATAATTAGCTGAGAATCTAACGAAGACATGTAACTCTATGATCCTCCATTAAATTGCTAGTTTGATCCCATTAGTAAGAGCTTCAAACTCAACTATATTACTGGTTTATGGTAATAGTAATTTGTAGGACTTGGGTATAGTATATCCTTGGGAATAAAAAAGATAACTCCAACACTAGCACCATTTTTTTAATGGGAACTATCAAAGAACATTCTCCAAGTTTGTGATGTTAAGATTAGCCATGGACATAAATAACAATTACATGCAAATATTACCGATATGATTAAATAATAAATTGCACAAAATAGAACACAAGACACAAATATTTGACATGGTTCACCCAATTCCTAGGCTACATCTACCAACAAAAAGTCCAATATTTTTATTATCCAATGATTATAACCTAATTACAATTTGTAATCCCTTGCAGCCCAATACCACTGCAAGAACTACAATCTCATCATACATTATGAAGTCCCTAACTCTAAGAAATTTTATACAATATTTTCTCTACTTACAAAATTAGGGCTAGAATAAATCATCCAATAGAAAAATAACAACTAATGTCTTTTGCAATAGTAAATTCATTTTTGGCTTCAGGGGCATTGTCCCAAAGAAACCCCACAGGGGCATTTCCCTAGGACCCCACAAGAGGTGCTTCTCTTTGACCTCATCTTGAGGGAACTTTCCCCAAACCCCCATAGAAATAATATGGGGGGAAACTATGTCAAATAAAAGGGGAAAAATTAACCTCCAAGTCTTATTAGGCTCCACAACTCAACACATGAATTCATATACATGATAGAAGATTTAGGAAAATCAATTTATATTGGATTTTTGTCTTGAAGAGGAAAGCCAACTAGTTGATATGCAATATATTTTATTTTAATGGCCTTATGCTCGACATTATCAACGTCAAATTTAGAGAGAATCATCATCTATTTCACAAGTTGATAAATAAGGGTAGCCTTACTCAACATATATTTTAATAGGCTAAATTTTTCTGCAAGATGTACAATGTGTGCAAGCATGTAGGGTTTTAATTTTTTAGATGCAAGGACTACATCAAGGAAATATTTTTCAATATTATTGTAGTTGACCTCATAGGATACTAATATCCTACTGATATAGTATATTTCTCCTTCTTGTCTCATCTTTTTGTTCTAGTAATGCCCCCAAGGATGTATGTGTAGTTGATATGTACAAAATGAGAGGTTTCCTATGAATAGGAGGCATTATAATTGGAGATTTAGCAAAGTTTTATTTTATTTCATTCATACTCTTTTCATATTCCTCATTGTAAACAAAATAAGCTCCTTTGTGTAGATTTATTATTAAAAGGTTGCATCCTATTGATAAGTTGAGGTACAAACCTCCTAATAGATTAAAGACACCCTTGGAGACTTCTCATTTGACTTATGTTTTTGGAAGGTGACGTATCCATTATGACTTCAAATTTCTCAGGGTCAATTTTTTTAATCAAAATGGGATGACGTTCTTATTGGAAACTACAATTTGAATAATTTTTATATTTTCATTGATGTCAAAACATACTGATGAGGTAATTACTACCTAAGTAGAGTACCATATCATTTGATTGAAGAAGAGGATTTGAAAAGAATAGATAACAAGAAGACCTAGTGGAAAGGTTGAGTTGTGTGGAACTACAATGAGCACTTTATTATTTGGCACATTGGAAAGATAGCGTGTTGTTTAATTATTATACTAAGTGGAGAAGATAGTTGAATTGAAGCCTAGTAGAGAAGATCAATGAAAGACCAAATACATAGGCTAAACTGAGAAATAGAGTAGAGTTGCATGTATATGATCAAATTATTGTTACTTTCTAACCATTGTATCAATTAAAATCCATTAATCAAGGTTGACCTAACAATCATTTGTAAATCCTTTAATCATGGTGACATTCTAATGGGATGTTCTTAAGACCTCTAACAAGTCCACTCCTAACAAGGTGATTAAATATTTTAATAGGGTCATACTTAATGGTATGTATTGTAACATTTAAAAGGGTTGGCTCTTAACTAAGTTCACTTTAGAAGAGCAAAAATTTGGTAACATGTTACTGGTGGTTTTTCCCAAATTGGGCTTCCATGTTAAATCCTAGTGTCATACTTGTGTGAATACTATATGATGTGTTTTATTCTTCATTTCTTTACATTCTGCAAGTAATTTATGATTAGGATAGTGAACTATGAATTTATGTTATTTATAAGCTATTATAGGGACTGAGTGGACTAATGAATAAATCTAAGTTGTTAAAAGTGGTTAAAACTTTATTTGGAACATCTAGACCCGAGTATAATTGGTACACTCCCCCCCCCCCACCACCTCATCTATTCTAAAATCATTCTAACATTTGGTATTAGAGATTATGGTTCTTGTAAGGAAAATTTGAAGGGACTTAAAGCTAAAGATAATATGTTTAGAAAGGAGGTACCCAAGTTGAACAAGGATAACTTTTGTACATGGTAAAGCTTGATGAAGTTTCACCTTACCAGAATTGGAGATTGAATAGTATGCTACCTAGAGCATAACTATATAGTAGTCCCAGCACCTTTGACATCCTAGTAGATAAAGGAGAAACAAGAACATGATCATGCAATGTTGGAGATTGTATTTTCCCTAAGTTACTCAAAGTTTGATGATATAAAGGAATGCACTACTACAAATCTCTTTTGGGACAAATTGGCAAAGATCCATGGCAGAGACATGAATGTACTAAGAGCTAAGTCAAAAATCTTCAGAGGAAATTCTAATGATATGAAGATGAAAGAAGGTAAGAACATTACACAATACCCTGGCCAAATCAAAGAAGTAGTGAATGTAATTAGATGAGATGAAGGAAAAAAATAGTGATAAAATGTGATCGACAAGGTACTAAGAACCCTACTTCCTATTTATGCTATTAGAGTTTCTGCAATACAAGAATCAAGATGTACTCCTGGTAATGATCCAACCTTGGATAGTCTAATTGGGAGGCCTACTACTTTTGAATTGTCAAATTTTGATAATTTCACTGGCCCTACTATTGAATCTGCTTTCAAGTTACAACTGCTTCTACATAATTCTAAGAAGAATAAAGGAAAGTATGAGGATGGTGACAGTGAATCATCTGATGATGATCTTGAAGCATTAATGGCTAGAAGGATACCAAGGGGCAAAAAAAAATTCAAAGTTAAACTTCATATAATATTTTTTTATGCAATAAGCACTAGTATAATTTTGGCAAATAAATGACAATGTAACTAAAACTTTTAGTCATGAGACTAATTGTTTTAGTCATGTGACTGAAAGTGATCCAATTCTAACATTATTTTACAATTTACAGGTATAACTAACTAAATAAATGACTGATTTAGTCATCAAATAAAATGACAAGGTTAGATAAAGATAAGTGACTAAATAAATGATCCGATAAATGATTAAATAATTGATCACTAACAATTAGTCACCCAAACAAATGACACTAATATTATCACTATTTTGGATTATTTTCATTACAAAGAGAAGTAAAATGAATTAGGTAAGTCATTCCTTCATTTTTATTTTTTATAAACCCTTCTTCAAATATCATGGAAAATGTACGAAGAAAAATACAAGTCTTCTTAGAAACCCTTGTTCAAATATTATGGAAAAGATAAGAAAAAAAAGATTTCCTTGTAGTTGGTTTGTAATGTAAATGTTCCTACCTTATTTCTCTTTCACTCAAAAAAAAGTGTAGTGTGAATTGTATCTTTACTATTTAAGGATTAAACAAATTCATGCATACTTATTTAAATAAAGATTAATTCATATAATGCATTGCAAAAAAAGAAGTTGATATTTTAAAATTTTTCAAGCACATTAAATGTCTAAAATTTTCTATAGAGTACCAAAATTGTTTCAAACAAAGGTGAGCTTTTCAAACTATTGAGAAAGATAGCAGGAATCCACTTTCTATTGATAATAAAGAGACTTTTTCTACAATAATTCAAATTATGATATATTGTTGTTAGAATTCAACTGCTTAGTTTTCATTGACCCATGTTTCATGAGTGGTAGTTCACAAAAACTCATATGTGGAACACTTAACACTTATTTCATTTCACTCATGAGATCAAACAAGTGCTAAGTGTTCCATTCATTCTCATGTGAGATGGATTTTCATGAACCACTACTCATGAAACATAGGTTAATGAATTTGACTCAAAAAAATGTATACTTGAATCTTGATATCAACATTGCAATAGTTTGTTAGGCAAGAGCCTACAATGCAATGGTAAATTATGAGCCTCTCATCAAGGAGGTCTTGGGTTCAAATCTAGTCAAAGTTAACACATAGTAATAATTAATCTTAACAATAATAATAAATGAATAATAAATAATCTAGGCTTTGGGTTCTCTTTCTTTAATCGAGAATCAAAGAAAAGAAGGCATGATAATCAAGGAGGATATTAGATTCAAGAAATTAGAGGGGCATTAGAGCATAAGAGAAATATATGATGAAACTTCAACCAAACAAGCATGAGAATCCTACCACATTTCACTACATAATTACCTCATTTATTTTTTAATTTTGAAAATAATTAAGGGACTTTAAATTAATTCTAAATATTTTTATTTCTTAAAAATCATAAAAGTATATTTTACTCTTTCAAAGTTTTTAAAATTTTAAAATTATCAATATTGTACAATAACATTAGAGTTTTTTTCCATATTGAATATGATAAATATGTTTAAAGAAATTCCTTGACAACAAAGCATTGAAGTTTTTAAAATAAGGATACTAATATATTAAATAAATGTAAAAATATATTAAAAAATCCCTTAACCCCAAAACATTTCTCCATGCCAATCAAAAGGTAAACCATGCAAATCAAAATGTAAAAACCCACACTAAGTAGGGCACGAAAAACCACTAGGGGATAACATAACTAACCATTTGAAAATATTCTCTATCTCCATGAACTAAAACATTGTTCTCCTTCCAAAATCTAACCATTTTGGCATAGGAGCCAATAAAAGAGTGCAGGCAACAATATTTCCCCTTGGATGCAACCCAACTACATTACATAGGAGCATGATAGTGGTTATGGGAATGGTAGATGTCACAACTTCTGAAGGAGGAACACTTGGAAATGTGGGATCTCATAGGATTCAACCCAAATATTTGACACCATTTCTCAAAGAAATATAGCTTTCTGGAGTGTCTCAACTGTAGAAAAAAAGCATAAGCTTTAGCAGAGGTATATACAAATTCAACTATCTTTGCTAGCATCCTACATGTGATTCATAATGAAAACCAAATAAAGTGCATTATTGGTTTGATTGAACACCACACATGAATGTGGTTTTATAAAAATCCATGATAGCTTGATATCTATCGAATAAGACAAGTTCTTGAGATGAATGGTGAAAGAAAAATTCCATGACCTTTGTCTACTTCTTCCTAGATCTGCCAGACATAAGGCATGATACCTATTTGATAAAATGTCAAGCAAGGGAATGTTGATAGTAAGTGAAAATGCTACTTGATAAAATTTCTATAAAAACATTAACATTGCATGTAAATTTTTTGACAAAATGCCCTAAATAAATGTCATCTAATGTGAAGGACTGATAATAGGTTTTTTTTTGCAAAACTAGCTTGTTAAAAATGGTTTTTGAGCAAGTGAAATTGGTTGGTTTGAGCCCAAAAACTATGATCTTTTCTAGCACATGGGATGCAAAGTCATATATGAGGAACTTGATATTGTTGAATAGAGCCACCCCAAGGAGAAGCGATTTCTTTCTCACCAACTATTTGGTTAAATTCCATGATTGCAAGATATACACAAAATTGGTCATTGAATTTTTTTTGAAAACTTTCATGCAAATGCAGTTGGTGGGTGTAAAGTTGGTATAGTTCATTGATTCATTTTTTTTATTTCTTGAAATTAGCCATTGTCCTTTTTTAGATTCTTACATTCACATCACAAAGTTTTCACCCCTTTTGATCTCAATCTCCTTGTACAAACTGTTGAATGGTTCTCCTATTAAGCTTATACATGGCAGGAAGAAAATACTAATGATGAAGGTTTTTTCATACTCACTAAGACAAGGATTTTAGACATATTTCTATTAGACAAGGAAGACTAGTGCATGCACTATACCATATTACACTAGAATCAAGAGCACTAGACTGCTTCTTCCTTTATTAGATTATCTCTCACCTCTAATGCTAACATGGAGACTATATTCTTCTTACCAAGGCTGACCAAGTTGCTACCAAGACTATTTGACTTTTTTATACTAACTTAGCTTAATTAAAATTTTATCATTATTTCTTTTGGGTGTGTTCATTGTCTGATGGGATTTGGGTTGGATGACTTTCAAAACTTAACTAATTATTTCTCCATATGGTAGTTTGTTCCCTTATCACTTATTAAGTTTGTTCCCTTATTTCTGGAAATGGTCAAGCGTTGTAGACTAATTACTAAATACAATCTTATGATAACTTGTCCTTATGATTAGTTGTGAAATTTGTCCTAGTTATTTGTGAGATTGAATAGGATTGTCGATGGTGCCTTGGAATGTTCACTAGATGTCCTTATATGTTCATTTTTTTTTTGAATTCTTCCTATTGTTTATTTTTTCCTCTTTGCTTGTGCTGGTGTCTTTGAATTTTAAGGAGTTGCAAAAATAATTAAACTTTTGAATGAAGGTGATTACTAACACTTTTTATTAATCTAATTCATATGATATTCCTTAGCATTGGAACTTAGATGTTATCTATAGCATTGAGGGAATGTCATCTTCTCTTTTAATGCTTATCACTCTATATTAATCACCTACTCCCTAACTCTAGATTATTGTTTCTTCACTTGTTCATTCCTTGGTCAGTAGATGTTAAACTCCGTGTCTCTTATCATTCCCATAAATCTATCTGTAGGGTTAATCTTCCTATATATATATATATATATATATATATATATATATATATATATATATATATATATATATATATATATATATATATATATATATATATATATATGATAATTCTTGTTCATGCACTAACTATCCTCTAAATATTAGTGTTCTTTTGTAGCTTCTTTGTTCATAATGTCATTTTGTCTATCCCACTATTAAATATGAAGAATAAAAATATTGTTCCTTTTAGCTCTTTTCAATGAGCCTTTTGTACCATGGAATACTTTAAAGGATCATATTTTCTTGGCTGAAAAGTAATGGTGTATTTTTGGTTCATTCTTATTTTGCAATCATTGTTGTGTTCAATACTTTCTAAACTATCCTCAGCATAGTTTGAGATCAAGCTAAGCATTAATTACTAAGACATGTTTTTGAGAACTAATGAAATTTATATTGTCAGAAAAAGATAGAAAATTTCTCAACAGCTAAAGCTATGACTTGCCCATCAGTAAGGAATAACCAAACACAAAATAGTTTGAAATGTATGTAATATCACTTCTTTTTATCCCTTAGTTTCTTTAGCATCATAGATTAGAAGTGACATGATTCTTATTTTGAGTTAAATTAAATTTGATACATGCACTTGACTAACATATAAAACTATATATTTATGCCAAAGCACTTAAGGTAACATGTTTCTAGGTGACATCTTGTATACAACATAAAATTAAATGTTCATTCTAGAATACAATCTTATGAGTGCATTAGTGAAGGAGAAAGTTATGTACAAATATGTCCAATTATATTTTCAAACAATATATGAACTCCTTTACACCAGAAATCCCCTGATTTTATCATCAAAGCAACTGAGGAATCTTGTACAAAAACTCTTGTTTTTACAAATCAATCTTGTTATGAAAAAATTAGGTAATCCAATTTTTCTCAACCTATAATAAAAAATGTAACCAGGCAATGGTTCAATCAGTGTAGATCAAAAGCACTTGATTCCATGCAACAGATCAAATACTTAGTACCTAATTTTGGATGACAATTGATAATAAAGTACTTTTGTTTACTAGTGATAGATGCTTTGAATATTACTTTTCTAAACCTATTAGGCATTGCATTCAAATATTATTAAAGTGAAGGAATTGGGAAACTCTGCAAGAAGAAAATTAGATTTTTTGGATAACATTAGTGCTTTCCAAGTAAGAAACTCAAATAATTCTAACTATTGCCAAGAATTGGAAAAAGATCTTGAATTTGAGAAGGCTATCTATACCCTATGCACTTCAAATGAGATCAGTAAGTGTGAAAGAGTTGTCTTTACAATAAAATATTCATGGGTAGATTTAAAAAATAAAACAAAAGTTGAATCTTAATTGCTAAGAGCAGCCATTGTGGATTAGCTCACATAAATTCTTCTAACATCTAGGGTAGAGGACATTTTAAGGGATACTATTTGTGTATTTTCCTAACTAGTAATAAGAGACAAGTTTTTTGTGCACAACATTCTCAAAAATGATCCAGAACTCAATTTTGTCTTAGCTATTCTCAAAAGAAGGAAGATATATGAGGCTTCTATTCTTCTCTATCTGTTAGATCTCTCATGTATACAGTTGAAAACACTTGACATATTGGAAATTCTTGTAGAAGTATTATATGATTGGAGCTACTATGTTAAGGGACCAATTCATCTTCCATGGACACTGAGTTTTTCAACAGTGCTGATGATCAAATTATTAGTCAATTTTTTTGATTATTTAAGAAATGACTCACATCTTTAGGATATCACATATCTTAGTATCCTTCTAGGCCTTTTGGATAACCGATAATCTCAAACATGAATGATAACATTTTCTACATTTCATGTTTGTGTTGCTTCCTTAAAACTGAACATCATATGCACCAAAAAACAACATCTAATACTAACCTAAAATCTTATCATTCATACCATTGGAAACTAGTGCTATGCATCTTGTGAATTTGGAAATCATTACCCAGTCTAAGAATCATTATGTTGATACTAGTATAGTCCTTAACAGAGGTCATTTCATCAATAAGGATATTGATAAGGCCATTCACACTATTTTTTTCAATGGGCAGACTAGATATTGATTGATTTTTCAGCATTATGGTTTGTCTTAATACTAGAAACTTATGACAAATAATTCACAGGTAGGAAGTTTTTTATAAAACATTTATATTAGCTAGAGTTAAGCCCAATTCTTCTACATACCATAGAATACTTTTGATCTTTGAGATGACTTGAAATAGTTTATTTCACAACAAAAATGCTATCTAATATTTACAGCCTACTTAAATATACCTTGATATTGTGTCATGCTCTTGTGAATTTTGCCACTTATATATGTTCTATTTTCAAATGGCATCCAAATTTAAATGGTATATAAACTGCTTGCATGCAATTCCTTTTCATTGTCTAAGTTAAGAGTAAAAATATTGGAAAGTAAATCATAATAAGATATCAAGATTGTGTGAACTAAGATGTCTCAACAAAACCATGCACAAAGATAAGCTTCCAGTTTCTTTTAGAGATGAGTTAATTTATGAGCTACATGGTGTTTATGTTCTGTAAAGACAAAAAATTTCTTTGGATATTATTGAATCTTTGTAAAGGGTATGCTTATGACCATCTATGGATCTTATGAGAGACACTACACATTTTTTATGCCATTTAGACTCACAATACTTTTTCTACATTCTCTAGTTTCAAGAATCCATTTTGAATACTATTGTTTGAAAATTTGTGTAAAGTTTCCTTAATGAATTGTAGTTACAAGGAAACTTGGGAAAAAGTCTTTGGCATGTTGGCCGAGAATTATAGATAGTTAAAGATAGTGAACACGATTAGTGAAAATTAAAGTCTATTTTTTTTAGTATTTGAGTTACATGGTGAATGCATGGAGGAGCTAAGGTGATATCATAGTGTTAAAGTGTAGCTTCAGTAGAAGTGAAGCACATTAAGTAGATGATTTTGTGTTTCAAAGGTGCTTTAAATTAATCTTGATATTAGACCTTTATAATATATGTTTCAAATGTGTTTTAAAGTAATCAAGTGTTTTATGTAGGTTGCCAACCTAGGTTCTTTGGCAAAATTAAATCAACTTTCAAGAGATACAAATTTGACTCTAGTGCAAGTTATGCAACATTCTTCTAGTCATAGTGTTATAGGATGAAGAAGCAATTCTGACCTTGGTGTTTGTAATGTCCCTCTTCCTTAACTTCTTATGATTTGGGGACTACTACTTCAAATTCCAATAGACTCCTTGGTTTTATGCAAGATTTATGTTGACAATAGTATTGTACAATGATGATAATCTCCTTAGATTTGTAAGATCAGGTATATCAATACAAATATATAACTATATGTTTGTATCTCTAAATATATAGGAAAATAACCTCCTATTAAGCTATTAATTGCTTTCATGTACTATTTGTCGATGACTTAAGGATTGTTCAATTTAAGACTAGGTGAGTTATCATTGATTCTGGTCATATAATGAGGGACATTGAATATAGTTCTAAGAGATAACACTATCCCAATTATCCTTCTTCTATTGTTGTGAATTACAGCTAGTTAATTAGATCTCAGTTATTTATCTGATATAAGAAATATATAATGGTGGTATTCACTTGACATTGTTCCTGATTATTGTTTTATTATATGTATGACTAATATCCAAGGGGTTACTTGCTATATTTCAAGAGATTCAACTATCAAAATAGAAAATAAAAAAATGTTTGATGTCTTTTTCTTTGAGATGTTTCTTATCTGTCTAAAGTTGTTTTATGATTCCTCCTCTTCCTCTAAAGGTAGAATTACCTATCTATTAATATTCCTTATAAAAAATGGGTGTGTCCCCTCAATTTGATCCTCATGGCAGTAAGTTGTGACTCTTAGATTATCCCCATTTTCTCAATATTTATCCTTATATGTAATTGTCTTCTAATAAATCCCTTATTATTAGGAAACTATTGCTAAGGCTAGAGTTTAACTCATGATTAATATTCTCTTCTAAAACTAATTATAATATTTGTCTGACCTTTTAGAATGTATATTTTCAATATTGCTCATTTTAAAATTAATGAAGATGGTTGACAATTAGCAATAGTCTATGCAAATCATCACTTTTACATAATCCAATGCAAGAGAATACATGAAATTTTAAAAAAGGATCTTAGGGTTTGGGTTATCATAGAGTGCCTCCATAGCTAGCATTTTCGGAAAGAGTATCAAGGTAGTGGCATTTTTGTTGTAGGAACTTGTGAGTAGGACTTTTCCCTTTCATGAATGTGTGACATATGGTTGTGATAGGAAGAGATGTATACATAGAGGCCTATGTTTTTTTTATCCATGGACCCCTATGATCTTTTTTGCAACCACTACAGTTATTATGATATTTCATGTAACCACTATGGTTGTGAAGTAGTACTATTGCATCTTTGATTTTTCTAGAGTAGATATCGATCCCAATTGGTGTTAGAAATATAGATGAAGTAACTAAGAGGGTAGGGGTGAATCAGTTACCACAAAAATCAATTCCAAAATCCCTTAGATATATTTACATACTATTGATACTCAGTAAATAGTGCAGGAAAACTATAACTTAGTAGATTAATTAATTACTGTTTATCTAGCATTCATAGAATATGTTTGTAAAGATTAAAATAAATGAACACAAGAGTCATCAGATTTAACGTGGAAACCCACTATGGGAAAAACCACCAAGTAACTAGTCACCAATTTTCACTCTTCTGAAGTGAGCCCTGTTAGGAGCTAACCCTGTTAAAGGTTACAAAATACACTGTTAGGTGTGACTTTGTTAGAGGATTTAATCACCCTATTAAGAGTGGCCTAGTTAGAGGTCTTGAGAACAATTCAACTGAATTGTCACCTTGTTAGAGGATTTATAAAATGGCTATTAAACCAACTCTGTTAAGAGATTCCAGATTCACTGTTACAATGATTAGAAAGCAACAATGAGGTGACCTGAATGATATGCAACTTATCTTTTGCTGATTACAGATCTTTGTTTTATTTTATTGGATCCTAGCTGATCGAATACAACTTTGCATTTCCTCCAAGATATTTAATCCTTCATCAGAGTTTGTTCAGTTCACTTATTTCATCCTTATCCATATGCTCATTTTCTCACACCCACTAATTCACAACTTTAACATCTATATATATACCTTTCAGATTATCAAGTCAGCTTAAATATAGGTTCTAATAACAAAAGAATCATTACATTAGTCGGCCACATGAAGCAATTTAAACTTAATACCAAAATAGTGAAATCCTTTGCTAGCCAACCAAGCTCAGTAACCATTGCACCAAAGTGGTTTTCTAGTGTTAACCAAGTGAAGTTCGGTAAACACTGCAAACTCTGCAAGAATCCTTTGGAGACTGAGTGAGCTCGGTTAGCACTGACCTTCCTTTACTGAACATGTGAGCTTGATAGACATTGACTTTCCTTTGTTAACCTTGGGAGCTCAATAGACATTAGCTTTCCTTCATTAACCTTGAGAGCTTGGTAGACATTAACTTTCCTTTGTTAACCTTGGGAGCTCGGTAGACATTAACTTTCCTTCGTTAACCTTGCGAGCTCGATAAATACTAACTTTTGCTACAAAATCCTTTGATGCCCGAGTGAGCTCAATAAACATTAACTTTTCTTTGTTAACCTTGGGAGCTCAGTTAATACTAACTTTTGCTACAAAATCCTTTGATGCCCAAGTGAGCTCGGTAAACATTAACTTTTCTTTGGTAACCTTGGTAGCTCGGTTAATACTAACTTTTGCTACAAAATCCTTTGATGCCCGAGTGAGCTCGGTAAACATTAACTTTTTTTTGTTAAGTTTAGGAATGTTCGGTAGACACTATAAATTGCTTTGCAAATCATCTGAGCTTGGTAGACTCTGTCTGATGACTGATATGACATTTGTGTAACATCAAAGACAACACATAATTAACAATTGTATCCAACAATCTCCCTCTTTGGCATTGATGGAAACACAACATGTCATAGCAGAATGAAATTTGAAAATAAGTCTAACAAGCCTTTTGCTGTTCGAACAACTTTATCTATTAGATAGAAAACTCTCCCTCTTTCAGTAATCTCCTTTTGTAGGGATATCATAGCAAACTTCTTCATTTCAAACAAATTTCAGAAAGATATGACAGAAAACTCTCCATCTTTGACAACACATGCCAAAGATAACAATACTCAAATGATTCTAATGTACTTTTAGTACTAGTTCATATGCAATATTTCTTGATTATGCTACATCAATTGATATATTTTCAATTGGTATGCATTGATGCATCACTAAAACTTTGTCTTAGTGAACTTTAGATAGGGCAGTGACCCCTAACTTACTTCTTAGATACAAGAATGCATCCTTAGGTAATGGCTTTGTGAATATGTCAGCAATTTGTTCCTTTGTATGAACATATTCCAATATGATCTCCTTGTCTTGCACAAATTCTCTGACAAAATGATTTTTTATTGCAATATGCTTGGTTTTGGAATGCATCACTGGATTCTTAGATATGTTTATTGCACTTGTATTATCACAGAACATAACAACTAGTTTTTTGATTTCCAGCTTCATCCCTTCCAACAATTGTTTAAACCAAACAATATTAGAACAGTTTACTGTAGTAGCAACATACTCTACCTCTTCTGTAGATTGGGATGTGCAATTCTTCTTTTTTCTTGTCCAAGAAACCAACCTTTTTCCAAAAAAGAATGCTTCTCGGCTTGTACTTTTTTTGTCATCAAGGTTTCCTACCCAATCAGCATCAGTAAACACTTTCAAATCTAGATTACCTCCAAATTTGTACCATGAACCATAATCTTCAGTTCCTTTCAAATATCTCATTATTCTTTTGATTGCCATCATGTGATTTTCTCTTGGTTTTGCTGAAAATCTTGCTACAATACCAACTACAAGGGCAATATCTAGCCTAGTATGAACTACATATTGCAACTTTCCAATCATAGATCTATATAGTGTTTGATCTACTTCTTTTGATTCATCTTCCTTGGTAAGTTTTAATCTAGTACACATAGGAGTCCCAACTGGTTTACAATCTTCCATACCAAAAATTTTCAATATCTCCTTGATGTATTTTGATTGAGTGATGTAGATACCATTTTTATTCTACTGAATTTGAAGACCAACAAAGAATTTGATTTCACCAAACATAGACATTTCAAATTCATTTTTCATTTGCTCTGAAAATTCTTTGCAAAGATCATCATTTCTTATGAAAATAGTATCATCTACAAATATTTTTGCGAAAACAATCTTATTATCTGGTCCTTCCTTTATATACAAGCTATTGTTATCATTAGTTCTTTGAAAACCAATCTGAATAAGATATTTTTGCAATCTTCCATACCATGCTCTAGGGGCTTGTTTCAGACCATATAGTGCCTTGTGTAGTTTGCATTAGTTTGCAGACCATGTTCCTTTTATCTAGATCAACAAAACCTTCAAGTTGTTCAATGTAGACCTCTTCATCCAGTATACCATTGAGGAATTTTGACTTGACATTCATTTGATAAACTTTGAATCCTTTGTGAGCAGCATATGCAAGTAAGGTTCTGACTCCTTCCAATCTTGCAACAGGAGCAAAATTTTCTCCATAGTCTATTCCTTCTTCTTGAGCATATCCTTTGCATACTAGTCTAGCTTTGTTTCTTGATACCTTACCATCTTCATCCAACTTGTTTCTGAATACCCACTTGGTTCTAATCACATTTTTATCTTTAGGCCTGGATACAAGAGTCCATGTCTTATTTTTCTCTATCTATTCTATTTCTTCATTCATAGCCTCAATCCAACTATATTTTCCAATGCATCATTGATATTTCTAGGTTCAAAATCAGCAAGTAAACAAGTACCTTTCAACTTACTTCTTTTAATGGTTCCTTCAGATTTGTTTCCGATGATCTGATCTGCTAAATGATGTCTCTTGACATATTTTGCTAATACAAGTTCCTTTCCTTTTGAAAGAATTTCATTGTTATCTTCTTGCATTTCAACTTCAGGTTCTAGCTCAGTAGATATTGGCTCGGGTCCTTTAGACTCAGTAGACACTTGCTTGATAGTATCTGCATGTAACTTAGGTTGTTGTAGCTTGGTTTGAACTACCTATAACTTAGTTACTGATGACTTGGGAGTAGAGGATTCTTGATTGACTGGTACTATATTAGGTTCAGTGTAAACAAACCTTCTATAGTCTTCTGGTTCCCTTTTGCTTTCTTCTTCAGTCCTTTCTACAAACTCATCAACTTTCACATGTGCACTTTCTATGACTCTATAAGTAGACAGGTTCAAACATCTACATGCTTTACTTTTGCAAGAGTATCCCAAAATATTCCTTCATCACCTTTTACATCAAATTTTTCTTTTCTAGATTCTTTCAAAATGTAACATTTACTTCCAAATACTTTTAGATAACTTACATTAGGTTTGTAGCCATACCATAGCTCATAGGGATTTTTGAATGAGTCTTTCTTAAGCTGTACCCGATTCAAGGTATGAACTATAGTGATGATAGCTTCCTTCCAGTATTTAATAGCAATGTTCTTTTCAATCATTAGGGTTCTTGCATAATCCATGCTAGATTTGTTCCTCCTTTCAGCTATTCCATTTTGTTCAGGAGTTCCAGGGGCTGATACCTATCTTTTGATTCCTCTTTCAATGCAAAAGTTATTGAACTCATGTGAAATGAATTCTCCTCCTCTGTCTGACCTCAAGCATTTCAATCTTTTTCCTATTTCCTTTTCTACTCTGGCCAAGTACCATTTGAATTTCTCAAATGCTTCTGATTTGTTCCTTAGATAGATGACAGTCATCATTCTTGAGTAATCATCAACAAAAAGAATGAAGAACTTTTCTCTAGTATAGCTTTCAATTCCAATGGGTCCACATAAATCAGTATGCACAATTTCTAATATATCTTCAGACTGATAGATTTTGCTTTTAAAACTAGTCTTTCCCATTTTACCAATCTAACAATTCTTGCATAGACCGACCTCAGGTTTCTTTATGTTAGGAATGCCTCTTACTTTCTTGAATTTTCTTATCTTTACCAAGTTAATTATCAAAATTGACATGACACAACCTTTTATGCCATAACCAACTTTCTTCAAATTAAGCAATAAAAAATGAACATTCACGAAGTTCAAGATAAAATAAGTTACCTTTTGTTTGAGTGCCTGATCCAATCAATTTTTCTTTGCCATCCAGCAGTCTTGCTTTTCAATGCATGAATTCTACTTTGAATCCATTATTGAGTAGTTTTGCCACACTCAACAAGTTATGCTTTAGTCCTTCTACCCAATAGGCATTATCACATATAAGTTCTTTGGTTAGAGAGATTCTTCCTCTTCCTTTTATACAACAAGGTTCATTGTTACCAAATCTTACACTGCCACCATCATAGTTTTCAAAGTATTCAAACTTAGTTTTATCACCAGTCATGTGATGAGAACAACCACTATCTATGATCCATGTATCATTTTTGCTCATATGAGAAATGAGTGCCATTTCCTCATCATTTTCATATTCATCTTTCATAGCAATGTAGACAATTTCATCGTCTTCATCATTATTAGAATCATTAGAATCTTTAGCCATAAAACACGTTTTCTTACCTTTATCTTTGAATGATTTGAAGTTTTTCTTGCCATTGTACTTGTAACCTTTCTTGTCATCTTTATTCTGCTTGTTTGGGCACCTAGCAGCAATATGACCAACTTCTTCACATGAAAAGTAGATTAGAGGAACTTTACCTTTAAATTTACCTTTGCCTTTAGAATATTTCCTTGCTAGTAGAGCTTCAATCACTTCAAGATCACTATCTAAACTTTTCTCTGATTCATCTTCACTTCCTGATTGAGATTCCTTTTTCTTTTTTCTTTTCTCCTTAAGTGAAAGCTTGGCTTCAAATGCTGATTCAATGTTCTTGGAAGCTGGAACATAGTTGTCAAAGTTGTCTAGTTCAAATGCAGTCAATCTTCCAACTATGGCCTCTAGATTTATCTTGTGATTTGATTCACATCTTCTTTCTTGAATTGCATAAACTTTGATTGTATAAATGGGAAGTAGAGTTCTAAGAACTTTACTTATTATTGTCTCCTCCTTGATATCTCCTCCAGATACTTTGATTGCACTGACACATGCTTTGACTCTTTCAACATATTTTGCAATGTTTTCATCCTCTCTCATCCTCATTTGATCAAATTGTCCTCTCAAACTTTCTGCTTTGGCTCTTCTTACATTATCATCTCCTCCATAGATTTCTTTTATCTTTTCTCACATTTCAAAGGTAGATTTTTTGTCTTTAATGTCATCAAATTCTTCATAACTCAGAGTAGATGCTATATCTATCATCATAATGTTGTGGGTCTTCTTTTCAGCAATATCATTGACATATAATGTACCAGATGGTTCTGCATATTTTTCATCAACGTATTTTAGTCTTGTATCTCCAATAGAAGCTAGATGAAGTCTCATCAACCCTTGACATGCTAAGAATTTGTCCCTATTAAGTCTTGGAATTTCCCTCTTATAAGACATCCTGATCTTTGGCTTAGATCCTTGAAATCTTGTCCTGTAAGAACCAAAAGCTCTGATACCAATTATTAGAAATATAGATGAAGTAACTGAGAGGGGAGGGGTGAATCAGTTACCACAAAAATCAATTCCAAAATCCCTTAGATGTCTTTACATACTATTGATACTCAGTAAACAGTGCTAAAAAACAATAACTTGATAGATTAATTAATTACTATTTCTCTAGCATTCATAGTCATTAATATGTTTGAAAAGATTAAAATAAATGAACACAAGAGACACCAGATTTAACGTGGAAACCCAATATGAAAAAAAGCACCAAGTAACTAGTCACCAATTTTCACTCTTCTGAAGTGAGCCCTGTTAGGAGCCAACCTTGTTAAAGGTTACAAAACACACTGTAAGGTGTGACCTTGTTAGAGGATTTAATCACCCTATTAAGAGTGGCCTGGTTAGAGGTCTTGAGAATAATTTAACTGAATTGTCACCTTGTTAGAGGATTTATAAAATGGTTGTTAAACCAACTCTATTAAGAGATTCTAGATTCACTATTACAATGATTAGAAAGCAACAATGAGGTGACCTGAATGATATGCAACTTATCTTTTGCTGATTACAGATCTCTGTTCTGTTTTACTAGATCCTAGCTGATCGAATACAACTTTGAATTTCCTCTAGGATATTTAATCCTTCATCAAAGTTTTCTTAGTTTTCTTATTTCATCCTTATCCATATGCTCATTTTCTCACACCCATTAATTCACAACTTTAACATCTATATATATACCTTTCAGATTATCAAGTTGGCTTAAATATAGGTTCTAATAACAAAAGAATCATTACATTAGTCGATCGCATGAAGCAATTTAAACTTAATACCAAAATAGTGAAATCCTTTGCTGGCCAACCAAGCTCGGTAACCACTATTCTAGAATGGTTTTCTAGTGTTAACCAAGTGAAGCTCAGTAAACACTACAAACTCTGCAAGAATCCTTTGGAGACCAAGTGAGCTCGGTTAGCACTGACCTTCCTTTACTGACCATGTGAGCTCGGTAGTCATTGACTTTCCTTTGTTAACCTTGGGAGCTCGGTAGACATTAGCTTTGCTTCGTTAACCTTGAGAGCTCGGTAGACATTAACTTTCCTTTGTTAACCTTGGGAGCTCGATAGACATTAACTTTCTTTTGTTAACCTTGCGAGCTCGGTAAATACTAACTTTTGCTACAAAATCCTTTGATGCCCAAGTGAGCTCGGTAAACATTAACTTTTCTTTGTTAACCTTGGGAGCTCAGTTAATACTAACTTTTGCTACAAAATCCTTTGATGCCCAAGTGAGCTCGATAAACATTAACTTTTCTTTGTTAACCTTGGGAGCTCAGTTAATACTAAATTTTGCTACAAAATTCTTTGATGCCTGAGTGAGCTCGGTAAACATTAAATTTTCTTTGTTAAGTTCAAAATTGTTTGGTAGACACTGTAAATTTCTTTGTAGATCATCTGAGCTTAGTAGACTCTATCTGATGACTGATATGACATTTGTATAACATCAAAGACAATACAAAATTAACAATTGTATCCAACAATTGGGCTTTTCCATTAGGATGTTTCTTCTTCTTGTTTTTCCTCTTTGACTCCATTGATTCAAATCCTAAAAAAAATCCAGTCTGTGGTCAATATTCTTAAAAATACCTTCCCATTCTCCTATAAAACTAAGAAAGCATTTGGTAAGACTTCTAACACTAGTTATAAAGAGCATACGGGTTACAAGAATATGACACATGATTTTTGGCATCATTCAAAGGTATGAGGAATTGCTTTTGTTGTTCCCCTACCTCCATAGAATTTGTAGGTTTCACATTTTCTCCCTCATTTTTCCTAATTGCAGATGTTATGTTCTTCCCAAATTTAATAATGTGCTCTCTACTATTCCATCTTTCCTTTGGTTATACAAAAAGCTTTCCATTCATTTTTCCACCATTGATCTTCCAAATAAATTCTCAAAGTTCATTCCACCTCTAAAAAAAATACAAATGAAGCTGTGAACTCCAAAAATAAAAAATAAAACCGCAATCTTCCATACCTACATTTTGCAGAGATGGCAATGAAAATATTCAAATATTTACTCTCCAAATGGATTGAGCATATTCAATCTACACTGGTATGCACAATAGCTAACTTGTTTTCAATATTTTATTTTATTTGAATTTCATTACCATCAATCATTACATTTGTGTGGGTTGTAAAAAAGAATATGAATATTTCTATTTTTCTTTTAGTTTTGAAATTAATGTGTACACTTCCATTTCAAAAATAGCAATTAGTTTTGATATTATGATTTGGTTTACACTTTTGAAAGTACTATTTAAGTTCCTGCAAATATTTTTTGTTAACTGCAAAGGAAGAGTTGTGGTTCATGACGACCAACACTTCTTTGTTAGTCACTAGTCATGACCTATACCTAGCCTCTTGGATTAACCACTAGAAATGGATGCCATCATTAGAAAAAGTCAACTGCTACTTGCTTCAATAACTATAGTAGAAAATCTAGTAATTATGGTTATTGTGCATAGTTATACATTTGGATTGAAGAAGAAAGTTGGGGAGCAAAACTAGATCATTACATCAACATATCTTAGGTTTTTGAAGTTTTGACATCTATGATAATTTAATATGGAATTATTTTTATGTATCTTTGTGGACTCATGTTGAAGTATGACAATAATTTATTTTAGGCATCTACAGTTCACATAAGATATTTCTTTTTACATGGTCATCTGGAGTTTCTCATTCTCTTTCCATCAATTTTGGCTAGAAACATTTCTTTAATTTCTTGTATAAAAGATGTACTCAACACTTGTTTCCTTTATCATTATTTTTCCTCTATTAAACAATGCATTCATTACTATGCATAGGGAACCCAAATTGGAACCACATATCTGTACCAACTTAGAAGTATTCAATCTGCCTTTGTTATTAGTTTATTTCATATATATTATCATAGGAAGGATATTGATTCCTATAGATATACATATCTTTATATTTCATTGAATTTTCTAAATGCAGATTCCTATAAAATACCTTATTAACTATTGTGTGCAATCCTAGATCATAGAACATCATTGTATCATAAACAATTTAATAAATTTGTAGATGCTCAAGTTCTAAAATCTAACAAATGAGTTGCATTATATCAATGTATTAGAATGCCTATAAATCATAAATCATGTTCATATAGTTTGTTGAATTTAAATGCTTGTTGATTGGTTGGAAGTCAAGTTGGATGTGTTTACTTGCCAATGATTCTAGTTGGGGGGTGATGTGTTCCAACAAATATGGATTGTCTCTTTGGGGCATAAATCATACAAAATTATGGCATTACGAGATGAAATTTCTCAAGGACCGCCTCATAGAAAGAACCTTGAAACTTTATCACAATAAGAAAACATATAGCATAAACATTATGCAAAAATAATCTACTTCTTATCTTTTGTACATCTAAAAAATTGCAAACTATTAATGCAATATTAGTAGCTTAAAAAATATACAAATGTATTAATGTAGTCAATTATCTAGAATTTGACTTCCAAGTTGTAGCTTCCTCATAAAAATATTGAGAATTCATGGGATTGTTCTTTGATTCAAATCAAAGGTTATTGAAACAATGTTTTGTAATGCTATTATTGCTACTTTTCAATGATCGATCACATTGTTTTATTGTTCCTTTTAACCTTCACAACAATTTTTTAAAATGTAATATATATATAATCTTTGTTATTTGATTAGGCTAGAAGTCTCTTGATTTAGATAGAAGTCTCTTGAGGCTACATATCATCCTAATAATCAATAGTGACTTAGTAGAGAGGAAATTTGACTAAGAAGGGATATTGTTGATACTATTTCTAGCGATATCATATACTAGATATTCAAGTGCTGTCAAGGAAAATAATGCTTGATGAATTTTATTTTACACATACCATATTTTCTTCTTGAACTTTGTGACCCTTCTAAAGGATCTTTGACAATGTGGACACTTCTCGAAAAAGCCTTATTTGGCTTGTGCACATTTTCTCATTTTTTTGAATTACCGTTCCAACAATGGCAGGAGCTGTACTACCCTATAGCTCTTGTGTTATCTTTTTTTCTTTCAATAATATGTTGCCATTGATTAATGATAAGTATTTACACCATTTATATGTTTGCTAACTAGATGTAGGAATCTGTGTTTTGACCTCTCTACCAATGAATGTTGGCTCATCAATGTATTTTTGAAATTATTTTTGGAGGAGGTTGGCATATACCTTCACTATTATCATGAGTAGTGCACAACTACAACTATTTGTGGAAGTCATTATTCATGTAGACTACATGCACTACCAGCTTCTCATTCATCATATAATTATCTCACAAAAGCCTTGGTTCAACTTTTATTATCAGTATTGACTTTTTTTATGGGGTCTACTCTATTAGGGACATCACTTTGATATAGTTTATATTAGTCTTGCACACTTATCTTATATCTACTATTGGAATTTATTTGAGCTTTGTCGCTCCAATAGTTGATGGTATTGTTAATCAAATGTTGTTTATTAATAAGTAATATATGAACAAGATTCATACATTACTCTATATTGTAATATACTCTAAATTTTATTTATATATTATATATGAAAAAACAATATTATTATGATGGATAAAATGATAGATGGTATCATTTTATTATAATGTAGGTGATGTTATTACATTGTAAAAATATATGAGATTGTTTGTTACTAATATTATTATATTATTATAATAATGGATCCAATTATATATATATTATTATTTTTAATATTAGATACTAAAAATGGGGACATTATAGTACTATTGGTGATAATTTGGTTGGCTCAATTGGAAATTCTAGAGGAACACACAATCATAGTTACAATCTCCAAATGCTTGATGCAACATACCACAATCTTCCTTAATCCAAAGATTTGGAGTGCTTGAGGAGTTATGTACATGTATGCAAGATTTCCTCAATAGTAAAAAAGGAAGCTTAAATGTATTATTCATATGCATTATATTGAAGGTGGACATGATTCTATTTTAGGTCTTTTATTTAATTATGTTGTTTCATCATCTATGAAATGTGCAGGGGCAAGCTGTTGTAACACCTACAAGCTTTCCTCAAGTTCAATTGCCTATATTTGAAAATCTTGCCTTTTGGGAGTACTTGGAAACATATACTCTCTTTTTTTCTTTTTTACTACAAATAAGTAGGGTACAATTCTACAAGATTAATACTCAATGCTTCTAAATCAACATAAGCTCTTTATATTGAATGTTATTTATCTAGTAAAGACACATCCTGGCTTGAAAACATGATAAAATACATATCAATAGTACTACAAGAGAATTGAAGAAATAATCATGGAGGTACCATAGGAAATATAATACATGGTTCCAGAGATGTGAGGAACCAAAAGTCACAATAGATTAATATGAATAGGGCACATATGTGTACTTTGATTTCAAAATATTGAATGATGACTACCAACATGGCTAGGATGATATTTTTCAAGTTTTGTGCTTTGTCATAATTTCTCATTGAATTATTTTGAAAAAATATGTAGGTTCTTGCTACTACCATGAATAGAGTATATCATGAGAAGAGTGTATCATGTTATAGTGACCATGATCATGATAGATCTAATGTTGGGAAGACAACTTTGTCAAATTTTTGCATTAATCTTTAAAGGGTACTAGCTCAATAGAAGAGCACCTACTTTATAAGTAGGATGATGGTGGTTCAATTCCATTGTGCCCTAATATGACTAAATTAATGATTAAATAAACTACCACATATATTACCATATATACTACCAAAAATACTACCATATATACTATGCAAAAAACTACCAAATATACTAACAAATCAACTACCAAATATACTACCTCATCAACTACCAAATATACTAACTAATTAACTACTAAATTATACTACCATATGCACTACCCAAAAAACTACCAAATATACGACCAAATAAATTACCAAAATTACCATATAAACTACCAAGTAACAACAATAAATGACTAAATCAATGACCTAATCAATGATTAAAATAGTTTAGTCATAAATTTGGTTGAGAGATAAATGTCTAGCAAAAAACTACCATTGGTCATGTGATCAAAATTAGTCACATATCTACAATTTTTAGTAGTTTATTTAGTAATATAGTGTTGTTTTTGTACTAGTGAAGGTTGGTCATATTGCTGCAAGATGTCCTAACAGGGATGACAAGGATGAAAATAAAGGCAAAAAGTATAGAGGAAAAAGAGATGGAGGAGACAACAAAGGATACAAGGACTATAAGGGAAAAGGTAATAAATCTTGTTACATTGTTGAAGAAGAACTGGTAGTGATTCTAATAGTCATGATGAAGAAGTTGTTTATGTTGCAATGAAAGATGATTCTAATGAAGATTAGAAAACTACACTTATTTCATATGTGAGTAAAGGCGATAGATGGAAAATTGATAGTGGTTTCTCACATCACATGACTAGTGATAAAAATAAGTTTGAAACTTTAGAATATTATAAAGGAAGTTGTGTTAAGTTTGGTAATGATGCAACATATCTTGTGAAATTTAAATGATCAATAAGATTGACTAATAAGATGAGATGTGATAATGCTTATTTGGTTGAAGGATTGAATTACAATTTATTGAGTGTTACACATTTGAACAGTTCAGGTTATAGAGTTGAGGTTTAATATAGGAACACTAAGATCGACAATGGTTCTAGATAATTTATTGGATGTGGAGAAAAAAACAAGAGGTAACTTGTTCTACCTATATGTAAGCAATGCCAATTGGGTAAAATGACAAATTTGAGTTTCAAGAGAAAGACCTATTCATCTAATGATATATTGGAGTTAGTTCATACTGACCTTTGTGGACCTATTAGAGCACAAAGCTACTATGGTAACAAATATTTTATTCTATTTGTTGATGATTACTTTAGAATGATGAATGTGATATTTATTAAACAAAATTCTAATGCATTTCAATTGTTAAAGTGATATTTGGATAGAGCTGAAAAATAAGTAGTTAAAAGATTGAAGTATCTGAGATCTGATAGAGGAAGTGAATTTATATTTGAGGAATTTAACATATTCTACAATGATAGAGGAATCAAGAGACAAATTTTAGGACCAAGGACCTCTCCACATAATGGTATAGCTAAAAGAAGGAATAGATTAATCATGGACTATGCTAGGACATTGATGATGTTTGAATACTTTAGAATAATTAAGAGGGGAGGTGAATCAGTTATCCAAGGTCTAGATTTATAAATAAAATTTTCACGACTTAGTTAACCCATAAAAAATTTATACTCATGCATGCATCCATAATATTATGCAATCATTTAAAACTTGTAGGTTACTGTCAAATCAAACTTGCAAAAATGTAAACATGAAACATAATAGATTCATCAATGCACTTGACACAATGAATTACATGGAAACCCAATTTGGGAAAAACCACCAATAGCATGCTACTCTTTGAAGAAAGGCCAACCTTTTTAATGGCACTATTAAATGTGACCCTATTAAAGTATTTCAATCACCCTATTAGGAGTGAGCCTTGTTAGAGGACTTTAGACCATTCAATTGGAATGTCACTTGGTTAAAGGATTTACATATGACTGTTAGGTCAACCTTAATCCAAAGGATTTATCCTAGACTGATACAATCATTAGAGAGTAATAGTAAGGCTTTGATCTTATACAACTTACAAATTCATTTGCAAATTATAGATATTGTTCTGTCCTCAATTCTACTTGGCCTTCATACTTTGTAGCTTTGATGGCTTGTTCACCCTTTAAGCATTCATCTCTTTAAGCCTTCTTTCTTAACATGCCATTGCTGACTCTTCTCTTAGGTCACTTGATGAAGAAAAGCCCTTGACTCCTTGTCTTCTTAGGTTCTTGCACATGACAACCTTGCTTCATGACTAGTCATTCCTATAAATAGGAAATCAAGATCTTTTTGCCACTCATTCTCCACCATCCAATTTAGAGTTTGGATGGATTAGGTAGGATACAATGTATCTACCCCATATATCATATCTCTTCTAGAAACTTCTCCTAGAATCCACTTTGAATTCACCTAAAAATGGTTTACATTTACCTTGAATTTTGTGCCACAAGCTCATCAACCTTATCTTCCACCTGCTTCACATAATCTAAGAAAATAAACTTGTCAACTTAGATCCATTAAATTCATGATCTTTTGAATAATGTAATAGCTCAACATTATCAAGCTTCTAATGCTTAGCACATACTGCATTGCTTGGTATCCTCTATGAAATTACTCGACATGAACTAAAGTTTGTTGGAGCTCTACATCAACTAAACTTTACTCGACATCCACTGTTCTGCTCGGCATACATTGGAATGAACTTTTACTTGGCTCCAACTAATTTTTTGCTCAACTTTCTCTATCTTTTCTCGACAACTACTATCCACTCAGTCAAGCTTGGAAGAAAAAATTTGTGTAACTTGTTCTTCTAAACCTTCTTAGTGTAACCAACCTTCGTATCCTTAAGTAGATTGTGAATACATCATGTCATGACTATCTTAATTGATTCTTGTTCTTCATTACATAAACATCACTCAAACTTTCCTCTAGGTGCTATTGTTACATCTTTTGATCAAATCCTCTTTGTCAATCAAATAAGTGATAGTAATTGAATCTTATAAGGAGTTATCTTACTAGAAAATAGCAGATTTGACATCAGTGAAAAAATAATGATTGAAACATAGTCTTCTTCAACAATCTCCCTCTTTCAATCTAGTTTCAACAATTTCCCTCAACAATGATCTTTTCAATCTATTCTCAACAATCTCCCTCTTTGGCATTGATGGAAAACCAAACTAATCAACCAAATCAACCAAATGGTAGACACCTTATTTAACCAAACTAACTAGGATAAAATAGTAAGACAATACCAAAAAGAAAATAATTCCATGTATTGAAATCTCTCCCTCTATCAATAACTTACATCTTCTGATTAGGTTTTAAAAAAAAATTCTTATAACTCCCTCTTACTATATCTCCCTCTTACTAGGTAAATGTTAGGATTTCTCTTTCTTTGCTCTCTTGATCAACAAGTGTCTCCTTCAACAATTAACTCCCACTTAGGATTAGTAAACTCTCCCTTTTTTACAACAATGCTCTCCTGATATAATCTCTCCCTCTTTATCAGTCAGTCTCTCTTAATCAATAAAACTCTCCCTTTTTAACAACAATTCCAAATACTTGTCATCTTTAACATGACAGATATAAACATTTTTAGTTTCTTGAATTTCTCCCTCTATCACCTTGCTTGTGACTAATTTTAAATTTTAGCTCTTTGATTACTTTAGGAAAATCCTAAAGTAAGATCCTTTGCATCAATGTGTAACATATGAACATTAGCTTGTTTGATTCAAGGCACTCCTCTTGTTACTTAAATAGCCTTAGATGGGGGTATCACCCCTAGTTTACCTCTTAGATACTCATGAACATCCTTAGGTAATGGTTTCATGAAGATATCAACAATTTTTTCCTTTGTGTTGACATATTCCATCTTCACCTCTTTATCTTGAACTAACTCTCTCAATTAATGATACTTGATTGCAATGTGCTTATTCTTTGTATTCATCATAGGATTGTTTAATATATTGATAATACTTGTATTATCACAATAAAGTATCACTAGTTCTGTGATCTCTTTTTTCATACCTTTGAGTAGTTGTTTGATCCATACAATGTTTGTACAATTTATAGTAGCAGCAACATATTTAGCTTTAGTAGTAGATTGTGAAGTGCAATTTTGTTTCTTGCTAGTCCATGTAACTAGTCTCTTGCCTAAGAAAAATGATCCTCCACTAGTGCTCTTTATGTCATCAATGTTTCTATCCCAATCAACATCAGTGTAGGCTCTCAATTCAAATTTTTCATTCTTCTTATAGTATAGACCAAAATCTTCTATTCTTTTTATATATCTCATTATTATTTTTATAGCCATCAAATGATTCTCCCTAGGATTAGCAAAGAATCTTGCAACTATCTCTACAGATAATGTAATATCAGGTCTGTTATGTACTACATATTGCAATTTTCTAATCATAGACCTATACAATGTTTGATTCACCTTAGCTAAATAATCATTCTTTGAAAACTTGTGTCCTATTACCATAGGTGTACTTACTAGTTTGGAATCCTCCAATCCAAAAGTTTTTAGTATTTCCTTGACATACTTTGACTAAGTGATGTATATACCATATTTTATTTGATATACTTGCAAACCCACAAAGAATTTGATCTTTCCAAATATAGACATCTCAAATTCTTGCTTCATCTGATTTGCAAAGTTCTTACATAAAGCATCTTGACATCCAAATATGATATCATCAACAAAACTTTCAAATAAAAAAATACCTTTATCTTTCTTTGTCTTCATGTATAGATTGTTGTTATGATCAATCCTTTCAAATCCAATCTTCACAAGATAATTATGAAGTCTCTCATACCATTCTCTTGGTACTTGTTTCAACCCATATAGAGCCTTGTGTAGTCTACATACCATGTTCTTATTGATAACATCAACAAAACCTTATAGTTGTTGTATGTAAAATTCTTCCTCTAATATACCATTTAGAAATATAGATTTAGCATCCATTTGATAAATTTAAAACCTTTATATGCAGAATAAGCAAGTAAAGTTCTTACTCCTTCCAATCTAGCAATAGGAGAAAATGTCTCTCCATAGTCAATTCCTTCTTCTTGTGTATATCCCTTGCAAACTAGTTTTTCTTTGTTCTTTGTGACTTCATCACTTTCATCTAGCTTGTTTCTAAATACCCACTTGCTACAGATCACATTTTTGTCTTTTGGTCTAGGAATTAGACTCCATGTTTTGTTTTTCTCAATTTGTTCAATCTCTTCTTCCATGGCTTTACTCTAGTCATCATCTTCTAATGCATCTCTCACTGATTTGGGTTCCTTCATGCTTATCACTTGTCAATCTATTTCTTATCATTGGTCTAGCATCTTTATCTCCAATGATTTGGACAGCAGGATAATGTCTTTTGACATACTTAGAGAATCTTGGTTTAACTCTAGTTTGTTCATTTTGTCTTTCAACTTCAAAGTCATTGTGTACATCTCTGTTAGGTAGCTCAACATATCTTTCATGTACACTAATCCTAGAATCAAAATGTGCATCCACTTTATTTTATAACTCAACATCTATATGTAGTTTGATTCCTGAATGCAACTCGACATTCATAGGGTGTGACTCGATAGTCACTGAAACTTGTTGTTGATTTTTAGCTTGATTTGTAGCATCTTCATTAGTAGGCATACCTTCATAAAAGTAAACAAATGATTTTTATTCTTTTGGTTCTTTCATAGGTTCATCCTCATATATCTCTATATATTCATCAATGTTCACATTTGCACTTTCCACAATTTTGTTAGTGTTAGTATTTAAACACTTATAAGCTTTACTTCTTGTGGAGTATCCTAGGAATATACCTTGTTCACTTTTTTCATCAAGTTTTCCATTCCTAACATCTTTAAGAATGTACCAGTTACTTCCAAACACCTTAAAATATTTTACATTGGGTGAATATCCATACCATTGTTCAAAAGGTGTTGACTATACCTTTCTTGATTTGCACATGGTTCAAGGTATAGATAGTTGTACTTACAGCTTCTCTTTAGTATTTCAAACCAACATTCTTCTCCATCATGAGTGTTCTAGCACAATCCACTATAGATATGTTCCTCCTTTTAGCTATTCCATTTTGTGGAGGTGTTCTAGGGGTAGATGTCTATCTTTTAATTCCTTTATCATTACAAAACATTTCAAATTCATTTGATGTGAATTCTCTTCCTCTGTCAGATCTCAAACACTTTAGGCTTTTATCTATTTCCTTCTCAACTCTTGCTAAGTACCACTTAAACATTTGGAAAGAATCATATTTCTATTTTAGAAATGTAACTATCATCATCCTAGCATAGTCATCAAAAAATAGCATAATGTACTTATCTCCTTTGTAGCTTTGCACATCAACTGGTCCACACAAGTTAGTATGAGAAATCTCTAGTATTCCTTTAGAGGTATAAGTTTTACTCTTAAAACTTGACTTTTTCATTTTGTCTAACTGACATTGTTTACACATTACATTATTAGACTTCTTCAATTTAGGAAAACCTTGAACTTTATTTATGTTACTGATACTAACCAAGTTATCAAAGTTAACATGACATAACCTCTTGTGACATAGCCATACATCATCAAATTTTACAAGACAAGTAACATCTTCTATATCAAGATAGAATAGATTACTGCTAGTTTGATCACCCTTTCCAATTAGTTTCCCATTTATGTCATATATCTTAGCAATCTTGTTTTCAAATTCAACCTTACATCCCAAATTATTCAGTTGTGACACACTCAACAAATTATAGTTAAGTCCTTCAACATAATAAGCATTGTCACATAAAATCTTATCTATGAGTTTGATAGAACTTTTTTCTTTTATCAGACATGGTGCATCATTACCAAAACTTACACTATTTCCCTCATAACAATTTAGTTTAATGAACTTGCTTTTGTCTCTAGTCATGTGATGTGAACACCCACTATCAATGATCCATCTATAATTCTTGTTCATACAAGTCACAAGTAAAGTTGCTTCATCTTCATCATATTTTTCCTTCATTGCAACATACATCATCTCATCATCATGTTCATTAGATTCTTCTTTTGTTTCCTCTTCAACAATGTAGCATGGCTTCTTGCCTTTGTCTTTGTGATCCTTATTATCTTCATCTCTTCTACTCTTGTACTTGTCACCACCTTTGTAGTTCTTCTTCTCTAGAAATCTAGCAGCAATATGACCAATCTCATTGTAATTGAAAAAAATGATGGATAACTTACCTTTGAACTTGCCTTTACCTTTGTGGAATCTTCTTTCCAGTAGTGCTTCAAGTTGTTCAACATCCTCCTCATTTGTATCACTATCACTAGACACATACTTCTTCTTCTTCTTCTTCTTCTCATTAGGTTCCTTTAATGATACTTTATCTTTAAAAGTAGATTCAATCTTTTTAGGTTTGTAATTATCAAAGTTAGATAGCTCAAAAGCAATGAGTTTACCTACTAGACCTTCAAGCAATACTTTATTTCTTGGAATACATCTCAATTCTTGAATTACAAAAAACCTAATAGCATATATAGACAATAATGTCTTTAAAACTTTTCTTAGTACAATATCATCATCTATATTACTAGTAGCTCCTATTTCATTAACAACTTCTTTTATCCTTTCAACATATTGAGAAATATTCTCAACTTCTTTCATTCTCATATCATCAAACTTACCTCTGAGACTTTTAGCTTTGGTTCTTAGAACATTTTCATCTCCTCCATAGATAGTGGTTAGGGAATCCCACATTTCCTTTGCACTATCAAGGCCTTTCATATCATCAAATTTGGCATAACTTAGGGCAAAGGCAATCTCCATCATTGCTTGGTTGTGTTCTTTCTTCTTCTTCATATCTTCAGCAGTTGGGGCATAGCAAGATCAACATGCTCAAAAGAAATGGTAGATTGTGCATGATCTCCAATTCCTCTAAGGTGTAGCTTCATCAAACTTTTCCATATGAGAAATTTATCTCTATTGAGCTTGGGTACTTCTCTTTTTGACATCTTGATCTTTGTCCTTCTAGTACCTCCAAACTACTCCTCTTAAGTAGATGGCTTTGATACCAATTGTTGGAATACTTTAGAGTAATTGAGAAGTGGGGTGAATAAATTATCCAAGGTCTAGATGTATAAATAAAACTTTTCACATTTTAGTGAACCCATAAAATATTTATACTCATGCATGCATCCATAAGATTATGCAATCACTCAAAACTTTTAGGTTACTATCAAATCAACTTGCAGAAATATAAACATGAAACATAATAGATTCATCAACACACTTGACACAATTATTTATATTGAAACCCAATTTGGGAAAAACCAACACTAAAATGCTACTCTTTTCACTCTTATGAAGTGATGCCCTATGAAAGGCCAACCTTGTTAAAGGTTACAATACACATTGTTAAATGTAACCCTATTAAAGGATTTCAATCACCCTCTTTTAGGAATGAGCCTTGTTAGAGGACTTTAGAACATTCACTTGGAATGTCACCTAGTTAAAGGATTTACAAATGATTGTTAGGTCAAGCTTAATCCAAAGGATTTACCCTAGACTGATATAATTATTAGAGAGTAACAATAAGGCTTTGATCTAATACAACTTACAACTTCATTTGTAGATTATAGATCATTGTTCAATCCTCAATTTTGTGTGGCCTTCATATTTTGCAACTCTAATAGCTTGCTCACCCTTCAAGCATTCATCTCCTTAAACCTTCTTGTTTAACATGCCATTGTAGGCTCTTCTCTTAGGTTAGCTAATGAAGAAAAACCCTTGACTCCTTATCTTCCTTGAGTTCTTGCACATGACAACTTTGCTTCATGACTAGCCATTCCTATAAATAGGAAATTAAGATCATTTTTTTGCTCATTCTCCATCGTCCAATTTAGGGTTTGGATGGATTAGGTAGGATACAATGCATACATCCCATATCTCATCTCTTCTAGAAGCTTCTCCTAGAATACACTTTGAATTTTCCTAAAAATGGTTTACCTTGAATTTTGTGCCACTAACTCATTGACCTTATCTTTCACCCAGCTCACATAATCTAAGAAAATAAACTTGTTGGCTTAGATCCATCAAATTCATGATCTTTTAAATAATACAACTTGGCATTATCAAGCTTCTAATGCTCGACACATGCTATGTTGCTCGGCATCCTATGTGAAATTTCTTGGCACAAACTAAAGTTTACTGGTGCTCAGCATCAACTAAACTTTACTTAGCATCCACTGTTCTTCTCAACATATAGTAGAATGAACTTTTACTTGACTCTAACTAATTTTCTACAAAGCTTTCTCTGTCTTTGCTTGGTACCTACTATCCACTCGGTCAATCTTGGTAGACAAACTTTGTGTAACTTGTTCTTCTAAACTTTCTTAGTGTGACCAACCTTTGTATCCTTAAATAGATTATCAATATAGCATGTCATCATTGTCTTAATTGATTCTTGTACTTCATTACATAAGAATAACTCAACCTTTCCTCTAGGTTCTATTGTTACATCTTTTGATCAAATCCTCTTTGTCAATCAAATAAGTGACGGTACTTGAATCTTATAAGTAGTTGTCTTACTAGAAAATAGAAGCTTTGACATCAATGACAAAATAATGATTGAAACACATAGTCTTCTTCAACAATCTCCCTCTTTAAATCCAGTTTCAATAATTTCCCTCAACAATGATCTTTTCAATCTATTCTTAATAGATGATGGAGAAGAATGTTTCACAAAAGTACTAGAGAGAAGCTATATGTACAATTTCTTATACTTTTAACTAAACAAAAGAAAGAAAGTTACAAATATTACACCTTTTGAGTTACTATATGGATATGCACCTAGTGTGAAGTATTTCAAAGTATTTGGAAGCAGATTTTATATATTGAAAGACAATAGACATAGGAAAATTGATGCTAAAAGTGATGAAGGCATATTTCTAGGATACTCCACTAAAAGAAAAGTATATAAATATTTGAATTCTAAAACTAACAAAGCTATGGAAAGTAAAAATGTTAGAGTTGATGAATATGTAAAGAAAAATGAAGTTGAATGCAAACAAGAACCTAAAGACTACAAGAATTTTTTATATGTCTATCAAGGAGAGCGTAGTACCATACCTAAGCCTAAAAGGAAAGTTGTCAAGCAAAAATAGCCAGTGAAAGTTGAGTCACAATAGTAGACTGTCAAGCATCAAGAAATTGGAGCTAAGTGTTAGGAAGTGATTGTTAAACAACCAGAAGAAGAATCCAAGATACAAGAAGTAATACCTGAAGTGATTGAAGAAGATGAACCTGATGAACCAATACAATAAGAAAGAAGAGCCAAACCTATTCTAGAAAAATATGTAAGAAGAAATAAAATCATTAGAGACAAAGATTAAAGAGTTATGACAAGAAAAAGACTAAGGAGTGATACATGCTTATTGTTGATCATGAGCCTAGATCAGTCAAAGATGCACTTGAGAATGAAGATTGGATTTCAGCCATGAATTAAGAGACTAAGAAAAAAGAGAAGAAAAAGACCAAGACATTGGTACCTAGATGAAAGGAAAATAATATTATTGGTACAAAGTGGGTATTCAAAAACAAGTTGAATGAGAAAGGTGAACTCACAAGAAACAAAGCAAGACTAGTTTGTAAGGGAGATGCAAAAGAAGGAATTGAATATGGGGAGACATTTTCCCCAATTGAAAGGTTAGAAAGAGTGAGAACTTTTCATTTATATGTTGCTTACAAAGGATTCAAAGTGTATCAATTGGACATCAAATCTGCATTTTTAAATTGCATACTGGAGGAAGAATTCTATATTAAAAAACTTGAAGGATTTGTTGATCCAAGCAAGAGAAATATGGTATGTAAGCTACAAAAAGCATTGTATGAATTAAAAAAAGATCCTAGAGCATGGTATGAAAGATTGCACACATATTTGGTGAAGATTTTTTTTGCAAGGACTAATGGTAATGAAAATATATACTTGAAGACTAAGTCTGAAAAATGGATAGTGTTAGGTGAGGTATTTGTGGATAATATCATATTTGGAGGAAAAGATTCATTTTTTCAATGATTTGCTAATGAAATGAAGAAAGAGTTTGAGATGTCTATATTTGCATAGATCAAATTCTTTGTTGATTTTGTTGATCTCTAAGGCTATTTTTTTTATTAGTGTCCAAACACATGGTCATTTACAAGGCAAGATTACAAGGCCATCACTGTGAATGATGTTAGAATTAATAGTTCACCAATATAATCGAGAGGGGGGGAAGGGGGGGGGGGGGGGGGTGTGAATCAGTTATATATCAAAATTAAACA
Source organism: Cupressus sempervirens (assembly GCA_028749045.1). Classification (NCBI taxonomy): domain Eukaryota; kingdom Viridiplantae; phylum Streptophyta; class Pinopsida; order Cupressales; family Cupressaceae; genus Cupressus; species Cupressus sempervirens. The sequence continues at coordinate 532,273,385 of CM053790.1, forward strand.
ATTCTTACTTTATCAATCAAATTAAACATCAATCATAAAAGAAATGTGCATACACACATACACTAGATATGTTGACTAGGGAAACCCTTAATCAGAGGGAAAACCCTAGTGGGAATGATGCCCACAAAATAATGTACTAATTTGAATATTTTTTGTTAGAGGATAAACATTGTTAGGAGTCTGTTACAATTCTTAGTATAAAGAGTCCCTATTAGGAGACTTTGAATCCCTATTAGGAGTTAAAGAAGGCAGCTAAACCCACTGTCCAAATAGCTTCAGGATTAGATCAGTGAACCCACTATCTGATTGATCTCAGTACTATTCCTTTTAGAACAATAGATGTGGAAAAATCTCTTTTCTCTTCCTCTATCTAGTACATCAGACTCCTTCACCTTCAAACCATGCAAATAGATTTGAAACTCATTAGTAACCCTTAAGGTCACTTAGACACATTAGCAAATTACTCTACTCTTCTACTTCACAATTCACAAGTCTTCTTTGCTTCACGATCAGACCCCTTTCTTTTGGAAAACATATTTCCTTTATACCATACTCAATTATTAATCATTTGAGTCAACTCTATATACTTAACATTCATTAGAGTTGGCTCCATATTTAATTAAATGAAATACACATTTAATTAATGTTGTTAGCTCATAGTTGTTTCCAAACTTCCACACGTGCGACTTCCATATCTGCACACTTGCTAACATCATCAATGGTTAGTGTTCTTCCTCTAGTTAACTGTGCAACCCTTCATTCCAAGCACAATATGTTATATTGATCATACAATAGAAACTATTTTCCCAATACTCTATTTTCCTACAGTTCTTAGTAAATCATCAATATCTTTTGTATGATGTTGATTAAGGTTCTACACAATTGACCACATGTCAAATACATGTTGTAGTATATGTTGTTAACTGTGCATGGTTAGATATGCAATGTGATGCCCTCAATACATAAATCTTAGTCTACTACTCTGTCAGTCTTATTATGTTGTCATCAATGACAAACAAAGTCATAACACTATTCTAAAATGTTTTCTCATAGCATCAGCATTCATGTTAACAATCTCCCCCTTTGGCATTGATGGCAACATAGATTAAAAACATCTAGTTCCAAGAATACCAATGAGTTTTCTTTATCAATCAAATCTTGCTTCATGCAACACTATTCCTCCATAGTGCAACTTCTCTTGTTTTCTCATATAACTTTCTCTCTCATTCTAATGTTTATATCACTCTCTCTCTCTTTCTAATTTTTTCACATCACTCTCTCTCCCCCATTAACATCAATGTCAAAGGTAGTACAAAAATTGAACACATAACAACCTATTAGCATGACCACAAGCCGATCTTTTGCTTTGCAATCTTTGCATTTAACTAAATAACACAAGTATCTAAAGATATTGTTGTATACTAATTACCTATTACCAAGAGTCCTTGACTGACTCTGTTCATCACAGATACTCCCCCATTGAGGAAGCATCAGCATTCAGTCCAGTCTAATAATGGTGATGTATACCTTGGATTGATGCACTTCTGCATCTCTTACTCTAAGCTAGGTAGGGGCATAACCCCAAGCATACCTCTCAAGTACTCAAATGTATCCTTTGGTAAGGCCTTTGTGAAAATGTCTACAATCTATTCCTTAATGTTGATGTATTCCAATCTGATTTCTTCTTCTACAACTTTTTCTTTCAACACATGATATTTTATAGCAATGTGCTTAGTCTTAGAATGAAAAATAGGATTCTTAGACATGTTGACTGTACTTGTGTTATCATAGTAAGTGATAATAGGTTCTGTGAATGTGATTCCAATATCCTTCATCATCTGCTTCATCCATATGACTTGATTATAGTTGTTTGCTTCTACAACATACTCTACCTCTATAATACTTTGTGAGGTACAATCTTGCTTCTTTCTAAGCCAAGAAACTAATCTTCCTCCAAGGAAAAATGCTCTTTTGCTAGTGCTTTTACTATCATCCCTATCTCCTACTTAATCAAAATCTATATAGGTACAAAGAGTAAAGTCACTATTTCTGTCATACCAAATACCATAATCTGATGTTCCTTTCAAATATCTAAATATTCTTTTCACTATTGCATAGTGATATTCCTTAGGATCGACTTGAAATCTTGCCACAATTCCAACTACATTGGCTATATTTGGTCTGCTATGAGTCAAATACTGCAATCCTCCAATCATAGATCTGTACTTCTTTTGTTCAATAGTAGGCATCTCATCTTTGCTAGATAATTTATGACCAGTTACCATAGGAGTTCCAACAGGGTTACAACTTTCTACCCCAAATATTTTTAGTAAATCCTTTAAATACTTGGTTTGAGAAATAAAGATACATTCTTTTTTCTAAACAATCTACAATCCCAAGAAAAAATTCATTTCACCTATCATGCTCATTTTAAACTCATTCTTCATGTCTTCTGAGAATTTTTTACTGGCTTCATCATTTCCACCAAAAATGATGTCATCAAAAAATACAATAATTATCAATAAACCATCTTCTATTTTCTTTAAGCACAAGTTACCATCTGTTGTTCCTTTAGCAAATCCAAGCTTTGCTAAGTATTTTTCCAACCTTTCATACCAAGTTCTTGGTTCTTGTTTTAATCCATACAATTCTTTCTTTAGTCTACAAACCATATCCTTTTCTTCCATTGAAGGAAACCCCTCTGGTTGCTCAATGTAAACTTCTTCTTCAAGTTCTTCATTTGAGAATGTTGACTTAACATCCATCTGGTATACCTTAAAAAATTTGTTTGCTGAATATGCTAGAGACATTCTAACTACTTGCATTCTTGCCATAGGTGCATATCTTTCTTCATAATCAATTCTTTCTTGCTGAGAGTAGCCTTTGCACACAAGTCTTACCTTGTTTCTTATCACTTCTCCTTGTTCATTCATTTTGTTTCTGAATACCAATTTAGTGCCAATCACATTTTTTTCCTTAGGTCTAGGAACTAATTCTCATGTGTTATTTTTAATTATCTACTAAAGTTATTCCTTCATTGCTTCTTTCCAATAATTATCTTTGATTGCTTCATCTATGCTTCTTGGTTCTACTTGAGATATTAGACATAGTTCTTCATTAATTCTGCTCCTTGTCATTACCCCCTTATCTTTACTTCCTATTATTTGGTCAATAGGATGATTTCTTATCATGTTTCTATTTAGAGTAGATTTTTTTGCTTCAATTCTTATCTCAGGTACTTCGCTCTATTCTTCTCTCACATCTTCAATTTGCACATTATTCTACAAGTCATTGTTAGTCTTGAGAAATAACTCTTTACTTTTGTTAGCCTTTCCAGAGTAATCATCTCCATTGGAGTTATAGTCCATTATCTTTTCCTTGGTACCAAAATTTTCATCCACTTTAACATTTGTGCACTCTACTATAGTTTTTGTTCTATAGTTGAAACATCTGTAAACTTTACTTTTCAATGAATAACCAAGAAACATACCTTCATTGCTCCTTGGGTCAAATTCACCAATATCATCATCTCTTATGATGTAACATTTGCTTCCAAATATCATGTAGTACTTGACTAATGGTGAGTGACCAAACCATTATTCATAGGGTGTTTTGTAGATATCTTTTCTAATCTACACTCTATTTAGTGTGTATACTACTGTATTGATAGCTTCTCTCGAAAAGATCTTTGGTACATCATTCTTGAATAACATAGCTCTTGCTGCTTCAAAAATTGATTGTTTCTTCTTTCAAAAATCTCATTCTACTCAAGTGTATGGGGTGAAGATAGTTGTCTCCTGATGCCATGTTCTTCACAATACATATTGAATTCTCTAGAGGTGAATTCTTCTTCTTTGTCTGATCTTAAGCTTTTGATCTTAACTCCATATTTATTTTCCACCTTGTTCTTAAATATCCTAAATTTCTCAAATGCTTCTGACTTTTATTTAAGAAAAGCTACCCACCTCATCCTAGTGAAATCATCAAATCTATATGTACCAGTTCCAACTTTTGTGTAGTACAAAACTACTTGCTAGGAAATGAGACTCTTTTCTACTTGGCCAAAATGCATTCCTTACAAATAATGTTAGTGGGCTTAGAGATTTTGGGAAAATCTCTTATAGTAAGTGTATTATTTGCCTTCACAATGTTATCAAAGTTAATGTGACAAAATTTCCTATACCATAACCAATTGTTGTCAATCCTTGCTACTAAACATGTTATTTTAGTGGAGTTTAATTGAAATACATTACCTCTAGTTTTTGTGCTAGTATCAAGTAGTTTTCCTTCCTTCTTCTTGATAATGCATGTATCATTACCAAATTATAGTTGATAGCCTTTGTCTATAAGTTTTCCAATACTCAACAAGTTATGCTTAAGTCCATCAACAAAATAAACATCATCAGTATATGTTTTACCATCAAGTGTTATAGATCTAATTCCTATAATATGACAAGTTGCATTATTCCTTACTCTGACAATTCCTCCATCATAGCTTCTAAATTTGAAAAACTTGCTCATATCACCAGTCATGTGATATGAACAACCACTATCAACGATCCAGTCTTTCTTTTCAACTTGTGAAATCAGAAAACTTTCCTCTCTGATTTCTCTATTAGGATCATCCTCTTTTATATCTACAAATCCTAATTTATCTTCACTTTTTCTTTGATCAAATTCTTCTTCATCTTCTTCTTCAATAGCATATAAGCAATTTCTAGAACTTCTAGATTTGAATCTACCCTTAAACTTCCTTTCTCTTTTAGGACACTTAGATGCATAATGACCATATTCATTACAAGTCCAACATTTAAAGATATTCTTACCATCTTTTTCTCTTTCCACAAGAAGAGCCACTCCTTCTTGGATCTTTTCTTCAATGGATTTGCTTTTGTTAGCAATGTCTCCCTATGTTTTTTAGCTCCTTGCTAAACTAGGTTTGATGTTTAATGCACTGAATACTATCTCAACTTTTGCCAAATCTCTTGACTATTTAAGATCAAATTTTGAAACTTCTAATCTACCAAGAAATGTCTCTTTGGTGAAATTAGTAGTGCAAGGTATCATCAATTGAATCATTTGTACTACTGAATTGAAAGGTGGTGTCAAACTTTTCAAGATCTTCCATATCACTTCATCATTAGATTTCTTCCCATCAAGAGATGTGATTCCTGCAACAATCTCAAATATTCTTCCAACATAGCTTCTCATAGATTCATCTTCCATCATTCTACCATCTTGAAATGCACAATACAAATTTTTCAATCTAACTCTTTTTACATGTGTATCACCTTCATAATTAGCTTCTAAAGTTTTCCAAATTTCATGAGATGTTTTAAGTAGTTTTACTTGACTATACTCACTTTTAGGTAATGTTGATAGTATTGCTTCTCTTGACCTTATGTTGCACATAAATAGTTCTCTCTATTCTTTGGTGTAGGTTTCAAGATTGTCTTCTTCTACAATGTTTTTGGATGTCTTGGTCATAAGATAATATCCTAGTCCCATGCACAAGAGATGAGTCTTCCTTTTATCCTTCCAGCTATTATAGTTTGTGCCATTGAATCTGGGACTCTCCTTTTTGAACATATTCACCATGGATCTCCCAAATTTGTTTAAAGGATGTTTTAAGTAGTTTTACTTGACTATACTCACTTTTAGGTAATGTTGATAGTATTGCTTCTCTTGACCTTATGTTGCACATAAATACTTCTTTCTATTCTTTGGTGTAGGTTTCAAGTTTGTCTTCTTCTACAATGATTTGGATGTCTTGGTCATAAGATAATATCCTAGTCCCATGCACAAGAGATGAGTCTTCCTTTTATCCTTCCAGCTATTATAGTTTGTGCCATTGAATCTAGGACTCTCCTTTTTGAACATATTCACCATGGATCTCCCAAAGTTGTTTAAACTTTCTTTCAAGGACCTAATGCTCTGATGTCGATTATTAGAAGTAATAGTTCACTAATATAATTGAGAAGGGGGGGAGGAATCAGTTATATATCAAAGTTAAATAATTCTTACTTTATCAACCAAAGTAAATAGCATTCATAAATAAATACGCATACACACATACACTAGATATGTTGACTAGGGAAACCCTTGATCAAAGGGAAAATCCTAGTGGGAATGATGCCCATAGAATAATGTACTAATTTGAATATTCCTTCTTAGAGGATAGACCTTGTTAGGAGTTTTTTACAATGATTAGTACAAAGAGTCCATGTTAGGAGACCTTGAATCCCTGTTAGGAGATTCCAACCTTGCTAGGAGTTGAAAAAGGTAGCTGAACCCACTGTCCAAACAACTTTAGGATTAGATCAATTAACCCACTGTCCAATTGATCTTGGTACTATTCTTTTCAAAAAACTAGATGTATAACAATCTCTTTTATCTTCCTCTATCTAGTACATTGAACTCCTTCATGTTCAGACCATGCAAATAGATCTAGAACTCATTAGTAACCCTTAAGGTTACTTACACACATTAGTAGATTACTTTACTCTTTACTTCACAATTTTTAAGCCTTCTCTGCTTCAAGATCACACCCCTTTCTTTTAAAAAACATATTTCCTTTATACCATACTCAATTATTAATCATTTGAGTCAGCTCTATATACTTTACATTCATTAAAGTTGGCTCCATGTTTAATTAAATGAAATACACATTTAATTTATGTTACCTACTCACAGTTGTTTCTAAACTTCCACACATGCAACTTCCATACCTATGCACTTGTTGACATCATCAGTGGTTAGTGTACTTCCTTTAGTTAACTATGCAACCCTTTATTCCAAGCACAATATGTTATATTGATCATACAATAGAAATTGTTTTCCCAATACTCTATCTTCTTGCGATTCTCAATAAATCATCAATATCTTCTGTACAATGTCAATTCAGGTTTTGCACACTTGACCACATGTCAAATACATGTAATATATGTTGTTAACTATGCATGGTTAGATACAAAATGTGATGCCCTCAATGTATAGATCTTAATCTGATGCTCTGTTAGTCTTACTATGTTGTCATCAAAGACAAACAAAGTCATAACACTATTCTGCAATGTTTTCTCATAGAATCAACATTCATGCTAACAAATGATTTGTCTAGTAAAGGTTGAGCATACAATGCTTATACCAAGCAAGATAGTGATTATTGAGTATTTAGTAGTGATTGAGAAGATGAACAACCTAAGAAATATAGTAGAGATTGAGCATGTTGACAAGTTACTAAGTGTCAAGAAAATAGGAGTATAGAAGTTGAGTAATAGAATGAATATGTTTACATGACTGAGCATCAGAGAATTCAAGTGTTGAGTAGTTCAGTTTTGACATATAAGTTTTTAATGGCACAAACACATATGTAAACCATTTTGGCCAACTTTTCTATGATATTTAATATTTGAAGATTTGCTAAGGATTTGATTATGCATCATTATAGAAGGTAATGATCCCAAGGGATACAATTCAACCAATCATAAAATTGGATTGAAATGGAAAAATATGATGAAGTGTAAGTCATCGATCAAGATCTAGAACCTTCATAGGACATCTATTTAATGAGGATTCTAACCCTAGAATTGTAGAGAGGTTGATGAGATGCTTAAGAATATCCTTATGCACATATGAAGGAGTAAAGATAAAGTTTGAAGACAAAGAAGATAGAGAGAAATCATATTAGTGAAGGACTTAACAAAGTTATCATATTAGAAGATCAAATCAGAGATACAACAAAGAGGAGACACAAGATTAGCTTACAGAGTAAACCAAGGGTCAAGTATTGAATTCATTATTATTAATTGAGACTAGGTAAATCTCTTAACAAAGTGGTCTTACAGATCTATGTAAACCTCCTAACAAAGTCCTTACTTTATTGTAAGTGTAAAATCCGTTAACAAGGTGAGACCTAATAGTTTGTTAAGGTTTTAATAGGGAAAACCCCTCACAGGGTAGATCAATTTTTATGATCAAACATTGTAACCCTAATAGGTTAACTTTATTGTTACAAGAGTGAAGATTTGTGGGTTTCATCCCCACCCTAGTTTTATCTTCATCTTGAGGTGTTTATGGGTAATCAAATCATAGTGTTATGCATTGAACTATTTATGAATGTGATGTATTTCATTTATGTTTCAACATTTTTGTTTTAATGGTAGATCTATGAGATGAATTAGGTGTGGATTTGTGTTATTATTTTTGAAGCATAAAAGTTTAAGGTCATGATTCACCCCCCTTTCAGTATCTTGTTTCCCATATACTTATTCCAACAATTGGTGTCAGATCTCAATTCTCTTATTAGGAAGCCTAACATCTTGAGAGGATAAGATCATGGAGATGGAAGTGTACAAGATGGGAAAGATCATTGAGAATCAGATGATTAAAATTGTATTGCAACAATTAGAAGTAGCAAAAAAATAGTTAAGGAAAATCCTAAAAAGGAGAAAAGAGATAGCTATTCAGCTAAATGACACCCAATACAAAGGTGACACAGAAGAACTATTGGGTAGTGGAAATACTGGTAAAAATGATGAAGCAATAATAGAATTGCTACAAAAGAATAGTGCCCTAGTAAAAGAAGCAAAAGATGTCAAAACAGAACAAGAAACTCAATCAATTACACTTTGTGAAGCAATTGAACAAAAGAAGAAAGAAATGGAAGACAAGATCATGGCTAATGAATACAAAAGATAGATGGCTAACATACTTGAAGAAATATCATTTGAGGTACAAAAGCTTACAAAAAATTAGCTTGATATGATAAATCAATTAGTAATTGCAAATCAAGAAGCAAACATAAAAGATTCAGAGATCACAAATCTAAGACTACAAAATGAGAAATTGAAAGGTGAGATAAGGCATGAAAAGGAACTCATTGAAGGATTTGAGAAAATATGAAAATCAAATCCACAAAGCCCTCAAATACCTATATGTAGAAAACCTATCATAGAGAAGAAAAAGACAAGAAGAGGAAAGGGTTTGCTCTAAAAACATGGAAATTATATTCTCAGATGAAGAAAAGATAAAGAATTACAAAGAGATCAATCTTTATAAAAGGATATTGAAACCCAAAAAGGGTAACCTAATAAGTTACAAAAGGTAACCTAAAGGTAAAAGCTATTTCATACTTACTAATTAATTATTAAATGGAGAAAGAACTATTTAATACTTACTAATTAATTATTAAATAGAGAAAGAAAAAATGCATAAAGAAAAATCTTAAGAAGAGAGAAAAGGTAATTTAATTAATGAAATGAAATTAACCTTTTTCTCTAACACCCCCTTAAGATGAGAAACAATGGGGAAAGAGCAAGGAAACTAAAATGCAATGCTGAAAGAAAACTTGGGTCCCAACAACAAGGCCTAATGAGGTACCCAGTCACAACAAAATCTCTATGAAACAGAGAAATAGAGAAAAACTAGTGGGAAAAACTCTACTCCAAAAAGAGATAGCTGAAAACCTAGTGAAGGATTGAAGAAGCCTCTAACTAGAAAATAGGAATAAAGAGTGATCATGAAGAAAACCATAGAAGCATGTAGAAGCTACAAAATATATCAAAAAGAAACTACTAATCTATAGAACTTCCTCTAAAATATAACCTAACCAACTAGAGAAGACTATAATATGCATTGAATTAGGAGGCAAAAAAGGAAAATAACTAAACTCAAAAATACAAATGACATGAAATACCAAAGCCTAAAGAGTTGATCAATTGAACCAAAGAAGCATGAAAAACAACAAAAAACCCCCTCTAATGTAGACAGGGTGAGGTGATAGGCAACTAAAAAAGTGGGCCAAAAGAACTTCATGTCAAGGAACCATGATCAAGATGCATGAAAGATTACATAGATGTGTATTGAGGTGATCAATCTGAGACATGTCATGAGGCTAATGTCACAGAAGGGACACTCACTAGACAAAGGAAGATGGAAAAAAAAGGAAAACATCAACCTCCCCCCCTATTACACTTTATTAGAGGAGTGCATATACAATATGGCACAAGACATAATGAATCCCAAGAATACAATAATTTGTACAAGTGTCCTTAGATGAAACTACTTGAATTAGAAGGAAAAACAAGGCAAACGACTTAAACAAAAATATAGATGCAATATGGCACTTTATCTTGATGCATTTACATAAAAATGCTTACAAATGATATCAACAATGATAAAAAATGGAAAAGAGCCGATACAATAGATAGTATAGCCCAAAAGAAGAGATCACATGCTATGAAAATGATCCCTAGACCTAAAACACCTAAGATATCCACCATAGTGCAATAAAGAAAAAAAACATGATAAAAAGAGCATGGAGTAGAATCTGGAAGAAATTATAGCATTTTTGAAAAGTGGACAGAAACAACTTTCAAAAAATGGAGATGGAACGCTAAAGATATGCCCTCTTGAGTGAAAAACTAAACATATGGCTCTCACTGCCAAAACGAGCAACCAAACTACATCAAAACCAAAAAAACTCATGCACCACTATCTCCGTGCTAAACAAAGACCAAGCTAGTTTTCATACACCAACTAAGTATGAAGACATGTATTACAGACCTAAAATGAATGATTGAAGGTATTTATCAAATTTTTTGATTCATTTGCATTCATCAAGTGATCAAAGAGTTCATGAGAAATTTTTAAGGTGATTGAAGTGATTTTAGTGACCAATGTAAAAGAATCACATAAGTTTTCAACGAATTTGTGGAACAAAGTAAGTATCATTCTTAGTGTTGAGTTAAATATTTAGTGAAGATATTTGCAAAAAGTTTTGTTTAAAACCCTAGTTTGAAATGGCATATGGAAGTGAAATAATGAAGGATAGAAGTGCACAAATTATTAGGAATGATCAAATTCCTCCACCAAATTTTAGAAATTTAGTTAATATTGAAAAAAATGTTGATGATATTGGAGCTTTATCATCAATTCTTCCCAGAGTCTTGACTATTCAAGATTGAAGATCATGCTATTTATGGAAATTTGGAGAAATCAGAGATTTTAAGATTAGAATAGCTTATGAGAAGTTATGTGTTGATGTAAACCTAAAGGAAGAATATAAGATCATTATCGAGAAAAGGCTTACCCTTGCCCTAGGATTTCCAAAAGTTTTTAAAGTTGAATGGATTAAGATAGTGCGTAGTCAAGTTCATGATGTGAAAATATGGTTGGAATGTGAGCTAATAAAAATCAACAAGGTAATCATTTGCAGAGTACTGGGTACCCTACATTGGACCGACTGAAGAGAACAAGGAGCAAAATGAAGAATGAAATCAAAAATATGACCAAGGTGAAGTGGAATGGTTGTGGAATGTCAATTGATGGAATTGAGGACCCATGAATTGAATTTTTTATTTGTGTAATTGCTCACAAGTTCTATCAATCTAGTAGGTTGAACAATGTCTCCTATGTAGCAGTGGATTTGGACTAAAAAATTGTGAAGAAGGATCATTCATATGATCTTGCTAAGATGCAATTTCACCAACTTACAGAAAACCTAGAGGTAGTAAGAAAATAAAAGAATGCTTCTTGTAAGTTTGGATCCTTATTTTTCTATGTATAAAATTATTTCCCTACCATTGGAATAGTTGGATGGGATAGGAATAGAACTTCTATAGATCAACTAAGTGATTTGATAAGAAGATTGGGAGAGAATTTTGAAGTAGTAATGGATAACTACTTTGAAGAATTCAAAACTAAAATGAAGAATAGAATGATAATTCCAAAGTCATTTGTGGACAAATATTATGATGAAGTATATTTCATTATGGACACAAATTTTGTTTATGTACAGGCAGTGTTACTGAGGGTAGAATGGGTAAGGCCAATGCCCTATAATTTAAATGTAGATGAGGTAACTACAATAGTTACTACACTTCTAGTAGAGGACATAGATGCTAGTGCTCAGTAATTTGGCACATATGAGACTATAATTGTCAAGCTGACTATTGAAATTGGCACACTTAAAGTAGGAACGAAAAGAAAGAGAAAGGTTGTCATAGCTAGAACTAAGGAATAAGGAGAAGGATCAAGATAACCTATAGAAGTTGAGGAAGGAAAAGGTAAAAAAATTATTGTTATTAATCCAAGGGCCACCAAAAAGAAAAAATTTGTTGTGATAGAAGCTAAGGTGAAAATAGATCTAAAGAAGGACATGCAAGAAATAGTGACACCTAAAAGGCCAAAAGGCAAGGTGATTATAACTAGAAAAAGTACTACATAGCCCCCAACTAAGCTATTGACTGGAAGTCCATCAAATAAGAGGAAACTAGTTGAAGTGCAAGCTAAGCTAATTAGGAGAAAATTGATCATTGCACAAGAGGAGGATGAAGATGATGAAAAGATAGAGTCTGATGAACCTAGAAAATTACAAATTATGAATAGACTCCCTCCAATGACTATGGATTAGGCATATGAAAAATTGGTTGAATCTAAAAATATTTTGGGATTCAAAGATATTCAATATGATTCTTTGAGTAATGATGATCAAGTTAAGCTTAAAGGCACAATGATAGACATGATGATCAAGTTCAAGTGCACACCCATAGAATTGGGAACTAGTTTTCTTGTGGGTTTATACAAAAGAGTGGATGATAAGTGGAAATGGGTGTTGTCCACTGAGAAGAAAATAAGATAGACAACATTGGCACAAGCTATGCCAAATTTAGGGAAGACTCATATATCTATAGCCCTTAAAGATTTTTTTAAGAAATTTATGTTGAGGAATAGGGCATATTAAGTTTTGAAAAATAAAGCTCATTAAGTTGAGCAAGATAGTATTCAAGTATGGAAAGAAGTATATGGATTTCTTACTCCATTTGTAGAAGTGAGGGAAGGTCAAGAAGCCATAGAATTTGAAGATGAATACAAATAGGAAATGGCCAACCTAACCAAGGATATTTGGCAACTTGTCAATCACTGTGAATAGAAAGAGACAACCACAATTGAAGATGACATTGACACCCCTCTGCCTAATCCAAATATACTAACAGAAGAGGAAATTCAAAGCTCAATGAATGATTTAAGAAATGTTAGAAATAATAGTCCACCAAGATAATTGAGAGGGGGGTGAATCAGTTATCTAATTAAAACATTTATCAACCTTAATTAATCTTAACCGTTCAAGCAAAGTAAATAGCAACCATAACAAGATGTACATACATAATTACACTAGATTTTTTAACTTTGGAAACCCTCAAAATCAAAGGGAAAACCCTGGTTGGAATGATACCCACAAAGATATACTGATATATATATATATATATATATATATATATATATATATATATATATATATATATATATATATATATATATATATATATATCCCTTGTGAGATGATGGACCCTATTAGGAGTCTATAAACACATTCAGTACATAAGAGTCACTATTAGGAGAATTTGAATCCCTATTAGGAGATTAAGAGTCACTATTAGGAGAATTTGAATCCCTGTTAGGAGATTCCAAACCTACTAGGAGTTGTGTCGACCCTATTAGGAGTTGTAAATTTAGAAGGACCCACTATCCGAATAGCTTCTAGGGAAAGACCACTAAACTCACTATCCAACTAATCTCTCAACTATTCCTTGTATAATAATTGTTCATACTATGCTTTATCCTCTTTCTTATCTCCTGTCAACTAGATCAATCACTAGTCAAACCTTGTAGACTAGGTATGAACCTCAAATCCAAATATTAAACCTTGGATCACCAAATAAAACCTAAAAAATGAAGCTCTCTCCAAATTTTCTCTACTCTTCTTATCTTCAAATTCTATTCTTCATGCTTCTTGCAATCATTCATAAAATTGATATTCAATCAAAGGAAAATTTCCCTCTTTTATAATGAATCCATAAAACAATTCCCTAAGTTAGCTATTACACCTTCTCAATTAATTATTATAGGACCTCATTAAGAACACATTACACTTTGTGATAACAATAATCAATCGCCTTTTAACTTGAATAAATTGTGGTAAATGTAATATTATGAGAAGCAAGATTAGCCACATCATCACCAACATGTCTTCTACACATCTTTAATCTTGCTTCTCAGAATAAAAAATCTACTAAGAGATGACCACAACATGCTTTTGTAAACTCTATCTTAGAACATTCTTCACCAAAACTCACATAACTTCTTCTAGACTTAATATCTTTTTCTTTTGAGTTTAGCTACATATGCTAGACACTTAGTAGTATCTCCCATTAATTTTTCTAGTGAAAGTACTCAATGATTTGTCTGTACCAACTTGATCTTTCTATTGTTCTTCTATTAGATACCACCAAAAACTGCTATGTTGACATCAATGACAGACACAGTCGTAAATGTAACATATCATCATGATAATAATTTAATCATGTTTCTACAATACTCCCCCATAGAAGTATCATTAGCATTCATACTTCCAACAATCTCCCCCTTTGGCATTGATGGCAACATAGATGAAAAATATCTAGTTCCAAGAATACCAACTGTAAAAGATTGTTATCCTTTCTTTTCAAATCCTCTTAATCAATCATTTTCCCCATTGATATACCTCAATGTACTTTATATCAAATTTTTCTTCATGCTATAATATATCTCTTCAATGTACTCTTTATCAAACTATTTTTCATGCTGTAATCTCTCCCCCATTGACATCAATGTCAAAGGTTTAAACAACCATCTATCTCTACAAAAATTGTCTCTAACTTTCTCAAGTATCCATTGACACTGTTCAAAATGACATCCATCAAGATTCCTAGATGACTATGTCCATCACAGATACTCCCCCATATAAGAAGCATCAATATTTAGTTTAGAAAAATAATAGTGGACTGATGCACTCTTGCATCATCTACTCTAATATAGGTAGGGGCATAACCCCTAGCATACCTCACAAATACTCAAAAGTCTCTTTAGGAAGAGGCTTGGTGAAAATATCTACAATCTACTCTTTGGTGCTTACATACTCCAATCTAATTTCCTTTTCTACAACCTTCTCTCTCAATATGTGATACTTGATAGAAATGTGCTTAGTCTTATAATGTAATACTAGATTCTTTGACATATTCACTGTACTTGTGTTATCACAATGTATGACAATAGATTCACTGAATTCTATCCTTATATCCTTTAGCATCTACTTTGTCCAAACAACTTGATTACAATTTTTTTGTTTTTGCAACATATTCTGCCTCTGTTGTACTTTGTCAGATACAATCCTACTTCTTTCTTAACCAAGAAACCAATCTTTCTCCAAGAAAAAATGCTCCACCACTGGTGCTCTTTCTATGATCCATAATGCCTACCCAATGAGCATCATTATAAGCATATAAAGTGAAATCATTACATCTATCATACCACAATCTAAACTTTGGAGTTCCCATCAGATATCTAAATATCCTTTGAGCTACTACATAATATGCTTCTCTCGAACTAGCTGGAAATCTTGCAACAATTCCAACTTCATTTTCTATATCTAGCCTTGCATGAGTTAGATATTGCAATCCTCTAATCATAGATTTTTACTTCTTCTACTCAAAAATAGGTCTCTCATCCTTTGTAGATAACTTGTGTCCAATTACCATAGGTGTTCCAACTAGTTTACATGTTTCGAAACCAAACCTTTTCAATAGATCTTTCAAATACTTAATTTGATAAATAAAGATTCATTCTTAATCCTACACAATTTGTAATCCTAGGAAGTATTTAATTTCTTCTATCATACTCATTTCAAATTCCTTCTTCATTTCTTTTGAAAACTTGTCACTTTCATCATCATTTCCTCTGAATATGATATCATCAACAAATATTACCACAATCATCAATCCATCATCTATTTCTTTCCAATATAGATTACTATCTTCCATAACTTTGCTAAATCCAAGTTTTGTCAAATGCTTGTCCAACCTTGTATACCAAGTTCTGGATGCTTTCTTTAAGCCATACAATGCTTTCTTCAATCTACATACCATGTCCTTATCATCTGTTAAAGGAAGGCCTTCAGATTGTTCTATGTATACCTCTTCTTCAAGTTCTCCATTTAGAAATGTTGACTTAACATCCAT
The DNA here is from genome assembly GCA_028749045.1 of Cupressus sempervirens. Taxonomy (NCBI): domain Eukaryota; kingdom Viridiplantae; phylum Streptophyta; class Pinopsida; order Cupressales; family Cupressaceae; genus Cupressus; species Cupressus sempervirens. The sequence goes on from CM053790.1 coordinate 532,289,440, forward strand.
CTAATATACCTTTAATTTCTTATATGTTGTTAGGCTAAGAATAACCTTACTACTTCAATTCTTTCCAAGGAGCATAGGTTTTTTCATAGTTCATTCCTTCATGTTGTAACCTTTACATACCAATCTTTCTTTATTCCTTACAACTTCACCTTGTTCATTCATCTTGTTCTTGAATACCCATTTTGTTCCAATCACATTCTTGTCTACTGGTCTAGGGACCAATTCCCATGTCTCATTCTTCACTATATGATCCAATTCTTCTTCCATAGCTTGCTTCTAATAGTCATCTTTACATGACTCATCTACATTCTTTGGTTCTACTTGAGATATCAGACATAGTTCTTCATCGATTCTACTTCTTGTCATCACACCTTTATCTCTATTGCCAATGATCTGCTCTGGTGGATGATTCTTTGTCATATTCTTACTAGAAGTAGGAGTTGTTATCTCAACTCTTACCTCTATTCTAGTTTCCAAACTTTGTTCTTTCCTTAGTTCTCCTTCATTCTAAAAATTATTATTAGTCTCAAAGAATACTTCATCATTCCTTGGTTTAGTAGCAACATTCTCATCATCAAAATTGTAGTCAACTATTCTTTCTTGTATCCTAAATTTCTTATCAACTCTTATATTTGCACTCTCAACAATAGTCTTAGTTCTTAGATTATAACATCTATAAGCTCTTCTTTTCAATGAATAACCAAGAAACATACCTTCTAGCTCTCCTTTTGTAAAAGGTAAATACCTTCCTTTAACTTCATGTCTTCTTTAGATATGGATTTATTTTCACTTATGCTTCTATTCTTTTGTATACAATAGAAGGATTTTGGATCTGAAAACTCAATTCTCTATTCTTTACAAAAACTCGACAACTCACCAAGAATCATCATTAACTGGGGGTTAAAATTTCCTCTATCTAACTTAGGGCTATCCTTTTTGAATATGTTTTTCATGGATCTCCCAAAGTTGTTAATCATTATCTTCAAGAACCTAATGCTCTAATACCAATTTTTTAGAAATAATAGTTGGGGGGGTGAATCAGTTATCCAATTAAAACATTTATCAACCTTAATTAATCTTAACCATTCAACCAAAATAAATAGCAACCATAACAAGATCCACATACACAATTTCACCATATTTTTTTATCTAGGGAAACCCTTGATTAGAGGGAAAACCATGGTAGGAATGATTCCCACAAAGATATATTGATATATACATTCCTTATTAGAGGATGGACCCTATTAGGAGTCTATAAATGCATTCAGTACATAAGAGTCCCTATTAGGAGACTTTGAATCCCTGTTAGGAGATTTCAACCTTGTTAGGAGTTGTACCAACCCTATTAGGAGTTGTAGAAGATAGAAGGACCCATTGTCAAAAAAACTTTTGGGGAAAGACCACTAAACTGATTGTCCAACTAATCTCTCAACTATTCCTTGCAGAATAATTGTTTGCATTATGCTTTATCCTCTTTCCTCTTTCCTGTCAGCTAGACCAATCAATGTTAGACCTTGTATACTAGGTCACAAACCTTGAATACAAATATCAAACCTTGGATCACCAAATAAAACCCTGATAACAAAGTTATTTCCAACTTTGCTTTGTTCTTCTTATCTTCACATTCCTCTCTTTGTGCTTCTTATAATAATTCATACAATTTATATCCAATCAAAGGAAATTTTCCTTCCTTATACCAAATCCATAAAAAATTCCTTGAGTTAGCTATTACACCTTCTCAATTAATTATTATAGGACCTCATTAAAAAAATGTTACACTTAGTGATAAAAATAATTAGTTGCCTTGCAACTTGAATAACTTTTTAGACAGGTAATATTATGATGAGAAATATTAGCCATGTCATCACAACATTTCTTCTACACATCTTTAACCTTGCTTCTTAGAATAACAACTCTATTAAAAGATCTAACAAGTTTACCTGAACATACTTCTATAAACTCTATCTCAAAGTAGTCTCCACCAAAAATTACATAACTTCTTCTAGACTTAATATTTTTTTCTTTTGAGGTTAGCTACATATTCTAGACACTTAATAGTATCTCCCATTAACCTTGCTAGTGAAAGTACTCAACAATCTATCTGTACCAACTTGATCTTTTTATTGTTCTTCTATTAGATACCACAAAAAATTGCTATTTTGACATCAATGAAAAACATAGTCATAAATGTAACATATCATTATGATAATGATCTAATCATATTTCTACAATACTCCCACATAGAAGTATCATCATCATTCATGCTTCCAACAAGAAAACTCTAGACTAACCCAATTTTTTTATAGATAATTGAATATCCAAAGCTTAAAAATAAGAAGATTGGTGATATTAATGTCACATTAGCTCTAGAGGATATGAATGTAGAGAAAGTTGGTAAGGTTTTAATTGTATATAAACCATTCATTTGTATGCAAATTTTTAAAAAGTAAGCAAAATTTGAGAAAGATTATTGCACTAAATCAGTAGAGGATCAAGTCACATAGAAAGAGCAAGAGGCTACTCAAGCTCTTATTCAATTGCCAAGTGAAAATGTTGTAGAATCAAAAAACGTAACACCTATGCAATAGATGATTTCTATAAAAGTGTAGCAACCAAAGTCAAGATCAAGTAAAAAGGGAAAACAATTAGAAATATCACTACCTAGTGATACACCCTCATGATCTCAAGATGTGACTTCATCAGTGAGCCTTGATGAGGTAATTACATTACCTAAGTGTGATTTGAATATTCTTACATTAGAAAAAATGCAAGAGTTGCAAATCTTGTTGAGTCGAAAGGGAAAACAAGAAAAACTGGGAAGAGAGAAGAAGAGAAGATAGGTACTTCATACTACCAAAGATGTTTTTATAGATGCATATGGAATCACAGATGTGAACTATCAACATACAATTTTGGATCATCTAGTAAATTTAGTTGATAGATTTCAGTTAAAAGACATTGATACAAATGAGAAAGTATTATAATGGTCTGAGAGAAGAATTGAACATAAAGTATTATAGAAAGTATCACAAGAAGTCATACATGGACAAGTTGAGCTTTCTACTTCTATCACATAGCTGGAAACAATTTTGACAACCATCAATTCTTTATATTTGAAATTATGTGATATAGATTTCTTTACAACATATACTACATGCTCATTAAAGCTATTGCATGTGAACATAGGAGAGAATGTTATTACATTGGGCAAGAACACAAGTTCAAGTTCATCCTCTTATAGTGAGCTAGAATTTAGTCAAAAGAGGTTAGCTAAGCTCAGGGCTAAAGATACAAAGATTAGGCACAAGTTAACATTGATTCAACTTTAGTTAGTGCCACATATAGAGATTAAATAGAAGGTGGTCTCTGTTGCTAAAGACATTTTGAAGAAAGAGACACATTTCTCACATATTGTAAGATTCATTGATCTAGATGTCGAGCTAGAGATTCAATTTCATATTTTGGATCAAGAACAAGAAACATGGAGTAAAGGCTATGCCAATATTGTGCCAAGTCATCAACAATTTTTTGATAAGTATTAATTAGCCCCTGGGTAACAAGGGATATGAAATAAAGAAAGACTAGGAGAGAGAGGTTTATTAGAAACAAAAATGGATATAAATCAAGGAGAAGAAATATGTAGATCAAAGATCAAATATCATAGAGAGGATCTTATTATGGTCTCAGGGGGAGTATACATTTTTGAATGAAATAATTGCATGAAAAAGTGTTTTTTGCCACTAATGTCAAAGGGGATATTTATTGATCTCTAAGGCTATGTTTTCAATTAGTGTCCAAATACTTATTCATTTATAAGGAAATATTATAAGGTCATCACTGTGATCAATTTATCTAGTAAAGGTTGAGCATACAATGCTTATACCAACAAGGATAGTTATTGTGTTATGTGTTGAACTATTTATGGATGTGATGTATTTCATTTATATTTCAGCATTTTAGTTTTAATGGTAGATCTATGAGATGAATTAGGCCTAAATTTGTGTTATTATTTTTGAAGCATAAAATTTTAAGATCCTAATTCACACCCCATCGCCCCGCCCCCTCTTAGTATCTTGTTTCCCATATACTTATTCCAATAGGTTTGCAAGTGTATCAAATGAAGAAGGGTATATACATTACACAATAAAAGTACATTAAGGAGATATTGAAGGCTTTGGAATGGAAGACTCAAGGCCACTTAGTACACCTATGGCTATTGGATATAAACTTTCAAAGAGTGATGATACTACAGATGTGAATCAAACCTTGTATAGATCAATGATAGGAAAGCTTCAATATGTTGTTCATAGTAGACCAAATATTACATTATTTGTTGGGATTATTGCCAAATTTTAAAAACCTAAGGAGAATTACATGATAGTTATAAAAAGGATACTAAGAAACCTAAAAGGAATAGAAGACTAGATGGATTGTATTACAAGAAAAATGACAAGTTTGAATTGAAAGTGTACACTAATGTAGATTAGGTTGGAAATGTTAATGAGAGAAAGAGTGAAACAGGTGGAGATTTATTTCTAGAAAAGATATTGGTTTCATGGACAAGCAAGAAACATATCTACATTTCACAATCTACAATAGAAGTTGAATATGTAGCAGTAGTAGTTAACTATTCTAACATAGTGTAGATCAAGAAATTGTTGAAAGGAATAAAGATATCACTAAACCTATTGTCATATTTTGGGATAACACCAGTTCTATAAAAAAATCTAAGAATCATTTGATGCACACCAAGATCGAGCATATTGCCATCAAATATCATTACTTGAGAGAGTTAGTACAAGACAAAGAAGTGAGGTTGGAGTATGTGAAAACAAAGGATCACATAGATGATATTTTTACTAAGCCATTACCTAAGGATGCTCATGAATATCTAAGAGGTAAATTAGGGGTGATTTCCCAAAGTGAGGCTACCTAAGCTAGAGACGAGTATTGCATCAAATGTTTTGATCAAAATATCTTACAACTTGATGCAAGAGGTCACAATTTAGGAACTACCTAAAGCTATGAATAGATAAGAACAAGATGTTGAACCAATCATAAACAAGATAATAGAGGAAGAATCTAGTTTAGAGAGCTGACATAGAGTTATCTACATGATAAAGATGTATGAGATATATTAAGACGCCTTTGGCATTGTTGACAAAGTGAGATAGTTTATACATTTATTGTGGGAAGTTATACACAAAATGTTAATCTCAGATTGGTTTTGACAAGTGAGTGTCTATACAATTAAGTCATTTACTTAGTTCATGCTAAGTAAATAATGAGTCTTGAGTCACTCATGTGTCAAGTCACTCAAGTGCTAAGTAGATAGTATGTGTTGAGTGATTCAAGAGCTAAGCAAGTAGTGCATGTTGAGTGATTTAGATGTTGAGTGATAGTATTGAAGTTAGTTGATGTCAAGCATCAGGGACTTCAGATGCCGAGTAACACAATTTTTTCATAGTTGTTTGTATTGGCACAAACTACTTTGTGAACCATTTTTGGGCCAACTTGAGGCTTGAATTATGATATTTTCTTGATAAGGATGAATCTTAAGTGGGAATCCCTATGTATTACATGCACCTAGTTAGATAAAGGGAAGGTTTAAGCAATAATATGGATGAATCACAGCCCTTGATTCATACCTAGCTCTAAGTCACCTAGGTCTTCTTAAGGAGGACAAACCCTAAATTTCTTATAAGTGGAATGGGAATGAATAAATGATCAAGGAGATTTTTGCATGCACAAATCAAGAAAATCATGGTGACCAAGGTATTATGACTTGAATTTTATTGTAGAATCAATTAAAAGAGAATAGAGAAAGGAAATAATGAACATCAAAGAGACACCTAATCAAGAAGGATCAAGTATACATCAGTATAGAGGTGATCAGTCATCAAGCAACATAGTGCTAATCATAGGATCATTGTTGAGACATTCTAATAGGAGAATCAGTTAAATCTCTTAACAGTTAGTCCTAACAGGTTGTATTTAAATCCTCTAACAATGTGCTTGCTTAATTGTGAGTTGAAGTCCTTTAATCTGGCACATTTCTAATAGGGTGTTGAAATCCTTTAACAAGGTAAGATCTAACAATCTTTATAAGCTTTTAATAGGGTAGACCTTTCATAGGGTAGATCATGTTTCTTGATCAAACATTGTAACCTTCATTAGATACACTTTATTACTATAGTAGTGAAGATTTGTGGGTGTCATCCCCACACTAGTTTTACCTTCTCATTGGAGGGTTTCTGGGTAATCATATCTTGTGTCATATATGTGTGAATGCTTACTTTTTTAGATATTTTAGATATATATGGTTTACATGGTATTTTAGTTTACTTATTGAATATGTGAGATGGATGTGTGGTAAATATTTTTATGGGTTAAAGTTTAAAGCATTGATTCATTCTCCCCCCCCTCAAAGTTTACCTTTACTATTGTAATTCTAACAATATGTATCAAAGCCTTGTTCTTTGAAAGTGAAGCCTAACATCTTTGAGGAAAGATTTTGGAAATGGAAGTTTACAAGTTGGAAAAAGTTATTGAGAACCAAGATATTGAAATACAACTCATTCTACATCAGTTGAATGAAACAAGAGAAGATCTAAAGAAATCATTGAGAAGAAGGAAGGAAATTGCTATTGAGGAGAATGACACTAAATACCAAGAGATGGACACTACTAAGCTATTTACAAATGGAAACTCCAATGAATTTGATGTAGCAGTTTTAGATCTAATGGAAAAGAACAAAACCCTAGCTGAAGAGATTAGAAACCTTAAGAAAGAACAAGAATCAAAAGCCATATTACTATGTGAGATGATCAAATAGAAAAAGGAAAAGCTATAGAAGAAAAAGTCATGATTGAAAATGACAAAAAAGTTTTGACCAATAGAATAGAAGAGAGATCATCAGAGGTAACTAGGATTGTTAACATGCAATTGGAAACTTTGGGTCAAATGATGATTGCAAATCATGAACTGAATGCTAAAGACATTGAGATAATAATATTGAAGTTGTAGAATGGTCAGCTGAGAAATGATTTGAAAAGGGAAAAGGAGTTTATTGAAAGTTTCAATAAACCTAGTGAAGCTATCAAGTACTTTGAACAATTGATGAGATCCCCTAGATCTAACAATGATACATCTGGACTAGGATATACAAGTACTAAAGAAGGAGAATAACAATGATACATCTAGACTAGGATATACAAGTACTCAAAACCTACTTGTCATAATTGTGGTAAGAAAGGACATAATGCTAATGTGTGTAGGAGCAAGATTGTAAATCAGAATGATAAGTAGAAGAGCATGGGTCACTACCATAAGTGAAACAAATAAGGTCAGTAGGAACATGAGTGTAGGACCAAGACCATGCACACTCAAAGATTTGAAAGATATTGTTATAACTATCAAAAGTATGGACATAGAGCTATTGAGTGTAGATCCAAACCCAAGTGGTTATCAAACAAGAAAGCAAAGACAAAGAACAATGGAAACTCTTATAATTGGGATTATAATACAAGGTACAATTGTCACTACTATCAATAGTATCGACATGTTCTTGATAATTGTATTAGAACACACATTAGAAGTGATTACAAAAGGTGGTTGAGTCAAACTACATGTTTTAGTTGTTTAAAGACTAGTCACATCAGTTAATATTGTCCAACAAGGTCAAAAACAACAAGTTGTGAGTTCAAAAAAGGAAAGGGCAAGATAGATATTGAAGATTTTAGAGATGAGATGAACAAGACATGGAAGAAAAAGGAGGATTGCAGCACATCAAGTGCAGATGGGATCACTTCACCCAATGGGTCAGGTGATCACACCTCATCAAACTAAGTAATCAAGAGGTATGCGGGACTAATATTTCAAAGATACACCATGCATTAATTCCAAATATTTAGTTCTAAAATGATTACATATGAATGAATAAAGATGCAAAGTGTTATTAGAAATCGAGGAAAAATCTTTAAGTTTTGTTAGTTTTTCATATTATTATTGAGCACAAAAGGTTTCTTATGGTTGTTGAGTAAAAAGTTAGTGGATGCCAAGCTAAAAAAATTGGTTAGTTGAGGCCAAGCTTGTAATGGTTGCCAATAAAATGAAAAGACATGTGGATGCCGAGTGAGCCAAAAATCTATTGATGTTGAGCTTACAACTATGTAAGAACTTAACATTAATTGCAGCATTTTAAGGGCTGTTTGATCAATTTTAGCTCATTTAACATCACTTGAATTCAAGAAAGAACATAGAGAGCTATAGGTGATCTGGAGAACTTCATCTAAACCATTTGTAGATATTTGAATGGTTATTTGACACCATTCCATTAGGATTTATAAGGTATTTACCATGTGTCGAGCTACACAGTTTCAAATTTCACAAACCCTAGATATATGTGATGGCATCTAATTCTTCCAAAGCTAAAGGTGTAGAGGGAAAATAGGTTTTAAATGTTTAGTTAATCACTAATGAGAACAAACAACCTATTTTAAATGCTACTCTAGATATAGCATACAAGCAAGATCCCTCTGATGCATTATCTATGATACCAACACAAGTGTTGATGATTCAAGATGTCAAGAATTGTTACAACTGCAATATTATAAGCATTAGAGACATGGAAATTAGAGAATAATATGGAGGACTATGCGAAAAAGGAGTGTTAAAGGAATAATACAAGATTGTAGAGAAGAAAGGGTTAACTCATGCCCTAGATTTCCCCAACATTTTCAAAATTGAGTGGATTAAGATTGTCTTAAGTAGAATTCATGATAACTTAGTATGGTTAGAGAATGGGCCAATCAAAATAAAAAAGAAAATAATTCATAGGATAATAGGGTATCTAACCCTAGATCAACCAAAGACTATGAGAATAGAGTCAAAGGAAGTCACTAAAAAGAAAATAGGGGTTGTATGGAACAAAAGGGGAATAACTACTGATACTATCACAAATTCCCTAATAGCTTTTGTAGTGAGGGTAATTGCACACAAGTTTTATCAATTATGTAGATTAAATATTGTACCTTGAATTGTAGTAGATATGGGCTACAAGATTGTGAAGAAAGATCATACTTATGATCTTGTCAAGTTATAGTTGCAGCAATTGATTGAAAATCTAGGACCAATAAGGAAAACAAAGAGTGCTCAATACAAATTTGGACGTACTCTAGTATGTATTTTCTTCTATGTGTAGAATACATTTCCTACATTTGACAATGTATTTTCTTTTATGTGCATAATACATTTCCTACATTTGACAATATTGCATGGAAGATAAATAGATCAATTGCAGTTCAAATAGGAGAGTTCATTGAACAATTAGGTAATAACTTTGAGTTAGTAATGACTAGTTATTTTGAAGATTTCAAACAATCTATGAAGAAAAGATTAAGGATACTAGTTTCATTAATGGAGAATTATTATGATGATGTTTGCTTCCTAGTTGATATTGATCACACATTTGTACAAGCAGCAGTTCCAAGAGTGAGATGGCTAAGGCCATTAGGCTATGAGATAAATGTTGACAAGGCTTCTACAACAATCATAGCATTACTGGTAGAAGAAGTAGACAAAGAAGACAAAGCATTTGGTAACTATGAATTGGCCAAATCAAAGATAACTATGGAATTGAATACTACTTCTATAATTAGGAAGAAAAACAAATTGGTGAAGAAACTGAAAGAAAAATTTGGTGAAGGAGCCGATGAAGAAAAAGAAGAGTAAGATAAAGAAGAGAAAGAGGATACGTAGGTTCAAACACCATTGGCACTAACACAAGATCAGGGAGAGGATCAACAAGAGGAGGAAATAGAAACTAAAGAAGGTGTTGAGGAAGAAGAAGTCAATGAAGCACCTACTCCTATTGATAAAAAGAAAATAAAGGCAAAGATGCAAGTAGTGACAAAACCAAAGAAGGTTACAAAGCCAAGCCAACCTAAACCAACATCACCTACCACAAGGGCTAGTACAAGAGTCACTGCATAGAAGGCTAAAGAGGTAACCAAGCCTAAAGAGTAGGAAGGTGGAGCGCATAAAAGACCAAGAAGAAAGTATGTTGCTCAGGCTAAATTTGATGAGGAGAGAACTAAATCTAATGAAAATAGCCAATTCCAAGTGGTGAGTCACAATCCATCCTCAGACCTAGATAACTTATGTGAGAATGTTAGAAATAATGCAAATTTGTCAGGTTTCTCTCACATTGAATTTGATATTCTTGGAAAAGTTGAGAAGAATCAAGTAGAGGAGGAAATATATGCCATGATGGCTACTTTTAAGAAAGCTCCTCTAGAAATTTCAAACTCCATACCTAAGAGTTTATATGAAAGAGTTAAGCAAAAATGACACTATTGTTTAGATAAAGAGAAGCAAATTAGGGAGACATCCCTTGCTCAAATTATGCTAGAACTTAGCAAGGCTGAAATGACAAAATCCATTAAGAAATATGTTGTCAGATTTGTACCTAAATATAGGGCATTTAACATATTACAGAATGACATAGAGGATGTTGTCCATAAGTCCAAAAAAATGTTGAAGATTACATATGGACTAGCCATAGCCAAAGATGGTGAACAAGAACCTATTGAGTTAAAAGATGATGAAGAGGATAACAATAAACAAGACACAATTTTAGGGAGGCATTGTTATGGATGTTGATAAGTAGGAAATAGTTGAGGAAGAGTAGCAACAAGACCAAAGTGTACAAGATACACAAATGCTAAGTGCCAACCCTCCACAGGTGACAAGTGAAATCACTAAAACTATCAAAGTTAAGGATGTCTCTAACCCTACTGATTAGAACATCAATCCCCTAACAAAGGAAGATTTGAAAAGGACACTTTTCCAATCTAGTTTTCAAACCAAATTATGTGACAACCCTGTACTGGTAAGTGTGGATGAAATTCAAAAGCTAAAGTCTATGACTACAGGGGAGGAAGTGAAAACACAAGAACTACCTATAATCACTCCTCAAGTCACAAGTGTACAACCTTCACAACCCTTAGTTGTATATTAAAGGAAGGAGAGAATAGGATGCACTGTCATTATACTCATGGAAGGCACTCTAGTCTCAAAAATGCACAAGAACCTAAAAATGACAAGGTGGACAGACTAGTTAATGATGGGACACAAAGCAAAATAGGTCAAGTAGATGTACCTACACCTCCAACACAAGATCAAAGTGCAATACAAATCAAAGAGGTGAAAAAGTACAAGACTAAAGAGACAAATTTGACACCCAAGCTAAAGGAGCTAGAACAAATTCTCAAGCATTGGTGACATTACCAAAATCTAGAACTCCTTCCAATTAAGCTCTTCAAAGGCCGAGCATAGATGCAACACCTTTGCAATTCTTAGTACCGAGTCCTTGCTCATATAAGGAAAGAGAGGTAATAACTTATGGAGATGTTAACCTAGATGAAGAAATTGTATTGCCCAACTTTGATCTTGCAGCAATAACAATTGAGCAAATGGGTATACTTCAAGAGGCCCTAGCAAGAAAGAAACATCAAGAATTGCTTAGAAGGGAGCATAGAAAAAAGAAAGCTTTGGTTGAGATCAAAGAAATTTTCTTAGATGCATTTAGTCCACCTACTCTAGATGAAACTAAGCCAATCATTGAATAATTGACCAACATAGTGCAAAGAGTAACTGACACAGACTTGGATGCCAATGTAAAACTATTGCAATGGTCTGAGAAGAAGTCTCAAAACAAAGTGAATGAAAAGATATCTAGTGATATAGTACTAACATAGGTTGCATTGGAAACTAAGATAGATAGTGTGAAGAATGTACTAGAGAATATTTTCAATTTGTACACCAAATTGTGTAACCCTACACTTTTCACATAAGAGATAAGGAATCACATCTTGATTTTGGAGAGTCAAATAAACTCATCACGTGCAAAAAAATTTATGACTCTAGCTCAAAGTGAGAAATGCTTTAGGACCCTTCTACAATTCCAAACTTAGTTAGAAGCACTATAAGTAGATGAAGCCAATAGTAGGGCTAAATTTATTAGCATCTAGACTACATTGACTCCTCACATGGAGGTCTTACACAAGGAGCTAGGCTATGCAGAAATACTTATGAAGAAAGACCCCATCTTTCTACATTAGATGACCTAGTACACTTTTCTACCAAGATAGCCATCCAAATTAAGTCTTTGGAGGTAGCTTGTGATAATTGGGATGTAACTCTTAAAATAATACTTGAGGTCCATAAATCCATTTTGAAAAAATACACTCTTAGTGTATGACCCATTGACATTAGTGTCAAAAAGGGGGAGTAAGAGCAAGTGGGAGAGAAAAAATTAAAGGATGTAGGGAGAGCAGAAAGTAGATAAATAGAAACATTTGATGCAAATCTACTTAGCAAGAGATAGATTTTGATATAGACTACAGAACAAGATAGATCAAACAACTCAGGGGGAGTTATGAGACTTTGAGGTATAAGTCGTGTTGCAAAATTTTAATAGTTTGAAATATTGTATAGAAGCCGAATAATCATTTATCTTATTCTTGTAAAAATAAGAGTATTAATGTATGACAAAGTGTTTTTGACACTCATGTCAAAGGGGGAGATTGTTAATCTCATATTGGTTTTGACAAGTGAGTGTCTATACACTTAAGTCATTTACTTAGTTCATGCTGAATAAGTAACATATGTCAAACACAACATGTAAGTTAGTGCATACTAATAAAATAGTGAGTGCTAAGTCACTCATGTGTCGAGTCGCTCAAGTGCTAAGCAGATAGTATGTGCCAAGTGATTCAAAAGTCAAGGAAGTAGTGCATGCTGAGTCATTCAGATGCTGAGTGGTAGTATTGAAGTCAATTGATGTTGAGCATTAGGGACTTCAGATGTTGAGTAACATATGTGAACTATTTTTGGGCTGACTTAAGGATTGAATTATGATTTTTTTTTATAAGGATGAATCTTAAGTGGGAATCCCTAGGTATTACATGTACCCAATTAGGTAAAAGGAAGCTTTAAGTGGCAATATGGATGAATCACATCCCTTGATTCATACCTAACCTAAGTCACCTAGGTCTTCTTAAGGAGGACAAACCCTAAATTTATTATAAGTGGAATGAGAATGAATCAATGATAAAGGAGAGTTTTACATCTACAAACTAGGATCTATTCATGATGAGAAAGGTATTATGATTTGAATTATATTGCAGAGTCAATTAAAGGAGAATAGAGGAAGGAAAAAATGAATAGCAAAAAGACATCTAATCTATAAGGATTAGGTATACATCAGTATAGAGGTGATCCGTCATCAAGCAATAGAGTGCTAATCATAGGATCACTGATGAGACATTCTAATAGGTGAATCAGTTAAATCTCTTAACAAAGTAGTTCTAATAGGCTATATTGAAATCCTCTAACAAGGTGCTTACTTAATTGTGAGTTCAAGTCCTTTAATCAGGCACACTTCTAATAGTGTGTTGAAATCCTTTAACAGGGTAAGACCTAACAGTCTTTGTAAGCTTTTAATAGGGCAGACCTTTCATAGGGTAGATCATGTTTCATGATCAAACATTGTAACCTTCATTGGATATATTTTATTACTATAGTAGTGAATATTTGTGGGTGCCATCCCCACGCTAGTTTTATCTTCTCATTGGAGGGTTTTTGGGTAATCATATCTTCTGTCATATATGTGTGAATGCTTATTTGTTTACATATTTTAGATGTATATGCTTTACATGGTATTTTAGTTTACTTATTGAATATGTGAGATGGATGTGTGGTGAATATTTTTATAAAGCACTGATTCACCCCCCCTCCCCCCCCCCCACCCTAGAATTTACCTTCCTATTATAATTCCAACATGAAATAAGGAGAGTATGAGCAAGAGCAAGAGATTTGATGTTCTGATATGATAGGGTTGTTGGATCATGAGATGAGAATCAGAATGAAACTAAGGATATTAATTAAGATTTGTTACAAAATGTTAGAAATAGATGATACTAAGAAGGGGGGTGAATCAGTATTTTACAAACTTTTTCCCACAATTGAATATTGTTAACTACTTTATAACTTTCATATAAAAGTAAAAAAACAATGTTGAATAGTAAATATAACCATACAAGAAGAGAACTCATAACAACATTATTTATTAACTAGGGAAACTCTAGCCAAGGGAAGACCCTGGTGGAGATGATACCCAGTAGATGATTCACTAAACAAAAGAATTATGTTAAGGATATTGACCTTGTTAGGAGTTTATGAAGTACATATAGTATCTTGAGTCCTTGTTAGAGGACTAGACCTTCTTAAAATTCTCAAGACTATTAGGAGTTGCTTCAACCCTATTAGGAGTTGGTAGATCAAATAGAATGTATGCAAGAAGAGCCCACTGCCCTAACATGCAATAAGCAATAAAGTTCTTCACAAGCATAGGTATATATACATACAATACTTTCTCACTTGTAAAACTACACTTGATCTAATCATACATCAGATTTTGTATTACATAAGACTCCCATATATTTCAAGCTATCTTCACAATAGTTTGGATGTCACACATCTTACACATTATTTTCACAAGATAAGATCTTTACTCATATCTCATAAATTAATAAATCTCTTCTCAATCAGCCTTCATATCTTCACATGCTTGACTTATTATAAAATCACTTAGGGATTAATATATATAATGTTGGCCCATCATGACTTAGTAATTATTTTGTCACCAAAATAATTTCTTAAGTCATACAACTCATACTTTTTGTATGCTTTTTTTTGTCCTGTTAAATACCTAAATTGATAAATCAACTGTAACTTATGTCATATTATCCATACACATATGTGCATTGGCCTACATCATCATGATATTGTCATATAGCTATCCTCAACTACACATGAGCTAACTTGAAGTGTGTGATCCATACAAATCACATCTATCTCTATACTATTGCAAACTATCTAACACTTAGACAATTTTATAACTCTAAATACATGTTTCCATAAATGACAACACTTTAGACATCTAACTAACCATATTGCAAATATAGAACACATAATCATTTGATAGAAGAAAATCAAGTAGGATACTTGAATGACTTTTTTGGTTGCATGGTTAATTGAGGTGTTGCCATCAATGCCAAAGAGGTAGATTTTTGGAAACTATAATTGGAACAATAATTACATTGTCATTGATGTCAAACCTTATTGATGAGATAGTTTCTACCTAAGTAGAGTGCATGTATCATTTGATTGATGAAGAGGATTTGAAAAGAAGAGATAACAAGAAGACCTAGTGAAAAGATTGAGTTATGTGGAACTACAATGGGCACTTGATTAGTTGGCACATTGGTAAGATAATGTGTTGTTTAATTATTACACTAAGAAAAGAAGATAGTTGAATTGAAGCCTAGTAGAGATGATCAATGAAAGACCAAATGTATAGGCTAAACTGAGCAACAAAGAAGAAGATTAAGGAACTTATAGTCGAAGCCCAACTATGCTAGTGTCTACCAAGTGAATAATATAAGCTAAGAAAATATATTGTTAACCAAGTATCAGTAAAGACTACATATCAGAAAAGTCAGACCTAGAAAAGTTAGTGTGTATCGAGAAAAATAGTTAGTATTGACCAAGTTTTCTAGTGATGATCGAGGTCAAGGAGCACAATATTGAGTGAGTGATGACATTTAATAGTTTGTGAAGTAATTTAGATTCCCAACCAATATAGTTGAACTTTTGGATTGGGAAAAGTGCATAAAGGATAAGTATCGATGAGTTGGAGCATTTAATGCATGATAAACTATGTTTGAGCATTCCTAGGCATGGATTCATAGAGAATTTTTGAGAAGTATCTAGAAGGAGAAAGAGGAAATAAAATGATAGAAGGATTTGATGAATATGACCTAACTCTAAGATCAATAATGACATTTAAGTGGCAAAAGATCAAAGCTACCTATTTAAGGAGGTATAAGGATAACCTATTTAAGGAGGTATAAGGATAACCTAGAGAAATTAAATAGTTATTGATTCTATTGATTGACAAAGTTGAGTAGAAGACTGTGAAGAGCTGAGCAGAGGTGAAGTGTGATTGCACGAAGGGTTTCCAAGAAAATCAATGATGAAAATAATAATAGGTCAATCAATGGATCAACAAATGATCTACACTATAATTTTTATTTGCAAAGTGAGTTGTATTTATTATATAAACTTGTCATTACTTTTTGACCATTGTATTAGTTAAAATCCTTTAATCAAGGTTGACCTAACAGTCATTTGTAAATCCTCTAATCAAGGTGAAATTCTAATGGGATGTCCATAACACCTTTAATAAGGAAACTCCTAACAGGGTGATTAAATCCTTTAACAAGGTCACACCTAATAGTGTATTTTGTAACCTTCAATAGGGTTTGCTCTTAACTGAGCTCACATTAGAAGAGTGAAAAATTGGTAGCATGTTACTAGTGGTTTTTTCCCAAATTGGGTTTCCATATTAAGTCTTGGTGTCATACTTGTGTGAAATCTATTTGATGTGTTTTATTTCTTACTCCTTTACATTTTGCAAGTTACGATTGGGATGGTAAATTATGAGTTTATGTTACTAATATGTTGTTATAGAGACTGAGTGGAATAATGAATAAATCTAAGTGGTTAAAATTTTATTTGGAACATTTGGGCTTGAGGATAATTGATTTACCCCACCCACCCTCTTCGTTATTCTAAAATCATTATAATAGTTCCAACAAAAGGTCCCCCATGCACAAGTAAAGGCATCTTTCTCTTGATCTTGAGGAGCTATCTTAATTTGGTTGTATCCTAAGAATCTATCCATGAGATAATACATTTTGTAACCTACTAACATGTCCACTATCATGTCTATGTTAGGAAGTGTAAATTTATCCTTAGTGTGATATTTATTGATATCTCACAAAATTGGTGTATACATCAATGGATATCTCATGTTTTAAAATAAGTCCAATATTTGAAATCCACTTAATATAATCGATAGCTCTTATAAATCATTATTTGAGGATCCTTTCAAATTCTACTTTGACTATGACAGCTACATGTGGATGCATTTTTCTCAAAAAAAATTAGACACATCTTATACCAAGAGTTATAGATAAATGATACATCATAATATTTGTCTCAAGCCATAGCATTTCTGAATAGATCCAAGAAAAATTGATCTTTTTCTTCTTAAAGAATTTCATAGATTCCTTATTTTCTTCTTTTGATAGCAACTAAGCTAGGTGTATAATTTAAGGATTTCCTTCTATCCCAAGAGTTATAATTTGGGTAGACTCAATCAATACTAAAAATCTTTCTTGAAAATAACTAGGCAGGCTACCAAGTACCTTATTCTTAGGTGCCTCAAGGAGGTTTTACCCTTGGATACATCTTTTTTTTACATTTTAGGCTCTGACATTCCAACATAATGGTTTTCACCATTAGAGAACCTATTCTTTTTCATTTTTATTTTTATTTTCTAATTAAGGTGCTTGATATCTAACTATCATATTCATAGCTAGTTCAATTTTTAAAGAGAGTATGAGTTCAATATCATTCAGATAATAAGAAACCTCATAGTCATTTTGAAAGATGAGTAATTCAAACTGTTGGTTTTATTTCAACCAATCAATGGGATCTGGGTAAACATTTGAGAGTTCAATGGAATGTTCTAGGTTGTTTATGTGGTAGGCATCATCTCTAGAAACAAGCAAGTGAAAATCTATAAAGTACCCCCTCAAGGGTACCTAGATCAATTAGTCCCTATTGATGGGATGTTGTTTTGCATACTACCAACAAAGTTACAATTCTCAAAAGACTAGAATGTTCAACCAATATCACCTAAAAGAGAGAAAATCAAAAACTTTCCACTCCCAAGCTCCATATAGATCAAGTCTTGATTTTGCAAGAATAGGAGAAGTTAGATAAGGATGTAACTAATATATAATAAGGTGGGTTTAAGCTTCATCATTCTGATGGCCTATATTTTTACCATTAGTAAAATTTTGAAAATATCTTGTGAAAACTAGGTGAATAAATGAGATTAGGGTTTCCATGTTTTGTTGTAGAGCTTTTAGTAGAAAAATCCTAATTTATTTGACATGTTCCCTAGGTTCGGTAAGGTTTCTAATTCATCCTTCATAACTCAAGGATATGATTGAAAATGTTTTCATCATGTCAAGACTTAGTCAAAAAAAATTATTCAAAGTTTGACATTATAATTTCCCCAAGTCTTTGTTGTGATGTATAGCCTAATCATACTCGAAGGTTTATTCAATGTGGTTTCCCCCCTGGTTTTTTTTTTCTATTGGATGAATTATTCTAGCACTAATTTTGTAAGTGAAAAAATCTTGTATAAAATGGCTTAAGGTTAGGGATTTCATAATGTATAGTGATATTGTAGCTTCTTATGGTGGTATTGAGCTATAAAAAATTGTAGATTGTAATCACTAGATAATAATAATATTGGAATTTCCATTAGTGGATGTAGCCCAGAGATTGGGTGAACAATGTCAAATACTTGTGTCTTTTGTTCTCTTTTGCGTGATTTATTATTTTTTGAAATTATTTATATTTTCACGTAATAGTTATTTATATTTGAAGTTAATCCTAACAAGTGGTATTAGAGCCAAACTGTCATCATTTTATTTTTTAGCCAGGCCATCATCATTTTTTTTAGCTTTCCTCTATAGTAAGGTCTCATGATTCAGTGGGAATCTCATGGCTGAGTGGGAGAAATTGAAAATGAGGGTAAGATGAAGGTTGAGAATTTTAATGGGAAGAACTTTCAATTATGGAAAATGAAACTAGAGGAATATCTTTATCAAAAGGATTTTATGGAAGCCATTGGAAGGAAAAACCAAGAAATAAGGAACTATGACAGATGAGGACTAGGAGATTTTAGATAGAAAGGAACTTGGAAGTATTTCATTATGCTTAACACCATCAGTGTCATTTAGCATTAAAAAAGAGAAGATGATGAAAGATTTGATGCAAACCCTAGCAAAACTATATGAAAAGCCCTTCGCTTCAAACAAGGTATTTCGCATGAAGCATTTATTTAATATGAAGATGGCATAATGTGGATCTTTTTTAGATTATTTAAATAAGTTTAATATTGTTACTAATCACTTATCTTCTATGAATGTCAACTTTGATAAAGAAATTAGGGCTCTCTTGATTTTGTGTTCTTTTCTTGACAATTGGAATAGCTTGGCAATGGCTATGATTAATTCTATTTCTAGATATAATACCCTAAAATTTGATGATGTGTTGGTGTTATTATGAGTGATGAAACTCATATGAAAACCTCAAGTGGATCTATATTACGAAGTTCTTTGAATGCACAAGGCAGAGGTAGAATGACTAAGAGAAGAAATAATTCTAGAAATTATGGGAAATCAAGAGGAAAGTCAAAGAGAAATAGGTCTCAATCTAGAGGATCGAGAGATTGTTGTTACTGTGGGAAACCAAGGAATAAGAAGAAATATTGGTGGGCTCAAAATAAAAATGAAGAAGACAAACAATATGGAAAGGAGGCAAATTTGGTAAGTAATGAATCCAAAGAGGATTCTTTGCTTCTTTCTTTAGAGTGTGTTGATGATTCTTGGGTTTTAGATTCTAAGGTTTCATTTCATGTTACATCCCATAGAGGTTATTTTATTGATTTCCAAGGGGATTTTGAGCTTATTTATTTGGGGGATAATGAACCCTATCAGATTGTTGGAAAGGTAAAAGTTAAGATTAAGTTACAGAATAGGAATCATTGGCTACTACAAGAGGTAAGACATGTTCCAAGTCTAAGTAGGAATTTAATTTCAAAAGGAAAACTTGGTGATGAGGGTTGTGTAGTTACTTTCAATGATAAAAATTGGAAGGTTTCAAAAGGTTCCCTTGTAGTAGAAAAAGTTGTGAAAGTAGTCACCCTATATCTTTGTATAGGTCATATTGTTCCTTCTACTTTGATTATTTTAGAGAAAAATGAATGTTCAAGAATAGTTGTTGCAATCGAGTAGGGAGAACAAACATTTGTTGTAGATTTTGATATAGTGCTATGGCACCACAGACTTGGGTGCATGAGTGAGAAAGTTATGAAATTACTTCATTCAAAGAAATTTTTACTAGGTCTGAAATGTATCAATATGGATTTTTGTGAAAGTTGTGTGTATGGAAAAGAAAAGAGAGTGAGTTTTGTGAAGAGTGGGAAGGAAAATAAAAATGAAAAATTAAAGCTTGTGCATATAGATGTATGGGGACCATCTCAGGTATCTTCTCTTAGTAGCTCACATTATTATGTTACATTTATTGATGATGCAACTAGAAAAGTATGGGTTTATTTTATTAGATAGAAATCTAATGTATTTTAAACTTGTAAGAAATGGAAATGCTTGGTTGAAAATAAGACTGATAAAAGATTAAAATGTCTTAGATATGATAATGGTGGTGAGTATTGCAACAAAGAATTTGAAGACTATTGTTCCTATAATGGTATTCATAGATAGAAAACTATTCTAAGGACTCCACATGAAAATGGAGTGGCTGAATGCATGAATAGGAAAATAATGGAGTGTGCAAGGAGCATGAGGTTGCATGTTGGTCTACTCTTAAACATGTGGGTGGAGGTTGTCAATATTATTGTATATTTGATTAATAAAGGTCCCTCTACTCCTTTGGGTTATGGTATTCTAGAGGAAGCATGGACTAACAAGAAGGTGAGTTATTCTTTTCTCAAAACCTTCAGTTGTGAAGCATTTGCACATATAGAATTTGAAAATAGAACCAAGATGAAAGCTAAGTCAAAGAAATGTATTAGTTAGATATGGCATTGATGAGTTTGGTTATAGGCTTTGGGATTTTAAAAATCTTAAAATTGTACTAAGCAAGGATGTCATATTCAATGAGAAAGTGTTGTACAAAGATTTGTTGCAATAACATGAGAAGAAAGAAAATGATTATGTAGTGCTCAATTATACTCTAAAAGATGATGGTCTAGTAATTCCTCATGTTTTGCAACAATTGAAATAACAAATACCATACACTCATTGAATGTTAGATGGTCAAAAAGGCTAAGTAGACCTCCAAAAATATTTTCTCCCTCTTTGTACTCTATTTTACTTACTGATGTTGGTGAACCTGAATGTTATCATGAAGCTATGTAGATGAATACTAAGATTTAGTGAGAGTCTTCAATGAAAGTAGAAACAAACTCTTTGTTGAAAAAATAAGACATGGGATTTATGCAAGTTGTCTGTAGGTAAAAGGGCTTTACAAAGTAAACAAGTTTACAAGTTAAAAGAAGAGGATGCAGTTAAGAAAAGATTTAAAGCCAAGTTAGTTGTAAAAGGATTTGCACATAAAAAGGGCATTGATTTTGATGAGATATTTTCTCCTACTATTAAAATGACTTCTATTCACATTATTTTAAGTATTGTGGCTACTAAAGATTTTCATTTGGAGTCACTTGATGTTAAAACAACTTTTCTTCATGGTGATTTGGATGACAAGATATATATGGCACAACCACAGGGATTTGAGATGACACAAGGAGTGATGTGAATAGACTAGGGCCAAAGGTACACCCAGCTATCTTACTGCCTACACAGATTCAACACAGCAGAAATAATGACTAAAACAAACAAATCCAAAGATAGAGAAAGTAAAAGATTTCATTCATATATGCATTCAAATATCTATTACATGCCCAACTATAAGGCCTTTTGGGTTATAGCCAAATATAATCTAATTACAATCTTTGATGATCCAACTTCACACTCTACTTCCTACTCACTCTCTAATTTATTCTCCTAAAACTCAATCCTAGATCTCCTTAAATACTTTTGTGTCTATAATTTAGCCTATCACAAAATTAACCTTACATTAAATGAATGCATAGCCACAAGTCAGCTCACATCAAATATTAACTACTAATAACAAAATTAAATAGTGCAAGTTTTGCCTAATCTTGAACTAGACACAGACAACTCAGCAAATGAAGACTCCACCAAATATAGACACTCGGCATCCAAATGAACACTCAGCAACCACATGAACTTAGCAACTAAAGATCACTTAATAACCACACAAACTCGGTAACCAAAGGGTGACTTAGCAACCAAAGATCACTTGGAAAGAATTATGAGCTCACCATCAACCAAAAATCTCAGCATCCTCTAAATGCTCAGTACCCACTAAGAACTTGGCAGTGCAAGACATTTCAACTCAACAGAACTAGAAAAAACTAAAAACATGCAAGATAGAAGAGAAACTCAAGATGTTCTTGCATCATGAGATCAAAGGTGTCATTCAAATCATATTTTTTATTTTAAGAGGTTGGATGATGACAGCTACATTATTTTATGTTTATATGTTGATGATATGCTTGTAGCTATGTCTAACATGGATCACATTAAGGGGTTAAACAACAGTTAGCACATTTATTTTCTATGAAGGATTTGGGGGCAAAAAAAAAAATCCTTGGTATAAAGATTTTTAGAGATAGGAAAAATAGAAAACTAATATTATCTAAGGCTGACTATATTGAGAAGGTGGTGCACAACTTTACTTGTTCATTAGAAGTTGACTAAGGAGATGTGTCAAAAGACATAAGAAGAGGAGGATAAGATGTCCAAGGTACCCTATGCTTTAGTTGTAGGAAGCTTGATGTATGATATGGTATGTACTAGGCCAAATATTGCACAAGTAGTGGGAGTTGTTAGCAAGTATATAAGTCATCCAGGGCTTGAGCATTAGAATGCAGTTACATAGATTCTTAAATATTTGAGAGGAACATCCAGTATGTGTTTACATTTTGGGGGCTCTACTACTAATTTTTAGGGCTATGTTGCCTCAAAATTCATAGGGGATATTAATACTAGTTGAAGTACTATAGGTTATGTATTTACTATTAGTGGTATAGTAGTGAGATGTATTTCATGGTTGTAGAAGGTAAAGCTTTATTCACTACAGAGGCAAAGTATGTTGATGTTACAAAGATAGCCAAGGGGATGATGCGGCTTCAATTCTTCATAGAAGAATTGGGACACCCACATAAGGATAATTATTTGTTTACAAATATCTAAAGTTGCATTCATCTTGTGAAGAATTCTGCTCTACATTCAAAGATAAAACATATACAGTTGCAGTACCATTTCATTGAATCAAATTTGGATGATGGATAGTTAAAGCTAGAAAAGATACATATAGATGATAATCTAGAAAATATGTTTACCAAGGCAGTAATGAGGGAGAAGTTCAACTCCTCTTCAGCTTCGATTGGTCTTCTAGATGAAACAAAATAAAAGAACAATAGATTCTAGGGTGGTTTATTATTCTAGTGGAAGCTATAGGTTTAGTGGTGCTATGATCAGTCTCCAAGTGGGATATTGTTTTGATGTGGAGCTTGATCAGACTTAGAGGTTTATTCATTGTGGTTTTCCTCCAAATTATTTCTATGGGGGTTTGGGGGCAGTGCCCCCAAGATGGGGTTAAGGGGTAGCACCCCCAAGATGGGGTCAAGGGGTAGTGCCCCCAAGATGAGATCAAGTGGTAGCACCCATGCAAGTTCCTAGGGCAGTGCCAAATGTACACTCCCTATCATAGTACAGAGTGGGGTTGAGTGGAAATGCCCCCATGGGGATTTTTGTGGGCAGCACCCCTGAAGCCAAAAATGACCTTATATTGTAAAAGATGTTGATTGTTATTCTTTTATTAGATGACTTATTCTAGCCCTAATTTTTTAAGTGGAAAGCTTGTATAAAATGGATTAGGGTTAGGGATTTCATAATGTATGGTGATATTATAGCTTCTTATGGTGGTATTGAGCTATAAGGGATTATGAATTGTAATCATTGGA
Source organism: Cupressus sempervirens (assembly GCA_028749045.1). NCBI lineage: Eukaryota > Viridiplantae > Streptophyta > Pinopsida > Cupressales > Cupressaceae > Cupressus > Cupressus sempervirens. Next base: position 532,313,279 of record CM053790.1, read on the forward strand.
TAATAATAATATTGGACTTGTTGTTGGTGGATGTAGCCTAAGGATTGGGTGAACCACATTAAATTATTGTGTCTTGTGTTCTCTTCTATGTGATTTATTATTTTGTGATATTGATTATATTTGCATATAATTGTTATTTCTATTTGAGGTTAATCCTAATAGTCCTTTACTCTACTGGGAGTTCATAAGTCATAATGAGTATATTTCATATTCCCTTCCAATCTCATGATCAAGTATGAACATAGCATCGTCAAGTATTTTTTAATTTGTTTTGACACTACATCTATAGGTTCAAGCCTATCATCATAAGAGACTTTGGTAAAGGAAAAATTGTGTTCTAATTTTACACCAAGGGCTATGAACATAAGATCATAGGTCTTTTTAGTAAAGTTGAATATTTTTCCTGATCTTATGATCTAAAGGTAAACCGTATCATCCCAGGTCTAAATGTGTATGTTCAAAATAAGTCACGATGATATACTCAATGGAAATCATAGAAGCATAAGTCATATTAAAAGGGTCGACCAAAGATATGCTTTGGTCTCAAGCATAAGTGCATAAAAGTTTTTCAATTAAGATAATAATTCTCCCGAACATACAATCCAAAGGCTAGTGTAAGGGCATGATTGTGTTTCAAAAGGTGGTTGATTCTACGACTAAGGGTTAAGCATAACATTGTAGGGTCCATTCTGATGCATCCCAAAGTTATAGTTTAAGGTGAGCATAAGAGAAGAGGTCTATTTCCAAAGTATTGCAATGCTATACAAAAGGTTGCTAATAGTTAAGCATAAATTTGTGGTTAAAAGGTGATATAATAGTTAAAGGTCATGACTATTTGATAAGCTATGAAGCATAAGATTGGAAGGTTGTGATAGTTAATTTTGTAGACTTATGATGATGAAGAAATCTAGTGGAGCATAAGATCATAACTCTAAAAAAATAAAAGTTCATAAAGTGAATTCATAGAAATATGAAAAGGACAAGGGTTATCAACCAATCAGAATTTTGGGCATAAAATAAGAATGCTAAGCTAGAAAAAAATGTCACCAAAAGTCTAAATTAACACTCTGACTATAAAATTTGAATCATTGTGCATGTAGGCATTTAATGAGTAAATTAAGTTGATGTGGCACACTCTCACATAAAGAAATTCTCTATAACAAAAAAAGTACCAGTTGGTAAAGCTAGAGAAGATTATTGAGTTGCAGAGCACTTGAATTTTTAGATTGTTGAAATGTTAATTGAGAGTTTCATAATTTAGAACCTATTTGCAAAAAAAAAATATCAGAAATAGTAGGTGACAAGGCATAGTGTAAAGAGGTGGAGATAGTTCAAGCATCATCCTCTAAAATAGGTAAAACAAGACAGAGGAATCCTAATAAGTATGTTGATGAATGGGCTCAAGTCCTATCATGGTCATCTAATGCAATTTCTATGAATGATCATAGTTTTAGTGATCCATAAAACTATTTTAGAGATTTCATCTATCAAAATACAAATGGTATGAATTGTTTATGTTCTTTTATAGCAACAGATTCAAGAAGCCACAAACCTTAAACCCATGGAGGAGGAATTTAGCAAATCTTATTTTTCCTGAGGTGTATATGAATGTGGACTTGTTGAAATCCCTAATAGCAGCATACAATCCTACAACCAAGTCTTTTCACAAGCAAGATGAGAGCTAATGAAGGGTGCTCCCCTTAATACCATAAACCATATCAAAAACAAAGAAACAATAGCAAATGCAAGAACAAAATATGGACTTCTTATTTGTGCCAGAAATGAAAAATTATAGAATTCACAAGTACAATATGCTAACAAACATGGGTGCCTTCATTACAAAAATCTACAAGACTAAACTGTGCACTACCACTTAGAGTTGTCTTAGACAATGTTTGGGCCTTTCTTCAATAGGCAATTTTATGTTGCCTAGGAAGGTTCTAGATGCTCAAACTTAATACCTAGGGCCAACAGACCCTGAAAATACATGTAGAGTTTTCTAAATACATATTTGACAAATTATTTTAGAGATTTTGGTAGCCCAACTTCCAAAGGCCATAACTCTCAAACCATTGCTTTGATTGTCTATTATACCCACTTTTTGGAAATGCCAACTTGTGATCTATAGGCCTAGAATAATGCAACCACCCTTTTGTCAAGTTTTCTGACCTCATCTGGGCACTCTAAGACCTCCAATAGTGAGCCTGGAGATTTTTCTACAAATTTTTCAACCAAAAATCTATAATAACTTCTCTTATACTTAAGCTGGAGCAATGATATTTTTATGGTAGGCTTATAATTCTAAAATGAACCTTCATGTAGAAAATCAGAACATTCCAAGCTTGTATGAAAAACTTACTAAAAATAGCAAGTTCCCATAAATAATAACCACCCTTTCTACTAGTCCTAATTAAAATACAAAAGACTAAAAAGAAAATATTTTTGGGTGATGCAAGATTGCTCTTACACCTAGGATGCTCCTACATTACACACTAGGGGTAATTTGAGAAGTGACTCCATCACGTCTTAGGTTTTTAGAGGAAAACCAAGATGGTTAACCTCCTCCCTTGCTAGCCATGATGAATCCTCTACTAGCCTCCCTTTCCATTTGACCAAGTATTCCTCATAAGTTTTGTTCTGTCTTCTTTTTCCAACATAACTGTCCAGTATCTCCTCAATCTCCTTTGTAGCCATACTAGCTGCTAAAATACTCCACTGCACTTCTGTAACTTCATCTCCATCACCTCCTTCATAAGACTCCATCAAATCTAAAATTTTAAATACTAGTGAAGCATTCAATTTAGCAAGAAACTCCACTTCATAAGCATTTCCATAATCATGCTTTTTCACTATCTTGCATGGTCCAAACTTCTTCATCTTCAACTTATTATATGTACTCACTAGAAAATGCTCATTTCTCAAATGAACCATGACTTCACCTCCAATCTGAAATTCCTTATACCTCCTTTTCACATCTACTTTAGCTTTATACTACATATTTATCTTTATGATGTGCTTCCTCACCTCCTCATGTATGTTCTTCAAATGTTTAGCAAATTCTTCTACTTCAACACTACATATCTCTCATTTCTCCAATTGCCACAATTCAAAAGTATTTCTGGGACTACTCCCATATACAATCTAGAATGGTGATTTACCAGTATTCTTGTTGATAGAATTATTATATTCAATTTTTGCCTATGGTAAAATCATATCACGTCCTTTTAGTTTGTGTCTAATCAAACATCTTAGTAAATTTCTCAAACTTTGATTCACAACTTCTTTCTATCCATCAATCTTTGGATGATGTGATGAACTAAACTTCAAATCTGTCTTCAACTTCTTCCATAATGTACACCAAAAATACCCAACAAATTTGGTATCTCGATCTAAAATGATACTTTTTGGCAGAAAATGTAGTTGCACCACTTCTTTGAAAAACAACTCTACCACATGAACAACATCACTAGTCTTCTTGTAAGGAATAAAATGTGCCATCTTTGAAAATCTATCAAAGACCACAAAAATAGAATCATGCCTGTGTTATGTCCTTGGTAATTCAAGAACAAAATCCATGCAGACATCCTCCCATGGCTTCTCTAGTATAGGTAGTGGCTGATACAACCCTATATTTTTCTTTACTTCTTTTGCCATCTGACATACTCTGCAACCTTGTACAAGCTTCTTTACATCTTGCTACAACTGTGGCCAATAATAATTCTCAGCAACCAAACCTATGGTTTTATCTCTACCAAAATGTCCATCCAATCCACCACTATGTTTCTCCATGATGATATTCTCTCATTGAACTTCTAGGAATGCAGAACCAGCTTCCTTTAAACAACATACCATCCTAGATCATGAAATCCAACCACTTTTTCCTATCAAGTGTAACAATTTTGGTACAATCCTTCCATGCTTCACCAAAATCAAGATCATCTAGATACAAAGTACTAAGTTCCTTGAACCCAACCACCTCTATTGGCATTTCTGTTAGCAAAAGTTGTCTTCCACTAAGAGCATTTGCAACTTTTTTAGACTTCACACTCCTATATTTCAAAACAAATGTATAACTCTACAAAAACTCAACCATTTCAAAGACCTTTGGTTTAATTTTCCTTCACTATTTAGATATTACAAAGCTTGATGAGAAATATTCAAAACAAACTCCTTAGGAAGAAGATAGTGTCTCCACTTCTTTAATGCTTGAACTATAGCATAAAATTCTTGATCATAAATAGAATATTTTCTTTTTGCATCATTCAAATTCTCACTAAATATTCAATGAGTCTACCTTCTTGGCTCATAACAGCTCCTATTGCAGTACCACTAGCATCATAGTCTACTTGAAATACCTTATTATAATTAGGAAGTGCTAAAATAGGTTTCTTAGTTACTTTCTATTTCAACAGATTAAAACTCTTGTCTACTCCTATAGTCCACTTAAATTCTTTCATATCCCCTCTCATTGTTTCAGTGAAGGGTCCACAAATACTACTAAAACTTCTTATAATTTTTTTATAAAAACTAGCTATTCCATGAAAAGATCTTACCTCTATCTCACTCTTTGAAGTAGGTCATTCAAGGATAGCCTTCACTTTCTCTGGGTCTATTTTCAAACCTTCTACTAAGTCTACAAATCCCAGGTACACTAACTCTTTTACAAAACTACACTTCTTTAGGTTTATCAGCAACTTTTCTACCCTCAACTTATCACACACCTTGCGAATATGGATCAAATGCTCCTCCAATGTCTTACTAAAGATCAAAATATCATCTACATAAACAATGCCAAACTTACCCAAAAACTCCTTCAGTACCTCATTCATGAGCTACATGAAATTTCTCAATGCATTGGTTAGCCCAAAAGGTGTGACTAACCACTTGTACAATCTTTCTTTCATCTTTAAAACAATCTTCCATTCATCACCTTCTCTGATATGAATCTATTGGTACCCACTCTTTAGATCTATCTTTGTGAAATACTCATCTCTACTCAAATAGTCCATAATATCATCCATCCTTGACAATGT